>CM070521.1:1359382-2061904 GCA_036346375.1 Guadua angustifolia | reverse complement strand
TTGGATTTCTTTTCCGGAGAAATGCATTGGTTCTTGGTGTGGATGGGTACTCTCCCAGTGTAATACCTCCCAAATGCAGCTTGACAAAGGGGGCAATTGCCTATGCGGGGTTAGGAATAGCAATCACACGCGATGGATATGGGCAGTGGTGGAACATTTCCATATCCACCAGGCATTCTATTTAGGGTCACAACGCATGCATCAGCTTCATTGGTCTGTTAAATAGGGTCGGCGAGTCTATGGTCAAAGATTTAATTTTATGTTTCATTAAAATTTTAGTTTTTTGAAATTTTATTCTAAATTTTAATTTTAATTTTATGTTATGTGGAAATTAGATTATTAATTATCTTTTATTTTTGTTTCAATTTTTTATTGTACTTGGACTCTTTCTTTTAATTTTATGGAAATCAAATTTCTGATTTTATTTTATTTTTATTCTAAATTTCAGTTATTCTTGTATTGCATATAATACAAACTCTTGTATTGTACAGATACAAACTCTTTCTTTAATCTTGATCGTTATAATTTGAATCCACTATGATGAACGGTATAGATCTTTCTTTTTTTCCTTCAATTAATGTGAGAATTTCTATTCTTGAGAGCGAATGTAGTGCCTTCTTTTGCAAATACATGAGTAATAGCAAATCAAAGTTGACTTGAAGAAGTAGACTTCACTTTTCAAATCTGCAAAATAATATGGGAAAGATAATCTGGTGAATTGAAAAGGCTAAGACTTGACTTAAAAAGGCTTCGACTTGAAGATTACTTAATCCAGCGAGAAACACACAGCAAAAAGACGTGTACTGTGTCTGGCCAGAAGCAAAACTCGTTTAGTCTTTTTTTCCTTGCTATCTTCTGAGGCACTCCTGTATTTGTAGGGAAACACACAGCATTGCAAGCGACGACGACTCGTCAAATACATGATTCGAGTCGGAAATAAACAGCATGGAAGGATACCTTGTCAAATACAGAATTCTAGTCGGAAACAAACAGCATAAACCAATCAATAACATATGCGGCATGGCAAGCAACCAACGATCAACGGCGTCGGTTGTTTAAACAGCATGGCAATAGAAGGATACCTTATCAAATACGGATACCTTGTCAAATATAGAATTCTAGCTGGAAACAAATAACATAAACCGATCAACAACATATGCTACATTCTAAAGATATGGTTTAAATATACACCGTTATAATTTAGACCTACCACAATCAACGGTGTAGATCTTTTTTTTTCTCCAATTAATGTAGGAATTTCTAGCCTTGAGAGCGAACGTTCTGCTTTAATAATATAATAGAAATAGATGTCAAAGAGAAAATAAATATGAAGAAACCAGATGGCAAATATTACCTACGGAGTTGTGCCGGTGGCAGCCTCCACAGAGGAGGAGAGGGGGGAGAGGGATGATTTCTCATTAAATAATCAGGTCCTGTTTGGAAACATAGTTTTTTAAAACTATGATTTTGATATACTATGGTTTGCAATTGTTTTGTCATAAATACCATAGTTTTATCAAACCCTTTGAAACCATGGTATTCCTTGGAACTACAAACTGTTTGGATGCAACATCACAAACCATGGTATTTGAGTGGAAATAGGCAATAAGCTAGTTAAAACTATGAAAATTTTGGGTTGGAGCGGAGTTTCAAATACTCTATATATACCATGGTATCTACCAAATCATAGTTTTTAATACAGAGTTTTTGGCATGATAATCAAACTCCTTATGGTATAAAATATTATGGTATTCTTAAAAACTATGATATTACCTAAAAACTACGAAAATACATTGCTTCCAAACAGGACATCAGTGTGCAAAGAAACGAAGCATGTAATGATGATCAATAAACAAATTACCGGCACTATATAATCATAGTTAATGAGTGGAGACGTCCTAGTTAAAAGGTTAACCAGCTTTGACCACAGGATCATTGGCCGATAAGATTCGTTTTTGATAAAAAAAAAGAAGAAACAGACGATAAGTAATTGGCTTTGGGCTTGCACACCACCAAGCACTCCCACGAGAGCGATAGGAATCAAGCAGAGGAGTAGACGTGAGTCCCTGCCCAGCTTGATTCCTCCTCCGCATAACACCAGGATCCTTCTAGAAGCCCATGTATATTATATGCTACACACAATATTCCTCTTTTGTTTTTTTTATGGAATCTCCGTATAAGCAGTAAAAACGATGATGAACAGAGTAAAAAGGGTCAGAATATCCGTGAACAAAAAAGTAGCAGGATAGGCATTAATTCTCTACGAACAAGTGCTCGCAACTTTTTTATTCACCCCTTTCCAACCTAATTATCTTCGTGTGGCCAATTAGAAAAAAAAATCCAAAGATGTATTATGGACGCAAAATACGCGCATGGTGACGCATACGGTTGCTTCTTGATTTTGAGCACTATAGGAATGTTTTGTCTACGATCGATAAATTATTCCCATATGCAATGTTATTATTTATTACTCCTATTGGGACGTTGGAGCTGAATAAACAGCCACTACAAGGATATATGTTTACTAGGTGCATCCTTTCATGATTTATTTAAGCTGCGTAGGCATCTAATTGTTTGTCTCAAAAGCGATAGCTTTTTTTATTTAGTCGTTTGGGATGGTCTGTTGTAAGTCACCACCCGATGGAGCTCGTCGAGCTAGTACGGTGCCATTATCTTCATCCACCCCTTTTCGATTTGACGCTTACGATCATCCTTTGGTATCTGGCATGCAGGTGAACTGTTCTGCTCCGAAAAAGATCCCGGTAGAACTCTACCATATTCAACGTAGGGTGTGTCTAGAAATTATTCGAATGTTTTTCCCAAAAAAACAGTTAAATTTTCAAATATTACACGCATTGAAAAAAAATATTGCACACGTATGAAAAAAATGTTGCAATGTGTGTAAAATTTGGGAGCCTCTTGCAACATTTTTGTTCAACGCTTGCAACATTTTTTTCCGACGTGTTGTAACATTTTTCCTCTACGGATGCAACATTTTTTTCCAACGCGTGCAACATTTTCCTTCGACAACAGTATAAATGCGGCACAGTAAACAGATGTTGCAAGTGTTGAAAAAAAATATTGCACGCGTCGGAAAAAAATGTTGCAAGAGTTGAACAAAAATGTTGCAAGAGACTCCCAAATTTGGATGATTTTAGCAAACAAAATATGCGGGTGATGTTTATCAAAACCCTTGGTAAATAAGACTAACCAAACCCTCGCCTTTTTAATCGCTGTGATATTCAGACTGATGCTGACATTCTTATGGTTTGTTTTCCATGCTTATGGTTTTGTTTTGGTGTGGATCATGGGAAACCTAGTCTGTTCAGTGACAGTGAGCCCGTGAGCAAGTATATATATTCCCTCTGTGCAGCATTAATTCCGAAATATTAAAGTACCTATCTAGCTGTAATTGCTTAGGGCGGAATCAAATAATTTCTGCACCATTACAGAGAATAACCAAACTCTCGCCTTTTTAATCGCTGTGATATTCAGACTGATGCTGACATTCTTATGATTTGTTTTCCATGCTTATGGTTTTAAACTGTTTTGGTGTGGATCATGGGAAACCTAGTTTGTTCAGTGAGCCTGTGAGCAAGTATATTCCCTCTGCGCAGAATTCCGAAATATTGAAGTACCTAGCTAGTAGTAAGTGCTTAGGGAGGCATCAGATAATTTCTGCACCATTACAGAGAATAATAGCATGTGCACTATTCTCTCAGGTATTGTTCAGCGCGAACATAGACGCTACTTGGGTCATGCTTTCATGACTGTTACTGAATACGGTATGATTTTTTTAAATGAAAAAAAATATTTACTCCCTTCGAAAATAAAAAAGTAACGTCTTTTACTTTTCAAAGTCAACAATATACTTTTTTTGACTACTAATTTATCTTATGATATATTTGACAGAAGTTGTAGAAATGTAATATTATGATATATCCAAACCATATGTTTTAAACAATATCTTTAGTCAAAGTTAATAAGGTTTGACTGCACGTATTATAGGGCGCCACTCTTTTGTGACTAGCGGAAGTATAATTCAGAACCATTAGAAAATACTACGATATACTACCATTAGACAATAAGCACCAGAGCTTAGACCGGAACTTTGCTCAATCCTCAGATGGCTCCTCCAACTCCAGGAAGCTTGCATTTCCACAATAGGAAGTTAGGAACTGACCTCTCCGTTTCTGTTGATCAATGCCACGCTTTTGTACTCAGCTGTGCTAGCTTAAAGAAACTGGTCCTAGGCTCATAGCTCTGCAGAATTGATAAAGTCAGCATCTGGTTAGCTCGCATTCTAGTATGTTCAACGGCAGGGTAATCTGTCTGAAAAAAGTTCTGCGCAACTGTGTAAAACAGAACAAAGTGCTGAATATATGTTATTACTGTCGTTGAACCTATCATGGCATGGGATACACCCACCTTGAGTTTTCTTTACTGCAACATAATTCCTGTACTCTCTCTGGTTTTTTTTTACAACCAGAAATCTCCTTTAGAATAGAATAATAATCTCATATTAGCCCGTCTTCAGAAATGGAAAGTGGAATTGACTGATATTGTTTAGGGTTAACTAATGCACGAGATAGAGATCGGTAAGTGATTTTTGTTGCCTCTGGTGTAGTTTTCCGCTTATCTTTTGTTTTCGAAATAAGTAGAACAGAGTCCTCTATGAACCAAATGGTAATATGAGAAAAGATAATTAATGTGCTGAAAAGAAAATAAGAAGTACATAGTGGCAGTAACGGAGCCAGGGGGGCTAGTATGGGCCATGGCTCCCCCCATGAATTTTTTTTTTACTTACCCCCATGTAAGATATAGTGAATGCTATGCATGATGTTACTACTACAAAGGAACTAATACAAAGGAACTAATTCAAAAGTTAAGGGATAATGGTTAGACTAAACTCTTAAGTGATGTTGTTGCATTTTGCAATAAGCATGAGATTTCTGTTCCTGATATGAGCAATTTCTATGCCGACTTTATTCGATCGCGTAGATGGGATGAGACTTCGGTTCAACATCACTATCAATGTGATATTTTTACAGTTGTTGACCAGCAGCTACAGGAGTTAAATAGCAGATTCAGTGAACAAGCAACTGAGTTACTTATTCTTTGTAGCTCTTTGGATCCAAAGAACTCATATAGGTCATTTAACATTGACAATGTGTGCTTGTTAGCTACAAAGTTTTATTCTTCAAATTTTTCAGAACAGGAAAGGATTAACTTGAGGCATCAATTTCAACATTATGAGCTTGATGTGTTACGAAATCAGGAGTTCCAAGACTTATCAAATATTGTTGATCTTTGCCAAAAACTTGTAGAGACGGAAAAATCTAAAGATTATAATTTGATAGATAGGTAATCTTTATTTACTTGTGTTTAAACTATAATTGTCCTCAACACTCTTATTTTCTATATATTAATCCCATCGTCTCTAATTTGCAGGTTAATTCGACTTGTCCTTATTTTGCTGTTTCAACCGCAACAATGAGCGTGCTTTTTCTGCCATGAAACTTGTCAAGACAAGACTTCGAAATAAAATAGAAGATGAATTTATGAGAGATTACTTGATAGTCTATATTGAGAGGGATATGGCTCTAGAGTTTAAAACCGAAGCACTTATAGATGATTTCATTGCAAAGAAGCGTCGACGAGTACGGTTTAACTAAACTTTTGCAGGTGTGTTACTTTCCCTAATTCCTCTAATTACATATGATTATAGATGATTTCAATGTAATACATGGCTAAATTATCCTTTACATATATTGATTTCAATATATTAGTTTTTCTATTGGCCCCCTGCGAATAAAATTCCTGGCTCCGTCCCTGCATAGTGGTATAAAGAAAAAACTTGGAGGGCAAATTTAGATAAGATAGCTTGGCAGTGCACTTACTATATTTTCGATGTGGGCAAGCTTCATCTTGTTCTCGTTTGATTCACACCACCTCTTTAGTTCAGGGCCTTTCTGGATACGTAGCTCCTTGAGCTTGGTGAGTTGTTGCATACACTGCGGCAAAGACTTGATGTTTCTGCATTCGTAGATATCGAGGATTTCAAGGGAGGGGAGGTTGCCCAGCCATTCCGGCAGCGCTGATATGCCATTGCAACCAATCAAATGTAGCTGATTGAGTTTCAACTTTCGGAGGGGGGCAAGGTGCCGCATGCTCTCCGGCAAGCTCGCCAGATAACCACAATGCTTGAGTTTCAACTTTCGGAGGTTAGGGAGGTGGTGAAGGAGCCTCCACTTACCCACGGGCACTTTGCTGTACGAGACCTCCAACGTGGTGCCTGCTGTATCAGAAGGGGAATGGCTGATGTGTTCTCCCTCACTCCATGATGATATCACCTCATCACTGTTTCGTATTATCCACTTGCGAAATATTGGTGGGCCTGGTGTCAACCTCAACTTTGGACAATCTGATATTTCCAATGTGTCAAGTTTAGGGAACATGATCTCCGCCACGCCGTCCTCTCTGTAGTATGTTGTGTTCCACTCCTCCAACTGTTCCATATCACGCAATGTGAATTTTGACAACGGAAGGAATGCTCCTTTCCCACCACAGAATTTTTTTTTGAACGAACAGCAAGAGAATTGCTGTAAATTTTTATTTAGAAGAAGAAAGAAAAAGAAAAATGGGCCAGTTTTTTAAGGAAAAAACTGGAAAAAACCTCACAGCACCCATGGAGAAATACTACTACAATAACCCTTCCAACAGAGATCACCCAGGACCAAAAAGGGAGAAGAAAAAACCCCTACGAAGACAATAAGAAGAAAAACTACCAAGACACGAGGGAGGGAAAAAATAGAAACCAAAAAACTAAACCGTGGTCCTGAGAGACATGGCGAAGCCCCGGTTGAGCACGGAATCCTTGATCATACGTTCAGGTGTTTTAGTTATCCCCTGGAAAATGCGTTGATTTCTTTCTTGCCAGAGATTCCACCAGAAATAAATGAGTAACCCATCCAAGTGTCGTCGAAATTCTTTATCATATTGGGATCTCATTTTTCGCCACCATTTATATATCGAGCCACTGAAGCTTAAATTCTGACATCGATCCAGATTCCCCCAGCGTAAGAGACAACCCCATACTTGTATCGGAAAAGGGCAATCTTTACAAAGGTGGGTTGGAGTTTCCAGAGACGTGTTGCAAAGACTACATATGGTATTACATGGCCACCCCTTCCTGAGCATGTTGTCTGCTGTTAAAATTTTGTTGTGAAGCAACGTCCACGCAAAGAAACGACATTTGGGTTCAGCATGCGCCTTCCATATCGGGCAGATCTTCATCTTACAGTAGACAAAGTGGAATTGCACTAGGTAGGCAGTCTTTGCTGAGTATTGTCCATCGGGGGTCCACCTCCAACTTATCTGATCTTCTCTTGATTCATCTCTATGAATTAGTTGAATCTCTTCAAAGAACACAACAAACTCCTTGACTTCAACTTCCGAGTTCACAGGAGTGCAGAAGCGGATCTAATAGTTGTTAGACAAAGCCTTGTGAACCGAGATGTTTTTTCTTCTCGCTATTTGGAACAAACTCGGCGCAATGTTTTTCGGTGCTTGCCCTTGTACCCAACTTGATCTCCAAAAGTCAGCTAATTTACCGTTTCCTACCGTGACAATCGTTGAAGCATTGAAGAGTGCAACATCAGAACTGTCACACGGTAGGTCGAGCCCCGCCCAGGCTCTTTCATTGCATTTCCATCTAAACCATAGCCAACGAAGCCTAAGAGCCCTGGCGAAGCGGTTCAGGTCTTTGATCCCAAGACCCCCTTTGCTTTTTGGCAGACAGTCAGCGACGATTGATCAAGCAGTGGCCCCGTTCTGATTTTCTGGTTCACTTCCTCTCCAAAGAAAACTTCTTCTGAGCTTATCAATGCATCGAATCAGCCACTTTTGTGCGGGAAAAACCGTGAGGTGGTAAATAGGTTGTGATGTTAACACGAATTTACAAGGGTCTCCTCGACTTTGGAAAGTAGCTTGCCTTTCCAACTGCGCGATCTGTTCCAATTACATCAATCAAGGTTGTATCTCAATTCTCCTTAATTCCCTTATATGCAATTGAAGGCCGAGGTACTTCCTTGGGAAGGTTGAAATTTTGCCAAGGAAAACATTTAACAATTCTTGAAGATGATCGTGTTGGCATCTGATTGGGTAGATTTCTGTTTTGGAGATATTGATTTTCAGGCCTGAGCATCTTCCAAAAATATCAAGAATGCTGCTAAGCGCTCTCAGCTCATCGCCATCTGCATTTAAAAATATACCAGCATCATCCGCGTAGAGGGAGCATCTTAGTCAAGCTGTATCAATCAGTAAAAAGATAAAGAGATACTAAATAAAGCATTGAACGGAGTCATCCATGGAAAACATTGGTCAGGACCAGTTCAACAACCTGAAAGCTATCACCATCTACAAGCTCTCCTGATGAGATTCTCCTCTCATATTCCACCATTGGACCAGCTCTTGCAACATCTGGCACAGTTTGGGAAAGTAAACTAGTTGATTCAAATACCTCCAACAAAAATAAGCGGCAACATGCGTAAAAAGTTAATGACAAATGAAACCTTTGATCGATTCGCTGACCCTTTGTGGAGAACATGGACCCCGATAATTCCACGGTGGCCTCGCAAATCTGCAAACTTCACTATTATGACGTGGCGTGCTCGATGAATGGGATGTCGAACTACACAAGATCGAGTATTCTTTGCTGATCAATCTGTTCATTGACGAGTGTCCCTCTGCATGATCTTTGGTAAACGACCGAACTCTGATCTCATCTTCGTCAGTGTATTTCACTTTCTAGGCAAACTCAACAAGGAACCTCTGAAGCTATAATTGTAGCAAAACAAGAATCCATTAAAAAAGCATACAGGAGACATATTCTAAGAATAGAGCACTGCTGACCATGCGCTGAAACACACATCAGTCATGCGGCATAAACAGGAAATCCTCAAAAGTAAACGAATAAGGAGGGAGCATGTGCTTTAGAATCTGCTAGCATAAAAAGGTTATTGGGGTAATGACCTGGAAATGAAATGAAATGCAACTACAGAACTACTACACATTAGTTACTTAAGAGGGAAGTCCAAGGAATTAAAAAAAAAGCAAGCCTTAAACTTTTCCCAGAAGAACGCAGAACTCGAATCAAGTTGATTAAAATCATTGCATCTCCATCGATTAACCACAAAATCCATGGCAAGAAGGAAAAATTAGCCCCAAATCACTAAATCAAAAGTAGCAGATCACCAAACTCTGGAACAACGAGCCGAAGAGTAGAAGCTCCAAGATTGTGGGAGCACCGTTATGGTCAAGAAATTCCGAAGGTGGACATGGAAAACGTGTAAGGCTCATCAGCACTGAAATCTTCTGCAGCTCGAAATCTCCGATCGAAGAAAAACAGAAAGAAGTCGAAGCCTCGTGTTCCAAACAGCTAAGAATTACAAAGAACAAAAATCGAGCAAATTCTTGGTTCAAACATTTGGGAGCAACGAGCAAATCAAGAACCCACACGAGGAAACACAAACACACACAAAAAAAAGCAAGGATTTTTCCCATAAGAAAGCGCCGAATCTATTATACATTAAAAGCACATGAGAGTCTCTAAGAAAAAAGAGAAATATACTAGAAATTCTCACAAAAAAATAAAACATCTTGTCTTAAATTTGGTGGACCTTAATTACAACCGCCATCGGATCATTTGTTAAAAATCCCACAAAAAAGCAAAACATATGGCCCTTATTCTGGTGGACCATAACTAACTTAAAACTATAGTAGCCATTGGATATTACTATATAAAGAACATTAATTATAGGACTTTAATATGTCTTTTCTTAGGACCATTATAGGACTTGATTTACAAGTCATGCAAGAGCTTATTACAAGGAGGATTGCTGGTATATAGTTGTCATCTGAAAGGGATACTTTTCGATGGAGTCTCCATCAAAATGGACATTTTTCTATTCACTCGATGTATGCAGTTTTATTGCATCAAAATATCCCAGTTACAAATAGGCAACTGTGGTAGATTAAAGTACCTTTAAAAATAAAAATCTTTTTATGGTACTTACATCGAAGGGTGATCTTAACGAAAGATAATCTAAGTAAAAGAAATTGGACTAGCAGCAAAAAATGTTGTTTTTGTAATAGTGAGAAAACTATCCAACATCTCTTTTTTTGACTGTTAGTTTGCTTGTTTCGCATGGTGTGTTATACAAGTAGCTTCTAATCTAAGACCTCCTAGTAGTATAGCCCATATGTTTAGGGCTTGGCTATTGAGATTGGGAAAGGAGATAAAAGCTGAATGTTTAATTGGGGTTGCCTTTTCGATGGAGTCTCCATCAAAATGGACAGTTTTCTGTTCCCTCGATGTATGTAGTTTTATTGCATCAAAATATCTCAGTTATAAATAGGCAACTGTGGTAGATTAAAATACCTTTAAAAATAAAAATCTTTTTATGGTACTTACATCGAGGGGTGATCTTAATGAAAGATAATATAAGAAATTGGACTGGTAGCAGAAAATGTTGTTTTTGTCACAATGAGAAAACTATCCAATATCTCTTTTTTGACTGTCAGTTTGCTTGTTTCGTATGGCGTGTTATACAAGTGGCTTCTAATCTAAGACCTCCTAGTAGTATAGCCCATATGTTTAAGGCTTGGCTATTGGGATTGGGAAAGGAGATAAAAGCTCAACATTTAATTGGGGCTGTCTTTATTGTTGGTCTCTTTGGCTATGTCAAAATGATGTTGTCTTTGATAAAAAACAATTGTCTAATCCGTTGCAAGTTATCTATATGTGCATCAACTGGTTGTGCTCATGATTTGTACTGCAGCGTCAGGAAGCTCGGGAGATGCTGTCAGTGGTATGCAGTTGTTTACATGCCGTGGTTAGGGACTTTTTCATCGAGCATGGATAGAGATTTCAAACAAGATTGTGTGCGGCTTGAGTGTTTTTTTTAATTAATCTTTTCATTGCATGTTGCAACTTTTTTCTTGCTTAAGCTTCTATTTATGAATTTCTTCATAACAATATTTTTGGTTGTAATTTTGTAATAAATGTTTGGCTATATGCATCTCATGATACAGAGGCCGAAAGGTTAATATATTCTTTCAATTATCTTTAAAAAAAAAGGTAATTGGCTTTGGGCTTGCACACCACCAACTACCCCCAAGAGAGCTATAGGAATCAAGCAGAGGAGTAGACGTGAGTCCTGCCAGCTTGATTCCTCTGCATAAAACCAGGATCCTTCTAGAAGCCCGTGTATATTACTATATACTACACACAATATTCCTCTGTTGGCTACTTCGATTTTCTACTTTCAGAAAATAGAGATTTCTTATGCAGATTTTCTATTTGTTTGCTGTAATTATTGATTTCTATATTTTACACTCGTGTATATTTCAATTGCAGGCACATATGGTGCACTCTGAGCATGATGCAAAATTCTTTGCTCTTAATAAGCAGGTAATTTTTGCTAGCTACTCCTGTATTGTTTTCATCTCTTTATATTTGAGTTTAGCTGATCTTTAATATACTATAAAATTTTCAGTTGAATGAGGAAGCTGCTTCCTTGGAATGGACCAAGTCAAGCAGCCATGTGCTGAGTGGTCGCAAAATCTTTGATTCCTATGAAGATGAATTTTTTCTGGAACCAGACACTGATATTGTTGGTCACAGGCTTGGGGGAGGATCAAGTTTACTGGCAAGTGCTTGTGTGTTGTCAGGGGTTGCTGCTTATCAGCGTTTCAGGCTTGACTACATGTGTTACAATTTGGTCGTATTGATTGTTTTCAGATTTGGTTGCATGTGTTGGATTGTGCTGTCATGCTATGCCTTTTTTTTGTAGACTTAGTTTTCGTAGAGGAAATTTGTCGATTTTCCTGCGATAGGTGCAACTGTGTTTTTAAGAGAACTTTGTCGGAACTGTGTTTTTAAGAAAACTGTCACAGTTGATTAATTCGGTGGTTCTGTTGCTGAAATTTATTTTCTTACACATGATGGGAAAAACGTCAGCTTGGTTGTTATATTAGGCTGTTGATTATTGTGTGCTTTGACCACAGCTCACAATTCTGGTAAGAATCAGCTGCTTCCTGCCAGTTCCTGGTTTTCTCCCATTTAGTAGTAGGAACTACAGTAGCTGCTCGAACGAGGATATATGTTGTTTTTAGCAGAATGGTAATACTAATGCTTATATACAAATGACGAGCGTAAAAGAAAAGTGATAAAATGGCAGACTAGAAAAGAAATGAATTTGATTCGTTATGAATGTGTGATGTTAAATTTAGGAAGGGATTAATGGGAAATTGCTAAACTTTATCCCTTACCATTTCCCTTTTTATTTTCAGAAATGGATGCAGAAGTGACAAATATGGATTTTTTAATAAATATAACTACTAATACCGATACGAATTGGGTATTGCTCAGATATAGTATTTTGAGGCTTTAAGACCTACTTGGTGTAGAGACGAATGCATTTGTCGGCCTCTACAGACTGAACGCAGGAGATTCTTTCATCCTGTTTTTAGTAGTGCGAGGAGCGGGAAATGTTACGAAAATTGTTAGTTCAACCATCCAAATATGAGGGATTTGGCTTACTTTCGTAAATTTTGGGCCTTAAACCAGTACCAGTTAAGTTCCTATGGTCACCACATGTCACATAATCGAAGTAAATTTCTACTAGGATCCGTGACAAGTACCTTGATAGAATTCCTGTAATAGTCTCTGGCTTTTCTGTCCTTACGCATATGTCTTAATTCAGGTAGAGAAAAGGAAGCATACTTCCTTATGGACCCAAACCAAGTCATGTAGTAACTGTTGTGCTCCTCGAGTTCGATCTTTTTTATCTTGAATGACTTTTTTGTAGTGGTGATAAACAAATTGAAGACGTTAAGATTTGACAAGTGTTTGGGTGGGAGTGAAGGTAAGAAGAATATATTGCAAGATTGTAAATTTTAATAAACACATACATTCGATTTCTACCACAATTCTCCAGAAAAACTTTTGTAATCGGAAAAGATAGATGTTTGATCTTGTAAAACAATTTTCTTTTATTGCTTACTTTTATGTTTCGTTATCAATTTTATTTTTCGTAGCAACGCACGGGCATTGAACTAGTATATATATATATGTGAAAAATATCTTTTACTCCCGGGAGTAGTTACTCCCACCTCTGAAATACCACATAAACAAACTTGAAATACTTCTTTATCACTTTGGGTACACTCATACACTAATTATAAGATACTCCAATGTGAGCCGCATGAAAAAATTGTAAGGGACTCCATGATTTTTAGCGTATTTTGCAAATACCTACATATACGCACATAAAAAGGAGTATGTCCAAAAAAATACACATACCACCTCTAAAAAAATGTACATACCACCAAGATAATCTTATATACTCGTATACTACATATACATACCCTCCGTCACATGAGATACCCCATACGTTGTGAGATACGGCATAGGGAGTAATTACTCCCGGGAGTAAAAAAGAGGCTTCCTATATATATATAGGAAAAATATCTTTTACTCCCGGGTGTAGTTACTCCCACCTCTGAAATACCACCTAAACGAACTTGAAATACTTCTTTATCACTTTGGCTACACTCATATACTAAATATAAGATATTCCAAGATGAACCACGTGAAAAAATTGCAAAGAGGTACATAGTTTTTAGCGTATTTTGCAAACACCTTTATATATGAACATAAAAAGGAGTATGTCTAAAAAAATATACATACCACCTTTCAAAAATATAAATACCACCTAACTAGTCTTATATACTCGTATACTACATGTGCATACCCTCCATTATGCGAGATACTCCTTACATTGTGAGATACAGAATAGGGAGTAATTACTCCTGGGAGTAGAAAAGAGGTTTCATATATATATATATATATATATTACTCGTCAATTTAAGAGCACCGTACGTGTTTATATTGTTCGAATTTGTGTTTTAAGGGATCAAAAATTGAAACCATCTGACGATGAAATGTTTTCCTTTAAGTTTAAGAGGAAACAATTTCCTATCAGATTGAGTTTCGCAATGACCATCAATAAAGCATAGGGTCAAACAATCCCACATGTTGGGGTCTACCTTCCTAATTCGGATTTCTCCCATGGTCAACTCTATGTCGCCCTATCACGAGCAACCGTTAGAAGTAATCTTAAAATACTTGCTGCACCAGGATATGATGGGAGCTTCAATTCGACCTGCACACTAACCAAGAATACAGTCTACAAAGAAGTCCTCACCTCGTAGATGTGTTTTGTAATGATATGCTACATCACTTTGTTGTTTTTATTTATGTTATATTCGATACAAAACAATCTAATATTTTTTGTAATCATATTTATGACGAAACAATGGAGAATATCGATATGTTGTATGTTATATTTGACTAAGGTATTATTTGCACATCATATTTTTTTCTTGTTTCATGTTATCGTAATAGCAGGACAGCCGTTCAAAATATAGATACCGTTGCAACGCACGGGCACCGTACTAGTAAAATAAGAAAGCACGAGTAAGCACCAAAGTCATCTCTACTAAACAATTTCCTATCAATAACTTCGGTTTCCCATCTTTCTGTCCACAAGGTTTGATTGATTGGAAAGTGTTTCGTTGTTTCCAACTCTTCCTCGTCCTCCCTTACTTTCAATGTGATCGCTAGCCTTGTGACTCTGGTCTACTCCTTTCAAAGTTGAGACTTTGGCCGTTATTTTCACAATAGCAATGTTAGTAAGAACCAGTAAAATTGTCATTACATAATTAAAAGTGCTTGCTTTCAAAAAATTCATTCGGCGTTATTTTTATAGGGCCAATATAAATATATTTACATCTATTTCTCTTCAACACTGTCTTTTCCGTATGTCAGTGGCGTTGGAATAGCCTGAAAATTTCTTTGTTGGTCTACACAACTGCTCTATCTTTTTCTTGTTTTTCATTGCTATATGTAGATGAGTACATAACCAACTAGCTAACAAACTCTATCTACTAACAATTAACTTAAACATTTCAGAACTCTATCCTTACTTCAAACGTCTTGTTGTAATCTTATCTATCTCTTAACCATTATATTGTATGTCAAGATTATATCTAACATTTTCCCCTCTAATCTTGACACATCGACTCTTATTGAGACAATCGGTCTCAACTACGATTTGCTCAACTTTTACTCGATACAGGATGGAGAACACATCTCCTTAACATCCCATACTCATTTTTGATGGTGTCGACTCTGACGGATGACTATAGACTGTGAACGCATCTCCTCAACATCTCGAACACATCTCCCACGAACTCAACTTATGACAGAGAACACATCTCTGAAAGTTTCAAACTCGACTTACGATGAATTAGGCTCAGCTTTTGGGTTGACTCCTTAGGCCGTAGAACCCCTCCATGCTGATGGTCGGTAGATGTTTGCCTCTTGTTGATGGATTTCTCGTACGCTGCTATCTCCTCAATCTGTTTGATCCACACAAAGATAGTAGGGTCGTACACTGGATGGAGACAAATTTCTCCCTTCCCTTGCTATCTTTTCTGACACACAGAGACACAAACCTTCTCTGATCTCTCTGTTGCTTCTTGCGTGCGCTCTACTGTCCCGTGTACTGTAGCCACACGTCTTCTTTCTTTTCTGCAGCATGAGGCTTTGCTTCGAGTACTTCTCACAGCCGCTTCAGCCAGAGCCGCCTCCTCATCCACCTTTGGTTCAGGTATTACAGCAACTAGCAATAATAGCGCGCTACGCTGCGCCGTTCCGCAGAGTCGATAGGACCCACCGGCGAATCCATAGGCTGCTATAAATCTTCGCTGAAATCTGTGTTTTTTTAGAAAACAGAAAATTTGGTCGAATTTTCGATCTTCGTATTTTTTAAATAAAATGGGTCGGTAGGACCCGTTGACGAATCCATGGGGTGCTATAAACCTTCGACGAATCCGTGTTTTTTTAGAAAAGCTTTTTTGGTGACGAAAACATTTTTTTCGAGAAAAACGGAGTTTTAAAATAAAATTGGTCGGTAGGACCCATTGGCGAATCCATGGGTTGCTATAAACCTTTGACGAATCCGCGTTTTTTTTAGAAAAGTTTTTTGGTGACGAAAACATTTTTTTCGGAAAAGGGAGTTTTAAATAAAATAGGTCGAGAGGACCGTTGGCGAATCCATGAAATGCTATAAACCTTGACGAACCCGTTTTTTTAGAAAAGTTTTTTGGTGACGAAAACATTTTTCCAGGAAAGCGGAGTTTTAAATAAAATGGGTCGGTAGGACCGTTGGCGAATCCATAGGTCGCTATAAAACCTTGACGAACTGTGTTTTTTAGAAAAGTTTTTTGTGACGAAAACATTTTTTTGGAAAAGCGGAGTTTTAAATAAAATGGATCGGTAGGACCGTTAGCGAATCCATGGCCGCTATAAACCTTGACGAACCTGCGTTTTTTAGAAATTTTTTTGTGACGAAAACATTTTTTTCTGAAAAACGGAGTTTTAAATAAAATGGGTCGGTAGGACCGTTGGCGAATCCATGAATTGCTATAAACCTTCGGCGAACCTGCGTTTTTTTTAGAAAAGTTTTTTGTGACGAAAACATTTTTTGCGGGGAAAACGGAGTTTTTAAATAAAATGGGTCGATAGGATCCGTTGGCGAATCCATGGGCTGCTATAAACCTTCGACGAACCCGCGTTTTTTTAGAAAAGTTTTTTATAAAATGGATCGGTAGGATCCGTTGGCGAATCCATGGGCTGCTATAAACCTTTGACGAACCCGCATTTTTTTTAGAAAAGTTTTTTTGCGACGAAAATATTTTTTTTCGGGAAAAACGAAGAAAGGATCTAGACGTAAGGAGTAAGGACCTGAATGTTATGTTTTTTGGACCTGTTTGTTATCCTAAAAAATTAGAAAAGTACTTGTTCGCGATTGAACCTAACGTGAGGATTTTTCTGTAAAACAGCGCGGCAGGGACCTAAAGCGATGAAAATAAAAAATTCTCCCCTCACAAAAAATCACGGAGGACGTATTTGTAATACGTAAGGACCTATCCGTAATTCGAAGAAACGGAGGGTTTTTTTTTGCAAAACCGCTTCGGTGACACGTGGATAGGCTTGACTTGCGGCAATTTCTTCCGGTATAATGGGCGTAGCCATGCTAGCAATCATTGCATCATAGCCAGTTGGAAGCACAGCGGTGCGAACCACTCGGTGTCTTCTCATTTAGCTTCCCGTGCTTATCAAGAGAGCTCTTTTACAGTAAGTTAAAATTAATATAAGTCTGCCTATTCCTTTGAATCTAATGTATATAATCAATATATATTAAACTAGCAATCAGAGTGGGGTGAATGATTACGCAAAAGCTAAAATCAAAATTTTGATGATTTTTAAAACACCACAATTCGGACTCAAATTGCCTGGTTCGGATTCGACAAAACAGAGTGATATATGTTCACTAAAATAGTAATTCTTGAAGATCTGATCGTTGGATTGATGTGAAATTTTAACTGCAGAAACTAGATTCAATTTCAAAACTAACCCAATAAGAATCAGCTCAATCAGATCTACGGATCAAAAGTTATGAACCCTGAAAGCATGCTGTGATAGATTTTGACGAGAATTAATCGAACCCTAATTTTGTGATTAAACAAAATCTACAAAAGATTAACCAATCAAACTTTTAAGATCAATCACTTGATGCCCTAAAAAGGTTTTGAATGGATCAAATCAAAATTATCATGATGAAACAGTAAATCAATCTAAAAATAAAATAGGCATGCAAACGAAGAGCTAAAATGAAGAACGAGATTACCAATACATCGACTTGCAAAATCATGTTTTGTATTACCGAGATGTGTTCACAAGATGCCTTTGAAACATCCTCAAAATAATCTTGGATGCTAAACGATCCGCCGCACTGCCAAAGATTTCCGTGGATGCTAATTAATCAATCTGCCTCGGCTACCCGTACTAATCAATCTGCGTGACTCTGTTCCGGGAGGACGGACTTGCCGACGCCGGTGCTTTTGATCCGGCTGTACGTATGCTTCCCTTGAAGAAATCTGAAGAAGCTTCGGCAAATTCCAGTTTCTGTCTTCTTGCGTTATTGCGCCGCCTCGCCGTGAGCGCTAGGAAATCCAACACACTACAGGAACTCAATTCTCTAGCCGCAATCACTTCTGCATGCATGCAACCCATGCGAGGGATTAACTAGCCGCAATAATTACAGTAGCAATTGCGATTTTCTGTAGCACGGCTCGGTTGCTCAATCGGCTGAAGGAATTAGGAATTTTATTTTATTTTTGCTCTATTTATTTATAGTACTCATAACAAAAGAATATAATATCTAATACCCAGCTCTCTATAAACAAAAGACACCTCCCTTTATTTATAATGAGCAATCATAAAGAATTTGTATACAACTCCACTTTGCCCAACATGGCCTAACATAATGGTTGAAATCAATTTAGATCTAATTATACTATGCCTGTAGTATTAATAGTAAAATTCAAAGAGGGGTAAAAGCGTAAAAAATTATGTCATACTCTCTGTCCTCTACGGTAAAACACGTTCTGTGATTCTGATGAATGGCAGATGAATAGATAAAAAAGCTCTGAAGATCACCAAGTATTCGGTGAATCCAAAATTGTGAATGAATTAGGAAAATTTTAAAATACCCCTGATAAATGGATAGGAAAAGTCTGAAATACCCTTGAGGGATGGTGTCGGTGTTTGTTACCGGCAATAATTTATATGGGGCTATGCGCTGGATCAAGAACTCGATGGTAGCACAAGACACGGGAATTATACAGGTTCGGGCTCCCACGGTGGGGATAATACCCTAGTCCTGTGCTCTGGGATTATGTGTGGCTAGCTATTTGCTGATGATCTGAGTTGTGATTCTCTTGTCCTCCTCCCTTTATATAATAGGGCTGGGGCGGTTTTTACAGGGGGAGTCCCACTCGGACTCGAGATAGAGTCCATATCTATCCCAACTATGTATTAGATTACAAATGGAACACCCTAATACGACTCGGTTTCCTTTATCTAAGATCTGCTTGGGTCCTTCACGCTTATCTGGCCAGTGCGCACTGCTTTTTTGATCGGCTGGCCCGTCCTTGGTGGTTGGGACTCATAAATCGCCTTGTGGGCCCCCGGGGTATATATATCCCACAGTAGCCCCCGAGTGCTTCATGACCGAGTGCCTTCCTTTCGCCAGGCTCTCCCGAGTGCTTTTAGCCGAGTGCTTGTTGTTTGGCAAGGAGGTTGTGAAGGATTCGATAAAATGCCTTGTGAGGCTATCCTGAGTTGTTTCCGACCTAGTTTACCAGGCCGACTCGTCTCTTGGTAATTTTTCAGCTTGCGCCCGCGTTCGACCGAGTGGCCTCTGCTCTTCAGGGCGCATGGCCTCCAGCTTTTTGCTACATTAATCACAGTCTATCCTCTCGGCACCCGCAGCAGGCCCTCTTTGGGTCGCCCGGTTTTCACGCCTTTGGGATATCTGCTTTTTAGAGTCATCTTTATGATATTTGACTTTGCTTCCTGAGCGTCGTCAACTTTAGGCCTAGCATGAGGCATACCATAAGAGGATGTTGTTCCTTGGTACCCATAATCCCGTGTATCACGGTTTCTTGGCTTCTGGCCCATCTTGGGGCGTACCTTTTCCGATTCAATTTTCGGCCCAATGGTGTTTGTGCACGATGTGCGTGTTCACCGGCCCATCCTGAAATGCTCCCTAGGGCGGTTCCAGGGTTTGGGAAAGACGACGCATTTTCCCGCTCGTGGCGAAAGT
This sequence comes from Guadua angustifolia, assembly GCA_036346375.1. Taxonomy (NCBI): domain Eukaryota; kingdom Viridiplantae; phylum Streptophyta; class Magnoliopsida; order Poales; family Poaceae; genus Guadua; species Guadua angustifolia. The sequence goes on along the minus strand of CM070521.1, from coordinate 2,042,105 downwards.
CAGCGCCGCTTTCCTGTTACATGGAGCAAGTGGAGTACTGAGGTGGCCTCTGCACTGTTCTCATTTGCCCCTTCGTTCTTCAATCTTTCTTCTTCGCGACCTCCGCCGCTAGGGTTAACTTTTCTTGGCTGCCTCAATCTTGTGCGATTGCGACTTTTCTTTGCTGGAGAATGTCGCCTCCCTCTCCCCCGTCCCCCGTCCGCCTCGCCCCGGGATTGGGCCGTGTCAGTGACGACGGAAGAGCGGCTGGGATATCTGGTCAGCGTCGGAGTCTTCCCTCCATTGGTGATGCTTGCCGCTAGGGCCGCTGCAGGTGAATTTTGCCCTACTCCTCGTCCTGAAGAGGCGGTTGTCTTTGTGTCCTTTTTTACGCGCGGGCTTGGGCTCCCCACGTCTCCTTTCTTCCGCGGCATCCTTGAGTTTTACGGGATTGAGTTAACTCATCTCAACCCCAATTCCATTCTTCAAATTGCCGCCTTTGTTAACCTGTGCGAGTCTTTTCTTGGCATTCGACCGCACTTCAATCTTTTTCGCCACCTTTTTCTTCTTAAACCTTTCCCCAATAAAAATTCCCCCAAAGTTGTTGGAGGTGCCGGTTTCCAGTTGAGGGATGGTATGAAAAAACCTTACTTCGCCATTCCTTTCAAGTCATCAAATAAAGGGTTGCATCAGGAGTGGTTTTACTGTGCCAATCCTGATCCTCCGCTGCCTGCTTTTACTGGGACGCCTCCCAAGCCTTCTCCCGAGTGGACATCGCTTCCCAAGGATGGTGGTATGGACCAGGTGATTGATCTTATGGGGTTAATTGCCGGATTGAAGGAGAACGGGCTTACTGGTGTGGCCCTTATTCTCAACTTCTGCACGCGCCGTATTCAGCCTCTCAAGGATCGGGTCCACCTTGGATATGAGTATGAGGGCCCTGATGATCCTACGCGGGAGGCTTCTGAGGTGATTACCGAGGGGCCGTTTTTCAACCGCGTAGCCGACTTTTTTGCTTCAGATGTGAGGATCACCATGGCTGGATGCCCGAGACCCTTTACGAAGCTTAATCCTGCTCCTCCGGTAAGAAGCCTTCTTTATTCTTCATCGCCGAATCTTCTGGCTCTTGTTTAGGTCCGATTTGAACATGCGCTGTTCCTTTTTGTGTTTTCAGGAACGCGACGCTTTCTTTTCTGACGCGCCGTTGCCTGCATTTTCGGTGCATAAGAGTGACAAGCGGTCTTTCCCCGCGGAAGCTTCTTCTGCCGCCCCAAGTGCGAAACGAAGCCGAGTTGGTGGAGCTGACAATGACCCCGCCGAGAAAGGAAAAAATCCGGTCGTACCCAAGGCTAAGAGGAAGCAGTCGGCAAAAGATGTACGGCCGACTGGTGGTCCGAAGATTCGGGACCCTACGACCGTGCAACCTCCTCCCTCGACTTCTTCCTCTTCAAGCCGGTCTGTGGGACCCGAGGCGCTGAAGCCCCTGGCTCAGCCCCCGGTAGAAAGTGTGCCTTCGCCTTCTTGTCCATCTGGAATTCCTTTTCCTGCTGCACCGGACAGGCCCGCAAGTGCTTCCACCAGTGGTCCTTTTGCCCGGAGGGGTCTAAGGATAACAAGATCTAACAGGTTGGGTTTTCCTGTTGCCTTTCCCTTATTCCCCGAGTTATGTCCTGATCGTTTTCTTTTCGTAGGGATCTTGTTGATGAAGTCCTTCACGAGGCGCCGCCTCTGGAGCCTTCGGCGGTTGTTGACGAGGGTAGCTCTGGCGAGGTGGAGGCTGAAAGATTGGTTGATGCCACGCCCACCGCTTTTGATGTTGCCCCGGAACCAGTCGGGGCGGTTCTCCCGACAGCCCCCGAGGCTACAAGCAGCGAGGCCAGTTTAGCACCGAATGGTCCCCCGACACCCTTTCTTCTCAGATCGTCTGATCATGTCTCGTCTCCCGGCTCTGCCGCCGCGCCTCCACCTGTACCCGAAGATCCTCCTGCCTCCTCACGCCAGTCGCCATCTATTGAAGAGATTCCACCGCCTCCTCGCCCAAAGTCTCCGGTGCGGGCCGCGTTTGCTGACGATGATGGTGATGTGGTTCTTCTTGATGGCGAGGTCGAGGAGAAGGATTGGAGATCGTTCCGCGAGGCCGCCTATGAATGTTTACAGCTTGGCGATGTGAGTCGTTTGTATCGCGCTTTCTTTTGTAGCCTTCCCTTCGCTTTCCTCGAAGTCTAACTCTGCCTCCTGTTCTTAGCGCCTGGCGTCTTACGCCAGGGACCGGAACGTCCTTCTTCAAAAGTTGTTCCCGAGGATGAAGATGAGGAAGGATTATGCCGCCGAGCTTGAGTAGGTCCGTACTGAGCTGCAGGAGGAGGTCATTCGTGCCCGTGCGGAGAGCCGAGAGGAACTGGAAGGGCTTCGAAACCGAATCCAGTCTCTCGAGGCGGAGAAATTGCACCTGACCGATTCTTCTGACGGTAATCTTCTTGTCCGAATGCTTTGAGCCTCGCCTTCGTCTTCTATTCGCCTTCGTCTTCTATTCGTCTAACGTTTCTGCTTTTGTCTTTCTTTAGACTTCCGTGAAAAGCTCGAGTCTTCCCTTTCTCAAAACAAGGTTTTGAAAAAGGCTGAGGAGGACGCCAAGAAAGAAGTGGCCAGACTGGCAAAAGAACTGGAAGGTATGCTCCCGGTACTTCTTTTGTCCCCGCTGACTTTCTTTTTGCTATTTCATGTTTGTCCGACTGGTTTGTTGCAGTGCACCGGGTTAACTCGCAAGCTCAGTATCGTGTTTTGGATGAGAAGATCAAGTTTGCTGAGGCGCGGGTTGATCGACTCCAGCTGGGCTCCGAAAGGATGCTGCGGATCCTGGATCCTGATGAAGCTGGGACTAGCGGCATTTCTCATGATGTGAACTCCACGATTCGGCGACTAGATGCGGCACCCCAGAAGCTCTTTGTCTGTTTGAAAGACACGGCGACGACGAGTGCCTGCCAAGCTTTGGCCATCACGAAGTCTTTGTATCCCCGGGTGGAGCTTGCCGCCATCAAAGAAGGATTTGCCCGCACCGTTGATGATGAACAGGCGTTAGCTCTTATGGATGAAGTTAGAGACACCGCTTCTGCCTTGGTTGAAAACCTGGACTTGGGTCCTGTGTGATCTTCTCTGACTGTAGTGAATTGGGCTTGTAATTTTATTTTCTTGTACTTTCGTGACTTTTGCTCTGTCTTGAAAAAGACTCTTTTTTGGGCTTTTGGCGTCGATCTTACATCTCTGTCTGTTGTTGGCTTTTTTGGCGTCGATGCTGTCTTGAAATCATCATGGCGCCCGGCTTCCCTCGAGACGCGCGCGCGGCCACATCCCGCGTACTTGTAAGATGAAACGCCCCCCCTCCCAGGGACAGACGTCGCACTGGGGAAGTGTGGTTCTCTCTCCGGTATGCAAGCGTTGCCTGTATAAGAGTAAATCTCCGCCTCGGCCGTCGTGTTTTGCAGCGCACTACCGCTACTCACCCGCCTCTTCGTCTTCCTTCCTTAAGAACTTCTTTGTTTTCTTGAAGCGCTTGCTTGTTCGCCTTCTTCTTCTTTTCTTGATTTCTTGACCTCTGTGTTTGTAGAATTGCACTTACTGATCGCTTGTTCGCTTCTTCTTCAGGTTTCTTTTCTTCTGCGCCTGCATGGATTCTTCGGATTCCGAGACTCTCTCTCCACTATCTCTTCCTCCGGAGTCCCCAGGGCCGGAGATCCCAGGGTGGATCGCCCCCCTGGTCTTCAACTTCGGAGATGACGAGCCCATGGAGCCTGAGGATGAGCGCGCCGAGCTCTGGGCCGACTATCATCTCATCATGGCGGAGATCGCGGAGGAGCAAGCCGTCGCTCGAGATGCTGCCGCCGTCGACGTTTTGATCGAGGTTGTCCCCAGGATCGTCGAAGCTAGGGACACACTCATCGAGGCCGTGGGGCGCGTCCGCCGCGGGTAGCTTCTGTTTCTGGAGACAAAAAGTTGGAGTAGTACTTTTGTATATGGTCTTAAGTACTTTTGAACAATATCTGTCTTTTGTAATATTATTTTAATTATCGCCTGTTATTTCTTCCTTCCCTTTTTACTGTTTTCGTCCGAGTGGTTCTTTTTGCTCCTTATGTTTAAGCACTTTAACCGTCTGCCCTAGCTCCCAAGCGTCGAGGTTTTGGCTCATGGCCTCTCGGGTACACCTTTTTTGGGTAGCTTAGAGTTTTTCTAGGCCGAAGTTTCACACTTAGGAACTTAGAGCACTCGGATTCAACTTCTACGGAGGACGAAACACCAGATGATGTGAGAGGAGTGTTGTGCGTATAGTACAACACTACTAGGTGTAGCCCCCGACTTATTGCTTAATTGGGAAACAATTGAGTAGCAAGTCAAGTAGAGAAAATTTTATTCATTGTAATGTAGCAATGTACAACGAAATTAAGAGTAGAAACGACGTAGCTGATCTATGTTCCATGAATTGCTAATGATAGCACCGTCTTCTCGCCTAAGCCTATAAGCCCCTGGGCGTGTCACTTCATCGATGATGTATGGACCCTCCCAGCCTGGGGATAGCTTGTGCTCGCTCTTCTGGTTCTTCATTAGGACCAAATCTCCTTTGGAGAAGGCCCGGCCTCTGATGTTTCGATCGTGGTAGCGGCGTAACCCCTGAAGGTACTTTGCCGACTGGATTGCCGCTACCTCTCTTGCTTCTTCTAGCCGGTCGAGGTCATCGATTCGATTTTGCTCCGACTCATCTTCTTTGTATCCTCGTACCCTTGGTGATCCGAATGTTAATTCGGTAGGTAGTACTGCCTCCGATCCATACATTAGAAAAAAAGGTGACTGCCCGGTGGCTCTGCTAGGTGTGGTTCTCAACCCCCAGAGTACCGAAGGCAATTCTTTTACCCATCGGGTTGCGTATGGCTTGAGTAGGTCGAATATCCTTGCTTTTAGCCCTTGTAGCACCATGCCGTTTGCTCGCTCCACCTGGCCATTGCTCCTTGGATGCGCCACAGAGGCGAAGCAAATCTTGATGCCGAGTTCTTCGCACCAGTCTTGAAATTCTTCTCCTCGAAATTGCGTTCCATTATCCGTGATGATCCTGTTTGGAACACCAAACCTTACCACAATCTCTTGAAAGAATTCCTTGGCCTTGGCCGCCGTGATGGTGGCAACAGGCTTTGCTTCGATCCACTTGGTGGACTTGTCAACCGCGACGAAGAGATGCGTAAATCCTCCTTGTGCTTTCTTTAGTGGGCCGACCATGTCGAGCCCCCAGCATGCGAACGGCCATGTGATTGGGATGGTTTGTAGTTCCTGCGCTGGCACATGTATTTGATGGGCAAAGAATTGACAGCCCTCACAGGTGCGAACAATATCCTCGGCGTCGGTCACAGCAGTCGGCCAGAAAAATCCTTGGCGATAGGCTTTCTCTACCGAGGTGCTTGATGCCGCGTGATGTCCGCAAATTCCCGAGTGGATTTCTCTGAGTAGGTTCCTTCCTTCTTGCTCTGGTATACAGCGTCTCAAGATTCCAGAAGCGCCTTTTCTGTAGAGCTCCTCCCCGACTACCACGTAATTCTTGCATCGTCGTGTGATGCGCTCAGCCTCTGTACGATCTTTAGGGAGTTCGTCTTTCAGCAGGTAGTTTAAGAATGGAGCTGTCCAGTCATAACTGATGACCAGGACTTCTTCTTCAGCCATTGCCTCTTCTGGTTTGTCTGATTTCTCCTGTTGACGTATCGATGGCTTGTGGAGCTCTTCGACAAATACTCCGGCCGGTACTGCTGCCCGACTGGATCCTAGCCTAGCAAGCTCATCGGCGGCTTCGTTGTCACGGCGAAGCACATGGATGAGTTCCAATCCGTCAAATTTGTCTTCAAGTTTCCTTACTTCTTGACAATATGCGGCCATGTTTTCTTCAACACAGGACCAATCCTTCTGCACCTGGTTGATTACTAGCATGGAGTCCCCGCGGATTGTTAGTCTTCGGACTCCAAGGGATATCACGATGCGAAGCCCGTGGATGAGTGCCTCGTACTCGGCAGCGTTATTTGAGGCCGGGAAGTGTAGTTGAAGGACGTACTTTAAGCGTTCCCCTGTCGGTGAGATTAATACTACGCCCTCCTCCGCGCCGCTGAGCATGAGAGAGCCATCAAAGTACATTGTCCAGTACTCAAGTTCCTCTGTTGGAGCCGGATTTTGTATTTCCACCCACTTGGCTGTGAAGTCGGCGAGTACCTGTGACTTGACAGCTGTTCGCGATTGGAAAGATACATCAAAGGCTCCGAGTTCTGCTGCCCATTTAGCGATCCTCCCGGTGGCTTCCCGATTGTGGAGTATATCCCCAATTGGAAAGGCGGTGACCACCGAAACTGGATGTTCTTGAAAATAATGCTTGAGTTTGCGCGAGGCGAGCAGTACGGCGTACAACAGCTTCTGGATTTGTGGATATCGTGCCTTGGACTCTCCGAGCATTTCGCTGATGAAGTATACTGGGCGTTGAATTTTTTGGAGATGTCCTTCTTCACTCCGCTCAACTACAATCGCGGCACTGACCACGTGGGTTGTTGCCGCAATGTAAAGTAGAAGAGGTTCTTCGGGTAATGGTGAGACTAGTATCGGAGGAGTGGTTAAAAATGTGTTCAGGTCTTCGAAAGCTTGATTCGCTTCAGGAGTCCACTGGAAATTGCCTTGTTTTTTCAAAAGTTTGAAAAACGGCATCCCTCGTGACCCTAAGCGCGAGATAAACCTTCCGAGTGCCACCATGCAACCTGTAAGCTTTTGAACATCTTTTTGGTTGGCTGGCGGTTTCATCTTCAAGATGGCGTTGATTTTTTCTGGGTTAGCTTCGATACCGCGCTGTGACACGATAAATCCAAGCAGTTTCCCTGAGGGTACTCCAAAGACGCACTTCTCAGGATTGAGCTTCATATTGTAGGCTCTTAGGCTTTCAAAAGTCTCGGTCAAATCGGATATAAGGTCCTTTTTGACACGGGTCTTCACGACGACGTCATCCACATAAGCCTCAACATTGCGTCCAATTTGGGTGTGGAAACACCGTTGAATTGCTCGTTGATAGGTTGCCCCCGCGTTCTTCAATCCAAACGGCATCGTGACGTAACAGAAAGCTCCGAATGGTGTGATGAACGAGGTTTTGATGCAGTCTTCTTCCTTTAGCCTGATCTGATGGTATCCTGAATAGGCGTCTAGGAAGCTTAAAATTTCGCATCCGGCTGTAGAGTCCACGACCTGATCGATGCGTGGTAGGCTGAATGGATCCTTCGGACATGCTTTGTTGAGATCGGTATAGTCAACACACATTCTCCAACTTTTATTCTTTTTGCGAACAAGAAATGGGTTCGCCAACCAGTCGGGATGATACACTTCTTTTATAAATCCTGCGGCTAAAAGTTTGGTGATCTCCTCCTTGATGGCCTCCTTGCGATCTTGAGCGAATCGTCGAAGACGTTGCTTGATTGATTTTGCCTTTTCGTCGACGTTGAGAGAATGCTCGATCACCTCCCTAGGAACTCCGGGCATGTCAGATGGCTTCCACGCGAAGATGTCCCGGTTAGCTCGAAGGAAGGTGACGAGCGCGTCTTCCTATTTGTGATCTAATCCTGTCCCAATCAGGGCCGTTTGGGCCGAGTTGGACAGATCAAGGGTCACTTTCTTGACGCCTTCATCAGGTTTCATGCTTATCTTCGCTTGCTTCTTGGAAGGAACTTCTCCTTCGTCTTGTTGGAGCGTGGCGGCCAGTCGAATTTTCTCTCGGTCGGTCGCTGCGTCCTGTGACTCTGCCATCTCGCAATTTTCTCTGTCGCGGTTGAAGGATTTCTTGATGTCCCCGCGCATTGTGATGATTCCTTTTGGTCCTGGCATCTTCATCGCAAGGTAGGTGTAATGTGGCACAGCCATGAATCTGGCTAGGCCTGGCCTCCCTAGGATGGCATGGTATGCCGTCTCAAAATCTGCCACTTGGTAATTTTCTTTTGTTCCGAATGTGACAGGCAAGGTGATTTGCCCGAGTGGAACTGAAGAAGTACCGGGGATCACGCCATGGAACGGCGATGAGCTTCGCTTGAGTTCCGAGCGTGGGATCTTCATGTCGTAGAAGGTTTTGGAGAAAAGGACGTTGAGCCCGCTTCCTCCGTCAACCAGCACCCTCTTCAGTTTGATGCTACGAATAACAGGGTCCAGGACAAGTGGATACCTGCCTGGGTATGGAATGTGATCCGGATGATCCGAGCGATCGAAGGTAATTGGAACTTCGGACCATCTGAGGTATTGGGGAGTTGCCGGTATTATGGCATTGATGTCCCGAGCAGTCAGCTTTTGCTTTCGCTTGGAGTCGTATGCTGCCGAGCCCCCAAATATATAGTTGAGTTCTCGCTCGGTCTTTTGGTAGTCCCCTTCGTCTTCTTCTGGAGGATCTTGTTTCTTCTTTCCTTCGTTTTTGTCATGGTTCGGACGCCTGTGATTCTACTTGGCGAAACGCCTTAGAGTGAAGCAGTCTTTGGCAGCATGCTTTCCCTTGGGATGGAAGGGGCACGTTGCCTCCATGACTGTGTCGTAGTCATCCGTACGAGGCGCTCGGGGCCGACCCCGCTCAGCTACTGCTACCATCTCTTCAGCTTTTCGCTTCTTGTCTCTTGGCCTGGAGGACTCGGCGTGATCTCTTCTGTCCTTATGTTGCGGACGATCTTCTTGTCGTTCAGCTAAGGCATCTGAAGCAGCTGCGTAGCGATCGGCCAGCTCGAACATCTCCTTCACGGTAGTCGGCGGTTTTCTGGACATCTTTTTGATCAGATCATGATCACTGACGCCCTTCTGGAAGGCCGCTATAACCGCCGCCTCTGATATATCGCGGATTGTATTTTTCTTCTGCATGAAGCGTCGAATGAATATTCGGAGAGACTCACCCTTCTTCTGATGAAGCTGGTACAAATCCCATTGGTTTCCAGGCCTCTCGTAAGTGCCCTGGAAGTTGGTGATGAATTGCTCACAGAGATCTCCCCAGGAATCTATAGAATTATTTGAAGTCCGTTATAAGCTTGAGCGAAGATGTGGCGAATCGCGGATAGTTTGCCATTACGTTGTGATCTCCCCCGGCAGCTTTGATTGCTAGGGAGTATACCTGAAACCAAGCTTCTGGATCTCTCTCGCCGTCGAATTTGGTGATGCCTTTAGGGTTGAACCCATCGGGCCAGACCACTCGGCGGAACCTGGGAGTGAAAGCTCTGACCCCGTCAATTGGTCCTCCTCCTCGCCTGGATGGCGAGCGCCGTGCAAGTGAGTTTTCTCGTCGACATCGATCTTCATTGTCACCCCGCCCGATTCCAAAGCGTTCATAATCGTCCCTGCGGTGGCGTCTTTCTTCTTCTTCACGTTCCCTATATTTGGCAGTGAGATCCTGCCGGAGGTCGCGACACATGCTTCGACGGGCGCCATCGCCTCGGCGGATTTCATGCCGTGCACGTCCTGGGCGGCTATGAGCGGTATTGCTGCTTGCCATTTGTGTGACGGCCCGGGGAAATAGTTCCTTACCGACGGGCTCTTGATGATGCTGAACTGCTGCAGCCATCACCATAGCCTTTATATGGGCTACGATAGGAGCAGCCGGGCTGTTGGGGTCGAGAATTGGTTCCAGATTGTCAAGCAATGTCTTTGACGCTACGATGTTTTGCTGAGGGGTGTGGAAAACCTAGTGGTCCCCCATCCTCATTTGTAGAATGTCTTCGTTGACGTTGCGGCCTCTGATCTGCAGAGTCTTCGCCCGGTTTTCTTGGGCTTCACGCCGCTGGCGTTCAACCTCCGCAGCTTCTGCTGCGTCCTTCTGGTGTTGGGATTCGGTCCGCGTGTCTTCGATTACGAAGACGTTACGGATTTCTTCAAATCCGAGTCGTTCTTCGCCTTGGAGTACCATGACGTGTTCTGTGAATTGGATCTGTTCCAGAAGAGCAAGTTTTCCGAACCTGTCGGCGACGAAGTTCAAGCTTCCGAAACGGAAAGTCTGGAAGGGTGCGAAGGTGCTGATGACTCCGCCTGGGATCGCCATCGAGCTCGACGAAATGATCCTGACGCTGCCCCTACCTGGCGTGCCAACTGTCGGTGTTTGTTACCGGCAATAATTTATATGGGGCTATGCGCTGGATCAAGAACTCGATGGTAGCACAAGACACGGGAATTATACAGGTTCGGGCTCCCACGGTGGGGATAATACCTAGTCTGTGCTCGGGATTATGTGTGGCTAGCTATTTCTTGATGATCCGAGTTGTGATTCTCCGTCCTCCTCCTTTATATAACAGGTTGGGCGGTTTCTGAGAGTCCCTCGGACTCGAGATAGAGTCCATATCTATCCCAACTATGTATTAGATTACAAACGGAACATGCCTAATACGACTCGGTTTCCTTTATCTAAGATCTGCTTGGGTCCTTCACGCTTATCCTGACCCAGGCTGCGCCTGGCTTTTAGCAGTCGGCCTGGCCCGTCCTTCAGGTGGTTGGGACTCGCAAATCTGCCTTGTGGGTCCCCGGGGTATATATATCCCACAGATGGATAGTTAGATTTAATTTCTACTATCACTATTTACTACCTATATTATCCACTGTAAAATTTCTCTATCAGAAGACCCTCATCAATCAATTTTTTTGTTGATCTACACAACTGCTCTAGCCTTTTTTGGTTTTTTATTGCTATATATATATAATTACCTAGAGCACTGTGGTGCCTGAGCACTATGATCCAAAATCGGTGTTTTCCCTATATATTGCATACGAAAATTTTTGAAATTTTCAAGATGTTGAGTTTAAATACTTTACTAACTAGTTCAAACAAGTTTGAACTGAAATTCAAACTAGTTTATTTTTTTAATGATAGTTTGATTGTAGGTATTTGCTGATTATATATAAATCAGCAAAGCATGTGATCTAAATTCATTCAAAATCATTGAATTTGAGTATATTATTTCAAAGGTATATATTTCATTTCAATTTTTATAGATGGGTATGTACCTGAGACTAATTTTTTTGAAAGATATACCTGAATTTAACTTAAATTCACACATTTGAAATCATGATGCCTAACCACTATGATGCCCCATTCTGACATCATATATATATATATATGAAGCCTTTTCCGTACTCTTGGGAGTACATACTCCCACCTCTAATATACCATTTAAATGAACGCTTTATACTCTTTTATCACTTTTGGTATACTCCAATAATAATTCTAAGATACTCTAATGCAACATGGTTGAAAAAATTTCATCAGAACCTTTTATTTTTTTAGTACATACCCTTTTCCATATGTAAAAGGAATATATAAACAAATATTGCTATAAAGAGTGGACTTTAATGAAATTTTTCGTGGAACTCACTTTATAGTATACTCAAAAGGATAAAGAGGTATAACAACATCATTTAAATGGTATACCTGTCGGCGTATTCCACCTGACAGGCCCGAATCTACGGACCGGGTTTGGTTCGGAAAGGGGGTGTCTTAGAGGTTGGCAAACCCTAGCAGAGGGAAACCCCAGTATCTCCCACACTAACGAATTCTGGTGTTTAAGAACTCGATGAACACAGCGATTTTACCCAGGTTCAGGCCCCCTTGGAGAAGGGTAACAGCCTTACGTCCTGCCTGATCTTGGACAGTATTGGAGGCTTCGCTACAGAGCTCACAAATCACTCTTTGTTTTTCTCCCTTTTCTTCTCCGTCCCCCTCTCCGACGCCCTAGAATGCCCTTATATACATTGGGCTGACACGGGTCAGATAGAGAGGGGCATGTCATCATGCTTATCTTACACGCATTTATTACGCCTCTATGCGCTATCCCGTTCCTCCGGCCTTAATTAATGCCAACGCATGGTCTCACCCGGCTCTTCCGCGACGTGACCCCTCTGTGATGGGTTGGTATGAGGTGTCAGAGGAATGGGCTTGTAGCAGAATTCCTTGGAATCGACGGGACTGACATCGCAGACCTGTCTCTGACATGGTACGACGGGGGAAGAGGCTTCGGGACGAAGCCACCTTATCCCGCCTTTTTGCATGGCGGCGGAGCGAGCAAGGCGTGCTCGCCCACCGTACCACCATGTGAAATTTGGGTGCGGGCGTGGTCGCCCACTGCCGCCTGCGCGCCACGTGGACCAACACCCGGCGGGCGGGCGTGCTCGCCCACCGCCCGCCAGTCGCCATGTGGGCTCGGCCGGGCGGAGGCGTGGTCGCCCCACCGCCGCCCAGCGCCACGTGGACCGACACCCGTGGGCGGGCGTGCTCGCCCACCGCCCGAGCCGCCGCGTGAAATTTGGTATTGGCGCGCAGCAGGAGTGGTCGCCCACTGCTCGCTTCGCGCGCACGTGGACTCACACCTGATAGACGGGGTGTATTCACCCACCCGCCTATTAGGCTGCCACGTGGGCCACACAGATTTTTGTGCGGCGAAGAGGGTACCCTGGTGTAAAGTACACCGACTATACTGAAGGTGCGAGTACGTGCACCAAGGAGTATGAAATCATTTTCATATATATATATATATATATATATATAGGGAACATATCTAGTGCTAAAGGTGATTTCAGTGCTAACATGCTAAAATATAATCTGGACCCTTGGATCAAGTTTTGAATGTTGAGATTTAACTAACCAGCTATGTGTTTTGTTGATATAATTCATCTGCTCAACTGTACTAGGCCACCATGTCTAGCCAAAGTGTGTTGGTCTTGGTTACTGGTGTACCATGTAACATTAGCTTATGGCACACATAAGAGAATCATCCGATTTCAATACCTGTAAAGACGAGGCATGATATATTACTTTTCTTCAAGCTCTACGATCCTGAAAAGGAAGAGCTTAGGTTCTCTCTATCTCTTGATTGTAATTGTAACACCCGCGCCAATCGCATATGCGAATGCTACCCAAAACTCTAAACATTCAACGACAACTCAATGTAATTGTCTAAAACAACCGCTAACTCTAAAACCACTAAAAACTAAATCGACAAAAGTTCAAAATTTCGGCATGACCCTTCTAGAAAGGAGGACATCCACTCAGCAGACATAAAGTAATAACAGTATAAGTCAATCATTCAATCACGAAGCGACATTCTAGCAGGTCCTTAGATATCAATCACACATTCGCTAATAAAAGATAAACTACGCGACGACAAATAACATATTACAACCCCACTAAAAACAATCGGGCTTTATACATTAATTAAATGAGGTGGCGGCGAAGTGGTCGCACGCGATGCTTCTACTCCCAACCCGACGAGCCAACTTCAAGTACCTAAAACAAGAAACAAGTGTGAATCCAAGACTCGACAAAGTGCTATCAAGCATAAAAGTAATGAATTCGATTAGAATACAAGCGACTTCAAGACACCTGCGCAATAGTTCCTTTACTTAACATCCTTAAATAAAGGAGCAATTTGAATTCATATAACTTCAAAACGTAAGAATACGATTACTTCACCATTTGCTATAATCATTACTTAATTGAAATTATCCAGTTAACGAATCAGAATCTAACCCTACTTACCACACCCAACTCGGAAACATAAATAACCTTACTCATGCCTCAACAATCATTTCAGAATGAGTCCATGACTCAATACTCAACCTGTCATTTCTATTCTCATCAATTAACATTCACCAATTGCAACACACAATGAAATGCTTTTATGCTCTCATTCCTTTTCTCATGAATCATCAAATGAATGCACCATGCATGCTCATAATGCACATTGTCATAGCGTATCTGGGGTATAGCCGAGTGCACACCCGTCGGTGTGAACCCTCTCATTCCCAACCATCCGTGGCGGGGCCTACTCTTCTTGACTCGCTCCCATCCGTGGATGGGACTACGAGTAGGACTTTCGTGTTCACTACGTGTGAACACAGAGGCCCGCATCGACATGGGTCGCCTCTCCCTTTTTATGAATGCATATCATGAATGCAAGGATGCAGCATAAAACTCATATTTCAAAGATGCAGCATAGATACTCACTTGTCATTCGCCATAACCCAGACTTACCAGAGGGTCAGGGGCGACACGCCTCCTTCCCTTTTCAATATTGGAGTGGCTCCCAGCCGAACTCAATTGATGCAACAAGTATAACAATGTAACACTCTCACCAACATTAGCAAATTCATAATATGAACTATTTCTTAAATATACTCATAATCACGTATATATATATATCATTTACGTAACCATCGGCCATTACGTATGTTAAAAGCAACAAACCAGTAATCCTCTCAACCACGATCGAGGAGATGCACTTGCCTTTTTATTGCAGACAAAGCGATGTGGGGTCGAGGCAACCCTCGAAGACCCACTACCTGGAAATAGCAATAGCAAGCGAGAAAGTTCAACATTCAATTCAAATCCGAATTAAGCATTTGAAAACATTATCATGATCTACAAGAAATTATCTCACTTTATCTGTGTATTTGGAAGATTCTCATTCAACCTCTAGCAAAACTTACACAATAGCTTAAGATCACAATTTCTATCGAAACCCTAAATATTCTTAGACGACGGTGTTTGCATCAACCAGATCTATCTAAAAGCGCGATCTCCTCCAGTAGTCCTCGCCACAGCCTAACATTGGTGTCGGTTGTCAACTTTAATATAAATCGGCACAAGCTCAAATGATAAAATTATTGATTCCGTTTCCCGGACATGACTTTAAATAAAGCAAAGACGATTACGCCTATGGTTCATCACATCGGAAGAAAGCAATTTAATTTAGAGTTACAATTCTAGCATTTATGGGTTTATGACATCAATAAGGCAATCGCTCACCCCAATATTTTTGACGAGTTTCATAAAGGATGACATTATCTGAAATTCTGTGTTCCTTAACAAGCATACATGAATATACTCAACATCAAGGTTATGCATAAAACACATGAATACCTTATAAGCCACAGTCATAAAATAGCTCAAATGTCTGACTATTAAAGATAAAATTAAACATGTCTAGCTCACGATTAACTAGGGGACGAATCATAACACGTAAACTCCCATAGCATTTCCATTTCATGCACAAAGCAAAAAGATCAGTCACATACACCATCAAGGTCTTGAGAAAGAACAAGCTGGCGATCAATTTCACTTTCAACTATGCACTACAATCTACTTCAAATATACCAGTACCTCAAGCTCACAATTTACCGGGAATCAAAGTCGCAAGCAATACCAAACATTCTCATGAAAACCTAGCTAGGCATTAACACGAACACCTTGCATGCAAGCACTAACATCCCCCAAAGACCTAGGGTTTTACCTCAAGCTTTCTCATGGAGTGAAGAGGGAAGTGAGGGGAGAAATTGGTGATCTTCTTTGTCGAGAGGAGGCGGGAGGAGCTGCCCACCAGGCGCCGAAACCTCCAAGGCACGCCATTTCTTCTGCTTGGATCATGAGCCGCTGCTGGCCACTCCTCCTCCGCTGCTGAAGCTATCTTCTTGGCTGCTAGCATGAGCAGAGAGGAGGAGAAGGGAGGAGGCAGGTGGAGGCGCCGGAGGAGCACACCAGGAGGGGCGCGGGGAGAAGGCACCACCAGGGAAGGGGCGCGGGGAGGAAGGGAGCAGGAGAAGGCCAAGGTAATTGCTTGCTCTTCTTGTTCTTGATCCGCCGCCGATTCTTTGGAGAGGAGGCGAGGCGACAAGGTGCTTGACGGGGCGTGGGAGGGATCGGTGGGAAGACGCCGAGAAGAGGTGGGGAGGAGGCAGGCACTGGGAAAATCTCGCCCACCAAGTCTTTCCGACCACACAAGGAAAAAGTGAGGTTAAGTGGATGAGGTATTACACTCTTCCCCCTTTAATGTAATTGACCTCGAATTCGACCATAACTGAACACCACCAAGAACAATGGAAACAAAATACAAAACAAGGATACCCGAAACAACAAATCCGGGCATTACTCACGAAAGAGGAACTCCAAAATTCAATCCACTTCTCTTCCCAATAACAACAAGCAAGCTCACTTTATTTCCTTAATTTAGCATGGCATAAGACCCGAAGACCAGGTCTTACTCAAAGACCAAGGCTAAACCAAATCTACTTTGCGTTCTCACCTCCAAATGGTTTTCTTAAATCAGGAATCCCACAAGCACTTCTCAATCGGAAAATTCACATCTCTTACGCGAAAACTCTAATGGATCGAGGCGATCAGCCAAATCCTAAATCATACCACTCATGAACAGTCTGACAACTCAGACAACTCTTCTTTAATGTTTCAATGCACAACCTCCAAGCAACCAACGATTCTTCCCGAAAGATCATAACATTAACTCCCAAAATCAATTCTCATTTCTCCTCATTGATTAACCTTTCTAACCAAAGGGCCACACAGAATTCTTTATTCCAACCAACTCCCAACCAATTCCGAACATATCACCATTTCCAACCATTTAACACCGGAATCCTCCGGGACACAAAACACAAATCTTTATCTTTTGCAGACGTTTGCCTTTGGAATACAAGAGCCAACGTCATTTCTACTATCAAAACGAATCGCCCATCACGGCACCAATCCCATTTCCATTACAATACCAAAATCATACTCTACCTTCTTTCGCACCTTCCTCGCACGATGAGACAACCACTCAAAGTAGCAATTCATAACTGAAACATTGATTCCAACCTAAGAAACCAAGGTTGCCAACACACTTAGACCACGACATTCGCCGACCGATTCCAATTAGTCCACCAACAAAATAATCACACACGACCAAGAGACAACAACAACAACTGATCCTCCCACAAAGGATTTTACCTCAAGCTTTCTCATGGAGTGAAGAGGGAAGTGAGGGGAGGTCTTGGTCTTCTTTGTCGGAGAGGAGGCGCTGGGAGGAGCTGACACCAGGCGCCGAAACCTCAAAACCGCCATTCTTCTTCTTCATGAGCTGTTCTGCATCCACTGACTCCTCCGCTGCTGAAGCTTCTTCTTTGGGCTTCTTGAGCCGAGAGGAGGAGAAGGGAGGAGGCAGGTGGAGGCACACCGGAGGAGCAGCACTGTGGAGGGGCGCGGGGAGAAGGCACCGACCGAGGGAAGGGCGCAGGGAGGAAGGGAGCAGGAGAAGGCCAAGAGGCTGCTCTTCTATTCTTGATCTTGCCGCCGATTGCCGGAGAGGAGGCGTGGCGCAAGGTGGTGACAGTATTGGGAGGATCGGTGGGAAGACGCCTTGAGAGAAGAGGTGGGGAGGAGGCGGTATTGGGAAAATCTGCGCCCACCAAGTCTTTCCACCACACAAGGAAAAAGTGAGGTTAAGTGGATGAGGTATTACGATAATCTCTGTGATTATGAACGGATATATGTTGGAAGGCTTTTAAGTGAAAGCATCGGGGAAGTCGTCGATATTGTGCCAAGGCCAATGAGATAGTAGGATTTGACTGATGAAGACAACGAGAATTGTAGTTACAGCAGTATTACAACGGTGAATATCTTGCCATGCCTCTTTGTTCTTCCTTCTTTGAAGCACCGGTGGCCCGTTCGCAATTGCCATTCTTGCAGCGAGAGTAGGTTTTCCACATGTGAATAGCTATGTCAAATCATTTTGAGAGTCTGTAATTTTTGTTTTGGTCGGTTGAGCTAGGTGAATAGCTATACATTTTGTAGCAGTATTACTGACTATACAAAGTGTTCATTGGTTGTGGCATTTGTAACAAGTACATTGGTTACAAGTAAATTCAATAATATATTATCCTGTGTTTTTCATTCAGGTGTCGGCATGTGCCTGATCGTTCTTTGTCTAAAGGGAACCTAAAGGAACATTTTGCATACCATTGCCAGTGTTGTGGAATGTGCACATATGTCTATGTTCATGATTTTCATTGAATGTAATGTAATTTTACGGACCAGCTCTTAGTTCTGAAAACGAAAATAGAATGTAATGTGCTCTTAGTTAAAGGTTACTGATAACTACCAAAATGGAATGTAATGTAATTTTCGAGAGTTCTGATAACTAAGAGAATTTTTCGAGTTTCGAGTTCTGATAGTTTTCATTTTCATTAATAGAATGTAATGTAATTTTTCCAGGTTACTTTTGCATGAGGGAGAGGACAATTACTTTTGCATGAGGGAGAGACCGGTGCAGCTTCGTCAAGTACCCGCCTTCCCTGCCCGCAGCTTTGCCAGCGTGAACAACCTCAGCCAGCGTGAACACCATGGTGCGGCTTAAATCATTTGCCTGGCGCTCGGCGCTTCGGCGTCGTGAAGCGTTAACTGGCGGCGCAGCGTTATAAACTGGCGTGGCGTCGGAGCTGGCGGTGGCGTTATGAAACTGCTATTGCTGGCCCGTCGGAGGGCTGCTGTGGGCGGCCACGTCGGAGCTGCTGCGGCCTTCGGAGGAGCACTACTGGTGTGTGATGGAGGCAGCAGAGCCGCAGAGGGACGGGATGAGCACGGCTTTTAGGTTTGCATCAGAGGCGTGAGGACGAACGATTAGCACGGGCTGCGTGAGGAATAATTTGGGATTAGACGGGGGGTTAAGTGCCTAATTAGCATAAGTGGATGGGGGAATCCCACCTTTGATCATCCAAACCGTCCAGGGAAGATCCAGAGGCCCAGATTGTTAGTTTGCAGGTTTTCACCAGAAAGAGGGTTTGCACCAAATACGCCTATATATATATATATATATATATATATATATGCTAACAACTAACTTAAACATACGAGAACTATATCCTTACTTCAAACGTGTGCTCAAGGGTATAGAAACTATCCTCGTGGAGATTGTCTTTCACCTGCCAGGAAGAAACATGCGAGCCATATACCTAGAGAGCAATTTTTAGTGGTAAGGAAGTTTTGAAAAGAGGCCGGATAAGATGAATAGGAGATGGTAGTTTGATAAATATCTGGCATGTGACAACGGGATATCATGGTGACGAACCTGAACGAAATCCGACTTTGTTTTGTTAGAAGGCAAATTAATATCGCCTAGATCTCATGTTTGCACGAAGCAAGCATGTAGTAATTTACAGAGGTGCGCGTGGTTTAATGAGGCACCGAGTTTCTTGTAAGATTTTATTTAAAATAATCCTGCTACGAGTTGATGAGAAGTTTCTAGATCTCAACAAAAAAAAATCATTTTTGACCAGTTTATTGCCACTTGTTGAGATTTCTCATCTATTTACATTGTGAGACATGCATCTACCATACAAGTATATATCCCACTACTACGGAAAAGGCATTTAGTACCGGTTCAAAAGAGCCTTCAAGACGGTTCTTGAACGTCTGATAGTTATTCGGGGCCCGATGCTCAAAACATCGATCCGGTTTCTGACCCGATCTTGATAGAGTATCGACGGTTCAAGTCACACGTGATGTGTCGGGAACCCCGAGGACCACATCGATCGGTTGGTGTGTCCAACCGTCTTGATGAGTCTTCATCGATGCCTGTTGGTTTCTCCAATCAGCATCTTGTTATTTTATATATATATATATGTCTATTTCTCCAAGAGCTATTATATGTGTGTGTGTGTGTTAAATCGTAACTAATTAAAAGCACAGATAATCAATCATGCACTTTGCACGATAATTTAATCACTTGAACATTCATTAACAAATTTAATTACATCTAATGTATTAAAATATGTACACATATTTGTTCTTACATTCATCGTCTAATGTATTACAATATATATGTACACAACTTTAATTACAACTTTAGTATTTCTTTTCCTTCTATTCATCGGGATCTTTTACGCGCATCGCTCTTGCTAGCCGTAGATGTCGACCACGACATTTCACTAGTCCTTATCGAAGGGCCCCACCTGTTTAAATTTGGTTCCAGACCGAGCTATCGGTGCGAGGTAAGTACTCCAGATCAATGAAGAAGAGGAGCGGGAGGAAGCCTATGGACAGTGGTACACGGAAGAAGACAGCAACCAAGTCCATGATAAGCGAGCCTGCCTCCTCATGGCTTCGCCTCTCGGTGTACCGGACACTCTCGTCACATCCATGCTTCTTGAACTTGCAGGGGCTTTTTTTTAAATCATTTTAGTGTGGAATAAGAATGATTCATTATTTTTTATTAAGCAAATTTATTCTTAAGAATATATGAATTTTTTCATATTATTTTGTACAATTGTAGGATCAAATTCATTATATACCGAGAGTTACAAAAAAGAGAATTTTCTCTTTTTTTGTAACTCTCGGTATATAATGAATCTGAACTTAGAATAATTCACATGATACATATTCATTTGACATGATACATATACATTTCAAACTTCACATATACATAGAAATCTCACACATACATAGAAATCTCACATATACATAGAAACCGATCAATAAAAATAGAAATTTCAAAATTCACCAGAAATTAGAATAATTCACATGATACATATTCATTTCACATGATACATATATATTTCAAACTTCACATATACATAGAAATCTCACACATACATAGAAATCTCACATATACATAGAAACTTCACATATACAATATCAGGAAGAGAAATATAAACAGGACATCCAACATGGATAATAAACGAGTTAACCAAAACAGTATAGTACTCATGTTTGGTTTTGCAACTATTGCTCTCAGATTTAATAAATTGATGGGTTGCTCCAAATGAGCCCTCCAACACCAACTTCAGCAATATATCACAGGGTATACAAATCTGAAATTAGTGAATCTATACAATTCAGCACTGTTTAATAAAATTGATTCACTAGAACTCAACAATGGACTATGAAAATTGATTCACTAGAACTCAACAATGGACTATTATATTTGTTTATACTAGATAATCCTGTCATATGTTCCTCAAAGCATTGTGATGTATCTTAGACCTTTCATGATTACAGGGGTCATTGTTATTCTTCATGGAATTGCTATTGCAATGTTAGGAACATGCTGCAATGCTACTATTGTTATGGTTCTAAATTTAGTTGTTACTCCTCTTGAGCTAAGGTAAACACACACTCAATTCATTAATGCACAAATTGAGAAGCGGTATTCATTGGTGTCCGATTCTCTTACAAGATCTCCACATAGGCCAAGCTTTGTTTATAATAGTAGTTTAGTGTATTGCATCAAGAAACAATGTCGCATAACTGTAATGGAAGGGTCTGCAGCCCCTGGAACAGAGAACTGCAAGCTTTCCTGTTTTAGTTCATCAACATTTCCATGCTTAATGGCCAACAAAAGGCTATGCTTGTAAAGAAACTCTTAAGCCACACTAATCTAGAGGCTAAAAAGAGATAGAAATTTCCTAACAATTTGAACCAAACCCATGTCATAATGTAATATGAATAAAATAACACTAAACTGCTTTATGTCTGCAATTTTGAGCCGCATAATGCTATATTCTGATACATATGCTGTGTAAATGAGCTAACTATCATTCTAAGAAAGCAAACTGCCATCGAAATCAATGTGTTCATGGCAAAATCAAATTGCACTAAAGAGGAATGCCAATTGGCCATAGTCCGAGGAGATTTTACAGAATACAAAGTTGCAAGGGCCAATGCCAATTATTATTTTTATTTCACTGCTTGCCCTATAAAGTTTTTGGTTCTTAACATGTCACATATACAACAACAATAAAACCAAGTTGAAGTTTTAGACACAATGATCTAAACAGTGCTGAATCACAGAGGAAATCACTAACTAACAGATTAATATTGCCTCATTTAATTGAATCATCATAGAGCAGCAGTAGGAGAATAAAATCAGTGCCTCCAGATCAAGAAATACAGCCTCTAGCTCGATGGCTAGTCCCTCAAATTTCTCAATCGGTTCACTGAATCAACACCAACAGAGCTTAATTACAAATGACATTACAAGTAGTTGAAATCAGCACTGAGAGCATCCTGAAGTTGCCGAAAGCTGCTTTCTTCAACTGAGCTATCAGAAGAAATAGATGACAGAAAGGAGCCATCAACTACCATTGAGGTACCCATCGACGCAAGCAGGAATCGACAGCACCATCTGTTAGTTCTAGAATCGACAGCACAAACTCCCAGCACTTTCACTCTTGAGGATACCAACCAGAATGTCGTTGCAACCCAAGCAAAATTCTTATCACAGAACAAAAAGCTAGATCCTACACTCACGACACCCAACCGCATATTATTTTATCAAGTGACAAGTGATCTCATCGGGTAAGGAGGGCACAAACCCTAGGGTTGGCGAAGGCCGGAGGGGAACAGCGGCGGAGGCAAGGTGCGGAGGCAAGGCTTGGGAGGCGAGGACGGCGGCGGTGGGGTCGTCGGAGGTGAGGAGGACGGCGGCGGTGGGGTCATCGGAGGCGAGGAGGACGACGCGCGGTGGGGTCGTCGGAGGTCTTTGCAAACGAGCGGGAGGAGGAGGAGATTGGGGAACAATGGCGGGAGTAGCAAAAATTGGGGAAAAGAAGGCGGCGTGAGTGATTTATAGGTGCACAATCAGTCCCGGTTGGTGTATTAAACCGGGACTGATGTGTGTTATCAGTACCGGTTGGAAACACCAACCGGGACTGATGTGTCGCCCCCGGCGTAGCCCTAGGCACTCTCAGTCCCGGTTCGTGTTTTCAAGCCAGATCGATGATGAATCGATCCGGTTGAAGACACCAACCGGGACTGATGTGAATAATTTGTAACACTCAAAACTATTTAGCGCCCTTATCTATTGATAAGAAGTCTTTCTCCCCCTTGGCTAGCACGAGGCGCTTGAGCGCGGGCTCCCCTGGCCGTATGGTCTCGGGTTCGAGCCCCGCTCGCGCCCTCTAGCCCTTCTTTTTTTTAATTTACTGTTTAATGAATTCTTTTTTATTTCTTTTTTTATTACCTTCTTTTTTTTAATTTAACACGGTAAATTAAAAAACCAAAAAGAATTAGTTAAACTGTAAATTTAAAAAAGAAGGTTAAAAATCATTTAATGAAACAATCGTTTAACAACAAATAGAAAAAGAAATAAAAAGAATTAGTTAAATAGTAAATTAAAAAAAAGAAGATTAGAAATCATTTAATGAAACAATCGTTAAACAACAAATAAAAATAGAAACCAAAAGAATTAGATTAAACCGTAAATTAAAAAAAGGCTAAATAAAAATCATTTAATGAAACAATCGTTAAACAACAAATAATAATTTTTAATTTACGGTTTAACTAATTCTTTTGGTTTCTTTTTTTTATTTGTTGTTTAACGATTGTTTCATTAAATGATTTCTAATCTTCTTTTTTAAATTTACTGCTTAATCTAATTCTTTTTATTTTTTTATTTTATTTGTTGTTTAACGATGGTTTTGAGCTAAGTATGGTAGATCTTGAACCACTAGCGAGAGACTTTGAACAATATTGTTAGTCAAATATTAGTACAATTTCAACACAAAATACGGAGCAACAAGAGAACCACTAGAGGAATGTGATCAACTAGTATGTTAGTAGTCTATTACAACAAAAGAAAGCAAAGCAATCCTTATTTGCTAACACACTTTGCTTTTACAAGTGATCCTTCATTATGATCGCGGCGCACGAGGGAGTTTCCTCTCAGATCATTCAGACACCAATGTCTACGCCCACCGTGAAAGGAGGCAGCTCGTCGAATCGATTATACTCTTCTTCGTCCGTGGCGCCTCAACTCCGACAATCCTTCTTTTACTTGGAAGAACCACGTGGTGCCTTGGCCGATCGCTATCGCTAGTCTTCTCCTTACATTTTTTCGGTTTCTTTGTCCATGTCCATCACATAGAATACATGTCACATCATTAGCGAGCACGAACGGTTCGTCCCTATAGGCCACTTGCTTGAGGTCCACAGTTGTCATACCGCATTTATCGATATCCACTGTCGGTTTGACCCATTGGCACGAAATAGAGGGACTTTTAATGGCCGTACTCCGCTCCAGATCTCCTCTATGAAACCATAGTAGGTGTCCATCTTTCCATTTTTGTCCAAGGCATCTATCTGGACGCCCTTGTTTTGGTTGGTGCTCTTGCTATCACGGGTTGTCGTGTAAAATGTGTACCCATTTATCTCATACCCTTGGAATGATATGATTGTTGTGGACGGTCCTTGAGCCAAGAGTTTCAATTGTTCATCGTCTGTCTGCTTGCCCAACAGCTTGCTTTTGTAACCAATCTGCGAAATGATCCATTTGCTCCATGCGATCCACTTATCGACTTCTCCGGGTATTGGCGCGTAGACTCATCTCGTGATCATAGATATCTGAGCCACCACAGCTTGCTTGTTTCAAACTGTGAAATGTGCTTGTTTAAATGCAAGTAGATCGTCACTATAGGATTCTTTTCTCCTTAAAGTCCCTTTTCCCCGTAGCCTCCCCTCATGGCGTGATACAGGGACGCCAATCGGATTCAGATCATCCATGTAACTAACACAAAACTCGATCACCTCCTCTGTCTTTGACACCACAGGCAATGCGATATACGGGCCGAGACCGATTCTGAACATACTTCTTTAGGATACCCATGTACCTCTCGAAAGGGAACATATTGTGGAGGAACACAGTCCGAGAATTTCTATCTCTTTAACAATGTGGACCATGAGATGGACCATAATATCAAAGAAGGATGGAGGGAAGATCATCTCAAGGCTAACTGGGCTATTGACCATGTCATCATGCAGATTAGATACCTTATTCGCTCGATGACCTTCTGCGACACCGCGTTGAAGAACGAACACGCCTTTATGATTGTCCTCGTACCCAATCTGGCGAGAATACCTCGCACCGCTGGGAACAATCAGTGTCATCAACACATGACAATCATGGGATTTTATGTGTACGATTTTATTCTCTTTCATGTTTATGAGTCTCTTTATGTTCGAGGAGTATCCGAAGGGACCTTCACCTTTGCTCAAGAACTTAATCATGTTTTTTTCTCTTCCTTGCTCGAGTGTAGCTCATGGGGTGGAGGTAATGTTGTCCTTTCTCTCTCTTTTCCGGATGTAGGTCGTTCACGAGTCCCAATAGCAGAGGTCCTTTCGTGCTTGAAGTGTATCTTTTGACTTACCGTACATATCTAGAAAACCTAGCGAGTGTTCACGCAGACATTCTTCGTGATATGCATGAAGTCCAAATGAGTGGCGGACCTCTAAGTCTTTCCAAGAAGGTAAGTCCCAAAATATTGACTTCTTCTTCCAAATGGCCTTCGTGTGACCTTGTTCACCGGGACAGTTTGCTACGTGACATTTTCCAAATACTACTTTCGGATCCTTTACCAAAGAAAATACAAGTGTCCCACTGCGATGCATGGGCTTCTTACGTTTCTCTTCTATCCCATCAAAATTCTCACCCTTCCTCCGTAACGGGTCCTTCATATGGAGGAACCTACGGTGACCCATGTACACAACCTTTCGAGAGTTTTTTAGGTACTTGCTGTCCGTATCCTCTAAGCAGTGGATGCAGGCTTTATATCCTTTGATAGATAGGCCCGATAGGTTACCAAGTGCAGGCCAGTCGTTGATGGTTACGAATAGCAATGCACGAGAGTGAAGTGCTCTCTTTTGTACTCATCCCATACACGCACACCATCGCTCCACAGTGTTAACAGATCTTCAACCAACGGTTTGAGGTACACATCAATGTCGTTTCGAGGTTGCTTGGGCCTTGGATAAGCAATGGCATCATAATGTATTTCCGCTTCATACGGCCAAGGAGGAAGGTTGTAGATACATAGAGTCACGGGCCAAGTGTTTGGATCGCCGCTCATATCGCCGAACGGGTTCATACCATCCGTACTCAACCCAAACCTTATGTTCCTTGCATCCTCAAGAAAGTCGGGTATGTTCTATCGACTTTCATCCTTTAGGAGCCATCAACAAGGTGCCTTAGCCTTCCGTCGTCCTTACGGTCTTCCTTGTGCCGGCGCATCATCCGGGCATGCGCTTTGTTCGCAAATAAACGCTTCAACCGGGGATTACAGGAAATACCACACCACCTTAGCAGACGTCTCTTCTTCTTACGCCCCTCTACCTCACCAGGTCATCACGCTGGTCTTATACCAAGTTTTGCACACCGGACAAGCTTCCGAATCCTCATACTCATTGCGATAAAGGATACAATCATTACGACATGCATGTATCTTCAGTACCTCCAACCCCAAATGGCGGAACAACTTGTTTGGCATCGACGTAGTTTGGGCGGTGTGTTCCCTCTCGAAGTAACTTCTTTATGAGGCATAACAACTCGTCAATCCCTTATCGGACAATCCATTGGTCGCCTTCCATTGCAGCAGTTCTAGTGTGGTACGCAACTTTTTATGGCCTGTTGACGGTTTGGGTACAACATGATGTTCCGTGGTCCTCCCACAGTTACCGAACTTTTCGTAATGTCTTTCATTGATGTATTCTCCTCTCCATCACGCAGAATCTGGTCTAGGTCATCATCACCAAACTCCCCCAATGTATCTTCGAAAGAACCGTGTTGACCAGCGTCCGGGATATTGTTGTCCGCCTCTTCTTCTTCACCGTCTTCCTGTATAATCTCTTCTTCACCGTGCTTAGTCCAGCAGGTATAGTTTGACATAAAACCTCTTGTGAGCAAATGAAAGTGAAGGTGGCTGGATTTTTGCCACTCCTTCTCATTCCTGCAGTCTATGCATGGACAACATATGTAGCCCGACGTCGTGTGTGCATCGGCCGCACGAAGAAAATCTTGCAAACCCTGCAAGAATTCCGGGGAGCGTCGGTCCATGTACATCCATCGCCGGTCCATCTACATTATGTTACATCAAGATAATTGTTAGCTCATTTTCCGATATTTTTTCATAATTCAAGCAAAAAAGAGGCTCCATTTAACACCAAATGATGTAAGGAATGATGTTACCAACCTTAGTTACCTTGGTTGCGAGTAAAATGA
Organism: Guadua angustifolia; assembly: GCA_036346375.1. Lineage (NCBI taxonomy): Eukaryota > Viridiplantae > Streptophyta > Magnoliopsida > Poales > Poaceae > Guadua > Guadua angustifolia. The sequence continues at coordinate 2,015,307 of CM070521.1, read as the reverse complement.
CCAAAATTTTGAAATTTGGGCAGCACCTCCCTCTACATTCATAATCTTTCATCAATCATGGAAAAAGATCAAATTTTCTTCATAATTCAAGCAAAGAAGAGGCTCCAATTAACACCAAATGAAGTGAGGAATGATATTACTAACCTTAGTTACCTTGGTTGTGAGTAAAATGACCAAAATTTTGAAATTTGGGCAGCACCTCCCTCTACATTCATAATATTTCATCAATCATGGGAAAAGATCAAATTTTCTTCATAATTCAAGCAAATAAGAGGCTCCATTTAACACCAAATGAAGTGAGGAATGATATTACTAACCTTAGTTACCTTGGTTGTGAGTAAAATGACCAAAATTTTGAAATTTTGGGCAGCACCTCCCCTCCTTGAAGCTCTTGGCCGAAGCTCCACTGTTCTTTTCGCGCAGTGAAATGATCTGGGTCTGGCAGAGAGCGGGAGGAGGAAGAAGTTTAAATTGAAACTCAGTACCGGTTTAAGGTACAAACCGGTATCACATCAGTACCGGTTCATGTCACAAACCGGTACTATTTAGCCCCCGCTAAATAGTACCGGTTCAATATCTGAACCGATGCGATAGTATACCATCGATCTTGGTTCAGATATTGAACCGCATCGATCGCTTCCATCGAGGCCGAGCCGCTTAACGGGATCGATCTAACTATCGTCCCGGTTCAGATCGAACCCGATCTTGATGGGTCGGTAGCAAATGTCGGTTCTGTAGTAGTGTCCGCGTGTCACCTAACACAAGGGAGGACCGACCGACTCAGTAGTCAATTAATCTCACCAGTCACCATACAGTGTGCTCGTCATGCTCGTTGCTGGCAACTGTGGATCGAAAAGGCGAATGACGGCTACTCCCATCCGATTTGCGTGATAAGTCATCAATTCCTGAACCCCCATAAGCTACATATTGTCATTAAGTTATTTATAGATAACAAATTGCAAAAATTTAATTTCAAATTATGTAAACTAGCAATCAATCCGTGCGCTTGCATCAACGAGCTAGCAAAATTTAAAATATCGTATTTTACACTTTTTTATGTAAACTAAGAATGACAATATATATTCAAATAAATATTTGATTTTTCTAATAATTATTTTTAAAGATAGGATATTGCTTTTTCAATAATTGTTGTTGGCTTGAACCTATAAATTTGTATTACCTCATGATTTTGCGTTGGTAGTGTTCTTTTTTCCTTTTGTAAATTAATATATTTATAGTTGATAATGTAACTATTTGGAACAATTAAAAACCAAAGGAGTAAGGAAAATAAAAAATCAAAAATAAAATTTCGTTGATACGTGGACTTGTTAGATTACATCTAATCATGGAAGGTTCTCTGGGTCGATCAATTAGGTTTTTTTTCCTCCTTTTATTAAGAATTTTCTTTTTCTTTTTTACTTTGATGAATGAATTGTTTGCCTCAAGGGTTTGTTTGAATAACAGACCGGTCCATTACACATTTGAAAGTTTCCCCCGGTTATCTAATATCTTTTCGGCTATGTTTGGAAGCCCTTAATCCCGCCGGGAACCCGGCCCATTCCCTGGGTTGGAAATCATCTGGGCTCGATCTCCCCGGGCCGACGAAAGTGGCGTTTGGAGGCCGACAAGACGAGAAAATATCGGCCCTTTCCGTGTCGTTTCCCTGCGGTAAAATTCCGCTCCGGAGGAGGTCGGGTTAGGGTTCCCCGTCTCGTCCCCTCGCCGCCTCGCGTGTCGCCTCCCTCTCGAGAGTCTCCCTCATCGCCGCCCCTGACAACTGCGCCTCTCGCGACTCTCCCCCATCGCCGCCCCTGGTGACTGCGCCTCCCCATCGCCACCCCTGGTGACTCCGACAACATCTCCTGTTACCCAGTGCTGCATCTCCTCGGTTAGCTCATCCTCTTCCTCTTCCCAATCTTCTGCTATTTTGCTTCTACACCAGAGTCAGATGCTCTAGAATAGATCTGTTATGACTGCTATATCTGCAATGTTGGATCATATGTTTGGTTGGTTCTGGCCGATAAGAATGTTATGATATGCTATTTGAGATTCATTGATTGAATCCCTTCACTCTTGTTTACTGTATGAGGAGTGACTGAGGGATTTTAACATGGTTTAGAAGATTGTAGTCGATTACTTGAATTTTGTCTGTCTTCTGAATGTTGCATTATTTGATTTCAATTTTGAAGTGGGGGTAAGCTGCTACAGATGCTGAAACCAATAATGTATTTTGAGAGGAGAAATTTCTTTGAATTACTCATGTGGTATATTCCCTGTAATCATTTGCTCTATTTACTGACAAAGTTCATGCTTCTCCTCATTTGGTGAGAATGATTGTCATTTATGATATGGGTTGACATATGTGAACCTATGCGAGTAGCTAGGAAGCTGAACTTTCACTTGCAACCAGGAACGCAATTTGACTCACATGAACTCTAGCACTAACTGCCACAAGTAGTTTTCTGGGGAAGTATCGTAATTGTTGGCTAGATAATATATACTTGTTGGCTAGATAAAAAGCCATCACTTTCTGGTGCCAAAAAAAAAAAGGCAAGTGGCAGACCTGTATATTCACTTTATTATTTTGTGTGACATTCACTTTATTATTTTGTGTGATACAATACAATAGTTGCATCTTCGTTTTTCTGTTTGAAGATAGTTGCCATTTTCGTTTTTCTGTTTGAAGATAGTTGGCTCCAGAATACAATATAACATTGCTTGAAGCTTATAAATGTAATTTATTTATGTGAGTTATTTACTTTATTATGTGGTTGCTTCTCTAAAATCTATTGTTGCATTCTTGTAACATTTCAATATGCTGTAGTTAGTGTAGCCATGTCTAAGGAAGGATCAAGGGCCTCTTGGAACTTCTCAGATGAAAAAGCTCTTGCTGATATACTATATGACCATAACAACCCAAAGTTCAGAGGTCAAAATGGATGGGTATCTGAAGGTTGGAGAAGCATAGTTAGTAAATTCAATGAAAAGTTTCCAACTGTCCACTTCACCAAGCAACAGATCCAAGAGAAAGAGAAGGAACTCAAAGGGAATTACAAAGTAATACGAGATGCACGGAAACAAAGTGGTGTGGGCTGGAATGATTCTTTATGCATGATTGTTGCTGAACCAAGTATTTGGGACAAAATTATTCATGTAACACCCTTTTCTCCCGTTAACTAGTAGTATCTGTTGTGCTATGTTTTGATACTAACTATATCTTTTCTTGCATTCAATAGGATCATCCAAAGGTGAAAAGGTTCCGCAATAAACCATTCCCTCTCTTCAACAACCTAGCAGCATTATATGAAGGTATCTGGATTTTTCTTCTATCTGGATTTTTCGATAAGCTATCTCTGTATCAAGTAAAAGCCAACCGGGTGATCAACAAGTTAAATTTGTGCAATTGATTTGGCTTGTTTCTATATTTCACTGTTTGTCAAGTTACTTGCAGCAAACAAATAATTCATGCTTGTTGACAAGTTACTTGCAGCAAACAAACCTAGCAAGATTATATTTAGGTGAAATTTATTGTTTTGTTTTTAGTCTTCTCTCTTGCATATTGCATCGTTGGTCCAAAATATTAAAAGTGTGCCATGGATGAAGGAAACTCGCTTAACGTCCCTCGGTCTCAATGGACAACTCAGTTTTTGTTTGATTGTTTCGGGATGAAACGAATAATATAACGGGAAACAAAACTTTACATGTTTCTAATGTAGACAGGTCTTGCAGCAATGTAGTTTGTCATGTATTCTCAATGCTTTTTCTGAATGTTCATTATAATTTTGTATCAATAGGAAGTACAAGAACAGGAGATTTAAACTTTGTATCAATCGAGCAAATGAGGCCTCCAACCGATGAATTTATCCCCGATGACAATGATGCTCATGATGTTGGATTAAATCCTTTTGCTGCAAATACGGAGGGGCAAGAGACATCTAGTACTCACATAGAAGCTGATGAAATGGAGCGTACTGCTTCTGCTTCATCTACACCAAAAGGAAATGGTAATGGGAAAAAGCGGAAGCAAAGTCAGATTGCGAGGGTTCTTGAGAGTTATATAGAATTCAAGAAGGAGCAAACCAAGAAATTTTGTGAAGAACTAAATGAAACAAGACCTAGTCAAAGTGACGAGTTTTCTATTGGGAAGTGTGTGGCTGCTCTAGAATCAATTGAAGATCTAACAGACATAGAGAAGGCGAAGGCACTACGACTCTTCAAATGTGAGCTGAATAGAGAAATTTTTATCAACACGAAAAATCCAAGTGTTCGATTGCTTTGGATTAAGAGCGAAATCTCTCCATAAGTAAGTTATGAATTTAATTCTTCAAATTTCTTGTTTTAGCTATATTAAATTGAAATGATGGTAACTGCCTAGTTCACTTTTTGTTATCTTCCTGTCCCTGTCCAAGGATGAATGCACAAGATCTGGATCATCATGTTCGAAGGGGCCCGACAAAGGGAAGAATGCGACAAGATCTGGATCATCATGTTGAAGGGCCCGACAAAGGGAAGAATGCTATCCTGTTCGAAGGATCATCATGTTCTGTCAGATTACCTTTTTTGTTAAACCTTGTTTTCTACTTCGACCTGGCAGGAAGTTGTGTCGATGAAGATGAAACGGTTCCAACCTACAAATTTGGGTCTGATAAGATGCAGTTTGCTTTTGAGACATGCCTTTTGAAACCAGTCATGCTTATCAGTATTTTGTTTATCAGTATTGGACATATACACCAAAAACATCAGTCTCGTATTGGACTATGCCTTCTATGCCTTCTATGTCTTCTATGTATTGGACATATACACCAAATACATCAGTCTTGTTTATCAGTATTTTGTTTTTTCATATTTTTCTGATTTTTTTAGTTTTTCTATATTTTTTATTTTCTTGAATGTTAGGATTTTTATCCCTATGATTTCCAATGGTGGGTGGGAATATTTCCTTGAGTGGAAATTATTCCTAGGGGTTGGAGGATTTCATGTGTCACTAAAATTCCTCTAGGAGAAATATTCCTAAATTTTATTTCCCTAGCATCCAAACATAGCCTTCAAGAAAATGACGCGAGAACCCGTGGTGAAGAAATAAGGATATCTTTCTATATCGACATATCCGTAGGAAGTTTGCTTCTAGGATTAAGTTGGGCATTGTCGCTTCTAACATTGTATTTATATCAAGTTCTAAGAATTAATTCTTTTCAGATACAACGTACGTGGATTATATATGATATTTCGTATCTATATGTAGAAAATCTACAGAGTATTTCATGAATATGTATAAACTGTTAATACTCTCTTATATTTGGTTTTATTTCAGTTGTTCGTTTGACTTTTGTAATTTCATAAATCAAATGATAATTATTTTGTTCATATTGACCCAAATTTTATTACTACGGTATTATCATTTTCGAAGATTAAGATTATCGCATTTATATTTTGATAGCTTTTTTGTTTTAGACAACACAAAATATTTAAGTAAAAGATAGTTACGTAGAATAGATAGCTAGTTTTCCCCAGACCTCAATGTGACAGAGCGAAAATCATTATTTAACATCTTGTTTGTGTGTATACTGAAGCGGAGGATAATTAAGAATGTGTGCCACGTCGATTGGAAAAAATATTAGTAAAAAATAGCAAAGGCATGTCAAAACTTATATAAGGGTAACAATGGTGCTCTAATAAAAAGTGTGTTTGGTTGTTTATAGCAAATAGTATATATATATAAGATGGTTTAAAAAAAAGTCATTGATATGTTTGGTTACTCGAATAGAATCATCCTATCATATACAATAAATCATAAATTTAAGAAATATTTTCTATAGATATTGAACCATCCTATTTATTTTTTTTATTTTTTTTTGAAAGCAACGAGTGCTGTGATATATTAGCAGGAAGCCAGAGAAACGTATGGTGCATGGAAGTGCACCAGAATTATGTACAGGTCAAAAGTGGAAACAAAAGGAAAAGGAAAAGGGAAAAAAAAGAGGAACATAAGGAGGAGGTGTCAGGTGCGCGTGTGATCCGTTGTAGTAACTTTTTGAGTCCGACTGCTCCAGCGAGGCTCCAGTTTGATGCCTCTTCTTGAATTGAACCAACGATTGCTTCATGGGTCAGCCATTTGCGCTCGAAGACTCTACTGTTACGTTCTTTCCACCATTGCCAGCATACTAGGATGACAAGCGATTTCACACCTTTCCGGAGATTTGCGTGGGAGTTCATCCGGTCGAGGCTCCACTGCTCCAGGTGCGTGGACGGTTGCCATCGTGCTGGTAGTAGTGCAGGAAGACAGATCTAGCGGGCAATGGACGACCACAAGCGCTGAACTTGGGGGCACTCAACGAAGAGGTGATGGATGATTTCTAGGTTTCGACAGCACATGTGGCAGAAATACGAGTTTGGCCAGCCTCGGAGTTGGAGACGTTGAGCTGTCCAGAGCCGGTTTTGTAAGGCAAGCCAGAAGAAGAATTTGCATCGTGATGGTGCCCTTGCTGACCAGGCTAAGAAGTGGAAAGGTTTGCGGAGGCCTCCGGTGAGTTGTGCGCGATATGCCGAGCGAGCTGAGTATTGTCCACTAGAGGTGAGTATCCAGGTGATCTCATCGCTTGTATCAGGCCGCAGGATGTTGGCTGGATTTTAGCCCAAAGGTTGGTGTATTCGTTGAGGAGCTCCGAGGTCAGGTTGTGTCGGATATCTCGAATCCAGTTATTGTTCTGCAAGGCATTCTCTACCGATCTATTTTTCCGCCGAGTGTTTGAAAGCGGTGGTGCCGGTGGCGGGCTGTACCTTGGAGCCACTTGAAGTCCGTAAGGTTGCCTTTCTACCGCTTCCGATGGTTACTTTGGTTTGTCGCTTGGAAGAGTTGCCGATCGATTGGATCACATGGTGTCGATGTGCTGACCCATGGCCTATCCGAGGCGATCCCATCGAGTTATAGCCAGCAAGAAGCGAGTGCTCGCACAAACGCTTCAGTCCAATATATCCAAACCGCCCATGTCAAGGCGACATGTCAGGCCTTGAACTTTGCAATTTCCGCCATGTGGTTGTGCATTACCTGCCCATAGGAACCGCCGTCTGATTTTATCAAAATCCTTAAAAAATTTCTTGGGAACCTTGAGAGCCGTTAGCAGGTAGGTTGAGAGTGAAGTCAGGACAGATTTAACTAGGGTTAGACGCCCCCTGCTGTCAGATGTCGTGTTTGCCAACCTGCAAGTCTTCGCGCAGCTTTGTCCTGAATGGGTTGGAGATCGACACGCCGTAGCCTCCCCAAGGTTAGGGGCAGGCCAAGGTATTTGATGGGGAAGGATGAGACGGTACCAGTGAAGGGTTGCAGGGTATCGTCCAAGTTTAGGTTATGGCATCTGATCACAGCTATGGTGCTCTTATGTATGTTGACTCGGAGGCCAGATGCTTGGCCGAAATGGTGGAGGATGGCGATCGTTGTTTCCAGTTCTTTCCTGATTGGGTTTAGAAATATCACTGCATCATCGGCGTAGAGAGATAGACGAAGCGAGGGCCCGCGCCTTTTAAGGGGAGATTATACCGTCTTCTGTGGCCTTTGCGAGTATGTGGTGCAGAGGGTCAATGGCGAGGATGAAAAGGTAGGGCGATAGGGGATCGCCCTGCCTGAGACCACGCTGGTGTTTGATCCGGTTCCCAGGCACGCCATTGAGGAGCACAGATGAGGTGGATGTTGCGAAGGAGATGGCCAACCAATTGCGCCATCTTGGGCCGAAGCCTCGGGCTTGGAGTAGATCCAATATGTATTCCCAGGATACGGAGTCGAAAGCCTTTTCGAAGTCCAACTTCAGCATGAGTGCAGGGGTATGATTTCGATGACAGGCCCTTGCGCGATTCCGGACATATAAGAAGTTTTCTTGGATGCACCGCCCTTTAATGAAAGCGCTCTGTGAACTGGAGATCATGGAGTTTATGTATGCTGACAGACGCATTGCTAATACTTTGGAGAAGAGCTTCGCAAAGGAGTGGATGAGGCTGATTGGCTGGTAGTCGCTCGGTTTACCTACAACTTCCTTTTTAGGGATCATGGCAATCATAGCTGTGTTTAGGAGGTGAAAGGTTCGCCCTGAGCAGTTTTGGATGGAATGGATGGCGGCCATAACATCCAACTTGATTATCTCCCAACAGTATTTATAGAAGGTGCTAGTGAAGCCGTCTGGTCCTGGGGCCTTTTCAGCCAGTATAAGGTTGATTGCGCGACGCACTTCCTCCTCAGTGAAATCTGACTCTAGTCCAGAGGTATCGTGTGCTGGGAGATTGAGATGTTGCCAGTTGACGCCTTGGGGGCGTTTACTCCTTTGACCCAACAGTGTCGAGAAATGTTGAAACAGTGCATCAGCCTTGTCTTCATGCAGGGTGGCTATGCCGTGGTCGGTTTGCAATGTTTGGATGTAGTTTTTTCGATGCCTCCCTACGGCCCTGAGGTGGAAAAAGCGGGTGTTTGCATCTCCTTCTTTGAGCCAAGTAATCCTGGAGGATTGTCGCTTGCGCGCCTTCTCAATTGCGGCTAGGCCGAGAACTCGCAGTTTGAGCGATTTGCGAAAGTTGAGCTCGGCCTCAGAGAGTTGCCTTGTTTCTTGGGCTTTATCCAGACGCAGAATGATGACATTCGCTAGATGGAACTGTAGCTTGGCGTCACTCAAAAGCACCTGGCTCCAAAGTCGCAAAGCTTTGGCAGTCGCCTGTAGCTTGTGCGCGAGTCTCCTAAAAGGGTTTGAGTGTGGTTAAGGTTGTGGCATTGTCCATGCTTGCTGGACAATGTCAAGGAAGCCCGGTATGCGAGGCCAAAAATTTTCAAACTTGAAGAGCCTTGGTTTCTTGGGTCCATTTTCACTTGCCAGCAGAAGAGGGCAGTGGTCAGACATTGAGGACGAGAGGGCTTGTAGGAGGTGGTCTGGGAAGAGAAAATCCCACTCGTGGTTGCAGAAGAAACGGTCTAACTTGGCCATTGTCGGGTCATCTCGCTCATTGCTCCATGTGTACTTCCGATTGCGAAGTGCAATCTCGCGAAGTTCGCAGCGATTAAGGGTGGCGCGGAACTTGGCCATTAATCGACGGTTGAGGTTGGTATTATTTTTGTCTCTTGCTTCGTAGATCAGGTTGAAATCACCAAGAAGGAGCCAAGCGAAGGGCGATGTTGGTGCAAGAGCGGTAAGTTCTTGGAGAAACAAGGTCTTATCGCGAGCTTCAGTCGGCCCATATACTACAGATAGCTGGAAGGAGGTGGCGTCACTTCTAAGTGTAACACGCACAGTCAGCGAGAAGCGGTGGATGGTTGGAGCCGATAGTTCAATTACGTCATTGTCCCAAAGGATGAGGATCCTGCCTTTTGTACCGTCGGCTGGTAAGTGGTGACTGGCTGCCAATCGTGGCCCTCCGATTTGTGATACCACAGAAGGGAGCACGGATTGCAACTTCGTTTCTTGGAGACAGACGATGGAGGGACGTGAGGCCTCCAAGGTTTGTCGAACCGTGTCGCGTCTAGCTGCCCCGTTGAGTCCTCGCACATTCCAACTAAGTATGGAACAACGCCGATTAGCCATGGTCAGTTGACAGACAAGCCAGGAAGCCAAGGTACATTACTAATGATGAGTTGAGTGGCGGGTACATAGAGGCACTAATCGAAGACATGAGCAGGAGACAAACAGAGGCCCTGAGCCGAGTACAAGGTGGCGTCCTTCTAACAGCTACTAGAAGAGGAACTGGCATACTAGGTAACATGATAACTAGGACTGCTCTTAGAGGCGTGTCGAGCAGCAGGAAGCTCAGACTTCACCCACTGCTGGCTGGCCTTCCATCATGGCTGCCGAAGTCGCAGCAGCTATCTTGGTTCCTTCGTCCAGGCGGCACATGGATGCCAGGGCGCCGATGACGTCGTCGGTTAGCGGCTTGTCGAAAAGCTTGGTGAGCTGCTTCATGGCATCGGAGTGGTTCCCGTCGACTTTTGGTGCAGAGAGACCTAAGCGACGGGCAAGCCGTTCCTCTGCCATTCTTGCCACTGGAATGGCTCTTGTCTTGGACGCAAGGCGTGTGCTCTGACGTGGAGTATCAGTGGAGTGTTTTTTTGGGGGAGCCGGCTGCAGCGTTGGGGTTGGAAGGAGCGGTGGAGGCAAAGGCACAAAAACTTCCCGCAGGAACTCCACCGTCTTGCTGGGTGTGCACAGCAAATGTGATTTCACCGGCCCTCGGTCTGTCTGTATTGCCATTTGGGAGAGGCCCATTGCGTGGCGCGAGGGATCCGGCCCAAGGAGGGAGGCCAGCCTGGACCCCACAGCGTTCGGACTATTAGCATTCGGGAAGTCATCTTCTTCTTGGATGTGATTCCCAATCCTCGGTAGGAGAGACAGGAGAGGGCGATCGCCTGGGCTGGCAGATGGAGGGCGCGTGCTGGAGCGGCACAGGTCAGCCGCAGCCTCGTCGAGCATGGGGTCACGCCAATCCTCTGCCGAAAGATTGTGAAGATCTTGCTGCAGAAGGAAGAGAAGAGGGTCGCTGTCGACCTGGCCAAAACCAGAAGCTTCTGGGCATGGAGCCGAAAAGCTCTGGTGGAGCGAAGTTGCTTTAGGAGAGATGTCCATTGGAGCTGGATTCACATCGGGGGAAAGCTGCACAGGCATATCAGCCCAGCTTTCCCTGGGAAGACTGGCGCAGTGCTCCAAGGACCGGCCCTCACGGGGAAGACCGCCTCTCGTTGCAGCCTCCAGAGAAGTCTTGCGCGCGCGTTCCGAGGTTCTGCCGTGACAGCGCTGGGCGGCGCGGTCCTCGGGGAAGCACAAGGCGGGCGTTGACCGACGGTTTCCAACGTGGTGCGACGGGTGGTCAGCGGATGTGCGTCGGTGCCTCGGAGAGCGAGTCCGGCGGCGGTCTTGGTCGCCGCGCGGTGAGGGGCCTCGATGTCGGCTGCGACCAAGGGCCCTGTCCACCCAGGACCGACGCCCCTGGCGGCAACGCTGGCTGCGGTCGTCTGGGCTGTGATCCTCATCATCATCTCGGCGGGGATGGCCGACGCGGTCACCCAACCGGCAACGCGCATTTATTTAAAATAATGAAACTAAATTGTACGTAACAATCCTATCTTATTCAACGTCGTCTCTCTCTCACCAACCAAACCCATTGAACCTAGGTATTTCCTGCAGTGACTTGTTTAGTTGCATTTGTACTTTGTACGACAATTAGAGAATTTTTTTCTCTTCTTCTTTCGAGATGCCGGTGCCACCAAGCCTTTATCGGACAGAGAGTCGCCGGTCTCGAGGCGCTTATTCGATTCGATTGCCCTTTTTCTCTCTTCCCTCTCTCTCTACTCGTTTATCACATTTATATTTTGATAACTTTTTTGTTTTAGACAACACAAAATATGTAAGTAAAAGATAGTTACGTAGGATAGATAGCTAGCTTTCCCAAGACCTCAACGTGACAGAGCGAAAATCATTATTTAACATCTTGCTTATGTGTATACTGAAGTGGAGGATGAAGAAACTAAAAGATAATTGACAGTTTATCAACTTTTCAAGAACATATTTCGAGTCAGCGGATTCTTGCCACGTACATGCATTTGATAGCCAGGGACAACATTTCTCTTTGTGTTTTTGGCAGCCAGTACAAACGTATGCATACATACAAGAGATTTGGACACTTCTCTATTTATTTGACGTGAACCTTAAATATTTTTTTATTTCTTTTAGTCGTTGCAATAATTATGGTGGTTACCATCAGCTTGTATATTCCAATAGCCTTTCTCCATCCAATCCGGATTCATCATCGATCCAAAAAATTTAACGTCCAAATGTTTTTCTTTTTCTCCAAGTAATACGAGAATTTTTAGCCCTTTTCTTTTTCTCCGATTAATACGATAATTTCTAGCCTTTACATTGTAGGATTAATATGGAGGCTTCTAAAAAGACCTCCGATTAATATAAATATAGATAGATTTGTGTAAACATGCGCACACCCCGGATACTATAAGATTACTTCGGATAATAAATTAATGGTTCAAGCTGCACTAAAAGTTAGAGCATTTTCCATTGGTACAGGATCTTTTGTACCAAAAACAATAATATCTTCAATTATAGCCTCTCTGAGATGCAATATATATATATATTTTCTCGCTATCCCATTGTGTATGAGAGGAACGTATGTATTTTGGTTTGAGACATATTCCATAATCGTAATTACACGAATAATTAAGAATGTGTGCCACGTAGATTGGAAAAAATATTAGTAAAAAATAGCAAAGGCATGTCAAAACTTATTGAAGGATAACAACGGTGTTCTAATTAAGGGTGTGTTTGGTTATTTGTACCAAATGGTACATGTATGAGATGGTTCAAGAAAAAAATAATTGATGCTTTTGGTTGTTCGAATGAAATCATCCTATCATAAATAATAGGTCACAAATTTAAGAAATATTCTCTGTAGTATTAAACTATTTTATTCATTCAAAACAATAAAACCAAATGATATGTAACCATTCCATATTATTCAACTTTATCTCACCAGCTAAACACATTCATGCCATTGAATCTAGCTATTTACTACAGTGACTTGTTCAGTTGCATTTGTACTTTGTACGGCCACCAGAGAACTTTTTTCTCTTCTTCTTTTGAGATGCCACCAAGCTATTTTTGGGAAATGCTATTTTACGGTTACCCGTACTGTATAATCCTACAGACGGTTCTTTTTAGGCAGCGCATGGATACTGGAGTATGCCCGGAGCTGTGGAAAAAGCCAGAGGGGACGCGTATCCTCTGCTGTAAAGGTAGCTTTGAAGAGGAGAGATGTCTTGTGGGTGTCATATTTATCTGCAGCCATTGCGCGTGAGACATGGAAAAGTTAGGCCCGACTTTCCTTCAAAGTTAATTAAAGTTAGGCCCCGCAGAGCACATAACTTTAGTTAATCTACTCTGTGAGCATGCCATATACTACGAGCCATGGACCCCCATATACTTTACTTAATCTACTCTGCTGGGCCTTCAACTTTTCCAGCTGTTCCTCATATTACATACGGTCAGATCGGGAGGCTTAATTTCGCTGCCAATGTTTCACATATCTATCCGATTTGTGAGGATCAACGTTAACCACTAAAAATTATAGGACTCTGATAGGTTAATATGGAGTAACCAAGAATAGCATGCCATCTTAATGTCGATCGATGATGATAAAAGTAAAATGAGAAAGCACAAATAAGCACCAAAGTCATCTCTACTAAACAATTTCCTATCAATAACTTCGGTTTCCCATCTTTCTCTCCACAAGGTTTGATTGATGGCAAAGTGTTTAGTTGTTTCCAACTCATCCTCGTCCTCCCTTACTTTTAATGTGATTGCTAGCCTTGTGACTTTCGTCTACTCCTTTCAAAGTTGAGACTGTGGCCGTCATTTTCACAATAGTAATGTTAGTGTAGTGACCCCCATTTTTACATAAATGCAAAAATGGAAATCTCATGTGCACACAGTACTAGTCCCTGGATCAGTAGCTAGTACGCACATTTATACAATTGATATCACATCCATACTCTTTATTGCAAATGATAAAGATAATATATACAGTAAAATCTTACAATTCAGAGAAATGCAGCGGAAAGATTTAAAGTCTTGTAGTGTGCCCATCCAATCCCTCAAGCAACTGACAAGGTATAATCCCTAGAAAACTCGTCAACATTCCCGAATCCTGCGTCAAATAAGTTTCATCGAGCTAATCTGTTCCTTCACCTAAAAACAACGAATAAGCAAGGGTGAGTACTTGCGTACTCAGAAGACTTTTTCAAACCCTATAATATATGCAGGTCATTTCAAAGGAAAGGTTTCTACGGTTAATTTGCATAAAGCCAATTTAAATGTAAAACAAGTAGTAATTGCAAAACGGAATTTATAAAAGCAATTGACTGACATAAAAATAATAAACAAGTAAAGTATAAGTAATAACTCACAGTCCTCCACGACGTGAGCATCGAGATGTCCATTGCCAACACATGGCTTAAATCTGAGACAAATACTTTCCAACAAATGTATCCAATCCAAACCATTTTGAAAATATCAAAACTGCTAACTAATGCAGGCGCACCAAGTGTCCCATGACCGCGGGAATGGCTTTTCGAAAAGATTTACACTCTGCAGAGGTGTACAGCTTTACCCACAAGACATGACTTAACTCTTTGTGCAGCGCTATTAGCACACTTCCTTTGGTGTGCCGCAGAGAGTCATGACATAACCGTTACATTACTTAATCCTAACTTTGCACCAGCATGGTGACGATATGCTATGGTAGTGAAAGATATTTGTACAGTCACTGTACGTGAAATAGTAAGGTGCTTGTACATTCGCTGTACGTGAAATAGTGATCCCATAGCATGGCGTACACCTACGAGCAACCAACACCGAAGAAGCTCGTAATACTCCACCTACCAATGTGCAAAGGCGCTTTTAAGTAACTTAATAGGTTAAGACAAATCCCATACCAAAGACTTGTGGTTGTACGGAAATTACTTGGATATAACGCATAATTAGTTCGGTCCTTAATCTGACACAGGCAATAATCTTCCCCTACACTACGTACAAGTCCCTTGTACATCCGGCTATTGCCAATAATTGCCCGCATCAAAATAATAGTTTTATTTTCATTTTTAACCAAAATACCAATAACCATCATCATGTCTCAATATTTCCAAGTTTTATCTGATCAATGATTCCAATTGATTTTTCCCAAGTCTAAAGCATGGCTAAGCATGATTATTAACCATCGCATATACCCAAATTGACATCAGATATTGTCTAACCATAATTCTAGGGTTATCAAGGTTCACATGTCAATACTTATGAAGGAAGTTCCATGAGTCTACAGGTATAACTACCATTGCCCACAATATAGCAAAGTTTAATGAACATACGCATGCAATAAAAACATTTAATGAAAACATTTATAAAACTGGGATCAACATGATCAAAGGGGGTGCTTGCCTTGCTTATTGTTGTCTTCAATAAAATTGAAGTCGCAGTCGATGTTGGCAGTAGTTACGTCGGGTTCTACACGTCGCGAACGAAGAACATAACAAACGACAAATAACAAGATTTCAATAGGGACAAAAATAAATCAGATAAAATCCAAATATAAATAAATCATAAAATGCAGGCATGATTTAAGGTGGGGTTCTTATGATTTTACGTATTCAGATCTTAATTAATTTTATATATTTAGTCATGATATCGTTTATGATATTATGTATTCATGTTAGTTTATCATATATATTTCTTTAACAACTTTTGAAAATGGTTTCATGGGTTGTATTTATTTATTCTATAATTTCAGAATACTATAATCATGTATTTTATTATTTATAATTTCAGATTCATAAAACTAAAATGGTTTGTATAAATTGTTAAACTACTTCTTTGCTAAATACGTTAACATAAATATTTCCTATGGTGAACCCTAATTATTTTTACATATTTAGGTTCCTAAAATCATAAGGTTTCCAAAAAAATTGGTTTTACCTAATTTTGAGTTCATTTGCATAAATTCTTTAAATAGCATATTTGAATTCTTACTTCAAATTAATATTCAAATTTTAAACAGAGCTTAATTTTTAAATATTTTTACATATTATGAATCTACAGGAATTTATACGAATTTACAAATTTATTTCACTAATTTTTGATTTATGGTTCAAAAGTTATAAGTAAATGAAATCAATCGGGTTGGAAAATACTGGAAAATGGGGATTTTACCAAATTCGGAAAGTACGCTTCCCATCACATGAAATACGCCTTCTGTTTTGGGCTGTGGCTGGGATTGGGCGCTGGCAGCTGGGTCCGGGGCAGCAGAGAGAGCCGAGCACCAGGCGGCTGACGAAGGGGACCCGCAGTCGCTGATGAAGACAGAGGCGATGGATCCGGTCACGGCGTAACTGAGGTCGGAGAGGTTGCACCGGCTGGATGGCGACGAGAAGCAGGTCATGGCGCACCCAGGGGTGGTGGTTTGGTGGTAAGGAAACGGCCGGAGGTGGGTCGCCGTCGGTGAGGGGTGGCAGCGTCCACGGGTGGCCGACGGAAACGAAGAACGGAGGATTCTCGGTCCTCATTTTCATCACTACAAGCATCAGTGAGCTATCAGAAACCCGTTTTGGTACTTTATTCGAAAGAAGTGCATGCGGAGTTGAGCCCTCACCGTACGCATCCATGGCGGAAAGGTGGTGCTGGGTTGCGCGGCTCGTCGAGGAAGAAGAGGCCAAATTGACGGTGGGGTAAGGTTCTAGAGGTCACAAAGAAGCTCTAGACCTGATAGTTCGGTCTGATTTGAGGTGTAGCGGTGCGCTCATGGTTCTCCCCATTTTTCGGGTTTCGCCGGTTTTGAAGAAGAGAATGGTGGCTAAGCGGTGTTTTGGTTGTGGGGGCAAGCTGAGAGGAGCTCTGAGGTACTCGACGAGGTGCTGAAGGGTTTAAATTAGTAGATGAGGCGGTTCGGCTGGGAGCTGGTTGCCACTGGATTCAATCGGGGAAAGATTTTTGCCGTGGCAATGAGTCGGCAGAGCGGGGAAGAAAGGAGAAGAAGGAACGGGAAAAATGGCCGACGTGTGGGGTGAGCTGGCTGGGAGAAGTCGGCAAGGGTGGACAGCTGGTCAATGTACAGTAGGTCCGGGCCCACATGGCAGTCACTGAGGTGAGAAGAATTCTAGACAGATCAAGTTTCACCTACAGGTTATGAGTAGTAAAAGATCTCCAGGACTTTTGAAGATTTTTACTGATGTCGGCAAGCTGAAGATAAAGGCTCAGGAAAATTTTCAGATAAAAACTCTTTGTAATTATTTTATTAAAATTCTGAGAATATACACTGCATGTAAATTCGAAATTCTGTTTTTGATTTATTAGAGTGTCGAAATAATTTTATTTATTTTTGAAAATTTATTTTTCAAATTGATTTGAGCTAATAATGCTTCTGTAAAATTTTCAAAATTTTATATTTTATATTTAAATTTTAAATATTCTGTCTTTGCTAATTTCAGCTTTTACTAGTTTTTGCTTTTTGAATTTCTAAAATTCACTAATGTAAATTTTAATTTTTGATATTTTTAATAAAAGTATATAAGGTTGTCAGGATTTCATAATAAAAATATCATGATTAGGTTTTTAATATATATTTTTCCATCTTTTTCTTTTGCTATTTTACCATATTTCAATTTGAATTTTCTTTTCTTAAAATTTTGAATGCGAGAAAATAAGGAAAAGATATTGTTTTAAATCAAAATTTTGATTCAAATTGAAATTTGAATTTTATTCCATTTTAAATTTCAAAATTCTCATTTTTCCTATTTTTGAATTTTTCGATATTACAGCTTAGTAAGAACCAAGAAATTGTCATTACATAATTAATAAAGTGTTTGCTTTCAAAAAATTCATTAGGTGTTATTTTCATATGGCCAATATAAATATATTTACATCTATTTCTCTTCAACACTATCTTTTCGTATGTCAATGGCGTTGAATAGCCAAGAAAATTTTTGTTGGTCTCGAGACGCCAGATTCGATTGTTTTCTCTCTTCTCTCTCTCTACTCGCTTATCCTAAATCAATTTCTTTCGGAGACGGAGAAGGCGGACTACTCTAGATGAAGAGGAAGGCTATTTAATCTTGATTCTTGTGTTGTAGCACTCGATTTTACCGAGAGTTTGTTGGATTCGTGTGTTTGGGAATGACCAAACCGGGTTGGGCAATTGGTTTTTTTATTATTTCGGTTTTCAAATAATTCAGTTTGTGAAAACTGTACGTCGAATTTTTTAGTCAATATAAAATGCTGAACCAAATTAACCAAAATATTTTGTTCAGTTAACCAAGATACCCTTTCCAGACACTTCACACCCTGTATCACATTTCACTACCACAGGTAAGAACACTCTTTCACTTGTGATACAATAGAAAGACAAAGAAAGCATCATTCGTTTTATCAGCAAACTTTCTGAGGATTGGTATCTATCCAGATGGCAGGGCTCTTCATCCTCGATCAGCTCTTCATAGAGCCTTTGTAATCCTTTAATCGTGTCAAGCTGTATCAATCAGTAAAAAGATAAAAAAAATACTAATTAAATAAAGCATTGAACGGAGTCATCCAAGAAAAACATTGGTTAGGACCAGTTCAACAACCTGAAATCTATCACCATCTACAAGCTCTCCGGATGAGATTCTCCGATCTCATATTCCACCATTGGACCAGCTCTTGCAACATCTGGCACAGTTTGGGAAAGTAAACAAGTTGATTCAAATACCTCCAACGAAAAATAAACGGCAACATGCGTAGAAAGTTAATGACAAATGAAACCTTTGATCGAATCAGCAGCCACTGTGGAGAACATGGACTCACTAATTCCACAGCTGGCCTCGCAAATCTGCAAACTTCACCATTATGACGTACGTGTTCATCAAATACCATGTTCATCAAGGATTGAAAAGTAGATGACACATTTGTCAGACCAAAGGGCATAACAGTGTATTCGTAATGCTCTAGATGAGTCTTGAATGCTGTTTTCGGAATGTCTTCTTCTTTCATCCGTATTTGATGATACCCCGATTTAAGGTCCAGCTTCGAGAAAATTATAGACCCGTTCAACTCATCCAAAAGATCTTCAATGACCGGCATGGGAAAACGATTTTTGATCGTCATAGCATTAAGTTGTCAAAAGTCCATGCACATTCGTCACGCCCGTCCTTTTTCCTGATCATAACCACTGGAGAAGAATACGGACTGTTGCTAGGTTGTATTTCACCTGTTTTCAACATCTCTCAAATGATTTCTTCCAATGCTGATCACTGATAATGCGGGACCCGATAAGGCTTTAAGTTCGAGGGTTCTGCACCTGGCTTCAGATGAATGATATGATCGCATTCCCTTTGAGGTGGTAATCCTTCAACTGCCGCAAAAACATCAGCATATTCACTAAGGATGGCATTAACTTCAGAAGGAACTGGATTGGTTGTTGTCTGAGGTTCTATTTCTATTGCATTAACTCTGACCAGAAATCCCTTCACTCCCTTTTGAGCTAACTTCTGAAACTTTTCAGCATTGATCAGATAATTGTTAATGGGTTGAATGAAATCCCGAAATTGAATTAACTGGCCATCCTTCCTGATGGTAAGTAATTTTGCCTTAACATCTAACTCAATGAGACTATGTTCATATATCCAATACGCCCCCAATATTACATCATAGTTGCCCAGTTTCAGCAATTTAAACGTGGTATTAAAGACTGTGTTCTGGATTTCATACTGCAATTTGTCAATGATAGCATATGAAATTAACTCTCCACCACCAGCCACAGTAATCTTGTTGCTTGGCATCGAACTCAAGGGATACCCATTTTTCACTACATAATCGTAATCCATAAATGAGTAAGTGCTACCGCTGTCAATCAGTGCTATAGCGCGCTTGCCCTCAATGCTCATCACGACCGAAAAAGTAATCGGTCCATACAAACCATGAGCGGTATAGATTGAGATTTACAATAACTGTTCTGGGTCTTCACTCACCTCCTCCTTATCCGGGCTGCCAGGGGCCGTGACAAAACCGGGATTATCCTCTTGAGAGTCCTCTTCTTTTGCTATCTGATTTCTTCCTTCACCCTGCAACAGTAAAGTATGTAAAGCATTTCTAACCCGGCATTGTTGTTGATGTCCTGGCGTCCATGGTTCATGACAGTGCCAACAAGTTCTGGTTTGCCTTCCCTCTTGAACTCCTTTACTTACTTCCCTTTTCCCCTCCAGTTGTGTGGTGGAGTTACCACTTCCGGAGAACCCCGTAAGGCAAAGTCAACAAGGAACCTCTGAACCTATAATTTTAGCAAAACAAGAATCCATTAAAAAAGCATACAGGAGATGTCGACGATCGGGATCGCCAACCGCAAGAAGTGAGGTAGGGGTCAGAACGTTACGGGACCCGAGCAGCGTTTTACTCGAACGAAGGAAGAGAACCGATCGCGGAGGTGGTCGGAGCAAGACGGCAACGAGCACGAGACAAAGGTTTATACTGGTTCGAGCCCCTGCCAAGGTAATAGCTCTACTCCAGTCGCCTTGCGGCGGTGATTCTTGTTATACGGGTGTACAGAGCAGTGTTTACAACTCAAGACGATAATGGAGAATCCTAGCTCGAGCTGCTGTATGCGCTGTGTTGTGTTGTGTTGGAGCTCATGCGTCCTTGATCTTTATATTCCTTTCGCCCGCAACGACCGGGAGCGATCCTTGAAAAGGGGCCTTCGTGCACCTTGAGGGCTCGCAAGAATCGCCGAACTTGCCGCACATTCTTAGTCATCGCGACCCGCTCTCGAAATCGCCAACAAACGCTAGATCCGAAATCCTTGGGCGGACCAGGCCAGACGAGACCCGCCCGAGCAGAGGTCGCGGCTTGAGTCGAGCTTCGCACACCGCGCCGAGGTCGAGCGCCCATCTGGCGCACTCAGTGATCGGGGGCCTTCCGAGCATGGGGATCCGTTGACCGCACGCCGGCCGGTCAAGGAGTTCCCAGGCCTCGTCAGCCAGCCCCCGAGGCTCTAGGTCGGAGGGAACCCTCAGGACGACCTCGAGGCTTATTCTTGGGACGGAAAGACCTTCGTAGGTCCCGACTCCTTGGTCGAGGTCGAGCGGAGGCCACAAGGCAAGTCCCTTGGCCTCGACACCTGGCGACCTTCGGACTTCTCGATGTTGGTACGGATGTGAACAGCCAGGGCACTGGCGGCGCCTCGACCAGAGCCTAAGCCTTAATCGCCTCCGTCAAATCGCAATCAAGACACCTTTTGAGGCGCCGTGGATCGGATTTGGCCGTGATGCGCTTATAAATCCAACGCCATATCGCTCGTCGAAGGTCCTCGCTCCCGCGCTTCGCCTTCCAAGTTTCTCGCCGAGCAAAGCTCTCCTTTTCCTTCGCATCAAACCACCACGCACCGCCATGACTAAGTTAGAAGGAGCATCTTTGTCGGACTCGAGGATGAGGGAACTCGAGTCCTTGGGGTTGATGGATCCGTTCACATGGCGGTGCCGTAACGAGACCGAGCCAGACCCAAGGACGACGAGATCGCTCAGACCGAGCGCCACGCCTTTTTGGCTTGCGGACTCGGAGAGTGAGTTCGTCGCGAAGGTCCTCTCCAGTGCGACATCGAACTCATCAATCTGTGCCAAACTCCGCTTCTTCTCCTCACCATCTTTTCCCATCTATGTGAGGGGTTCCCGGGATCCTCCCGACCCTCGCTCTTCTTTCGAGATTTCGCCTCTTCCGCTCGGGAAGGACCCGTGGTCGGATGTGTCTACTTCGGCCGCGGGTCGGGCTCAAATGGGCCTTCCCAAGTTCCAACCTCGGATTCCCTTGGCCCGTGGAACGAAGCGCCGTTCTACTCAAGAGGGCGAGACCGACGCGGTATTCGAAGGGACCCCATCGCCAACCGCAAGAAGGAGACCTCGAGTCGGACGACCTCGAGGTCGACGAGGAGGCCATCGCCTCATTCACATCTGCGCTTGCGCGCTGTCTCAACGGCAAAGCGATCGCTAACGATTTCTGCGAACCGGTGTCCCCTCTCGACGGAGGGAGCACCCGCTTCTTGAGATCCGGGAGCGACGATCCGACCCGTGAGGGCACGCTGGTGAGTTTTTCGCCCCAAGGTCTCGCTCGTGCATACCCCGACCTTTCTTGACAACCGCTTGCCTTGCAAATACCGGCGAATCTCGGTCTCGCCAGATTGTCGAGATGTTTGGGAAGCTGGCGACAAGTACGTCGCTGGCAATCCTGCTCAAGAATGTGCTCCGCCGAAAAAGACGAGGTGAGTCTTCCGACTAGCGCCGAGTCCTTTGCGGGCGAGCCCTTCCGAGCCGCTTGCTCACAGCCCACCAAGAGTTCTTGGACACGGCCAGAGGATGCTCCGCCTACCTGGCGCAGGGCAAGAAAGGGAAGAAGCGACCTCCACCGCCGGACCAAGCCAAACGGAGGCGAAGAAGCGCCATGTCGAGTGGGGATCGCGCCACGGTGAGGGCCCTTCCGTCGAGCCCCGAGCTGCGTTTTCCGTGCCTTTGCCGCTTTTGACATACCTTCCTTCGTAGTAGCAGAGCTGTTGCTGCCGCCAGGTCTTCGAGTACACCCCGCCCCCAGAGCCTCGAAGACGAACCCACCTTGCGGGCGATGAGGAGCCGGCTCGGACCCCGGGACCTCAGGTCGTGAGGACACGCAAGCGTGGCGCGCCCTCGACATCGGGGCAACAAGACCTCAGACGGCCCTCGGCGAGGAGGAGACTGGTGGCCCAGGTAAGCTCCCGAGACCCCGATCTGCGCCGCCCCTTTTCGCATCCTTCTGGCTTAGTGTATGCTTTTGATCGCAGAACTTGAGCATCCGAGCTTGAAACTTGCCCGCTTTGGACGATGGTCATTGTTCAGTATGCGAGTCCGAGTCCGAGGAGGAGAACGCCTTGCTGGCCCTGCGCGGCCGCCGTGGGACACGACTTCGCCAGCCCTTGGTCGGCGAAGTTCTACTAAGGGCTCGACGACTCGTTGAAGAAAGCGAGCCCGCGCCAGCGGATTTCGACACGGCGAGGCCCACGGCGCAGACATCGCTGATTGACGAGCTACCCGGCCACCGTGAGGAGGAAGCTCAGGCTTTGAGGCCGCGCAAGTGACCCCCAAAACCCCGCCACCACTTGCCGCCCGGCGGCCGAGACCACGACCCCGCCGGCCACCGGAGATGAACGGTCGAGATGCCGCCGATTTCCTAAACCGATCAAGGCGAACGCCGAGGTTGTGGTACCCCGCCACGGAGGTCGTGGATGCGGCGGACCCAATTGCTGTCCCTCGCCCGGGACGAGCGGGGCCCGACCGTGGGGATCGGGATAGCACCGCCATCCCGCCTCCCGCCGACGGATTCAACTCACGGAGGAGGCAATGATAATCAGCCGCCCCATGGCGGGGACTCAGGACCCTGGCCCAAGTGCGCCAGCGGTGGCCGAGGTCGATCCCGGCACTAGCATCGCGGTCGTCGAGGAGGAGGAGGAGATCCCTCGCGATCGCATTGAAGATCGCGAGGAGTTCACCCGAGCAAGTCTGGAGGGGTGCCTCCGCGAGGTAAGGATTTTTCCCCGCATGCTTCGTATCTTGTAGCTTGACCTCCTTGTCCCTTCTCATTTTCGGGCCACCCCTTTTTTTTGTTCGCGAAGGTAACCGACCATGCCACCCGAGGGTTACAAGGCCTTCGAGAGCACGCGGACGTGCTAAGGAGCCTCCTCGACGTAGTAAAGGCGCGGGAGGCTGAGCGCGACAAGCTCGTCCGAACCATTGAGGTCGAGCAGGGGGACCTCGAGCAGAAGGACCAAGAGCTCGACGACCTGCGCCGGACAATGAGGTCGCTGGAGATAGCCCACGCGAACGAGCTCGAGCGGACTGTGGCCTCCGAACGTGACTTTTGTTTTAAGGCCGTGGAGCAGAGCGCCGCTCGCCGACTGGCCACAGGCCGAGGCCGAAGGGCCAAAGTCGGCTCGAGAAACCTTCGGAAGCGTTGACTCGAGCTCAAGGCCAAGATACTCCAGCTCGAGAAGGAACTCGGGAGCGTCAACAAGGCGCTTGAAACCGAGCAGGCCAAGGTCAAGGACCTGGAGAGGGCCGCTTCGAAGCAGGCACGCTTGACAAAGGCGTCTTCTGAGCTCGAGGCCAAAATCCTCGAGCTCGAGGGGAAGCTCGATCGTGCCACCAAGGTGCTCGAGGTCGAACGCGCTAAGGTCGAGACGCTGGAGAAGGCTCTGCGAAGTCACCTCCTGGGCCCGAGACCAAGGTTCCCGGGCTCGAAGAGAAGCTCGAACGCGTTGGCAAGGCAGCGAAGAGTGCCCTTGCGCAGCTTGAAGACGAGCGACGTCGGGCCGTGGACGCTTCCCAGCAAGCCCTCCAGCTCCAGGGGGAGATCGCAACCCTGAGGGCAAAAGTGGCCCAGCTTGAGCAGGAAAGGCTTGCCCGCGAAATGGCCGACCTGTAGAAAAACATTAAAAAGCAGGGAATGTACTAACAGAAATGTCTTGCTTTCTAGTGAACAAAGAAACTTCGTTCCAGTTGTGAATTCGTGGTTTGGGGATGCGTTGAACTTTCCTCTTTTTGCTTCGCTTGTTCGCCGTGCCCGTGCTCTTTAGGTCGCATGCCGGTAGCGTAGCCTTACCCAGCCCCCGTTGGGCCCGAGGTCGAGTGACGCGTGCCTTGGGCACAAGACGTAGGTACAGACGAGAGGCCGCGACCTGCAAGGTTGAGGAACAATTCGCAAAGGCAGAAGAACACGAGGCGAACACCGTTAAGTAGAGTTGTGTTCGCACGGCCCTAGCGACCATGTGCATTGCTCGATCGTCAAAGCGGCGAGGTTCGTTGTTCGAGCCCGCACGAAGAGAGCTAGATTGCGAAGAGGTTAAACTACGCTTAGCTCGTCTCACTGGGGGTGAACGTAAAACCGTGATCACTTAGACTAGGAGCGAACGCGCCATGGTCGAAGGTCGTGTTCAAAGAAGAGCCACCGAAAAGAAAAGCAAAGAACACAAGTGGAAGCAGTATAAAGGGAAAGAATGAAAGACCAAACTTTTATTGAAATGTGAGGCATAGAGGTTACACATAAAATTTCAAGTCGATCTATGTTCCACGAGCTAGAGAGCTCTCGCCATCGGGCAATATTAGCCAGAAGCCCCGTCGCGATCTGTTGAAACGACTCTATAGGGCCCTCCCACCGCTGGGATAACTTATTGGTGCCGACGAGCTCTGAATCCGCCTCGGGGCAGGTCCCCAACAAGGAGCCTTCTAGGTCGACGACCGAGACGCATGTCTGCGAAGAGCTTGCGTGTAGTGCGTTGATCGTAGAAAGGTACTGACATCTTACTTCTTCTGCGAGGGTAAGGTCGAGGACCGTTCGTGCTCGAAGTCGACTTGGTCGACTAAGTCGACTCGGCAGAGCCCAGCCGTGACCTCGGGAGGCGGGGCGGCTTGCATCAAAACGAGCTGAAGGGCGTGGACCTCAGAGTTCGGCTTGTCGTGGGTACGAATAGACCATAGAACGGTGGGAAGTTCGCCCACCTGTGCCTTGCCAGACGGTTGAGCTCATCGTGACTCGCTTCTTGACGCATCGACGACGATTTGCGGTTGGGCGTTCCGTTGCTTCGCTGTTCGGGGTGAGCCACCGGCGAAGCATATTTTGATGCCGAGTTCTCGCAAAACTCCTAGAACAACTCATCGGTAAACCGTGTACCGTTGTCGCGATAATTTTGCACGGAACCCCATACCGGTGACCACGCTCAAGCGGAAAAACGAATCGCCGCCGAGCCGTTATGGTCGAGACGGTTCACCTCTATCCACTTGGTGAAGGTGTCAACAATGACGAACAGAACTTTTTCCCCGGTTGCTTGAGGAAAAGGATCGAGGATGTCCGATCCTGTGTCGAGAAGGGCCACGCCGGCGGATGGTCTGGAGCGCGTGGCGGGTTGGTGCGATTTCCGCTGCGGAATTGATGAGTTCCGGCGGTGCGGACGATATCTCGAGCATCCTGAAGCGCCGAGGGCCAATAGTACCCCATGCGGAAGGCCTTCCCGACCATTGTCCTGTACGAAAGAGTGCGCCCCACAGAGACCTGAGTGAATGTCATGGAGCAGGTACTTACCCTCCTCCGTGGAGATGCACCGTGTCAGGATGCCGGAAACATTGCGTTTGTAAAGCTCTCCCTCGACAAGCGTGTACAGACTCGCCCGGCGCTTGATCCGGCTCCTCTCGGCAGGGTCGGGCGGCAGAGCGCCCCGAGCAAGGAAATTGTGGATGGCCTCGGCCCAGGAGGGGATACCCTCGACCACGGCGACGGTGGCCCCTTGGTCGGAAATCGACGGGACCGAGAGCGTCTCCAAGATGACGTCGGGTGGGATGTCGTCGTCGGAGGAGCCGAGCTTGGAGAGGAAGTCTGCGCTGGAATTGTCCCGCCTGGGGATGTGCCTGAGCTCCAAGTTCTGGAACCATTTCTCCATCTTGCGCACCTCGGCGAGGTACTTCGCCATCGAATCTCCCGAGCATTGGTAGTCCTTGTTGAACTGGTTGATGACGAGCTGGGAGTCGCCCTTCACGACCAGGCGGCGCACACCCAAAGCCTTGCAAGCTCGTAAGCCGGCCAGGAGGGCTTCATATTCCGCCACATTGTTGGTCGCCGAAGCCAAAACGAATTACGACCTCAATTTGTCGCCTTGGGTGAGGACAAGTATCGGCCGAGCGCTTGAAGGACCTCGAGCCGTCAAGAACATGACCTGTGGTTTTTCTTCTTCGACTGAAGCTCGGGAGCGGTCGCGACGCTGCTTTCGACCACGGTCGGCGAGCACTTGCGACTTTTATGGTCGTCGTGTACACGACCGACGCCGAATGCCGCCCGCCCATGGCCCACTTGGCGATTCGTCCGCCACCCTCCGGTTCTCAGATGTCCCCGAGCGGAAGTCGCCGACGCACCACGGAGTGCGCCTAGAAATAGTGCCGGAGCTTGCGCGAAGCCATGAGAAGAGCATATAACGGCTTCTGTACCTATGGGTAGCGCTCCTTCGGGCCGTGCAAGACCTCGCTGACATAATAAATGGGTGTCTTTGAGACCCCTGTTCCGCCACGTGACGGCACTAACAAATTTGAGGGGTGGCGCGAGATATAGCAGTAACTTCTCACCAGGTTGCGGCGTTGTAAGGAGGGGTGGGGACGACAGGTACGCCTTCAGATCGTCGAAGGATCGTTGGGCCTCTGGAGTCCACTCGAAGCCCCCATGCTTGCGCAAGGTTTGGAAGAATGGGAGCCCGCGCTCGCCGAGCCTCGAGATGAACCTGCTGAGGGCGGCCATGCGGCTAGTGAGGCTTTGCACCTGCTTGATTGAGGTCGGGGGTGCCATCTTCTCGATCGCCTCGATCTTCTCCGGTTTGGACCAACCCCGAGCCCCGATCATGTAGCCGAAAGCACCTTATCGGACGCCGCCCGAACACGCACTTCTCGGGTTGAGCTTGATCTTGTGCTGTTCAGTTGGCGAAGGTCTCCTCGAGGTCGCGAACGTGGTCGCCCTCGGGCTTTTGACGATGATGTCGCCCACGTAGATTTCAAGGTTCCGCCCGACTGCTGCTCGAAAGTCTTGGTCATCGATCGTTGAAAGGTGGCCCGTGATTGCGCAGATCGAATGACATGGTCGATAGCAATAGGTGCCAAACGGTGTGATGAAGGAAGTCTTGTTTCGCCCTCGACCGCCGGCTTGATCTGGTGGTATCCCGATAAGCATCCAAGAAGCTCAAGATCTTGGCATTCGCGGTGGAGTCGACGATCCGTCGATGCTTGAAGCGGAAGTTGTCCTTCGCAAGCCGAGTTCAACCCCGTATGGTCGACGACATTCTCCACTTTCTCCTTCTTTCGCGACGATGACCGGGTTGGCTACCACTCGAGTAGTTAATCTCACGAATGAAGCCGCCTTCAGGAGCTTATCAAGGTTCTCTTGATGATCGCGACCTTCTCCGGGAGAAACGACGCAGCTTCGGGCGTCTGGTCGGAGCCGGGTTCCACTTTGCAACTTGTGCTCGATCACCTCCCTCGACGCCAGCATGTCCGCGGGCTCCCAAGCAAATATGCCCTTGTTGGCGCGAAGGAAAGTGACGAGCTCGAGTTCCTATTTGGAACTCAACTCGGCCGAGACGTGGACGCACCTGGCCGGGTCACTCTCATCGAGCGGCACGGCCTTCGTTGCCCCGCTGGGCTGGATTGCCGCCTTCGGCGGCGCGTTTGTCGCTTCCTCCGTCAGCGGCTGGGCAAAGATGCCGAGAGCCAAGGCCTTGGTCTCGCAGCCATGTGCCGCTTGCAGGTCGCCTCGCACGGTGATGACACCGTTGGGACCAGGCAGCTTCATGCACCGATGGCCATAGTGGTTGGCTGCCATGAACTTGACCAGGGCTGGCCGCCCGAGGATGGCGTTGTAAGGGAGGTCACCCTCGACCACCTCGAAGGTGATCAACTCGGTGCGAAAGTTGTCAGAGCCGCCGAAGGTGACGGGTAAGACGACCTACCCCAAGGGGGTGGTCGAGCTCTCGGGGACTATCCCAAATAATGGTATGGTA
Source organism: Guadua angustifolia (assembly GCA_036346375.1). Taxonomy (NCBI): domain Eukaryota; kingdom Viridiplantae; phylum Streptophyta; class Magnoliopsida; order Poales; family Poaceae; genus Guadua; species Guadua angustifolia. The sequence continues at coordinate 1,987,218 of CM070521.1, read as the reverse complement.
ATGCTCTTGACCTTCGACCGGGGAATCTGCATCCGGTCGAGCGCTCCTGCCTGCAACAAGTTAAGAGAGTTGCCGCCATCGACCATGACACGACCGACCGTGGTGTTGCTTATGGTCGGGGTCACGACCAAGGCGGTCTTCGTGTCTCGGCCATACCGGAGTCGTCCTCGGGAGAGAAGGTGATGGTGGCTCCCACCCACTTGGTGGTCGCTCGAGGGCTTTCGGTGGCGACCGGTAGATGGTCCGCGGCAGCCGCCTTGACTTCGCTACCGTCCGTAGGCCGACGAGCCACCGAAGATGACGCCGATCCGCGCCGCCTTTGCTGGAACTCCAAATCGAGGTCGCTGTGTTCGCACCGCATTCACCCGTCGGTGGTCGTCATCCTTCGGAGCACGGGCATCTCACCGCCCATCGAGAAGGCGCCCGGCTTATTCGCGCTAAGCCTGCAGTTCGCAGTCGTGGCTACCGCCTGTGGAATAGGCGTAACTTTGATTCGTCATATCCCGCCCTTCGGCTCTCAGTGGCGAGCATCGTCCGTCGGGACCGCGCGTTAACCCTCTCTGGGAAATTTTCTTCTTGGTGAGGTCGGGTCGACCTTGGCGATGCTTAGAGTCCTCCCGAGCTCGGCCTCGGACTTCGAGGACCTCGCACAGCCATCCGCCGAGACGATCACCGCAGTAGCCCTCCGCCGCCCGCGATCGCGCTTCGCTTTTTGGAGGTGGTGCCTTGGTGGCGCCCGAGTTGGACGGGCCGCCTCGATTGGTTCAGACCAAGCTTACCTTGGTCGAAGTCGCGTTTCAGCGGACGGCATCGTCGCGGCTCAGCGCTCCGCTCCGCCATGCGGAAGAGTTTGTTGACGCCGAGCCTCGATGTGATCTCCGTGTCCTCGGTGAGACGCCGATCACGGACCCGAACTTGAAGGCCTTGATGACGGCCTCATCGAAATGCTCGGGATCGGGTTCCTTGTGCGGATGAATCGCCGCACAAAGTCGCCAAGATGGCTCGTTCTTCCTCGATGACACGATCCAGTCTTTCTCTCGCCCGCCGCCGTAATAACTCGAAGTTAGAGCGAAGAGCGCTCGATCTGGCGCCACGACCGAAGGAACCAAAGCCGATTAAAAGCCGGTCCTAGCGGCCCGCCCGTAACGGTCGGAGGTAGTTTGCCATTACGAGCTCGTCCTCCGCCGCCAGATAGCGGTCGAATAGATGGACAGAACTCGTCAGGTTCTTGGTCCCGTCGGCGCTTCGATCGTAGCGGGCTTGAACCGGCCGCCGCCAGACGCTGCGATGAAGGCCGTCGGAGTACGCCATGCAACCGTAGGCCGGGACAGGCGCACGCCGGTCATGGTCATCGCCGACAAGATCCCGGCTGCTGCCAGACTCGGAGTAGAGGCTCCCCCGGCGGCCCGACCTCTGGCGGGAACGACCATGGTGCCGAGCACGGGAATCACCCGGTTGGTAACGCAGGCGGTCCTGGACCCTGCGGCACCTGGGCGGAACGTCCCGGGAGTGGTCCGCAGATCTGCTGCCAGTCGACTCGGAGCGGCTCAGCTCAGGCCTGGTCCTGGTTGGCGCGGTGCCCGTGGGACGCCGGCGCGTCTGCGTTAGAGCCTCGTCCCGAGCCTGCTGCTCGGGGGCTAACTCCCGCGCAGGAGATGTCCGACGCGGGTGACGGCGTGACGTGTTATCGTTGCTTCTCTGGGAACGGGTCCCCGAGTGTTGACTTCGGTGCTGCGGAGGTTCGACCTCGGTTGCAGCCCGATCGAGCTCTTCGGCCAGGGCCCGGCCAAAGAGCTCCGACCTTGCCCTATCGGGGTCGGCCATGACCCGGCGATAGCGCGAGGCGCCTCGGTAGGAGGAGTTCGGGCGCCCGAAGACGGCTTGGTCTTCTCCTGGGCCTCCCGCCGGAGAGCGGTTATGGCTTGGTTGATGGCAACCTGCACCATCCGGCGAGCGTCTTCAGGGGTCTGCGGATCACGATCATCCGCAACTCCCTCGGCGCCTTGACCGTCCGCCACCAGAACGTGCTGCTCGAGCGGCGGCGGCGAAGGCGTGAACAGGGACACGGAGTCGGAGTCCGTGCCCGAGGAAAATCCATCGATGAAAGGCGCCATGCTCCTGAGATCCTGGTGTCGTTCCTGCGAAAGAGCAAAACAATCGGGCCCCACGGTGGGCGCCAGCTGTCGACGATCGGGATCGCCAACCGCAAGAAGTGAGGTAGGGTCGAACGTTACGACCCGGCGGCGTTTTACTCGAACGGCGAAGAGAACCGATCGCGAGGTGGTGAGCAAGACGGCAACGAGCACGAGACAAAGGTTTATCTTGGTTCGAGCCCTCGCCAAGGTAATAGTTTCTACTCGAGCCGCCTTTGCGGCGGTGATTCTTGTTATACGGTGTACAGAGCGGTGTTTACAACTCAAGACGATAATGGAGAATCTAGCTCGAGTTGCCAGATCTGTTGTGTTGTGTTGTGTTGGAGCTCATGCGCCCTGATCTTTATATTCCTTCCGCCGCAACGACCGGAGCGATCCTTGAAAAGGGGCTTCGTGCACCTTGAGGGCTCGCAAAGAATCGCCTCGAACTTGCCGCACATTCTTAGTCATCCTGCGACCCGCTCTCGAAATCGCCATCAAACGCTAGATCCGAAATCCTTGGGCGGACCAGGGCCAGACGAGACCACCGAGCCGAGTCGTCTTGAGTCGAGCCGGCACACCGCGCCGAGGTCGAAGCGCCAAAGGCGCACCTGTGTTGCGGTCGGGGCCTTCCGAGCATGGGGATCCGTTGACCGCACGCCGGCCGGTCAAGGAGTTCCCAGACCTCGTCAGGAGACATCTCCTAAGAATAAAGCACTGCTGACCATGTGCTGAAACACACCAGTCATGTGGCATAAACAGGAAATCCTCAAAAGTAAACGAATAGAGCTCTTTCACAATGGATTAAAATCAATATAAGCCATCCATTAATTTGAATCTAATGGTTGAAATCAATTTAGATCTAGTTATAAGGGACATATCCTGTGCAATCACCTTTATATGTGCAAGCTAGCGTGCAATCAAGCGATCTGAAGCACCCAATCTATATCCAACGGCGGGGGGTTTTCAGCAAATTTCAGGGGAACAGAGAGAAGAGATGGAGGGTGAGGTAGGAGGGTTTAAATGTAAAAATAGCAGCCACTGTTAGATACAGATCGTGTGTTTCAAATCGCTTGATTGTACGCTTGTACACATATAGATGATTGCACAGGATATTTTCCCCTAGATATACTACCACCTTAGTATTGGTAGTAAATTTAGAGATGGGTAAAAGGGTAAAATATTCTGTCATACTATTTGTTCTCTACGGTAAAACACGTCTTGTGATCCCGATAAATGACGGATGAATAGATAAGAAGCCTATGAAAATCACCAGGTATTCAATGAATCCAAAACTGTGAACGAATTTGGAAAAGTCTAAAATACTCCTGATGAATGGATAGGAAAAGTCTAAAATACCCTTGAAAAATAGATGATTATATTTGATTTTTACTACCACTACTCAAGTCCGTTGTAATCTTGAGTCGGTAGGCATTTCTAAGTGTGTGTTCCTTGTATTCTCGGAGAGCTAAGTGCAAGAATATACAAGTGTGTTTGTTCTTCGTATATAGCTCTCGTGTTATCTATCTACTTGTTCGCGTGCGTTTAATCTTGGGAATTCTAACAAATCAAACTAAAGAAGCGCAAACAACGAACCGAGACGGGGAGGAATCAAACTGTTGAAACCAAGAAACCGAAACCACGACGGCCGCTGCCTCCCTGGCCGTCAACCTCCACAGCGACGCCGCCTTCTCGCTGTGGCCTGTAGCCGAGAGAACAATTCCCGCGACGCCACGAAACCACCTATCCCGAGAATGCGCGACGAGGAGGACGAGGATTCCGACCGGGGAGTGCAGTGCGAAACGCGCCTCCGAGTCTCCGGCACCGAGGAGGAGAGAAGGGGAATTGGGATTGGAAACGTGAGCTGGAGGACTTAAGTTGCTGCTGTTTGGATTAATAATTTCGTGTTGGAGTTGGAGTCGTCAGGGTTGGATTGTGCCAACACAACTTGATTTCTTTTACAATCTGATCTCTGATGCACTCTGGGTGGGATCTTCTGTGGCAGCTGAGGGATTCTTGTGGTGCCTCCAATCTGTTAGGAGGAATCCATTGGGAGATTGAAGACAGGATTCTAACTTGTACCGCATTTGGATTTGGATTTCTTTTCCGAAGAAATGCATTGGTTCTTGGTGCGAGGATGGGTACTCCCCCATTGCAATGCCTCCAAATGCAGCCTCGATAAAGGCAGCAATCGTTTATGCGGGATTAGGGATAGCAATCACACACAATGGATATGGGTAGTGGTGGAACATTTTCATACCCACCGGGCATTCTATTTTCAATAAATGATCAAGGCCATAACGCATGTACTAGCTTCACCGGCCAGTGAGTCCATGGTTAAAGATGTAAGAGAATGTCAAGAGAAAATCAATATACCATGGATCGAATTGCCAAGAAACACCACCACGTAGTAGGACGAAACCAGATGGCAAACGTTGCCTACGGAGTTGTGCCAGTGGCAGCATCCACAGAGGAGGGGAAGGGGAAAGAGGGATGATTTCTCGTTATATAATCAGTGTGCAAAGAAACGAAGCACTAATGATAATCAATAAACAAATTACTGGCACTACATAATCATAGTTAACGAGAAGAGACGTCCTGGTTAAAAGTTTAACCACCTTTGACCACAGGATCATTGGCAGAGGAGTAGACGTGAGTCCCGGCCAGCTTGATTCCTCCTCTGCATAACACCAGGATCCTTCTAGAAGCCCGTGTATATTACTATATACTACACACAATATTCCTCTGTTGTTTTTTTTATGGAATCTCCGTACAAGCAGTAAAAACGATGATGAACAGAGTAAAAACGGTCAGAATATCCGTGAACAAAAAGTAGCAGGATAGGCATTCTCTACAACAAGTGCTCGCAACTTTTTTATTCACCCCTTTCCAACCAAATTATCTTCGTGTGGCCAATTAGAAATAAAAATAATCCAAAGATGTATTATGGACGCAAAATACATGCATGGTGACGCATACGGTTGCTTCTTGATTTTGAGCACTATAGGAATGTTTTGTCTAGGATCGATGAATTATTCCCACATGTAATGTTATTATTTATTACTCCTATTGGGACGTTGGAGCTGAACAAACAGCCACTACAAGGATATATGTTTACCAGGTACGTCCTTCCATGATTTATTTAAGCTGCGTAGGCATCTAATTGTTTGTCTCAAAAGAGATAGCTTTTTTATTCAGTCACCATCCATTGGTATCTGGCATGCAGGTGAACGGTACTGTTACGAAAAAGATCCCAGTAGATCGAGCTTGCATCAGTACGTACCTCCGGATCGAACACGACTGGTAATTGGTAAATAAGACTAACGAAACTCTCGCCTTTTTGATCGCTGTGATATTCAGACTGATGCTGACATTCTTATGACTGTTCAACAGCAGGGTAATCTGTCTGCAAAAAAGTTCTGCGCAACTGTGGAGCAGATTACTGACGGAGAACAAAGAGCTGACATTCCTATGGTTTGTTTTCCATGCTAGCTTATGGTTTTGTTCTCGTGTGGATCATGGGAAACCTAGTCTGTTCAGTGAGCCCGTGAGCAAGTATATATATTCCCTCTGTGCAGCATTAATTCCGAAATATTAAAGTACCTAGCTAGCTAGTAGTAATTGCTTAGGGCGGCATCAGATAATTTCTGCACCATTACAGAGAATAACAGCATGTGCACTATTCTCTCAGGCATTGTCCAGCGCGGACATAGACGCTTGTGTCATCCTTTCATGATTGTTACTGAATACGGTATGATTTTTTTAAATAAAAAATATTTACTCCCTTCGAAAATAAATATTTACTTAACCGAAAAGGGCCTCGAATACAAACAATTGAAGTCAAGGATTTGTACAATAAGCACCACAGCTTAGACCGGAACTTTGCTCAATCCTCAGATGGCTCCTCCAACTCCATGAAGCTTGCATTTCCACAATAGGAGCCGACCTCTCCGTTTCTGTTGATCAATGCCAAGCTTTTGTACTCTGCTGTGCCATAAGTTCTATGGCACGCTTGCTTAAAAAAACTAGCGATACCTCTGCAGAATTGACAAAGTCAGCATCTGGTTAGCTCGCATTCTAGTACTGTTCAACGCCAGGGTAATCTGTCTGAAAAAATTTTCTGCGCAGCTGTGTAAAACAGAACAAAGTGCTGAATATATGTTATTAGTGTCGTTGAACCTATCATGACTCTCTCTGTTTTTTTTACAACCAGAAATCTCCTTTAGAATAGAATAATAATCTCAAATTAGTCCGTCTTCAGAAATTGAAAGTGGAATTGCCTGATATTGTTTAGGCATCTAATTAGTTAACTAATGCACGAGATAGATATCGGTAAGTCATTTTTTTTGCTTCTGGTGTAGTTTTCCGCTTATCTTTTGTTTTCCAAATAAGTAGAACAGAGTCCTCTATGAACCAAATGGTAATATGAGAAAAGATAATTAATGTGCTGAAAAGAAAATAAGAAGTACATAGTGGTATAAAGAAAAACTTGGAGGGCGAATTTAGATAAGATAGCTTGGCAGTGCACTTACTATATTTTTGATGTGGGCGAGCTTCATCTTGTTCTCGCTTGATTTACACCACCTCTTTAGTTCACGGTTTTCCTGAATTAGTAGATCCTTGAGATTGGTGAGTTGTTGTATACACTGCGGCAAAGACTTGATGCTTCTGCATACGTAGATATCGAGTCTTTCAAGGGAGGAGATGTCGCCCAGCCATTCCGGCAGCGCTGATATGCCATTACAACAAAACAACAGTAGCGATCGGAGGGAGGTAAGGTGCCGCATGCTCTCCGGCAAGCTCGCTAGATAACCACAATAGTAGAGTTTCAAAACTCGGAGGGTAGGGAGGTGGTGAAGGAGCCTCCACTTACCCATGGGCACTTTGCTGTACGAGACCTCCAACGTGGTGCCTTGAGTATAAGAAGCAGAATGGCTGATGTGTTCTCCCTCACTCCATGATGATATCACCTCATCACTATTCCGTATTATCCACCTGCAAAATATTGGTGGGTGTGGTGTCAACCTCAACTTTGGGCAATCTGATATTTCCAATCTGTCAAGTTTAGGGAACATGAACTCCTCCATGCCATCCTCTCTGCAGTATGTTGTGTTCCACTCTTCCAGCTGTTCCATATCACGCAATGTGAATTTTGACAACCGAAGGAATGCACCTTTCCCACCACAGAAATCTCCGTCGATTTTTTTAATGCCGTGCAGGCTCCATAGACATAGCTCATCCAGGTTTGGTAATTGTCCGAGTGGTGGCAGGTCGCTGCACCTCGGCAGTTTTATCAGATTAATTTCAGCAAGACACGGGAGATAATGAGAAATTCCCATGAGCCAGGTAGGAAAGCTTATACTACTATAACCATCTAGCTCCAAGTACTGTAAACCTCTTGGTGGCACTAGTTCTCCCAAAACATCCTTGTCGTCCAGAAATCGATCATCATCCGAAGTCCATTCAAGTGTCAACCGTGAAAGACTTTGTCTGTCTAACAATCTAACTTTATGTGCTTCTTCAAGAGAACTTACATTTTCAAGATAAGATATTCTCAACTCATGGAGATTTACGTCCTCAAGCTGATGGAGTTTACTGCAAGTGTTGACATCAGAAACCATGACAAGATGTAAAGAGACTGAATTATTCTCACCCTGAGAATCCCGGGGATAACAACCCTCGTACCTCTGCAGAATTGATAAAATTAGCAGCTGATTAGCAAGCATTCGAGTTGTGTTCAGAGACTAGGTAATGTATCATAAATAATTATGTACCTCTGAAAAACAGAAAAAAAGGGACGAATAGTTTATGTTACTTTGTGTTCGCTCCAGTAATAGTATATGTTGATGATCAGGAAATAAAATATGACAGCATGATCAAGTAGGGACTTTATTGTCGTGGATAGAAATAATGTTAAGAAATGAGATTGTAGCCAAATTATTTCATTTTGGGCACGCAAGCCTCTCTATTTATGCCCACCTAAGAGGTGGTAGTTAATAGTACTATAGGTGTTTAATTTGACCACTAATTTCTATTACAATATATTTATAGAATCCAATAAAATTATAATATTATGAAAGTACTTTTCGAGACAAATCTACACATATGATTTTCATGTATCCAATATAAATATTTAAAAAGATATTAACAGTCAAAACTTCAAAAGTTTAACTGTACCCATGTCCAAAACGACAACTACTTATGACCGGAGAGAGTATGCCATAACCACTCTCGTGTTAATCATGTGGGAAACTACCTTGTCTTCCGAGCAGTTTACCTGGCTAGGGCTTATAAAATCGTATGACTGGTTGTTACTGTCCAGGACCGGTCGTCTCTTGGTTTTAATTGGTCATCATGGTTTTGACCCGTTTATTACTAAAGGGAATAAGATCACTTTCGAATTGTGGTCGTAAACATAACCGTTATGTTAAATAGGCATACTCTTTAGAGACTTTGCTGTAAAATGTTGATTTGGTCAATAATCCTCATCAGGATATATCAAAACCTTTAGTTTTCTCTACCTTAAGATAATTCCCGTATCCTCTTTGTTTATCACAACTACAATATAAATCTCAGAATAATCATCTTAGACTAGCCCGACTTCAGAAAGCAGCATTATATGATACTGTTTAGGTGTGTAAGTTAATTAATGCTTGCGATATAGACCAGAAAGAGATTTTTCATATTTTTGTCGATTCTGGTGTAATCTTCCCGATTGTTTTGGGCGGATGTGCTATGTAATTCGACGGAAACAACCCTATGGTAAGACGACTAAAGATAATGTTCTGAAAATAAATAAGAATTCTATAGTGGCATAACGGAAAATTTGTAGGATGAATCTAGATAGGAGATAGCATTGCAGTGCACGTACCATATCTGTGAGCTGGGCAAGTTTTATCTTGTTCTCCTCTGATTCACACCACTTTTTTAGTTCATAGTTGCCCCCAATGTGTAGCCTCTTGAGCATAGTGAGTTGTTGTACACATTGCGGCAAAGACTTCATGTTCCGACAGAAGTCTATATTGAGGCTTTCGAGAGAGGTGAGGTCGCCCATCCATTCCGGCAGCACAGAAATGCTGTCGCAATCACTCACTTTTAGCGATCGGAGGGAGGTATGGTGCCGCATGCTCTCTGGCAAGCTTGCCAGATGATGACAATAGTATATTTCAAACTCTTGGAGGGCAGGGATGTGGTGAAGCAATCTCCACTTGTCCTTTGGCAATTTGCTGAAGAAGACGTGCACTCTTGGATGGCACTTTGCTGCCGTAGAGGAGGAAATGTTGATGTGGTCTCCCTCACTCCATAACGATATTACTTTGTCGCTCCTCATTATTTCCCATCTGGAAAATATTGGTGGGCATGGTTTTAACCTCAGCGACCAGCAATCTGATGTCTCCAGTGTCTCAAGGTTAGGGAACATGAACTCCATGCCATCGTTGCCACTGTATGTTGTGCTCCACTCTTCCAGTCGTTCCATATCTTTCAATTTGAATTCTGACAACCGACGGAATGCTCCGCTGCCGCCACACAAATCTTCACCAATTTTGGTAATGCTACACAGCCCAATGAGACTCAGCTTTCCTAGGTTTGGTAACTGTCCGAGCGGTGGCAGGTTGTTGCACCTCGGCAGATTCTCTAACGTAATCTCAACAAGATTAGGGAGGTGATGAGAAGCATCCAGGTGGCGAGGTGACGACATAATGCCCATGAGCCAGGTAGGGAGTTCTATACTGCTATAACCTCGTAGCTCAAGGTGCTTCAAGCCACTTGGTGGCACTAGCTCCTCCAACACTTCCTTGTCCTCCAAAAGTCGACGAGCACATTTCCAAGCCTCCGGAAATCGACAAGCATATTTCCAACTGTCCCATTCAAATGTCAGCTTCGAAAGATTTTGTTTCTCCAACAATTTAACAGTACGAGCTTCTTCCAGAAACCTTACATTTTCAAGACTACATATTTCCAACTCAGCAGGATTTATGTCCTCTAGCGGATGAAGATTGCCATTAGCATCAACCATGAAGCGTGCCGATTGTGCAAATTTACTCAGTATAGGATAATGCATCATGTGCTCCTCCAGTTGATTTGAGCAGCCTGAGACGTCCAACGTTTGTAGCCTTTTGAGGTTACCAAGACTTTCTGGCAGATAAGTAAGCTTTGCATTCGAAGACAAATCGAGATGCACCAAATTGTGGAGCTTGCCTATATCTTCAGGTAGCTCTTCAAGATTTTGGCAGCTTGAAATGTTCAAGTATACCAAGGTTTTGAGATTCCCCAATGATTTCGGCAGTTCTTCTAGGCTATGACAACCTGATAAGTCGAGATGCATCAGACGCTCAATTTTGCCAATTGATTCCGGCAGTTTTCCTAGGCTATGACAACCTGATAAGTCGAGATGCATCAGACGCTCAATTTTGCCAATTGATTCCGGCAGTTCTTCTAGGCTATGACAACCTGATAAGTTGAGATGCATCAGATGCTCAATTTTGCCAATTGATTCCGGCAGTTTTCCTAGGCTATGACAATATGATAAGTCGAGATGCATCAGACGCTCAATTTTGCCAATTGATTCCGGCAGTTTTACCAGGCGAAAACAACATGATAAGTCGAGATGCATCAGACGCTCAATTGTGCCAATTGATTCCGGTAATCTAGAAATGCCAGAAGATCCATGCAGGTTTAGGCACTGTAATCTAGAGAGCTGAGTAACACACTTGGGCAACTTTGAGAACCGGCATCCACTTAAATCCAAGACGCGCAAGAACTTTGCAAATGAAAATGCATCATCGCGGAGCTCCGGTTCCCGACAATCCAAGAAGCGCAGTGCCCTCACATGGTCCGGAATAATAGCAGACAATTTTTCTGACCCACTATAATTTGTGAGCAATGCATAGCGGCAGTACTTGTTTCCACTAGTGTTGCTCCCTTTTTCAGCATCAGAGAGAAGTAACTCGTCAGTCATGACTGATCTTGCCAGGTCATGCACTAGGTCGTGCATGGTGAAGTACACCTCTCGCCTTTTGGTAGTCTGAAATAAAAATAACAAGTTCTATTAGAAATGTCAAGTCCAGGCATCTTATATATGTATATAAAAAGTTGTTTTCGAGTTAATAGCTACCTTCTATTCTTCCTTTTTTATTTTCGAGTTAAAAGCATGGGATGTCTAGCATGGATTAGCTCCATGAGGTACTATTGATTTGACATTATAGTTTGTAGTTCCAAGGGAAAAATGAATTACGTACGTGCTGCTACTTTGTTTTTCAAAAAATTGTTACGCCAAACACAATGTCAGGATGGTACTGTAGAAATCAAACTGGTATTTTGCCATGTTTTCTTGCTAAATATTCTAAGAAAGTGCAAGGTTATTTGGTATTTTATTGAAAGAGAACATATCTATTATGATGCCAGTAACAAATTGCCAGTGAATTCACTGTGTTTTGGTAAATTTATTTATTGAATCTTTATCCCTTGGCAACTTACTATCATTTGGATAGAGTTAAGTTGCTTAGGAGTTAATTAATACTATAAAGTTGAATTGGATGCCTTATTTACGAAGAATTAATTGGATATTTGCCACCCTTCAACGTGAAAATTCGACGCCATGTACAAAAAATGCCACTCCAGAAATGGATGGATCCTCTGCCGAGCAATCATGTGTTTCGCATGTTGCAATTTCTTTATGCCGCCAATGTTGGAATGACAGTATTCTTTTAAGGGTGAGAGAGATATCTATAGAGCAGTTGCTTGAATTGATTGTTGGTACTTGATGTTTTATTTGTTTATCTGAGATGAAATGAATGATAAGTAAAAAGAGTTTGTAACAAAAAAATTAAAATATAATTTTCTTTGCTTAGAAGTGCAATGTTTTTCAGTAATTGTTCCATGGTGAAAACTACATGAGTTGCAAGTGGGAATCATCCCTTTTTGAATCCTATTGCAGAACATGGGTGATTGATAACGTTGGTTACTTTGTATTTTTCTTTTTACAGCGAGTGTATAAGTGGGATTTATAAATTTGGGACAAATTATATTACAATAGATATAGTTTTTAAAATTTGAATTTGATTATTAATTTCATGCGACTTATAGCGAAAAACATGCATTGCACATGCAACTATTTATCTTACACTTATAGTTTTGTATTGTAGTATAATGTCCAAAATTTAATATTATTTAATGATTCTATTTTATATGTAAATAATGTATATAATGATTACTTAACTAGTTTGAAACTAAACGCAAACTGTTGTATATTGAAGGTCAAGCACTCAAAAACTCACAGAGAATAAAAGTAGAACATGAGATACGGGATGCAGTCCCAATCTTTCCTCTCAACTATTGTATGAATTTGACTTATGGGCTAGCTGACGAGGATTAAAAGCCTGTCATTTGTTTGGGCCATCAAATTAATCGTGACTATACTCTGTTAATGGGCTTGCAATACGTAAAGCCTATAATATATTGAACGAAGTATAACAGGCACAAGGAAATGCAATGAGGAGCAAAACGATTGAAGGAAAAAAAAAACAAGAATGAATCACTGTTCTGCCCAGGCCAAGCTACCGTTGTTTCCTTGTTGCCTGTTAACAACTTATCTTTATCTGTTTAGATAGGATATCTACCCATAGCTGGCAACCTCTTTATGGCTGATATTAGTTTCCTTTTGTATAGGATTCTGTTGTTTGTTTCTATCTTTAGAGATAGCCTCCCATGTATGTTGTATAAATATGTGGGAAGCACAGGCCCTAATCTGTGCATGGTTTTACCCAACACAATCTCTCTTGCATGGTATCACGAGTCTAGGTTTTCTCCTCATCTTCTAAGCCGTCCAAATCCCACCACCAGCCATGTCCACCGTCTCGGATGAGACGTTTGGCCCTCAGCCGCCGGCTCTCTCTGGTGCTGTCGGCCTGCCTCCAGTCACCGCCCCTCCCATCTCTGGCGGTGCTGTTCTCTCAACTGCTACACGAGGACCGCTTCCGGTCATGCTGGACCTCGATGCCTGCAACTTCACCAAGTGGGATATCCTCTTCAAGGCCCTCTTTGGTCACCATGGATTGCTGCATCACATCGACGGCACAGCCCCTGCTCAAACTGATGATGCGGTTTGGGTCTCCGACGACTATGCTGTCCGATCCGTCATGTACGGCTCCATAACTCAAGAAGTGCTGGACATCATCCTCGACAAAGACCAAGACGCCAGGGCCCTCTGGCTTGCCGTCGAGTGTCTTTTCTGCGGCAACAAGGAGAGCCGCGCTATCAGCTTTCTTGCTGCCTTTCACGGTCTCCAATAGGGCGATCTCTCCATCACCGCATACTGCAAAGAGCAAAAGCGCCTTGCTGATGCTCTCCGAGACGCCGATTCTCCCATTGATGATCGCACCTTGGTCCTCAATGTTCTGCGTGGTCTGAATAAGACCATGTCTAGTGTCTTCTGATCATCGCCATGTCCTCTCCACGCCTAACTTCGTCCAACACCGTGCAAAGACTTGGCTGAGGAGATGCGTCTTGGTCTTGCAAATTAAACCGACGCAGCCGATCGACTCGAAAGCAAGACTAATACCCCACCATCCTGCTCCGGCGGTTCTTGCCAAGGTGCTGTCGCCCCTTCCTTCACCAAGCCAAAGAACAAGTGGAAGAAGAAAGGTGGCAAGGGCACTCCTTCCCCGGGCGAGCACAGCTTCCCCAACACCGTTCGCAACTCGCTGTCGTTTGGCCCCTGGTATTTCTTCAGCCCCGCCCAAGGGAAGTGGCATATGCTGCCCTCTTCTCCTCAGCAGCCAGGTCGCGGCGGACCTGGCATTCTTGGCGCTCGTCCTCAAGCCTACGTTACCACACCGACGCCCTTCTACCAGGCCCTGCTCCAACAGCAAGGCACTCCTCCCGCTTGGGACAATGCCAGCCTGATTTCTGCCATGAACAATCTTCAATTCAGTAATGGCAGTTGGGTTGTGGATTCGGGTGCCTCTGCTCACATGACCCTTGATGACGGTATCCTTCACAATTCTACTCCCTACTCTGCCTTTGTCACAGTCGGTAATGGATGCTCTATTCCCATCTCTCGTGACGGCTGTGCCACTCTTTCTACTCCCTCTGGATCAACTTTCAAGTTACACAATGTTCTTCACGTGCCATCCATTGTTCGCAACTTGCTTTCCGTTCGACAATTCACAAGTGATAATTCTTGTTCCATTGAATTTGACCCAGTCGGTTTTTCTGTGAAGGACCTACGAACGAAGGCTCTCCTCCATCGCTACAATAGTGGGGGTGATCTTTACAACTTTCCCCCCACCTTTCAGCCCCTTCATCCAGCTTTTGCCTCCATCGTGGTGACCACTGAAGTTTGGCATCGTCGTCTTGGTCATCCTGGTCGGGACGCCACCATCTCCCTTCAATGTTCGTCTATCCCGGATGTCAAGCCTTGCGTACTGCATGTGTCACGCTTGTCAACTCGGCAAGCAAGTTCGCTCGCCGCTTAGTCATCTATTTCAGCGTCTCATCGCACCTTTTGATTTACTTCATTGTGATGTGTGGACCTCTCCAGTCTTCAGTGTGTCCGGCTATCAATATTATTTAGTCATCGTTGATGATTTTTCTCACTTTTACTGGACTTTTCCTCTCCACACCAAATCTGAAGTTTTCTCCAAACTTGAACTATTTTTCTCCTTCATTTGCACTCAATTTGGTGTTCAAGTTTGCTCCATACAGACTGATAACGGCAAAGAATTTGTCAACCACACCTCCATCACTTTTCTTGAGCGCCTTGGTGTCCTCTTTCGTCGATCTTGTCCATACACGTCTCCTCAAAATGGCAAGGCTGAACGCGCCATACGAACAATCAATGATGTGATGCGTACCTTGTTGTTTCAGGCACAGCTTCCGTCGTGGTTTTGGGTTGAAGCTCTTGCTGCCGCCATTTACCTTATTAATCGGTGACCTTGCAAGGCTCTCGCCAACACCACTCCTTACTACAAACTCCATAAGGTTCATCCCTCCTATACTCATTTCCACGTGTTTGGCTGTCTCTGTTACCCCAACACCGGTGCTACCGCCGCAAACAAATTACAGCCTCAATCCACTCCTTGCATCTTTCTTGGTTATCCCCTAAATCATCGTAGCTATCGTTGTTTTGATCCTAAAAGTCGTCGCATTATCATCTCCCGTCATGTCATCTTTGATGAGACCACATTTCCATACGCTTCACTCACCTCATCACCACTTCCATCGGTACGAGCTTTGGATTTTTTGCAGGACTTTGCGGATCTTCCCCACTGCTTTCCCGCAGCGCCACCACCAGCGCTGCCCTCTCCGGCGATCTACAGTAGTCCGCCGATCTGGCTGGTGTACACGAGACCCTCTTGTCTTGCACCGACTGTTGCCTCCACCTCTGCCCCACCAATCCTGCCTCCTGCAGCACCGATTGTTGCTGCAGTGCCTGCTCCCTCTTCAACAATAGCAGGATCTTCCGCAGGGCCGGTCTCGACAGCACCTCCAGCTCCCAGCTCTATCGCTGCTCGGTCGGGCCTTGGTCCACATGCTATGCGGACTCGGGCCAAGGATGGGATTGAATTGCCAGTCCAGCGTTATGGCTTCACTACCTCCACATTGGGTCTCTCTCCCATTCCGAAGTTATATACCGTTGCTCTCAAGGATCCTCATTGGCGTCAAGCAATGACTGAAGAATTCCGGACCCTTACTGATAATGGAACTTGGTCCCTCATTCCACGCCCCCCTGAAGCCAATGTTGTTACTGGAAAATGGGTATTCAGGCACAAGTTCGCCTCCGATGGCTCGCTGGCTCGTTACAAGGCTCTTTGGGTTGTCCGTGGTTATTCTCAACAACCTGAAATTGATTATGATGAGACATTCAGCCCTGTCGTCAAGCCAGCAACTATTCGGATCATTCTCAGTATTGTTGTTTCCCGAGGCTGGCCTGTACGTCAAATGGATGTCAAAAATGCCTTTCTCAATGGCACTCTTAATGAAACCGTGTACTGTAAGCAGCCTTCCGGGTTCATTGATCCGGCGCATCCTAATCATGTCTGTCGTTTGATCAAATCTCTCTATGGTCTGAAGCAGGCACCGCAAGCTTGGTACCAGCGTTTTGCCACTTATTACTTCCTTGGGGTTCTCAGCTGCTGTATCCAACACATCATTATTTGTCTTTCACTCTGGAGATCAGACCGCATACATACTACTTTATGTTGATGACATCATTATCACTGCGTCCTCAATTGCTCTTTTGACATGGCTGACCTCTGCCCTACACAGTGAGTTCTCTATGACAGACCTTGGCGATCTTCACTACTTTCTTGGCATCTCGGTCCAACGGTGTTCAACTGGTATGATTCTCTCTCAACGCCAATACGCTATTGATCTACTTCGGCGTGCTGGCATGAGTGACTGTCATCCCACCACTACCCCAGTGGACACACAGTCTAAGCTTTCCGCTACAGAGAGTCCCCCAGTTGCTGATCCCTCTGAATACAGGAGCCTCGCTGGTGCATTGCAGTATCTTACTTTGACTCGTCCAAACATCTGCTATGCAGTTCAACAGGCGTGTCTCTTTATGCATGAACCCCGTGAGTCTCATCTTGCTCTGGTCAAGCGTATTCTTCGATATATCAATGGTACTCTTGATTTTGGATTGCACCTCTCGACCTCCTCCCCGTCTACACTCACGGCCTATTCCGATGCTGATTGGGTTGGTTGTCCTGATTCCAGACGTTCTACTTCGGGATATTGTGTCTATCTTGGTGACAACCTTATATCATGGTCCTCCAAAAGGCAGCCGACTGTCTCTCGTTCTAGTGCTGAAGCCGAATACCGTGCGGTTGCTAATGTTGTGGCTGAATGTTGTTGGATCCGCCAGCTTCTTAGCGAACTGCATCTTCCACTGCATCGCACTACGGTTGTATTCTGCGACAACATCAGCACCGTCTACATGGCTGCCAATCCTATTTAGACAAACGCACGAAGCATATTGAGATTGATATCCATTTCGTTCGGGAGAAAGTCTCTCTTGGTCATGTTCAAGTTTTGCATGTGCCACCCAGCTCTCAATTTGCTGATATTATGACCAAAGTGTTGCCGCCCAAATTATTCTTCGAGTTCGCTTAGCCTTGACGTTCGAACCTCCCATTTGCAATCGCGGGGTGTTAACAACTCATCTTTATCTGCTTAGATAGGATATCTACCCATAGTCGGCAACCTCTTTATGGCTGATATTAGTTTCCTTTTGTATAGGATTTTGTCGTTTGTTTCTATCTTTAGAGATAGCCTCCCATGTATATTGTATAAATATGAGGGAAGCACAGGCCCTAATAATCTGTGCATGGTTTTACCCAACACAATCTCTCTTGCATTGCCGCTGCTTCCCTAGCGCTGCTGCTTCTTACTGGGCTGCTGGTGGTGATTGGAGTTGCTGCAGCCAGGAGAGAGAACCCAGGAGGCAATGGCAACATGCAACGGCTCGAATATGGATCCAACGGGAAAGAGGACAAAGAAGAAGAAGAAGAAGAAAGAAACCAGAGGAAGAGTTCAAACTGTTCTTGACGTTTAAATTCTAGGGTAACGAACTAGGCCTTTTTCTTTGCTAATTCATGGGTTACGTCGGTTTTCGAGTGGTGCAGTAGATATGTTTTTAGTGTGACTAGACTTGCTGAAAAACCCTAAATTAGTGCTCTCTAAAAATTTTTTTAGCACCGTAGATCAATATGTGGTCGTGATTGCGTGAGATCGTGGCAGGTGGGAAGCACTACCGGTGATGTTGTTGATGTCGGGGTTCGGTACAACATGCTATCCTGTTTAGTGTATGAAGTAGTGTTATTGTGTCACTTGTCATATCAACTTCCACAAATACCTAATTTTTTTGAAAACGGTTTAAAACCATGATAATTTAGAAGATTGAGAGTTTAAATACAAGGTGCGAAGGCCGCACCCTTAAGGAGAGAAAAACAGTCGGGAGGGGGAAAGGGAAGAGCTGTTACAGAACAGGGAAGAAAGAATAGAAGAAGGGAAGAAAAGAGAGAAAACAACAACACAGCAATCACGGCAGGTTCTGAAGGATGGTCTGGAGATGTGTCGCCCCTGCCGATGCCCAGGACGCAGCCTCCTCCTTAATGGTTTGGAGGATCTGGTCATGTGTCGCCCAGGATTGGCGGAAGGTTCTGTTGTTTCGCTTTTTCCACCATTGCCAGCATACAAGGATGATAATGGTTTTAATGCCCTTCCACATCCATTAGGTATTTGATGCCCTAGAGATTCCATATGTCAAAATCGGTAGGAGGACCCCACCTAGCGGGTCCAGGCAAGGGAGGCGAATCCATTGGGCAACAGATACCCACATACGTCGACCTCCGCATTCGAGGAAAAGGTGATTCACGGTTTGAGGCTTCGCAAAGACATAAGGCGAAATATTGATTTGGCCACCCCTCAACTGCAGACCATCGAGCCGTCCATAGACGATTTAGTTGAGCAAGCCAGAGGAATATTTTTGTGCGTAGCGGCGCCCATGCTGACCAGATTGTGGCGAGGAAAGGTTTGGAAGTGCTGCCAATGAATTGGAAGTGATACGCAGACCTGGCTGAGTATATGCCATTGGAGGCAGGCTTCCAAACGATGGCATCATCCCTTTGATGATGAAGAGGCACAGACCGGACCACGATCCATAGACGGACATATTCCCCAATGAAGTGCGGCGTGAGGTGATGTCGGATGTCCCGGATCCAGTTGTTGTTAAGCAAAGCATTCGCCACCGTTCTTCTCTTTCGCTCGAGTGTTTGTAAAGTAATGGCACCAACCGACAAGGAGCCATCCCACGAACCACGTGGAGGTCTAGAAAACCGCTTACGACCATCACCGATGATGACACTGGTAGCCGACATGAAGAGCTGTTCATCAATACGGTCACATGGCGTAGACTGGCTGGCCCATGGCCTTTGTAGGTCGGCATATCCTAGCCATAACCAGCGCAGTCTAAGGGCACGCGCGAATCTGGAGAGGTCCAAGACACCAAGACCGCCTAAGCTAAGAGGGCGGCACACCGTTGCCCATGCAACCTTACAGTTTCCTCCGTGCATATTTGGCCATCTCCAGCCTAGAGGAATTTTCGCCTGATTCTGTCAATGTCCGCAATGAACTTGTTTGGTGTCTTTAGCACCGTCAGCACATAAATCGGTATCGAAGTGAGCACCGATTTGACCAGGGTTAGACGACCACCAATCGTAAGGTGATTTGATTGCCATCCTGCCAGGCGACGCGCAACCCTATCTAGGACAGGCTGCAGATGAACACATCGTAGGCGTCCGAGGGTTAGTGTCATACCCAGGTATTTGATTGGGAAGTGTGAAACCGTTCCGTGAAAAGGTTGGATGATGGTATGCAGATCAAGGTTCTGACACTGGACCGCCGCGATAGAGCTCTTGAGCATGTTGACCCGAAGGCCCGAGGCCTTGCCGAAGTGATATAGGATCGAGATGACGGCCTGTAGTTCCTCCCTTACTGGATTTAAGAAAATGATTGCATCATCCGCGTACAGAGAAAGTCGAGCAGACGGGGCACTATCTTTTAAAGGTGAGAGGATGCCATCATCAGTAGCCTTTTTTAGCAGGTAGTGTAGCGGATCAATAGCCAGGTCGAAGAGGTAGGGCGATAGCAGATCACCCTGGTGCAAGCCGCGCTTGTGTATGATGGGTGGCCCTGGGACTCCATTTAGCAGCACAGATGAAGAGGATGTCACGAGGGATTCAGAAAGCCAACGACGCCATCGGTTCCTGAAGCCCCGCGCTTGCAGAAGGTTTAGGAGGTATTCCCAGGATACGGAATCGAAGGCTTTGGTGATATCAAGCTTCAACATGAGGACTGGGATGTGCAAACGATTATGAAGGCGAACTACCATTTGACAAAGAAGGAAGTTTTCTTGGATGCTTCGGCCCTTGATAAAAGCACTTTGAGACGGTGATATTAGGGATTCAATGTGGCCAGAAAGTCGCAGGGCAAGGACCTTGGAAATAATCTTTGAAATGGAGTGAATCAGACTGATGGGGCGGAAGTCACTGGCCGTGTCCGCGCCTTCATTTTTTGGAATGAGCACAATCGATGCACGATTAAGTGGTGCAAGTGCATTGGATGTTCCGTTCTGGAAGCACCATAAGAAAGCCATGACGTCATTTCTAACGATTTCCAAAGAATGCCCAGAGAAAGCCGCAAGAAAGCCGCGGGCTGCCGCTTTATCGATGGCGAGGATTTAATGGCAAGGAAGACCTCCCGCTCTGTGAAGTCGGCCTGAAGACCTTCCAAGTCATGCGAAGGAAGGTTGAGGCTTGACCATACAATGTCTCCGCGAGCGATCTTTTTGAACCAAGCAGTTGAGAGAAATGCTGAAAGAGAATTTGTTCTGTCTTTGTGGAGAGTGGCCGTGCCCTGGTCGGATCGAAGCAACTGAATGAAATTCTTGCGTCGACGCCCATTAGCCTTTAAGTGGAAGAAACGGGTATTGGCATCACCCTCCATAAGCCACGTGAATCTGGAAGCCTGCCTTTTGCGAGCACGCTCCACTGTGGCTAGCCCCGTGACCCTGATTTTGAGCGCCTTGCGAAGATGCAGCTCCTCAAGCAGCAGAGGCCTCGATTCCTGGGCAACATCGAGTCGTAAGATAACGGCATTTGCCAAGAGGAGTTGTTGGGCAGCATCACTGAATAGCGTTTTGCTCCAAGCGCGAAGGGCTCTCGCCGTTTTGTGAAGCTTATGATCAATCCGCCTGCAAGGCTCAACAGGCGCATCAGAGGAGTTCCAAGCATCTTGGACCACCTGCAGGAAACCCGGGAGCCTCGTCCAAAAGTTCTCGAATTTAAAGCTCCAGGCTTTGATCGCGCCATCCTCGCGAGATAGCAACAACGGGCAGTGGTCGGACATGGAGGTGGATAGCGCTTGTAACAAATGGTTGGAGAGCAGAGCATCACACTCATGGTTGCAGAGGACTCGGTCTAATTTGATCAAAGTCGGATTGTCTCGCTCATTACTCCAAGTGTACCTTCTGTTCCGCAGGGGTATTTCACGCAGCGCACATCGATTTATGACCGCACGGAAACGTGCCATTAATCGGTGATTCAGGTTGTTGTTGTTCTTGTCTCTTGCCTCGTAGATGAGGTTGAAATTGCCCATGATTAGCCACGGTACATGTGGTGTCGGCGCGATAGACTCGAGCTCTTCCAGGAAGACAGTCTTGTCACGGTCGACTGTTGGGCCGTACACAGTGGTAAGTAGGAAGGAGCTCCCATCAGAACGAATAGAGACATCTACCGAGAGGGTGAAAGTTCGTGGAATGGCATTTGTGACAATCACCTTTTCATCATCCCAGAGCAGAAAGATTCCACCTCGACACCTGCGCGCAGAAGGATGGCTACCGACGCTAGGCGCCGCCACCAATTTGGCGCAAGATAGTTTGGTCAATGTTTTGAGTTTAGACTCGCAAGCAAGCAATTGCGCGCGGATTCACGCAAAGTCTAGTAAATAAATGTGACGTCTGGCAAAGCGATTTAAACCGCGGACATTCCAGGAAAGTAAACGGCAATCAGGCATGTCTACTTGGGAGACCACAAGGTAGAGTGAAGTAGATACTGAATAGACATGCAGGTTGAAGTACGCATACATCATTCAGGTGCCATGGCATCTTCAGAGGCCAGCCAGGTAACAGCGCAAAAGACAGTTTGGCGCAAAAGTACCACGAAGCAAAGAACCCACATAACATGACGCAAGCAGCAAAATACATCTGGAGCATAGTAGCAGGGCACCAGTAGCACACCAACTAAGGATTGCGAGCCTGTGAAGGCTCACCCTCCAGGAGCGGCTGGATGGCCATCATGGTCTTCATGGTGTTGTCATCGATGTGGCAGATGTTCTTGAGGGCGGCGAGTGAGTCAGCGGACAGTGGGGCGTCAAAGAGGGCGACGAGCTTGCGGAGATCGTCAGGCGCCACCTTCTTTGACCTGGGGGAGCAAAAGCCCAGGCGCTTCGCGAGTAGCTCCTGCGCCATCTTGGCGGTCGGGATAGGCCTGTGCTTGGTCGCCAGACGACGGCTGCGGCGCAGCCCACCCGCACGGCACGGAGCAGGAGGGTTGGCAGTGGCGACGGCAGGCAGGCAGCACCCGGGAGCCGGAAGCAGAGGCTGCGAAGACTGACTGAAGACCTCCTGGAGGAAAAACTTGGCGCTAGGTGGGCTGCCGTCCATCCGGCCATGAGCGCCCAAGTCAGGATGCGCAGCCAAGTGGCGTAGAGGAGGATGAGTGTCACCAGTGTCCAAGCATTGAGGCTGAGAGTTCGTCGGCGTAGCAATATCAGCGTGTTGGCGGTGCATGAGCTGGAGAGGGGCAGGCGCATGCTGTAAAGAGGAGATCGGCCAGGGAGGCAGGAGAGCAGCCTCATGAAGCATTGGGTCACATCTAGTAGATGTGTCGGAGATGACATCGTTATCCTAGGCCACAAACACCAAAGTCGCCCGGTCCAGGTCCTGCAACGGGGGAGTCGCAACCGAATGACTGGAGATATCAGCAGATGAAGTGTCCATGGGGATGGGGTCCTGCATGACAGGCTCATCGCTGGGTGTAGCAAGTTGCGCAGGAACGGCGCACTCCGCACGCAGAGAGGAGAGCGAGGGACGGCGGCTTGCAGGGGCGGAGCACCTGAGAGGCGATTGTCCAGTATGCAGAAGCCCCCCCCCCCCCGAGTGGCCGTGCGCGCATGGAGAGGGCGCAGCCTGTCAGAGGATCTAGAGCGGTGACGCCATGCAGGGGAGCACGCAGCTTGCGGAGGTGAAGAAGAGACACGCGAGGCCTCGACCAGACAGCCCTAGCCAAGGAAGGAGGCAGCATTCTGACGGTGACGAGGTGACCTCGATCGTCGGCCGCCCTGGTTGTGACGAGAGGAGCTCTCACGGGAGTGGTGCTGGTTGGAGGACCCACCCGCCCCGGGACGGTTGTCACGGCGATCGCGACGATCGCAGTGGCGGCGGTGACGGTCATCATGGCCGTCGTCATCATCCGGGCGGTTCTATCCGGGCTGCTCCCCCAGACGACAGCGAACGTCAGTTCTTCGAGGAGGAGTCCCGTCGACGACGCCAAGCGTCTAGTCAAAGGAGCGAGACACCGGCCACGGACGGTCATCAGAGCGCAAGTGAGGCGAGAAATCTTCAACAACGTCAAGGTGCATGAGGACCTCATGAGATGAACCTTCAGGTGGGTCCGAGCATGGAGGCGAATCGCCGGGAGCACCATGCCATGCCCTTGAGCTCGCTGCCGCGGTTCTGGGAAGACCGAGACCGTGATGCACTGGGATGACGCCCGGCCGAGACCCAAACCTGCACCTGAAGAGGTTGGTGGCTCATGGCCGCGATCGGGTCATTAACGCGGCCGGCAACACCACCGAGGGCCTCAAGAGTCATACCGATTCCGTGCATTGAGGGAGGCCTTCAAGGCCAAGCCGAGCATGGGAGAACAGCTTGGAGTCGGCAGCAGCGGCGTCAGGAAACCATGGCGAGATGTCATAGCCGCACCCACCGGAGTCAATGTGCCTGGCGCGGATAGCAGCATTACGTTGAGCCGGGTAGTCAAACCACGCCATGAAGTCTTCAGGGGAGTGTCGCGTGATGCGCATATCAACCCACGGAATAGCGATCTTGGACTCAATTGCCTTGGCAGCCTTGAAAGTGTTGGAAGTGTTTGAGGGCGACCTGGCACCGGTGACCGTGAGAAGCACCGCGTGCTGGCT
Source organism: Guadua angustifolia (assembly GCA_036346375.1). NCBI lineage: Eukaryota > Viridiplantae > Streptophyta > Magnoliopsida > Poales > Poaceae > Guadua > Guadua angustifolia. The sequence continues at coordinate 1,963,324 of CM070521.1, read as the reverse complement.
GAGCTTGGCCGCCTCATCAGCCATTGTCTGCGTCGCCGTGAAAGTGCATGAAGCACGCATCGGCCGCTCCACCGGGCAAGAAGAGGAAGCCATGAGAGGGAGACGGCGCTCACGCCGAGGGCAAGACCGCGCCCGATGGCCGATTTGCCTGCAGAGGAGACACCTGAGGGGGTCTCTGCAGCAAGACACTTTGTGGTCAGAGGCAAGGCAGAGGAAACATCTCCCCCTAAAGGCTTCACCCGGCCAAAGCCGGCTTAAACGCGAGCGGAAGGGCGCCAAGGCGGGTCAAAGAGGCGACATGAGGAGTGAATGCGCATTGTCGGGAGCGTTGGGGCGCCGCCTCCACCAATACTGGCCTCACTAATTGCTAAGCTGGGAGGTCAGCAGATGTTGCAGCAAGCACAGAGTCCAAGGTAGGCGCTGCAGCAGATCGGAGGCGAAGATTGTGCGACGGCACTGCAGAGGGAGGCACTGGAGCACCAGGTACGGTTTTGTGCGGTACAACATCAAGGAGAGGCCGGCGGAGTAACTTCGGAGCAACTGACGCATTGAAAGTGCAGGGGCTTAAAGCAGGGGGCGGAGAGGCCCGGATCTGGGAGCACACAGGATTGGGCAAGAGGGGCTTTGAGGTGCCCGGGTCCAGACGACAACCCGCCCTGATGGCAGACGCAGGGACAGGAGGCGGCGGAGGAGGGGGCAAGACGCCCGACGCACTAGCTTCAGCGGAGACGAACTTGGGAGAGTCGAGATCTGGGGAATCAAGGTCATCGAAGTCCGCCGGGGAGCCCCAATCAAGCCTGCCAGATCTCTCGCAGGAGGAGCTCCAGGAGGGGGGGGATTTGGGACATACTTGCCAGAGGTTGCAGGGGAGGCCACCGATCCAAGGGGTGAAGGTGGGGGGGGGGACCGGCAAGGCTCAGGTGGCCATTGCTTAGGAGTGGCCGTGGCATGTGATGGGGGCTCGGTGTCGTGAAAACCTTTGCAACATTTCAAACTGGTCTGCTTTGAGTGACTGATACAAATACCTAATTTTAGTGTTCACTTATGAGCAATAAAGTGATTAGCCAATTTAATTGATGAATTTTCATAATCATAGTAGTGGGCATATCAACTTAGTCAGTTTTACGTTAAATGGGAATTTTAGTTGTTTATCTATTGTTTATTTATCCAAGGCTATTATTATTTTGTTGTTGTTTATATGGTTGTGCAAATTACTGTTATTGTTGGTTCACTAGTGGTGAACTTGTTTAGGTTGCTTGTTGAAATTATGGATGAAATCTTGGTAAATTGATAAAAATGTAAGTGGCGGTAGTATTTTGAGCACGTGAAATGCTGAGGTAATCTAGCAAAAACTATTCAAAATAGAAGCCTTGTTTCTAATACAATGGGTGTGCTTTGTGAGTAATATGTGAATATGCATTGTATACGTATTATCTAAAAAATGCATTTTATACGTGCTGCTTGATGATGAGTTATGAAAAGAACATTTCACTCGCAAAGAAGAAGAAGAACAAGAGTTGTTCTGTTGTGGAGGAATTAAAGAAGAACAGTTCACTCTAAAAAAAACAGTTGTTCAGCAGTGGAGGTATACAGCAACTCACCGGAGATAAATTGGAGTGATGAAGGAAAGACATTCCCAGGAGCTGTGTGACATACTTCTCGCCAAGTTTTGTGGCTGAAAATGTTTCGGTGGATGGCTTGATGAAATCGAGAGCAATCCATTGGCAAATCAGATCATATTTACTTATATTCTGACCTTTTGGAAAGATTGCACAATAGGCAAAGCATAACTTTAGGTAGGATGGCATTCTTTTGTAACTTAACATTAAGGATGGAAGCACTGAATGTATATCTTCTGATGATTGTATTAAAGGTTCATTCCAAATGTCACTGTCTCTCACTGCTGACCATCCCTCAAGATCCATTTCAGATAACGTGTACCCAAGTGCTCTAGCTGCTAATGCTATACCACCACACTTGCTTGCGATGTCCTGTCCAATCTGCTCCAGTTGTTCTTTGTCATGTCTAGATTCAAAATTACACCTTTTCTTGATTATATTCCAGCACATGGTAGGATCCAAGGGCTTTAAATCATATGATTTACCAGTCCGAATATTTCTTGCAATTTCTTCCTCACGTGTAGTTACTATGACATCAATCTTGCAGCCCTCGTTGCCCACATTTAGCATAGTCTTCAACTTTCCCAACTCAGTGATTTTTTCCTCCCATAGGTCATCGAGAACAATTAGAATCTTCTGACCATTAAGTATCTTCTTAAGCCTCTGGTTTATTGACTCCTGATCATTCAAGTCTTGGCTTCCTTGATCTGAAACTTGGGAAATTATAGACTTCCCTATTTTCTTCAAGTCAAGCACCTTGGACTGGGACACATAGACCCATGCCCGACGATGCTCTTTAAAATGGGTATCGTTGAAAACCAGTCTGGCCAAGGTTGTTTTTCCTATGCCTCCAAGACCATAGATAGGAACAATTATGGTCCCTTCTTTGGTGTTTCTTTCCATTAATAACAATTGTATGATTTCCTTCTTTTCTTCCTCTCTACCTAGGATTTCTTCATCCACCGCTGATGTTGTTTCCCGTTGGACAATAATCTGCTCCTCAAAGTTACTGCCAGAGTCTCGTGAGAAATGGAATCTCTCATGGTCTTTGTGGATCTCTGTCAGTTCCTCTTTCATTTTTGTCATCTTGTTAGCCAAGGTAATCTTCGCAAAATATGAAAGCAGACCTGTCCTCTGTAAGAAAATTTAAACTTATATCAGATCTGGAAATAAGGAAAAACATCAATGTTAATATATATTTCTACGAAGTACCTTTCAATAGGAATATAGGATTAGTATCGGATTATGCTACCGCCGTCAGTCAGGGTCCAAAAAATACGACACATCACGCTAGTTTTGTGTACGCGACTAGTTCGGAAAATGCCGGCGTCACAAATACTGCTGTACTAACTACGTACCTTTTCATCTTGGAAGCCGTCAAGCATGTCGGAGATGTCGTAGGCGGCGTTCTTGAGCCGCTTCAGCCACACCTGCACCGCTTTTTCGTTGATCGACCGCCTTTCGGTGTCCTCAAGCGTCGCCCTAATCGTATCCAGCTTGTCCTTCATGTCCTCCAGGTCGTCCTTCAAGTCCCACTGCATCATCAGCTGATCTCCAAGTGCAGAAGCCAGCATAGCACCCGCCTTCTCGAGGATAGCGGCCATGGCCGCACAGCTCTCTCTCTGTCCCCCTAGGTGGTATTCCCGGAGCTGTGGAAGAAGCTGGAGGAGAGGAGTTAGCTTTGAAGAGGAGAGATGTTCTGTGGGGGTTATATTTATCCGCAGCCACCCACGCGGAGTCTCTAGTACGATCACAAGTTCACAATTTCTGCAGCCACCCACGCGGAGTCTCTAGTACCCATGCGAATCCTGTCCATGTCTCTAGTACAATCACAAGTTCACAATTTCTATTGAGGAAAGTTGGAAGGAAAAGTTAAAGGCCCAGCAGACTCGTTGAGTAAAGTGATGTCCTACGAGACATGGACAGGACGGCGGATGCTCCGCGTGGCTAGGGGTGAAATCGATTACAATTCCTTCCTATAAAATTGACTCCAAATCACACATTCTATTTTCTTAGCAGCTGGTACATGATTTCAACAAAGTTTCCGACTCATCCCTCGTCCTCCGTTGCTTTTAATGTGAATGCTAGCCTTGTGACTCTCGGCTACTGCTTTCAAAGTTGAGACTTTGGCCGTCATTTTTACAATAGTAATGTTAGAAAGAACCAGTAAATTTGTCATTACATAATTAAAAGTGTTAGCTTTGAAAAATTCATTCGGCGTTATTTTCGTATGTGTCAATGGTGAAAGTTTAATGTTTTAGTTGACATTATAGAACCATAGCAATATGTCAGTCTTGTTATCTTATGGGGATAGGCTTCCAAATCATTGCACTCAGCACAGCATTGGATACATTATATCACTACGGCAGACGTTGCTTTGAAAAAGGTGCTACCATTAGAAAATGCTCAACATTAATTAAAGCAACATTTTAATGTTGTACGCGGGTAAGATTCATTGGACGAGCTGGTCGAAGTTGACCACCAAAAGACTGTGGCTTAATTTGTTTTTTTGGACATGAAAAAGATAGCTGAATACGAGGATTTTTGATCTCTCGAACTGTGCAATTCAGAAAAATCATAGCGAAGTACTACCTCTTCTGCCATGGACGAGACCGATGACTTGTCGTTGAAGGCTGCCATCTCTCCCCCTCCTCTCCCTACTCCACAGCAAAGAACAATAAGCAAGTTTCAGCGACTCTGCAACAGATGAATATCAAGACCTAAGGGGAGGCTATTTATCGTGGAACATGTGCAAATTTGTGTGAATTATGGAAGGATTTGGGTAGGTGAGGGAGAACCTCGGCACTGTAGAAAGATGGAGGGAACAAGAGACGGAAGACAAAATAGATGTGAGTAGCGAAGAGAAGCGTGTGAATACACACACATATAGAGGAGGAGGAGAGCATACCCCCCTTGGGTTGCGAGAAAGAAGGCAAGAAAGGTCGAAATGAGCTGAGCAATGGATCCATTGGATACACCCGGTTTACACATACTGGACTGGATGTACGTACACACTCGAAGTACATGTACAATATTGGACTTAATTGATTATATATATATATATATATATATCTGATAATCACCGTATATTGTATGGATTGCATGGTTAAAAATGGATGTATACAGGGGAAGAGCCTGTTTAATTATTTACAGTATATACTCGCTTCCCAATTAATTAATTGTGCTTGTATCATGCTTTTTTGGCCGAACAGGGTTGGAGATTACTATCCTCAAGGAGATTTTCTTTCATCTGCCAGGAAGAAATTAAACATGAGAGTCATAACTAGAGAGCGGTTTTTAGTGGTAAGGAATTAAGTTTTGAAATGAGGCCTGGTAAGAAAAATAGGAGATGGGAGTTTGATAAATATCTGGCATGACAACTGGATATCATGGTGACGATCGATCGGATGTAGTTCATACCCTGAACTTTGAAATCCAGGAACTTTGAAAGATCCGACTTGTGTTTTATTAGAAGGCAAATTAATATCGCCTAGATCTCATGTTTGCACGAAGCAGTTAGCAAGTAGTAATTTGCAGAGGTGCACGTGGCTTAACGAGGCACCGAGTTTCTTGCAAGAGTTTATATATACTAGATGCGTGGGTGCGGCGCCGCGCGACGCTTGCGCTAAGGTAACGCCAAACCGCAAAGACAGGGATCTAGATGTAATCTTAAAAAATATCTGGGACAAACAGCATAATTTTGGGGGGCATCTTGGGAAAAAATGAATTATCAAGGGCCTTCCCGCAAAGAAAAGAAACTAGACATAATTTTAGGAAATTTTCTGAGAAAATGTGTATTTTTAGTTTTTTACGGACATAATTCTAGGAAATTTCTCTCAAGGAAATTTGGGACCGGGAAAATCTAGAGTAAAACATATTTTTTAGAAATGTCATCATATTTTTTGGAGCCTTGTACGCGAAAGGAAAACAATTTCAGCAGTTTCAGAGTTCTCCATATAAAAAGAATGGGCTAATACGTAATTTTGAAAATATTTAAGGTCTTTTTCGCAAAAAAAAGGCCACGTGTCGCCTAAACGGGGCTCGAACCCTCGACCTGGCCGACACGCGAGACGCGCTTTTACCACCGCGCTATGAGGCTTCTCGTGTATACTGCCATAGAGAATTTACTTAAGCCTAACATCCGAATTAGCCATGAGGGAGACGCGGCTCAATGATTTGCGAGCCGTACGCATAGCAGATGTTTTCGTCGTAGACACGTGCAAGACGGTGCTCCGGCGCGCGTCCACGTCGTGCCGAAGGCGACGTGGACATGGCGAGCGGTCGTGTGTGTGTGTGTGTGTGTGTGTGTGTGTGTGTGTGTGTATATATATATAAACAATCGGTGATATTCAAAGTACCTCCTTTGTTTTAAGAATAAGAAAATTCCACAATAATTCTAAATTCTAAAAATTCTCATATTAATCGGAAGAAAAAGAGAAGGGTCTCCACCACTTTTTTTGGTGAGGCCAGTTTATAATGGTACAAATTGATCATATATAATAAATATAATTGTATTTTAATCATTGAAAGGATTTTCACTGCTTATTTTGGTAGGGCTAGATTATAACCGTGCAGATTAATTATATATAAATAGAGTTATATAACAAATACAATTGTATTTCAATAATTAGACGTAGAATTGTATATTAAATATAATTATATCATAATATCTAGACACGTGGTTACATGGATAAGTCTGCTAGTTTATAATAATCCTTGCTACGAGTTAATGAAAAGTTTCTCGATCTAAAAAAAAGAGAGCCACGACCTCCAATAGCCTTTCTCCATCGTATCCCAAATTCGTCGTCGATTCAAGAAATTTAACGGTCCAAATGTTTTTATTTTTCTCTAATTAATATAAAAATTTCTAGCCCTTTTCTTTTTCTCCGATTAATATGAGAAATTCTAACCCTTTTCTTTTTCTTTGATTTGATTAATACGAGAATTTCTAACCTTTTACATCATAGGATTAATATGGAGGCTTTTCTTTTCTTTTGAACTTTCGATATATAATGAATTTGATCTTGAAACTACATACATAGGTAGAGTAATCTATGAAGTACATCTATAATTTTTTTCAAAATTTTTCATGATTTTTATTAGTTGGTATACATGATGTATACACGAGAACCTTATGTGCATAGGATATGTTGCCGCAAAATATATATTTTCTCACTATCCCATTGTGTATGAGACGAATGAATGTATTTTGATTAGAGACGAATTTTATTATCGTAATTTCATGAATAATTAAGAAAGCGTAGCACGACGGTTGGAAAAATATTAGTAAAGAAATTGCAAAGGCATGTCAAAACTTATTTAAGTATGTATAAGATGGATCAAGAAAAAGGTTATTGATGTGTTTGATTGTTTGAATAAAATTATTCCATTATGAGTAGTGGTATACAAATTTGAGAAATATTTTCTATAGATGATGAATCATTCTATTCACCTAAAATAATGAAATTAAATAGTATAAATTTAAGAAATATTTGTAATAAATAATGATACATTTAATTGATTGAATGGAATTATCCTAGAAGCGGCTCGGCCATTGCGCGTGAGACACGGAACGTCGTCGGATGCGGACGCGAAGCACATGGGGCAGTGAAATTAAAGTACTCCTGTGCGAATGCGATGCACATGGCATGTTCCACCACTGCTTCCATGTTCATGCATGGAGCCGTTGAGTGCAATTATTGCAGCAAAGGACGACAGGAGGCTCTAATTAAGGGTGTGTTTAGTTGCTCATATCAAATAGTATATGTATGAGATAGATCAAGAAAAAGGTTATTGATGTGTTTGATTGTTTGAATGTAATTATGCCATTATGAATGGTGGTATACAAATTTGAGAAATATTTTCTGTAGATGATGAATCATTCTATTTATCTAAAATAATGAAATCAAATGATATAAATTTGAAAAATATTTTAATTAAATAATGATATATTTAGTTGATTGAATGGAATTATTCTAGAAGCGGCTAGAGGTGAAAACGGGTCGGATATCTTCCGCCCAATCCGGGACAGGATCCGGATACTTGAATCCGGATTCGGGATCGGATCCGGGACAGGATCCAGAGCATCCAATATCCAGTAAATACAGGACGGGATCCGGATATTCGGATTTTTTCTATTCGGATATCTGGATTTTTCCTATTCGGATATTCGGATATCAGCGAGACTCAGTCCATTTTCACTATATTTTTTCCATGTCATCCATTTATATTAACAATTAGTCGGTTCTATTGATTCTTAAGTAGCATATTTTTTACGACGTTTGTTGAGTTTGATTGATATATAATTTGTTATTATAGTCATATACTCGTATGGTTTTAATTCAATATATATTACTCTATATATGCGTGCATTATCCGTATATCTTTATCCATTTTTTACTCGAATTCGTCATATATCCATCTTATATCCGTATCCTGAATAATCCGAATCTATATTCAGTTCTAAATTTAGAAAAAAATATAGGTTAAAATACAAAAAGAACAATATTTGCTTGTATTCGACATATCTTCACCCCTAAAGTGGCTCGGCCATTGCGCGGGAGACACGGAGCGAACGCGAAGCGCATGGGGGTGGGGGTGGGGTCTGATAGTCGGCAACTTCGGCATGCACGGCATCTATTGATCAAATGCGATACACACGACAGGCTGCCACTGGACTGCTCCTCGTGACCACAGGCTGCTAGTGGCTACTGCTACTTTGATCAATCACCACGCTCTGATGGGTCTTTTAACTCCTCCAACTCTTCCAGCTGCTCGACCCTGTCCGTCAGAGTGGGAGGCTTTCACCCTCAATCTTTCACACATATACCCGAGTAGGTAGAGACGCTTGAAAAATATCAGAGGCGCGGAAGGCATTTGGAGGAAGCTGACGCACCTTGGCCGTGCGTAGCCTGCGTGTTTATATGGGGCAACAAACCGTGCCGGAGACTTACACCATGCATGCAACGACTCGGATATATCCAGCCGTAACTACCAAATACAACAGACCTAATCCTGGTTAAGTACGGATAGCTATTCTAGGCTGGAGATATTGGAGTTGTTGCAGTAATACAAGGATGGAAAACATATTCATCTAACAGCCCTCCTCAATCACAACCGTACCAGGTTGAGATTGTGTTTGAAATTCTCCGGTTGTCGTGTAGGAAGAGCTTTGGTGAAACCATTTGCAACTTGATCTCCTGAAGGAACAAAATCAATATCTAGCAATTTTCTCGAGACCCGTTCTCGTACAAAATGATAATCAACCTCAATATGTTTAGTTCGAGCATGAAAAATAGGATTTGCAGAAAGATACTTAGCTCCAATATACACAAAGTTTGGTTATTCGGCACAACGATGGACAGATTGAAAAAATATACATATAGTTAAGCGGAAAGAGACACCACGTCTCTCAGGAAACTCCATAGCATGTAAGTTTCAAGAAAGGGCTCTTACCAACCATAACTGTAAAGGTGGACAAATGAATCCTAGTCTGGCTAAACTCATTGGCAATGCAAACTCAAAATTCCCTTCAATTCAGACACCTAAGCAACTGAACTCCCTAAGGCTAAAAGAAACAGCCCATCCCCCATCCAAGCAAAGGCTCTTTGCCAGCAGCCCATATACCTCTGCACAATCTCAAATGCAACCTAATTTCAACACATTTTCTGCTTCAGAGGCAAGACAACAAACAGGGGATTCTTGTGGATGCTGCATTATGCGATGCTCTGTACAAAGGAGCAATCAAAAAGGGTTCAGCAACAATAAAATTCCATTTGTTCTATAAGCCCAATCAATCTGTGTAAGTTTTGAGTTTGGTGACTAGTACACTGCACTGCACTTGGTGTCTATCTAAATACTCAGAAACTAAGAAGAAACACAGTATGCGACGATTATCAAAGAAGAGAACCTAATACTAATGCATTTGACTAAAAGGCTCAAAGAAATAGCTCACTACATGTATCTTGGAGTAGGCGTTCTTCATGGTAGCCGACAATGTTCTTCGTGGTAGCCACTAGCCGGTAGGTGTCGGACTGTCGAAGCAGAGGAGCAGTGTCGTCCAAGCTCCAGGGGGAACCGGCAAGACGGCAACTCGGCAAGGCGACAAACCCTAGCAGCCACACACGCTAGCAACAACCGAGGGGAAGTGGAACCGGCAAACCCTAGCAACAACCATGCGAAATGCCGTCATGTTGTTGCCCACCAAAATACGCTGAGAATCAACACAACAAATAGAAGTATTCAAGGGAAATCGAATGCTCACAATTTTTCCACCATGGCTGCCTCCCGTAGTCCCGCGATGCACCGGCCTAGCTCCCTTCCTCCGAACCACAGAGCCCCAATGCTTGAGCCATCGCCGGCGCCGCTGGGTGGTGGGTCGACGAGGGAGCTGCTCGAGCCGAGGCAGTGACGCGGACTTGCGGATTGGTAGGCAGGGTCAGGGGGATTGATTTAGGGTTTGCCAGTTTGGGGAGGAAGGGGAACTTCTTCAGGGGACTCGATTAGGGCTCGGGTAAATGGGGAACTGGGGAAGCGCTGAAGCGGAGTGGCCCGGGAGATGGAATTGGGGAATGGGGACGGGTCACAGTGTCACATGGCTCATGGTCCTCACGGAGTCACGGGTCGGGCCGCAGGAATTGGGGACTCGGGGTCACATTCTCGCAATGTCACCTAGGAACCGAGCCTGCAACGAATAGCTCGAGCTCGGCTCGTCAGGCTCGCGAGCTCGAAGGTAGGCTCGGGCTCGGTTCGTTTGGACTCGAGCCGAGCTCGAATCGAGTTTGAGACGAGCCGAGCTCGAACCGTTTGCGAATCTCAAGCTTTTTTTCCAGCCCTACCGTCCACTGAAATTTACTATTTAGAGGCAATTTCTGCGTTTTTGTCAAATCAACGGCTATTTAATTAGAAAAAAAAATTTGAGCTTGGTAATGCAAAATGAGTTCGGCTCTGATGCAGGGCTCCCTGTCTATATTAACCTGCAGGGCCTATATTAACGCCGTGTCATATATCTTATATATAATGGCGTTGGGAATGCTGCTCAACCAGGGGGGCCACGTGTTGCCCCTGGGAGGCCTCCCCGGGAATTTTTGAAATTGCGCTTAGGTCCTTTCGGAAAAATTGAAAATCGCATTTAGATCCTTTCGGCGGTTTCTTAAGTAAAATAGATCCGAAAAATATCGAAATTGCGTTTAGGTCCCTACACGCGGTTTTAAAAAAAACACAGATTACCAAAAATCGCGTTTAGGTCCTTTCAAAAAAATTAAAAATCGCGTTTAGGTCCTTTCGACAGTTTTTTAAGTAAAATAGACCCAGCAAATATCAAAATTACGTTTAGGTCCCTACACGCGGTTTTTGAAAAGAAAACACAGATTCATTGATGATTTATAGCTGAATTGGAAATCGCGTTTATGTCCTTTCGTCGATTTTTTTAGACTAGACCTGAAAAAAATCGAAACGACGTTTAGGTCCCTCCACGCGATTTTCTAAAAAAACGCGGAATCCGTCGGAGGTTTATAACGGTCCCATAGATTCACCGGCGGGGGTCCTTTCACCGGTTACTTTGCAAAAAAAAAAATGTTCTTTCGACCCAGAAAATTTAAAAAAACCGGAATCGTAAATAGATCTTTTTGCTGGTTATTTTGAAAAAAGAGACCCGTGGTTCCACAAATTCGATTTGCAAAAAACTCGTGCCAGATTTTTTCCTCGCGGCGCGATATTGCGTGCAACTCAACCTAGTATATACACATAACCATCTGTATATATATGATGGGAGGAAGCAGAATGTTTCGTCTCTACTTCTGTAATGTTATGACTATATATCAACTTTCACCATTAACTCTGATTTGATTATATAAATTAAGCTCGAAAGCTAAGGATCAATCATCAATGACATGGATTGCATTCTTTGACAGTGCACTGCCGCCATGAGCCGGCTGCGTCTAGTCACCGGCCGGATCGTACCAGAGGAGTTCGTGAGAGCCGCTGTGCACGTAGCACATCTTGCCAAGCCACCTGCAGGGATCCATGGCAAGCCAAGCCCATGCGGTAGGGAAGAGAATATCACGTAAACTTTGATGTGTTAAATGGTACATGCGATGCGACGTGATTTTGTTAGCCCTGCACGTGATATATTATGCAGGGAGCCTGCACAGGAGCCGGGCTCACGCAAAACCTGATCCAATTAATTTTGCCTGGCTACTGCTTCGACGAGTTTAACGGTTCCACGTAGATCATCTATAGCCTATGCCACTTTAAACAGATAAATATAACTGGATTTTTGGCCTTAGATATTGAGATATATTCAGACTACTCTTGTTTATAATGGATAAATTCCAAAACTATCTCTAAGGGGTTATAGGTATAAATATGCTAGTACTAGGGGTGAAAACGGATCGGATACGGGCGTATATTGCTCTTCCCGTATCCTAACCCATATTTTTTTCTCAGATTCAGAACCGCATAGGGCTAACCGGATCCGGATACGAATCCGAATAATTCAGGATACGAATACGGGTCGAATATGTGACGGATTCAGATCGAGAACGGATAGAGATATACGGATAACACACGTATGCATTGAGTAATATATGGTGAATCAAATCATATAAATAAATGCCAATTATATCAAGTTATATATGAACAAAAGCAGTCCCCAGTTGACACTTCATATTGGTAGCCCAAACTAAATCTTCATGAAGTAATAAAAGCTAGAGTATACCACAGATCAAGCACCAATTCAGAAAACAAAATGTAGTCATTACAATGCAGTCATTACATAAGGATCAAAGTTCACTTGAAGTGGACAGTGAACAAAACTTGCGGATTCCTTAAGCAGAAGTAGATGTTATGCTGTGTGCTCTGTCCTCCGTCAATGCACAGGCTTTGTTGCCTCCGTGATCCGTCCATGTACAACACCCCCAGAGCGTCAAGCTTCATTGCCTCACTGACCAAAATATTATCAGTTAATATCAGAGCGTCAAGCTTCGTTGCCTCACTTCGTAGCCTCACTGACCAACATATCATCAGTTTATATTATGAGTCGATTGCAGCTGATCTAACAAGCAAGAAGTAATCCTTGATTGAAAATAATTCATCGTAAAGATGAAGCTACATTGCTATATTGAATGAAATGTGTGTATATATGTGTACACTATTTGTTTTTGTCTGTATATCCTTCTTATTGCACACAGCCATAGGGAACCTTTAACCTACATTCGAAGCTTAATCGTCCATAATTTCTGGAAAACAGAGTTAAGTTTGTGTTATCAGGAAAGATGCTAATTAGCTAATAGCAAAGGTCCACACCTCAGAGTTCTATCCAGTATCCACCCCACAGAAATAAGTTTGTGTGAACAGGAACCAAGCAAAGACAGGGGATGCAAGATGACCGTATTCTGAACCGTTGCTACTAGAAAAATCATTGTTACTGCAATAACTTGTCTGATGGTACAAGCTGATCATATTCCAAAATGGTGCTAATAGCATAATCCCAATTAATGTAAAAATAAGTACAAATGGCACAAAAATACAACAATGGAACTACACAAGAAACGTGGTTATGTGGAAATGAAATCCTACATTCCTACCAGCTTTTTTTTTGTAAAAACAGCAGGTGCCCTTTGCCTTCACGGTATTCACGACAAGGAAATGAGGTTATTACATCATTACCTAGTGAGTAATTCCTTCGGTTGGATCAGTGCTATGCTGTTACGAGTTGGAGGTTCCGCAAAAACCAGCGCCAACAATAAGAAATGTTATAGCTTGTAGATATATGTAGATGAAATAGAAGTCGCCTCCATACACCAAGTTGTAGGTTGCGCAAAAGAATAGGAATATGGCAAATAAAATTTCTGACAAGGTCCATCTTGAAGAACATTAGAACAGTACACAACATGGAATTAGTTGAATCTAGCCTTGATCAGATCTCTTACTCTGAGGATGTACATAGAATCGGCCACCTTACCTGTCCCAAAACCTGCAGGGAGGCCTTTCAAGTATTTGAGATGCATGCTTTGTGCTGCTGGTATTACCAAACTTTTCTGCGACAACCCACTCGAGCAAACCGATGATCGTCGCCTTAGTTCGGTGAAAAGACATAACATTCTCAAAGAGGATCCAGACTGGTATGAAATGGATAGAATTGAAAGCAAAGCAATAATTAGAAACCAATTCACCCAATTGGGTAATAAAACATTTATGTTAACAAGCTCTTTTTGCAAGCATAAAAACTTTGGATTTCTAATGGCATATAGAAGGGTTATTGTTGTTGGGACATGAACCACCCCCCATGCTACAACCAGGCAGCTTCAAAGATTTGATAGGAGCATCGTCAGAGAACAACATACTAACAAAATGAACTCATAACTAGGTTAAAGGCGAGTGCTCTTCAGGCTTACCAAATTCCCAGCGTGCTTGAACAAGAGCAATTTGTGGATTATGCACAAGATACAGGATGTTTCTCAGGAGAAAGTCAGGTTCTAGACTTCTAGCTGGAAATCAGCATCAAATACAGCAACAAAATCACACTGTCTGACTTGGGGCATGGGCGCCGGGCGGCTTGGGGGAGACGCCGTCGGGGGGATCGGAGTGCAGGCCGGAGGGAGATGCCGCCTGGGGGGTCGGAGCGCGGGCCGGGGGAAGACGATGCCAGGGGAAGTTGGAGCGCCGGTCGAGGAGAGACGCCGGCCAGGGGGACGACAGATTTGGGAGAATGGGGACCGAATGGCTTGGGAGTTGGGAGAACAGGGACCGAATGGCGTTTGGGGAATTTTTTTTTAATAATATATTTTTTATTCGGAATTTCAAAAATATACCACCGAAAAATAAAATGTCAGAAATATACACCTGTCGCCCGTCCAACGGGCGATAGGGGCATAAATAGAAAAATCCACGGGTGACAAGAGGCCACGTCACCCGGGCAGCCCCCTGTCGCCTGATGATTTAGCTACCGACCTCTGTCGCCTGACGAAATGGCGACAGGGTCTAATCACCCTATGAACTGCTACAGTGCCCTAGATCTAAAATTATTTCTAACATATCATAAATTACTGCTAACAAAAGCAAAAAAACAAAAATTTACCTCAAAACAATGGCGCAGAATCTTCCCCTCTTCCTTCTTCCTCCCTCTCTCTCTCTTTCCCCTCTTCCTCTTCCTCTCTTTCCCCTCTTCCTCTTCCTTCCTCTCCCTCTCTTTTTCTCAACTCGTCCGAATGCCTACAGTAACCGGGCGAAGGCCTTTTATAAAGGTTCTTGTCGCCTGACGGCGGCGACAGGCCCGCGCCACCTGCCGCCTTCCATCAGTCGATTCGCTTATTGTCGCCCTTTCGGCGGGCGACACGCACACCAATCGCCCTTTCGCCGGGCGACACGCACCGTTTGGGCTCCTTTCGCCCTATCGCCGGGCGACACGAAGCCCCGACCTCCTTTCGCCCGTGGATTTTTCTATTTAGGCCCCTGTCGCCTGTTGGACGGGCGACAGGTGTATATTTCTGACATTTTTTGTTTCGGTGATATATTTTTGAAATTCCGAATAAAAAATGTATTATTAAAAAAAATTCGGCGTTTGGGACCGTCGAACTCGGACCGAGAGATAGAGACTCTTAGACCCGTATTTGAAATCCGGATATCCGAATAATGCAAATATCCGATATTCGGTTTCCGATCCATATTTTTTGGATAGTGCACGCTTCGAATCCGATCCAATATCTGTTTTTAAATATCCGGATGCGGATCCGATCCGATATCCGTTTTTCTTTCCGAATCTGGTTCTAACCGGATTCGACTCCAGATCGGGCGGGAATTATCCGTCCCGTTTTCACCCTTAACTAGTAATTCTTTATACAAGAGAATTAATCTCTACAGAATCAATCAATAAAGAGTGAAAAGAATTGATCTCTATATATACAATGTTTATCTATTGTGATTTTGCTTCGTCTTTTCTTAATTAGTATCAAGATTGATCTACGGTGATCGTTATCCTTTTACAACATTACGAAAGTCGTCCACGATGACATGCAGTGGTGGTGAGCTCCACCACGTGGCTGGCCGTCCGCGAGCGCCGTGGCTTCACCGTTCGTCGACATCCACGGCCTGTCGTGGGAGCTCAATTGGGGTGCTGCCGTCCGCCAAGCCAAGCGGCGCTGCCGGAGAACGCGTGCACCACGCCGTCTTCCGCGCCCGCGCGCCGCGAAAAGAGTAAATTTCCTGACTTGAAAATTTTCACCATTTCCCGAGTCGAAATATCACGTGTTGAAGTTTTCCTGATTTGAATTTTTTTTCAGCTAAAATCTCTTGATTTAAAAATTTTGTATTACAGAGGAAGAAAGAGGTGGGACAATGAGAAGGGAAAGGGGAAGGAGCAAGGAAGGTAAGATGACGTTTGACGTTTCAAGAGGAATGTTGTTACATCTAGTTTGTTTTAAACTCAAAAAATCTATTAGGTTGCCTGGTGTTAACGTGGATGCTTTTATCAATAGCTACTAATGTACTCTATCTGGTTCACAAAAACTTATCAATTTGTGATACGTACAGTCAAAATTTTGAAACTTTAGTTATCGATATTTTTTAAATATTTAGATTAGATGCATAAAAATCATATATGTAGTTGTGTAGATTTGTCTCAAAATATACCTTTTATAATGTTATAATTTTATTGCATTTTTTAAATATGTTATAATAGAAATTAGTGATTAAAGTTGAGTTTTAGAACTATGCCAATGTATAAAACGATGACTATTTATGACGGGAGGGAGTATAGGCCTTGAATTTTCTTCGTGGTAAGCATGAGAAAGTAGCCTACAGCATCTCATTAAATAATCAGTGTGCAAAGAAACGAAGCATCTAATGATAATCAATAAACAAATTACCGGCACTACATAATTATAGTTAACGAGAAGAGACGTTCTGGTTATAAGGTTAACCAGCTTTGACCACAGGATCATTGGCCGATAAGATTCAATTTTGATAAAAAAGATAGAGATGATAAGTAATTGGCTTTGGGCTTGTACACCACCAACCAGGGATTAAAATTTTGATTTAAATTCAGCAAAATTTCGGATTTTGGGACTGGGTGAATTTTGGAGTACCGACCGAATTTGAAATTTTGAAAAAATTTGAATTTGCACAGTAATTTCAGAAATTTCGGCGAAATTTCTGGAAAACCGGCCGAAATTTTGGGTTTTGAATCCGGATTTGAAATTTAAACACCCAGATTGGGCCGGAATTGCATCATTAACACATAATAAGATGATCTTTGATGATAATTTGTGAAAAAAATAATTTTTTAGACATTTTAAAATATTGGTAGAAACACTGACAGAATTTTATAAAATTGAATAAGCTAAGTCATGCTATGAAAAATTTATGGTACCATCTTTGGAAGTCTATGATCATATAGAAAATTTTTCAAAATATTTTAACTTCATTTGTTATGTTTAAAAAATAAAAAACAGAATTAGCATAAACGAGGTAGTAACCATGTTGGAATTTTATAAATTTTTTCAAGTTTGATCATGACCTAGAATTTTTATGACAGATTAGTAATTCCCTCATAAACATTGTATGCTCATCTTCGTGCACTACAACCTGCGACTTCGCCTAAGAGACTATGAATCCACCCGACAGGCCCAGGATCAAGACCCACTTGATCACCTAATTGTGGGTGCGATGCATCTTGACAGTGACCCTATTGTAGACTAGTTCGACTCGTCTAGGTCTAATGGGGAGCCCCTACTCGACGAGGACACCCCGGACGACCCACCCCTCCCAGCAAGATTCGTAGTTGATTCGATCCCGCCGGAAGAGATGAAGAAGGCCACAGGTAACCAATGTAATTATTTTTTATTACACTTGTGAATCACGTAAGTCGAGACCAAACAACAATATTAATGTGACTTGTAATTTGCGACAGGTGGGAAGAACCTCCCAGGTTGGACTGAGGTCACGATCAGTGACATGCACACCGGGAAGAGGAAGCACGCAACCGACGCCGCCGACGATGCCACGCTAGCAGGGGCTTTAGGCGGGATGAAGAAGTTATCGAGAGCAAGTGTGCTAAGCACAAAGTAAAAGTCTCTAGTGATGATGAGTCTATTGTCGGCAACGATGATGAAACAGAGACACCTTCTGATGATGAGCAGTGCCAAGATAGTAGCTTCGTCGGCGATGATGGGACAAACTCCCCCGGTGACGATGGGGCATAACTGACCAGTATACTGTGCGTATCCGTTCACAGCCACAATCACCACAAAGATCACAACGGAGGGGTACCTCACACAGGTAGTCCAGTAGCAAGGGGAAGGACATATCAAGTAGTGGAGGTCGGTGGCAAGTAGCACATCAACAGTATGACGTAGGCTCATGATGTAGCAGCCAGTCTTCTAACCATTTAGGCTTTCCAACTGCTGATATTAGGTACAATTATAGATAGAGTTGTGACGGATCGAGCATCTCTTGGCCGTTTGACTACACTGATCTATATGCCGATCCGTATGCATGACACTTATCTGTCAGTGTTAGGTACCTTTATCAGTTTGAGAATTATAGCACCTGGCTTGCTCATTATGAAGAAATATTGGTACATTCGTTCCGCACTTTCAGTGGACACTACAATCGTATTTTAATAACTTAGATGAAGAAATATTGGTATATTTTTACTTGGATGAAGAAATATTGATTGATTCCAATTGTGACTCTCAAACTCCGAATTTCAATCAAAATGCTGCCGAAATTTCTAACTTCACTGCTGAAATTACTTGGATGAAGAAATATTGATTGATTCCAATTGATTGATTTCATATATTGGTTTGCACAATCAAATCTATAACTCTATGTAAGCACTAAGCACTGAACTTCATTTCTTATATTTAAAAAATCAAAGAGAGCAAGAATAACCGGATGTCACAGTGCTTTGTACAAATTTTATAAATTCACTGGAGTGTGATCATGGTTCCAAATTTTTATGAGATGTTTAGAATTTTCTTATCACCCTTTTGTAAAATTTTTGCAAATTTTAAACCTTGTTTTGTCGCTAAAGCAAATTTATGTATTGATTATCAGGCTTTTATCAGGACCTAGCACTGTCAGAATGTTTGGAACATCTTCAAGTATGATAATCATATGAAACTTTTATAAGAATATTAGTGATATATCAGGACATTCCACAAAAATTTCCAAAATTTTTTAACATGGTTTAACTATTTTTCATTCCGCTCAAATTGCGGTAAGGCTTTTATCGAGATAGTAGCACTGTCCGAATTTTTAAAAATTCTTGAATCTTGATCACCATCCAGAAATTTTTTGAAAACATTAGTGATTCATTAGAATCATGTACAAAAAATTTAAAAATTTTCTAACGTCGTTTGTAGTATTTTTTATCCGGTTCAAACTTGCCAATCAATGTTTCATCTACATAGTACCAATGTTTGAATTTTTAAAAATTACACAGGCCGGATAATCACCTAAAAATTTTATGAGAACATCTATAATGTGTCAGGAACCTTCAAAAAAAATTTCAAAATTTTTTGACATCGTTTGAACTATCTTTCGGTCAGTGCAATTTAGCCGAAATTTCGGAATTTTAGCCAAAATTAAGCGATACCTTTTTTATTCGGTCGTTTGGGATGGTCTGCTCTAAGTCACCACCCGATGGAGTTCGTCGAGCTAGTACGGTGCCATTATCTTCGTCCATCCCTTTTCGAATTGACGCTTACGATCATTCATTGGTATCTGGCATGCAGGTGAACTGTTCTGTTACGAAAAAGTTCCCAGTAGAACTCTTATGACATTCAACGTAAGCAGCTTCTTCTGGCTTGTATCGAGCTTGCATCATCAGTACCCACTACTACACGTTTACACATCACAATCGGTTCTTTTTTATCATCGCAATCGGTTCTAGTGGCGACACTAAGCGGTTAGACAGAGATGAGGCGCTATTATTACAGTCGGTTCTTGCCCGATAGAGATGAACTCATCATCTCTATCGGTTCTTCGAAAGAAAATGATAGAGATCATTTTCTTTCGAAGAACCGATAGAGATGATTAGTTCATCTCTATCATTTTCTTGTAGGAACCGATAGAGATAAACATTATCTCTATCATTTCTTACAAAAACCGATAGAGATGACAATGTCATCTCTATCATTTTCTTGTGAGAACCGATAGAGATGAAGGGGTGTGCTACTTTCCAATTGACCCTCCAATCAGCACATATTTCACACAAATATATATATGCACATATCACAAACATACAGCATGTATATCACATTCACATTCATAGAAAATGAATACAACTCATTCACAGAAAATGAATACTTTAATTGTTACAACAAATACATATCACATTCAGAAAATGAATACTTTGTTACAACTGACACATGCTTAACCATCATGTACACATGTAATCCCATTCAGATTTGTAATATTGTTCACATATAGCCTAGTACGAGCTTTCGGGATCTCTAAACCGTCCGTCCTCCACCATACATTCCATCCAGTACCACTGGCATAAGTGGTCCCTTATCTTGTTGAGCGTAGTGCGGTCTATACTCTTCAGGGGGATATTGAGAGTCTGCAAAATAGAAACGAGTGTTTTAATTTAAGTTTTGAAATTTCTATGTGAAAGGCTACTTGTATTATTATGCATGTACATATATACCTGGGGGAAACGGTCTGAGAGGCTAATCAAGATCAGCATGTGATGCATGACGACAAACCGCAAGTGGTCGCCGCTGCCTGTTGATGGCAATCGTGAAGAAAGAAAAGAAATTAAGAGACGAAGAAAATATGTCGAAATCTAAATCTTATATAGGGAACGCCACTTGTACCTTGAAGCACACATACTCCAAACTTGGAGCCCTTTTTAGATCGTGTTTCTCCTTCATGCGACGTAGTCTGAGAAACCCCTATATACATTGGAGAGACGTGTTAAGTACAAAATAATGAATGTACGTAGTTAAATACGTAAAGTGTTACATAAGAGTAGTGCACTTATCGCTCCAAAGGAGGCTTGATCGCGAGGCCATCGGTCTCTTCTCAATGGAATTAAAAGTGTAGACCACGTTGTTACTCGGAATGATCACGAGTAGGACCCAATGGTTGCTTATTAAATGGTATGCAGCGAAGGAAATAAGTTCACATACGGTTGAAGTGCGTACAAGTAATTGAAGGGTGTAGTAGTACTTACTCGTGGTACGGGAATAGAATGAAGTCCTTCTTGGCCTCAAACTTTCAACGCACCCTTGATGTAGCCGGCAAGCCATTGCGGTTGAAGCCTAGCCATCGCTATGACACCATTTCGTGGTCGATTTAACCCAATTAGTTGTCGATTCGTCACGACTCACGCCTCATTGCCCTCGCAACTCGTATTGAATGTTACGAAGCATAATGCAAAATCCTATGGAAGTTCTAAGGTCATGCTACGTGGTGCGATACTCACAAAGGTCCAGATCGCACAGTGGAAACGCCGATGGAGATCATTTGGTAGAGACGAACAGATCCTCAAAACCGACCGAAATGTCCCGTCGTCCTCACGGTGGAAATGTCCTTTGTACCTAACATTGAAGTCGACCCGACGCGTGCCCTTTCACTTTGTCAATGTACCATCCATGGAGTCGCCGAGTCCACAAGCCTAAAGTATTCAATTTCGCAGAGATGTAAGGGCTTTCCATGTTCATACGCCTTAAAATTATAGGGCTTCTCTCAGGGCTCGTGCGGCTCTCCTTTCTCGGGCCAAGGAGTCTCCGAGGCGGGGTTGGAGGCTTTTCTGCACTGAGAGGGCACTGTGGTCTGTGGTGAGCCTTGGCTTTTAGCGGAGGCCTCCAAAGTGGTTCTCAGGGCTCAGGGCTCTCCTTTCTGGGCCGAAGGAGTCTCCGAGGCGGGGGTTTGAGGCTTTTCCTGTACCTGAGAGGGCACTGTGGTCTGTGTGAGCCTTGGCTTTTTAGCGGAGGCCTCCAGTGGTTCTGTGGCTGTCGTGGTAGCCCTTTTATGCACCACTCAAGATTGCAGTGCGGGACTCACAGATCGTGGGAGGCGCAGTACAGCATTTAACCTACAAAGCACGCAGATGAACAACTTGTTGCAATACTACCGAATGGTACATGAAGAAGCGAGGTTTTTACCTTGACCAAGACGACGCTGCCGTGGGCCATTTGATGAACGGCATGTGCGCTTGCGAGAGTGGTGATCTCTTCGTGGGGGGGAACTCGAGCACATGTGATAAGAAGCTTCGTGGGACGTAGTCCACCGACCCTCATGTAGCCCTTCCCCAAAGGTCGACCATGCATCGGTGGTCGGTCTCGTTGCATGGAAATGCAACCCGCTGCAGCCTCAACAGAAATCCGCCTTCCGTCGGCCGTGAGTCGGCACTTCAGAGGCGCCTGCAAGAGGTGCGCAACTTAAGAGAAAATATTGGGAGTTACCTCGCACCTCGGCCATGCAAAATTAACTATTACCTTTAGTCATGACCCACTTTATCGTTTTAGACCCATTTGGCTGGTCGCACATGTGTTTCAGACGGTAGGCGGGTCATCCGCTCGACTTTGGGAGAACATCGCCATCATCTCGGCCCTCAAGCGGTCCATCTCTACCCTCATCTCCTGCTCACGTGCCGCCATCTCCCCTCATCTCCTCCTTGATCTCCTCCCCGAGCGTGTCCTTCATGTGCTCCGCGTGCCTCCCATGATCTTGCCCCGCACTCCTAACCTCGTCTTCGGCACGCCTTCTTCAGATGTTCGCCCCTACGGCAAGTACCGCCCTTATGGTCGGACTTCCCGATCATGGAGGACAAGATGTCATTTGACCCTTGGCTAACAAAGGTCCCCGCTCTTTCCTTCCGGCCGACCTCCTCCTGCAAGAGGGGAGTACTAATTAGATCTGAAATACAACAGAATGGTTGATCGCAATGTAGTAAGTTTGTCGACTTACGATGGTGGAGACGACTTGCGCAGTAGCGGGTTTGGTACTACCACTGCCCGTCCATGATTTCTTTGTCCTCGCTAATACCCAACACGTGCCGCGCCTCACATATGTGGGAGTAAGGCAACGCTTGTCTCCGGAGTTCGCAGACTCTCTGGTTACTCGCTACCATTCTCGCTTTCTTCCTTCAGAGTCACCGAACCGAGGTGGTGCGGTACGTTCTGCCTCTCGATACCAATGTTCTTCTGTCTCGGCTCCTCCGCCTCGGCGTACCCTTGATCTCGTGAACTCCTCCCAAACATCGAGTCACGAACGGATACTTCTCGAATGGTGTAAGGCCTTTCAAAGACGACTCACTATGCATGTAGCCCCGGTGCCTCAAAGCCACACCCATCCTCTTCATGGCATGCATCACCGCATTGTTTTCGTCCTCCTCTTCTATAATCCATTTGCCCTTCACCTCGTCCCACACCGGTTCTTTCGCTTTGGCCACGACCTCCTTCTCCAGCCTTAACTGTTATGGCAACCCTCTCCCTCACCAATTGGCCGAGGAATGAGCAGATCGCCTTGTACTTAGGAGGACCGTGCAAACCCCGTGGCATTGAATCGAGAACTCGCGGTGTTCTCCTCAGGCCCCTTTACTCGGTCCTCTGCCTTCCTCACCTTACTCGGCCCCTCGACACTTGGAAGTTGGCTCGGCTCGACACTTGAAGTTCGCTCGCCCCTCGACACTTGAAGTTGGCTCGGCTCGACACTTGAAGTTCGCTCGGCCCCTCAGAGCAGCTAATTCGGTTCTGTTCGCGATGAGTCGATGCTCTCTAGTTGCGACATTTTCAGTTTTCTTATCCGACATGGTCATATATTTGACATGAGATAAAGCAATTAGTAGTAATTATGTGAAGTTGACAATAAATCATGTAAAGCAACAGCTCATTGACAACAAACAGAGAAACGAATGATCTTCAACGATGACTCCTAACCTCTAAATAGGTTTGGTCCTAATCCCTCGAGGATATGTGGTTCGGACAAGTTCCTAAGCCGTTGTACTACTCAGAGAAAATTTCAAGATCTTCGCTGTTCTCCGGATACACGCCTCGACAACAAGTCAAGAGGGTGTGTATCAGGAGAACAATTGGGAGACGCCATCAAATCTACTCTGTGAGTTGTACAACACCAGAACTTGCCCAACCACATATCCTCGAATCGTCCAAAAATGGACAATTCGAGATCGCTTGTTTATAAATATGCTATTCCAAAGATATTTATAATTAACACTCTCGAACGGGAGACGAGGTTACGCAACCTAAACTCTAACATATGCCGAGATAAAAAAGTAATATGCAATTAAGATTGAAATAACTATACCATCGCATACTCAAAAGTTGCTACAAGCCATCATCGATATATGAACAAGCAATCACTTGCATATGGAAAGATTATGCTATATAGAAATGTATGAATACTTTTGCAAGGCTAACTTTGTAAAATACCAGACTATCCAAGAGATACACCAAGCATAGAGAAAAATCAATTGAGAATCATATAAGGACAAATAAGACCATATATGTTGCGCTTGTTAAAACTAAGACAACAAGTATAAGGTAATCCACATATATAGCAACAACACATATACGGCTTAACATCGGGTTTTGGTAGTTTGCAAACTGTTGGTATCAAGTCCACTTTTGCTAAACTAAACTCGTAATTGAAGTTTGGAAATTTGGTTTCGGATGTTGAAATATTTGCAGATGAGCATATAATGAAACAATGACTTAACCCATATATAACTAAGCACACATTATCCATTATGCCAGAACATATGATAAAATCATGACTTCAACAGAACAGGCTTTTAAGCAAAGTAATTCATGATCGATCACAAATAAGCATAGCATCTAGCATGGATAATAAACAAACTAAACAAACCAAAGATATCGCTTCATGGTTGATTTAGCAATTTTGCTCTCAGATTTCATAAATTGATGGGTTGCTCCAAATGAGCCCTCCAACACCAATTTCAGCAAGATATATCACAGAATATATCAATCAAATCGGTGAATCTACACAATTCAAAGATCTTTTAAGAAAATTGATTCACTAGAACTCGCTTATGGACTTATGACAAACTCCTCAACAAAGAAGACAAAGATTAAAATGGTCTAACACATGCACCGGACTAGTAACAATAAGTTCCGAATGTACCGATGATAACAAAGCTATTCAAGCCATGTAATGTAACTAATCACAGGATGACATAGCACATATCCGTAGCAACAAGGCCAAGATGAAGTCTAAACACAATGATCTAAAACAAGATCAACTACGAAAGCATTCACTAGCTAGCGATCAATATAATCTCAACTATTTGAATCATCATTGAGCGGCAAAGAAGATAACAAACTCAGTGTTTCCAGATCAAGAAAAACGACCTCTAGCTCGATGGCTAGTTCCCCAAATTC
Source organism: Guadua angustifolia (assembly GCA_036346375.1). NCBI lineage: Eukaryota > Viridiplantae > Streptophyta > Magnoliopsida > Poales > Poaceae > Guadua > Guadua angustifolia. The sequence continues at coordinate 1,938,336 of CM070521.1, read as the reverse complement.
TCAATCGGTCCATCGACACAATACCAACAGAGGGATCGAGTAAAGTTCCTTACTCACGGATCCGAGCCCACGAAGACAATCTACCAAAGTGATTGGTGGGAGGAGTCGACGGCGTGGGGAAGAAGAGTCGTGGCGGGGAGGAGTCGGCGGTGGGGGCGACTTCTGCGGCGTGGGGAAGAGTCGGCGTGGGGAAGAGTCGGTGTCGGGGAGGAGTCGACGGCATGGGGGCGATTCAGCAAGGGGAAGGAGTGCACGGCGTGAGGAGGAGAGGAGGAAGGAGTGCACGGCGATTCATGCCGGGAGGAGTCGGCGGCGTTGGCGGTGGAGGCGAAGAAATCGTGGTCGGGGAGCAATTCAGAGTGGGCGGGAGCTAGGGCAAAAAATGGAGGAGCGCGAGTAAATTGTTCACTCTCCTCATTACTATCGGTTTTCCAAAAACACCGATAGAAATACTTGTACTAAGGAAAACCCCGAGGTATATTCCTATCGGTTTTCAACTAAAACCGATATAATTATAGTATCTCTATCGGGTTTGTAAAAGAAAACCGATAGAAATACTTGTACTAAGGAAAATCCTAGAGTGATATTTCTATCGGTTCTAAATTAAAACCGATACAATCGAAGGATAATATTACTATCGGTTTTATTACAAAACCGATACAAATGATTATGAATATGTGTCGCTTTAATAAGAACCGATACAAATATAGGCAATGCTTTGTTTTCCGACAAACCATACGATCTGAATTTACAGAGATATCTCGATCAAAGAGTGAAAAGGCCATATCTTTTGCACACATAGTTGGAATTATTTGAAAGTTTGCGTAAACATACTTTGTGATACTACGATCTTTTCTAAAAAGGATTTTGGCAAAATGAGTAAGCATTGAAAAATGAAGCCCAAATTCACTTTGTAGGCATACTTTTGGTCAAAGAGTAGAAAAGTCAAATCTTTCTCAAATAAAGTCCAAGTATTCGAAAATTCCTTAAATGATTTGATGTAGAGTGCCTTCTTTTATTCCATTAAGTAGCTACATACCACAATGCATTGACAAAATTTGTGAAAGTTTCATACGTACACATAACCTTTGCAAACACATATCAACTGATACAATGATGTACTCCTTTTATTTACAATATAACCCTTCTTGATGATCTACACGCATATAATTTACTCCATGTGTGTCGTTGTCACCGCTAAGACAGGCCCCATCCGCAAACGGAGGTATTTCATCGAATTGGTCGATTCTTCTTCATCTATGACATTTTCGACACCAACGATCCGCCGCTACCATAAAGGACGACGTGCAACCTCGGATTGGCCGGATCACGCACATAGAAGACTTAATTTGCTTGCTTCGCAAGCACGAATGGGTCATCTTTATAGGCGAAGTCTGTTGAGATCCACAAGAGTAAAACCTCTCTTGTCGACCTTCACTCCATGTGGAAGTCCCACCCACTTACATCGAACAATGGAATCTGGTATATTCCGTAATCGAGCTCCCAAATTTCTTCGATCACCCCGTAATAAGAGTTCATTGCCATTGAGGATCCTCCTTTCAAATGATGTTCATCGGACAAAGCATCTATGCCGACATCATTGTTTTGAACAAGATTTTCAGATCCATCGACTTTCAAAGGTAAAAGGTGTACCCATTAATATCGCACTCGCCATGTCTCAGACATTAAATCTAGGTCCGTCACCAACCATTTGATAGTATCACTAACAGAGACCTCTGCCTCTGCTTGAACCATGTTAGAAATCTATCGTTGTGTTCTCGCATGATGGAAAGCTCATCCATATGTGGATTCTCTTCTCGTAAAATCGACTTGTGCCGCTTCGATATACCTCGCAACCTTCGTGTGTTGCCAAGATCGTCAGGATGCGCTTTGTAATACATATCAAATCGTGGCCTCGTTAGTTTCGCCTCAACAGCCTTTTGCAGATAGTCCGCCTCATGGCGAGATAGAGGAACACCGATTGCTTGTCTTCTCCCGAGATAGTCCACGCGAGAACTCAATAACCTCTTCACCCCATAACCTTCCACAATACTACCCTCGTGTTTCAACCGATTCTCACGAGGACTTTAATATACCCATGTACCTCTCGAACGGATACATGTAACGAAGAATGCGGGCCACATATCTTAATCTCTCTGACAAGGTGAACAACAAGATGGACCATGACGTCGAAGAACGATGGTGGGAAATGCATCTCAAGCTGACATAGAGTCTGCACCACCTCACTCTGTAAGTTGTCTAGCATATCAGGGTCAATAACTTTGCAGGAGATCGCATTGAAGAAATAACAGAGCTTCGTGATTGCAAACCCGACATCCTCAAAGTAATATTTCGATAGCAACCGGGAGCATTTGGGTCATCAAGACATGGCGTCGTGGGACTTCATGCCCAACAACTTCAAATCATCCATGGACACCGGCTTCTTAATGTTTATGAGTAGCCAGATGGAACTTTAATACCTTGGAGACATTTGCAGAGATCTTCTTTCTCCTTCTTGGGCGAGGTGTAGCATGCAATGGGATGTACGGACCTTTCCCATCCTCCTCTATCACCGCAAGCCCGGGCCCGATTCCCATGTAGGCCATGTCGCGACGAGCATTCACACCATCCTTGGTCTTCCTGTATGTTCAGCAGATACCAACCAAATTGTCGCAGACATTCTTCTCAACGCATGACATCAATACAATGTCGGACATCTAACTCCTTCCAAAGACGGCAAGTCCCAAAATATGGACCTCTTCTTCCAAATTGTCCTAGTACTAACAGATTTACGACTCTTTCCGCATCAAGTTCAATATCCTCCACACGTGAATATACTTGCCTTCCACTCATAGGTCTGGGGCGAACGGACTTCCTCTTCCCATCAAATTTGTCATCCATTTTACGGTATCGATGACTTCGAGGTAGAAACCTACGGTGACCCATATACACGATTTTCTTGGAATTCGGTAGCCATAGGCTCTCGATCTCCTCTTCACAGATAGGACACGCTTTGGCTCCTTTCAGATCAGACTGCCGCCAAATTACCAAGCCGGAAATCATTTATGGTACAAAATACCATAGCTCGAGGGTGAAATACTCTCTTTTGTATGCATCCCACACCACGACCCTCATTCCACAATTGTACCAAATCCTCGATCAATGGTGCAAGGTACACATCAATATCATTTCCTACTGTTTGGGTCCCGAGATTAGCAAGGACATCATGATATACTTCCGCTTCATGCACAACCAAGGAGGAGGTTGTAGATACACAATGAATCGCCACGCGTCTTTGTGACGGCCGCTCATGTTACCAAACGGATTCATTCCATCTGTACTCAACCCAAACCTTATGTTCCTCATTTCGCACCAAACTCCTCATGTTTCCAATCGATGTTTCTCCATTGAGCCGAATCAACAGGTGTCTCACCTTGCCATCTTCCTTTCGAGACTCATAATTCCAACACAACAATTTTGCCTCTCTCGATTTGCAAACAACCGCCAAGACGGGAATGATGGGCAAGTACCACAATACCTTGGCGGTGCACCTTTAGTGACCTCTTCACCATCGCTGCCTTCGCTCTACGCTTCTTGTCGTTACGCTTCTCCTTTTGTTTGTACCGGGCACACCGCTGACATCTGGACAAACGTGCAGCCTCGATATGCGTTACGGACAAGATGCAATCATTAGGACATGCATGTATCCTTTCTATTTCCATTCCCATGGGACACGAGAGCTTCTTCGCTTCATAAATGCTTGTTGGCAACTCGCTTCTTCTGGAAGCACATCCGATAGAAGAACTAGAAGTGCATTGAAACTTGTATCTGTCCAACGGTGTTTTGCCTTCAGTTCGAACAATGCAAGGACCGAACCCAACTTGGTGTATTCCGCTTTGCAACCTGTGAACAGCGGTTTGGCATCGTCTTCCATCAAGCTTTTAAACTTTTCAACTCTCTTTCCGTGTAATTACCTCCACATCCCGCAACATTTGCTCCAAATTCTCATCCTCAAACATATCATATGCAACTCGTCATCCGGTTCCACCGTATCTTCGTTACAATCGAAGGGTACCACTGCCTCGCCGTGATGGATCCAAACACGTAATTCCTCACAAAGCCACGCCGAATCGTAGTCCTCGATTTGAGCCGAGTTGTTAAATCTTCTCGATTGGTGCAATCAATGCAAGGACAATATATGAAGTTTACACCCTCCTCACAATGTCCTCTTCGCAATTTTTTGAACTCCTTAACACCCTCCAAATTCAAAGACTCAAACGACTTTTCTCGATACATCCATTCCTTACGGTCCATCTCAGTAATTAAACTTCGCACAATAAATATTGAGACACCTAGCTAGCTATTTGAAATATTGAGACATCATTTCAAGTTAATATTACCTTTATGAAATAGAGGACAGGTTCCAAGATATATAAAATATGTACTCCCGATCGATATCTAGATTCTTCTCCGGTTTAGTGCTTTGAATTCCTTACATAGGAGACCTACATTTTAACATCAACAATGATATCAAATAATCTAATTATATAGCTACTGTAGTACTTGCAAATCTTTTGACTACAACAAAACAAAACAAGGGTACCAACGATGACTCCTAATCTCTAAATAGGTTAGGTCCTAATCTCATTCGAGGATATGTGGTTAGGAAAGTTCTAAGTGTTGTACAACTCAGAGAAAATTTGGAAGATCTTCACTGTTCTCCATATACACGCCTCGACAACAGGTCAAGAGGGTGTGTATATGGAGAACACCAGGAGACGGCATCAAATCTACTCGAGGTTGTACAACATACCAGAACTTGCCCAAACCACATATCCTCGAATCTATCAATTAAAAACGTGGACAATTCGAGATCGCTCACTTATAAATATGCCATTTTGTTCGCATATTTATAAACAAGCATCCTCTAACAGAGACGAGGTTCCAAGCCTAAACTCTAGCATTTATCACATGATAGAAATTAACAATAATTCCATATTAACAAGAGCACTACAATAATTAAATAGATGTGTGCTTGACAAATTAATAGAGAGTGTGAAATCTGATAGCATATACTCAATTCCAAAGGTAACTTAAACTTTATTCACGATGTATCAAAATTACCTAGTGCAAAATTGAAGGGTTTAATTTAAAGGCCGGATTGCTCACATTTTGAAGAAAACAAACAACGAGGGTAAAAAGAAGGAATCTCCTCAAGATAAGGCTTCAAATTTGCCCTCTTAACACCTATCCTTGAGGACTTCAAATTTTATCATCCAAGTATTGCTTCCAAGCCACGAATATGAGCTGTTTTCTTGATCGGCGGCGGAGAAATCTCCTCCGAACAACAACAGAGATCTTGTTCCCGAGTGGTATATATAACTCTAGCGAGGCACATCACAATCGGTTCTCAACTAAACAAATGATAGTGATTTCCACGTTTATCACTATCGGTTCTTTCCATAAAAGCGATAGTGATGATCACGTGAACATCACTATCGCTTCTTTTCTTGGAACCGATAGTGATGTATACCCACATCACTATCACTTCTATAAAAAGAACCGATAGTGATGTATACATGATCATCACTATCGCTTATTTTCTTGGAACCGATAGAGATGACAGTCCATATCACTATCGCTTGTTAGTTGAGAACCGATTGAGATATGTCGAGTCCATATCACAATCACTATAATCTCAGAACCGATAGTGATTATTACTAACACCCCGTCCGAAGTTATCTATCACAATCGTTGTTTCCTGAAAACTTAAGAACCGACACAGATAAAGCGATAGTAATGTGCCGTTCTGTAGTAGTGACCTCTGGATCGAACACGGCTGGTAATTGGTAAATAAGACTAACCAAACTCTCGTCTTTAATTGGTAAATACAGAACAAGAAGAGAAGTTTCGCTTGGTATTGTTGTGCGGCTACTGGTTTCATATCAGGGCATTCCAACAGATCATACTGTGCTCTTTGTTGCACGTTTTGAATCCTTGCTTAAATCTATGGCTCACCTGTGGCTTAATGATTATGCAGATCCAGCTGAAGAGGAATGAATGAAATGGGGGATCAAGAAAGGCTTGCCTGTTTCACCTGTAATGGATCTCACTGTTTCAGCAAGTATGGAAAAATAAATTTTGGACGGTATAAGGTGTGAGGATTGTGATTTTCTACAATGCTACTTGCTATATACTACTGGCTTAACTAGCCCTAGTCGTATGCTTTGCTAAACTAGTCCTTGTTATCGAGTGATGTACTTAAATCTACTTGCTAATGTATTAATGCAGTTGTATTTTGGACATATAGTATGATTTATTAATCTTAATATGTGTGACATATATGATTTTTGTTTTCACGCATTATCTGACTAAATATTCGTGGCCGAGACTAACCGTATTCGGAACTATCTGTATTCGCTCCGTATTCGTGACCGAGGTAATCCGCATTCGTATTTGAATCCGGCATTGTCCGTGTCTGACTCTGTATCCAAGAAAAAATTTAGAATAGGATACGGGATGAGCGAAATCTATCCGTATCCGCTCTGTTTACACCCTAAGTGCACGGTACACCCGTCAGCGGTGACGAGAGAGAAGAGCGAAAGTGGAGTGAGATAGCGAGAGAGGTCGGGGCAATGGTACACTTAGGGCCTGTTTGTTTCAGCTTTGGATTCTCTAAAAGCTGATTCTGGATTATAGTTGTAGAGAAGCTGATTCTCCAAAAGCTGGAATCCAGAAGCACATATGAAGTGGATTGTGGATTCTAGTGTATATGGGTGGACTGGATTGTGAGAATCGGATTCTAGAATCAGGCTGTTTGTTTCTGATTCTGCTTTTGGGGCTAGAATCCAGAATCAAAAGCTAAAACAAATAGGCCTTAGTTTTTCTCTTTTACCTTTTTCAGTCGTTTGGGATGGTGTCTGTTTTAAGTCACCACCCGATGGGGTTCGTCGAGCTAGTACGGTACCATATCTTCGTCCATCCGTTTTCGATTTGACGCTTGCGATCCATTTGCACCTGGCATGCAGGTCAACTGTTCTGTTACGAAAAAGATCCCAGCAGAACTCTATGTATTCAACGTAAGCAGCTTCTTCTGCCTTCTATCGAGCTTGCATCAGTAACTCCGGATATAAAGACTAATCTAACTCTCGCCTTTTTAATCTCTGTGATCAGACTGATGCTGACATTCTTATGAGATTTGGTTTCCATGCTTATAAATTTGTTCTCGTGTGGATCATGGGAAGCCTAGTTTGTTCAGTGAGCCCGTGAGCAAGTATAGGTCCTGTTTAATAGAGCTCTAGATTTTAGCTTCATCTAAGATCTGAAACTTGTAGACTAAAATAAAGTAAGTTAAGTTTATATTTTTGGTCTAAAATGTAAACAAGATGATCCATCAAAACACTCTTAATGTACTCACAACTCCAGCTCCACGGATCTGGTGGAGCTAGAAATATCCAGCTTCACCAGATCTATAAATCTGGTGGAGCTAGAGCTCTATCAAACACACCCCTATATTCCCTCTGTGCAACATTTCGAAATAGTAAAGTACCTAGCTAGTAGTAATTGCTTAGGGCGGCATCAGATAATTTCTGCACCATTACATAGAATAATGGCATGTGCACTATTCTCTCAGTATTGTTCGCACATGGACTCTTGGATCATGCTTTCACGACTGTTACTGAATTCAGTATGATTTTCTTGAAATGAAACATATCTACTCCCTTCGGTCATAAAGAGTAAGTTTTTTTTCACTTTTCAAAGTCAACGGTATACTCTTTTGACTACTAATTTATCTTATGATATATTCGACAAAAGTTGTAAAAATGCAATATTATGATATATCCAAACCATATGTTTTTAAAAAAACAAGGTTTAATTGGATAATTGCTACCCTTCAACGTGAAAATTCGACGCCATGTACAAAAAATGACACTCCAGTGGCATGATTTGTATTTTTTTAGATAAAGGAATAAATTCCGGTCTCTGTAGAATGCATATGACCAAGTTACATAGTTTCCATCTTACAAGATGATCTCCAACATAGGGGAATAGGGGAAAAAGATCACAAAAAAAAATATCAAAGACACAGTCTATTATTATTTCGCCAACCATGTTTGGCAAATATTTCTAATGCATTTACTTCCAAAGGTTTCATCGATCAACCGGATGTGTGTAACATCCTAAAAGTAAAGTAATATAAAATAAATATTTTAAATTTGAAAATATTTATTTCTGAGTTCTGGCATTGTTGAATTTTATTTGGATTTCTTTTGAAATTGTTCTTTGTATGAAAATCCAACAAATAGAATTAAAGAATGGAGATCATCCAAACATTATCTCAATCCAAGAAAATTACCAAAATACCCTCAGAGTGATATTTACCTCGTAAGAATTCTAGAACCGATCATGAGATATAACACTTTTAAAAATTCAAAAATAGAAACCTCGAAAATCTGGAAACTACAATGTCGAATTTACATAAAATAATGGAATTATAAATGGAGTGAAAATTTTATAAGAGCAATCGAGATCGAATCCTTTTGAAAAACAAAATTTGAAAAATACTACACTTCAATTGATCTCAATCAAAAATCCAAATTAAACGAAATTTAGTCGTAGTCGCCGACGCAGGGCCACTCGTTGCCTGCTCCATTGGCACATTTGAGAATTCTGGCCACCGACAAAGTGGACTCAGTCACCTCTGCTTAACGACGCCTCCTCAACGCTGCTTTTCCATCGGGCGAAGCCATCGATGCCAGAGCAAGCCCAAGCCGTATGCCTCAGATATCAGAGCCACTACCAAGCATTGCACCTTGGAAAGACCACCAGAGGTAGTGCTCCACTTCCCCCTCCACTACTTCTCATTCCTCCTCACCTCTCCTTACTCTCAGCCAAAGCGCAGGAAGCTTCCTCCCAAATTTCGCCATTTCCAGGAGCCCCTGAAGCTCAAGCCGGAATTGATTCGAGAGAATCAGCCAGCCATTTCCAAATCGCCTTAAGCTGGAGCATCACCACGCACCACTGATCAAAAGCCCTCAAGAAAATCTGGTCTCCTCCATGCGAAATCAGCCTGGCCCGCGCCTTCTTCTCCAAAGCCGCTTGGGTGGAGCTCCTCGGAGTTTCTCCTTCCGTAAGCCCCAAAATAGACTCCCAGTGTCCTCGATGCTCACCAGCCACCGATTCAAGCTCTCACGCCGTTGTTTTCTCCTGTCCTCTCGCCATTTCCGCCACCCAAGCTTGGATGAGCGCCGCCTGAGGCTTCCTCCGGTCGAATCAACACCGCCTCCAGACTCACCTCGCTTTGCTCTTCCTCCCCGTGCCGTCGCATTCGCCGGAGACCCACCGGAGTGACCTCGCTGGCCAGCCCTAGGAGCTCCCCTGTTTCCTGTCGCTGTGCGCTGAGGCCAAGTAGTCTGGCGCCTGTGGTGGAAGAAGACCAGTGTAGAAGACGTTTTCCCTGGGGTAAAGCGCATTCTTGATTTTCCATGCCATACTCTAGCCGAAATGTATTTAACCATTGACAACTTGTGTATTTTTAGTCACAAGCCAGTGAAATAAATTTATATATTTGTCTAATATCAGGAAGATTATAGATATGTAAAAATATTAAAAGTTTGAACTGCAAAACAATTAGTTGGATTAAACCTTGATTTATAACCTTAATATACTCTCCATATTAAACTTGTGGTCAATACGTCATAAAACAACAAGATAAGTTTTATATGATGCTAAGATCAGAATGGATTCAAGTATACAAAAATATTCAATTTTTGAATAACAGAACAATTATTTAAATTCAAAATGGTATGAATTCTATTACAAACACTATTATGGACAATATTGCTCATGTGAAAAATATACCTTATGAAATCGTATAAGAAATGAATATGTGCTTCTGGGATTTTAGTAAGCCTAATCATGTAGAGATATTAAATACTTGAACTAAATTTAATGCATTGCATTGTGACCATTAATAAACCTTAGTATGAACATTAGTAAGAATAGTAGCATGATAGCTCATAAAATGGTAACAACACTTTGAATAGGTTCCTGGAAATAGCAAGAGCCCATGTGTGCATAAATACTCAAAATCAAATTCAATTTGCATTCTCTTAATGAAAGAAAATGTTAAAGATAACAATAAGTAAATAGATAATCTATTGCAATTAAAGTTGAAATAATGCTAAACCAACTTTAAAACATTTCTAGGATGGTATTCTGCTAGTGCCTGAAAAATGAATTAAAGATCTTGTATAATGTAGTCGCAAACTCAAAATGAAGTTAGCCGATTTAGCGTTCGTATCGTGATCATTTAGGCTATTTCAACAATAGATAAAATAACTCATCCAAATACTAAAATCAGTAAAATAAGTTTAGAAACACTGTACAAGGTTTATACTACCATGATTTGTAAAAAGAACCTTATTCCATTAAGGTTTGCATATTAATCTCATTAGATCAAAACCCTTAAGTGATTAACCTTTTGTTTCATATTCTCGCCGATTCCGAATAACGTCAACTTTACAATACCACTTAAGCCTTTTCAACCATGAATATAATACCTCATCTAAATCATAAAACATATGAAATTGACCCTGTAGCACTCTCCAAAGTATATACTACCCTGCTAGGAAAAGATAATCTCATTTTATCAAGATTTGCACATTCTTCTTAATAGCCCAAAACCCTTAAGTGAAAATTGTTCGCTGCACATGTTCAATCCGATTTCTTGTAAAGTGGACCTTGATACTATATTAGCATTTTAAACAACGAATATAATGTATCAGCCAAAGCCTAAAATTTATGGAATCAGCTTAGGATTGTTATACAAAGTATAAATCATCTCATTATGAAGAAATAACCATATTTCATCATGTTTTGTATACAAATCGTAATAGCCGAATAACCCTAAGTAATCACATTACTTTAGACCTTAATGCGAATGAATAAACTTTAGGTAATAATGAAGGAAACCTGTAGTTAAGTTATTTGTATCACCAGAACCTTCTCAATCATCATGGAAATGATATTAGTAACCTAAATCAGTAGATCTAACCCGCGTAAAGCAAATGCTAAGCGAAATCAATTAAAGATAAATAACTAATCATTCATAATATAATGTGATTGCTTAAGCCTATTCATTAGCTTGCAAAGCAGCTCGTCTAAATCCGAATAATGTAAAGAATAGCTTAGAAATGATCTTTAGGATATGATCTACCATAATCTAAGAAAATATCCTTACTTTAGCTTGCTTTGAATCCGAATCCTAATAGAGCAAAACCTATAAATATTAAGGATTGGCAGAAGCCCATGCTGTTCATAGTAAAATGTATAACCGTTGCAACTAATGACTAATTCTATTAATCTAACCAATTTTAGCATCTTGAATTCGTAAAATAAGATTAATGAATTCATAAAGAGCAATCCCTCTTCTTGTGAAGAGTTTATTTGTTCTCGCTGTCTATTTCTTTCGCTCTTATTGAAATTAGTTATTTGCCTTATTTTCCGTTGTTCGACGTGTAGAACCCGACGTCTTTGTTTCCGTCCTCGTCGTCGTCAACCGCAATCCTCATCTTCGCCGTAAGCAATAATTAAGCAAGGCAAGCATCCTTTGACCACATTGATCCCAGTATTTTATATTCCTTTTGTGCATCAAATTGTTTTATGCATGCGATTACTTTATGTAAATTGCTATATTGTGGTTTGGTAGTTATACCTGTTGTCACATGAATCTCCTTTGATGTTTATGAACATATGAACCTTGATAACCATAGATTGAGGTTAGGCACTACTTAATGTCATCTTGGGTATATACGATCATATTAACCTGCTTAGCCATGCTTTAGAATAAATGATGTACATGATCAAACAAATATTTGTTTCCTGGAAACATTGAAAATGTCACTGTGGTTGTGGGTATTTTGATTTAAAAACCCAAAATAAAACTATGCTTTGATGCGGGCGATTATTGGCATTAGCCGGTTGTGCAATAAGGGCTTTGCACGTAGTGTAGGGTGAAGTGTCGCCCGTGTCGGTTTAAGGACCGAACATCGTGTTGTATGATCCAAGAAAAACCGTGCAACCACAAGGGTGAGGATGGGGTAGCCATAGCTTGTTATGTATTTAGACTTGGCTTTGATCATTGGTAGGCGTGAGCTTGCACAGATTCCCGTTTGGTCCGCTCGACGGGTTTCTACTTGCTAATGCAACGTGTACGCCGCCGTGTTTAGAAACGTTGTGTTGGTGTGTGAAAGTGGATCCACGGCTTGGGTGTGTGTTTCTAGTTCTACTACGGGGATTAACGTCCCGGGCTGGGTTAAAGCCATGTCTAAGTATTGTAACAACTATGTATGATCTCCTGGCTGGCCACCTAAGGAAGTGCGTCAAGCAAAAAGGTTGATCATTCCTTGTGGGTAAAGTTGTACACCTCTGCAGAGTTTAAATCTAATTAATTAGTCGTACCCGCGGTCATGGGTGTCTTGGCGAATCGATGCGAGTTAGATGTTTGATATTTTCAAAACGGTTTATTTTATAAGTTAGCTTGCCCTTACAGATGACCCAATACTATACCATGTGTTGGCAAGTATTGGTATCATTTGTACAGCCATGTGTTGGCAAAGAACTGGATATATGCCATGCGATGGCGATGATCGTTTCGGACTCACGTCATGGAGGACGGTGAGTGTTTATTATGCTTTACTTATTTGCTATCAATTAATCTTGCTCTTTTAAATTCCGTTTGCAAATAACTTGATTTACAAATTCAAATTCACTTTATGCAAATTAACTGTAGTAGCCTCCTTTGAAATGGCCTGCATATATTGTAGGATTTGCTCAAGTCTTGCTGAGTACGTAAAATACTCACCCTTGCTTAATTATATTGTAGGTAGATGAGTTAGCGTTGCTTCGAGCCTCTCTTCGTCGCAGGTTGCGGGTTCTTCTTGAAGCGATTTATTTCTAAGGATTTATGCCGTCGGTCACTGCTCAAGGAATGGATGGGTACACTAGAAGGCATTGCTTCCTTGCTGCTATGTTTCTCCGAGTTGTAATATTTATTGTATTAATCGCTTCCGCTTAATTATTATTGTATGGTTGTGATTTCCAATTGTTGTAAACATGTGAGTGCTAGCTATCGATCCAGGAATAGCACAAGAATCACATGGAGGTTCCTGTTCATCAGAACGGGGTCTCACAATGTGCTCCCTTGAGTTCTCATGTCGCAATCGTGCCTGAACCGCAACCAAGAAGTTCCCTCAAGATAGGCTGCATACAAGACATGTATCTTTTGTTCTCAAAGAGTACATCATTATGAGTGCACCAAATAGCCCACAAAAGAGCTGCAACCCCGCAAAAATCAGTTTTTTTCTATCTTTTCAAAGCCCGAAAGCCAATTTCCAAACATGTGCATAATAGATCGTATGAGTCAACCCAAGAGCAATGTAAATAATTCTCCAAATATTTTTGGCATCTTTGGCAATCAATGAACAAATGCTTTATTGTTTCATTGGTATTACAAAAACAACATTTAGAACTCCCACTCCAATTCTGCTTGCTAAATTATCTTTTGTTAATATCACTCCTTTCTGCACATACCAAAGGAAAATCTTTATTTTCAAAGGAACCTTTAATTTCCAAATGAATTTCATATTGAACGAAGTCCCATGGTTCATGAGATAAACATACATAGATCGTATGGAGAAGTGACCATGGCTATGTAGATCCTGTAAAAGTATCCCTTCTATTTGTGAGCTGAATATTAGCTACTTTTGCTACTAGTTTATACCACGATGTCAATTTATCCCCCACTAAAGCACATTTAAAGGTAATATTCGGTGGCATTTGCGCCATGACACTTGCCATTGTGCTATGCGGGAATTGACAATGTTAAAAAGACTAGAAATTGCGCTTTGAGTGGTTTAGATCCCACCCACTTGTCTTCCCGAACCTAGTTTGTGAACCATCCACGAATGTGAAATGTTCCACAACTAAGGAAATTGTCCCCGACCTTGAGAAGACCTTTCCAAAATGTGAATCCCGAGGTTTAATATGCACCGAGATAAACAATTTGAACTCAGATATTTAATCTCGAGCAAAGTTTGCTGTGTCCCTCCTCATTTAGTAGTTTAAATAACCACTTACTCAGAGACACTTATTCTTGATTTCCAGATCAGTTATTCCTAGACCTCCTTGATCTTTGGGACGACATAGAATATTCCATTTTGCAAGCCGATATTTTCGCTTTTCCTTATTACCCTGCCAAAAAAACCTGGAACGGTAGAAGTCCAGTCTTTGACAGACACCCTTAGGAAGTTCAAAAAAGGACATCATGAACATAGGTAGGTCGCTTAGCATGAATTTAAGAGAATAAGCCCGCCTCAGAAGAGAGATGTTTGGACTTCCATGTACTTAGTTTGCGTTTGAATCTATCCTCGATTACGTTCCAATCCGCATTGCAAAGCTTATGGAAATGCATCGGGATGCCTAAGTACCTGAACGGATAAGATCCTAACCCGCATCCAAACAAATTAGTATAAGAATGTTCATAACGCTTGGCTTCGCCAAAGCAAAAATTTCACTTTTATGAAAATTAATCTTCAGACCGATAGTTGCTCAAAACACCGAGCAATAACTTCATATTTTTAGCTTGCTCAATATCATGATCCATAAATAAAATCGTATCATCTGATATCGCAGAATGGATAAACCATCATCTATTAGATGAGGGATCACCCTCTAATCTCGCCATCTTCTTTTGATCTCTTAATCATTATAGAGAGCATATCGACCACAAGATTGAAAAGGATAGGTGACATAGGATCACCTTGCCTAAGGCCCTTTTTGGTCCGGAAGTAGTGTCCAATGTCATCATTGACTTTGATGCCCACACTATCTCCAACAACAAACTTAGCGACCCACGAGCACCATTTTTGGCCAAAACCCTTCATACGAAGAGTTTTGTGAAGGAAAGACCATTTAACCTTATCATAGGCTTTCTCAAAGTCAATCTTTAGAATCACTCCATTAAGTTTCTTAGAATTCAATTCGTGAATGGTCTCGTGCAATATCACAAAGACCTCCATAATATTCCGACGGCATGAAAGCTGTTTGTGATGGTCTAACCACCTTGTTAGCCACACCCATAAGTCTATTTGTAGCCACCTTAGTGAATATTTTAAAACTCACATTTGTATATGGCGTCGAAGATTGAAATTGAAGAGTGGCAAATATCTAAATCTCCCTTTAAACAATATCTTTTGTTAAAGTTAATAGAGATTATAACTGCACGCATTATAGGGCATCACTCTTTTGTGACTAGAGGGAGTATAATTCAGGACCATAGGAAAATACTATGATATATGCAAACAAAGAAACATGACTTGACCGAAAAGGGCCTCGAATAGACACAATTTAAGTCAAGATATGTACAAGAAGCAGCACAGCTTAGACCTGAA
This sequence comes from Guadua angustifolia, assembly GCA_036346375.1. Taxonomy (NCBI): domain Eukaryota; kingdom Viridiplantae; phylum Streptophyta; class Magnoliopsida; order Poales; family Poaceae; genus Guadua; species Guadua angustifolia. The sequence goes on along the minus strand of CM070521.1, from coordinate 1,922,884 downwards.
CTTTGCTCAAGCCTCAGATGGCACCTTCAACTCCATGAAGCTTGCATTTCCACAAAAGGAGCCGACCTCTTCGTTTCTGTTGATCAATGCCATGCTTTTGTACTCTGCTGTGCCATATGTCCTATGACACGCTTGCTTCGAAAAAAACTAATCATAACACTGCAGAATTGACAAAGTCAGCATCTGGTTAGAATTGACAAAGTCAGTATCTGTCTGAAAAAAAGTTCTGCGCAACTGTGTAAAACAGAACAAAGAGCTGAATATAGGTTATTAGTGTCGTTTAACCATCATGGCATGGGATACACCCACCTTGAGTTTTCTTTACTGCAACATAATTCCCGTACTCTCTCTGTTTTTTTTTTAAAAAAACCAGAAATCTCCTTTAGAATAGAATAATAATCTCATATTAGTCCGTCTTCAGAAATGGAAAGTGGAATTGGCTGATATTGTTTAGGCATGTAATTAGTTAACTAATGCACGCGATAGAGATCGGTAAGTGATTTTTGTTGCCTCTGGTGTAGTTTTCCGCTTATCTTTTGTTTTCCAAATAAGTAGAACAGAGTCCTCTATGAACCAAATGGTAATATGAGAAAAGATAATTAATGTGCTGAAAAGAAAATAAGAAGTACATAGTGGTATAAAGAAAAACTTGGAGGCCGAATTTAGATAAGATAGCTTGGCAGTGCACTTACTATTTTTTCGATGTGGGCGAGCTTCATCTTGTTCTCGATTGATTTACACCACTTCTTTAGTTCAGGGTTTTTCGGAATTCGTAGCTCCTTGAGCTTGGTGAGTTGTTGTACACACTGCAGCAAAGACTTGATGCTTCTGCATTTGTAGATACTGAGGCTTTCAAGGGAGGGGAGGTGGCCAAGCCATTCCGGCAGCGCTGATATGCCATTGCAACCAATCAACTCTAGCGATTGGAGGGAGGCAAGGTGCCGCATGCTCTCCGGCAAACTCGCCAGATAACCACAACGATTGAGTTTCAACTTTCGGAGGGTAGGGAGGTGCTGAAAGAGCCTCCACTTACCCACGAGTACTTTGCTGCACCGGACGTCCAACGTGGTGCCTCCAGTATAAGAAGGGGAATAGCTAATGTGTTCTCCCTCACTCCATGATGATATCACCTCATCACTATTCCGTATTATCCACGTGCAAAATATTGGTGGGTGTGGTGTCAACCTCAACTTTGGGCAATCTGATATTTCCAATACGTCTAGTTTAGGGAACATGAACTCCGCCACTCCGTCCTCTCTGCAGTATGTTGTGTTCCACTCTTCCAGCTGTTCCATATCACTCAATGTGAATTTTGACAACTGAAGGAATGCTCCTTTCCCACCACAGAAATCTCCGTCGATTTTTGTAATGCTGTGCAGCCTCTCGAGATGTAGCTCATCCAGGTTTGGTAATTGTCCGAGTGGTGGCAGGTCGCTGCACCTCGGCAGATTCTCCAGATTAATTTCAGCAAGACTCGGGAGATAATGAGAAATTCCCATGAGCCAGGTAGGAAAGCTTATACTACTATAACCATCTAGCTTCAAGTACCGCAAACCTCTTGGTGGCACTAGTTCTCCCAAAACATCCTTGTCGTCCAGCAATCGATCATCATCCGAAGTCCATTCAAGCTTCAACTGTGAAAGACTTTGTCTGTCTATCAATTTAACTTTATGTGCTTCTTCAAGAGAACTTACATCTTCAAGACAAGATATTTTCAACTCTTTGAGATTTACGTCCTCAAGCCGATGGAGTTTACTACAAGTGTTGACATCAGAAACCATAACAAGATGTAATGAGACTGAATTATTCTTGTGCTGAGAATCCCCGGGATCACAATCCTCGTAACGCTGCAGAATTGATAAATTCAGCGGCTGATTAGCAAGCATTCTAGTTCTGCTCAGAGACTAGGTAATGTATCATAAATAATTATGTACCTCTGAAAAACAGAAAAAGGGACAAATATATGTTACTTTGTGTTCGCTCCAGTAATAAGTATATGTTGATGATCAGGACCTGGGGTCCTCTATCTAACTTATGGGGAACTTATGGGAAAATAAAATATGAGAGCACGATCAAGTAGGGGCTTTATTGTCGCGGATTGACATAATGTTAAGGAATGAGATTGTAGTAAAATTATTTTATTTTGGGCTCGCAGGCCTCTCTATTTATGCCCACCTAAGAGGTGGTAGTTAATAGTACTATAGGTGTTTTGACCACTACTTTCTATTATAATATATTTATAAAATCCAATAAAATTATATATTATTTTTTTGAGACAAATCTACACATATGATTTTCATGTATCCAATATAAATATTTAAAAAATATTAACAGTCAAAACTTCAAAAGTTTTACTGTACCCATATCTAAAACGACAACTATTTATGACCGGAGAAAGTATGCCATAAACACTATCATGTTAATCATGTGGGAAATTGCCTTGTCTTTCAATCAGTTTACCTGGCTAGGGCTTATAAAATCGTATGACTGGTTGTGTTACTGTCCAGGACCGGTTGTCTCTTGGTTTTAATTGGTCGTCATGGTTTGACCCATTTATTACTAAAGGGAATAAGATCTCTTACGAATTGTGGTCATAGACATAACCGTTATGTTAAGTAGCTAGGCATACTCTTTAAAGACTTTGCTGTAAAATGTTGATTTGATCAATAATCCTCATTAGGATATATCAAAATAACCTTGAGTTTTCTCTACCTTAATCCCCTTTGTTTATCACAACTACAATATTAATCTCAGAATAATCATCTCAGACTAGCCCGACTTCAGAAAGCAGCATTATATGATACTGTTTAGGTGTGCAAGTTAATTAATGCTTGCGATATAGACCAGCAAGAGATTAATGCTATGGCAGAAGTATATCTCGAGGCTTTCGAGAGAGGTGAGGTCACCCATCCATTCCGGCAGCGCCCAAATGCTGTTGCAATTATCCAGTTTCAGCAATCGGAGGGAGGTAAGGTGCCGCATGCTCTCTGGCAAACTTGCCAGATAATCACAATTGTGGATTTCAAACTCTTGGAGGGCAGGGATGTGGTGAAGCAATCTCCACTTGTCCTTTGGCACTTTGCTGTACCAGACGTACAATGAGGTGGCGGGAGTAGAGGAGGAAATGCTGATGTGGTCTCCCTCACTCCATGACGATATTACTTTGTCGCTGCTAATTATGTCCCATCTAGAAAATATTGGTGGGCATGGTTTTAACCTCAGCGAACCGCAATTCCTTATCCACAGTGTCTCAAGCTTAGGGAACATGAACTCCATGCCATCGTTGCCACTGTAAGTTGTGCTCCACTCTTCCAGTCGTTTCATATCATCCAATTCGAATTCTGACAACCGACGGAATGCTCCGCCGCCGCCACAAAAATCTTCGCCAATTTTGGTAATGCCACGCAGCCCAATGAGATGCAGTTTTCCCAGGTTTGGTAACTGTCCGAGTGGTGGCAGGTTGTTGCACCTCAACAACATTAGGGAGGTGATGAGAAGCATCCAGGTAGGAGGAAGGTGACGACATAATGCCCATGAGCCAGGTAGGGAGTTCTGTACTGCTATAACCTTCTAGCTTAAGGTGCTTCAAGCCACTTGGTGGCACTAGCTCCTCCAACACATCCTTGTCCTCCGAAAGTCGACAAGCATATTTCCAACTGTCCCAATCAAATGTCAGCTTCGAAAGATTTTGTTTCTCAAACAATTTAACAGTACGAGCTTCTTCCGGAAACCTTACATTTTCAAGACTACATATTTCCAACTCAGCAGGATTTATGTCCTCTAGCAGATGAAGATTGGTATTAACATCATTAGCATGAACCATGAAGCATGCCGATTGTACAAATTTACTCAGGGTACCAGAATACATCATGTGCTCCGTCAGTTGATTTGAGCAGCCTCTGAGGTACAAGTATACCAAGGTTTTGAGATTCTGAAATGATTCCGGCAGTTCTACTAGCCTAGAACAACCCGATAAATTGAGATGCATCAGACGCTCAATTTTGCCAATTGATTCCGGCAGTTCTACTAGCCCAGAACAATATGATAAGTCGAGATGCATCAGACGCTCAATTTTGCCAATTGATTCCGGCAGTTCTACTAGCCTAGAACAACCCGATAAGTTGAGATGCATCAGACGCTCAATTTTGCCAATTGATTCCGGCAGTTCTACTAGGCTACAACAACCCGATAAGTCGAGATGCATCAGATGCTTAATTTTGCCAATTGATTTCGGCAGTTCTACTAGCCTATAACAACTTGATAAGTCGAGATGCATCAGACGCTCAATTTTGCCAATTGATTCCGGCAGTTCTACTAGCCTATAACAACCCGATAAGTCGAGATGCATCAGACGCTCAATTTTGCCAATTGATTCCGGCAGTTCTACTAGGCTACAACAACCCAATAAGTCGAGATGCATCAGACGCTCAATTTTGCCAATTGATTCCGGCAGTTCTACTAGGCTACAACAACCCGATAAGTCGAGATGCATCAGATGCTCAATTTTGCCAATTGATTCCGGAAGTTCTTCTAGGCTGTCACAACCCGATAAGTCGAGATGCATCAGACGCTCAATTTTGCCAATTGATTCTGGCAGTTTTACTAGGCTATGACAACCTGATAAGTCGAGATGCATCAGACGCTCAATTGTGCCAATTGATTCCGGTAATACAGTAATGCCCGAAGATCCATGCAGGTTTAGGCACTGTAATCTAGAGAGCCGAGTAACACAGTTGGGCAGCTTCGACAACTTGCATCCGCTTAAATCCAAGACACGCAAAAACTTTGCAAATTTCAATGCATCATCGCGGAGCTCCAGTCCCCGACAATCCAAGAAACGCAGTGCCCTCACTTGGGCCGGGACAATAGCAGACAGTTTTGTTGGCCCACTATAATTTGTGAGCAATGCATAGCGGCAGTACTTGTTCCGACTACTGTTGCTCCCTTTTTCAGCATCAGAGAGAAGTAACTCGTCAGTCATGACTGATCTTGCGAGGTCATGCACTAGGTCGTGCATGCTGAAGTATACCTCTCGCCCTTCGGTATTCTGAAATAAAAAAAAAACAAGTTCTATTAGAAATGTCAAGTCCAGGCATCTTATATATGTCTTGGGGACCTTGCATGTGGTGTGGCTATTGTTCAACGAAGATTGGGCTGTTGGAACCTACAGATAAGTTACCAAATTTTGAGTGCCATATCTGCACTACACCATATGTATGTTGGTCCTACACATACACATGCCAGGGATTGCAGGCTTGGATAAATCCATGACCTCACAAAGTATGCATACATGCTTTCCCATTAAACACACGTGTGTTCTTTGATTAAATGAGGCACAACGAATCGATCCTAGGAATCAAACCCGAATGGGTGAGAGGCCATGGGCCCATCCTTGCACCATAACTTTTGTGACAAACAAAATGTTAAACAGTATTGCCACACTAATTAGACAAAAAATGCGTGGCTTATACACATGCTTAATACAATGGGTGTGCTTGGTGACTAATATGTGAATATGGATTTTATACGTGCTACTTGAAGATGAGTTATGAGAAGGCCAGTACACTCGAAAAAAAAAGAATAGTTGTTCTACTGTGGAGGAGTTAAAGAAGAACAGTTCACTCTAAAAAAACAGTTGTACAGCTGTGGAGATATACAACAACTCACCGAAGATAAATTGGAGTGATGAAGGAAAGACATCCCCAGGAGCTGCGTGACATACTTCTCGCCAAGTTGTGTGGCTGAAAATGTTTCGGTGGATGGCTTGATGAAATCGAGAGCAATCCATTGGTAAATCAGATCATATTTACCTATATTCTGACCTTTTGGAAAGATTGCACAATAGGCAAAGCATGATTTTAGATAGGATGGCATTCTTTTGTAACTTAACATTAAGGATGGAAGCACTGAATGTATATCTTCTGGTGATTGTATTAAAGGTTCATTCCAAATGTCACTGTCTCTCACTGCTGACCATCCCTCAAGATCCATTTTCGATAATGTGTACCCAAGTGCTCGAGCTGCTAATGCTATACCAGCACACTTGCTTGCGATGTCCTGTCCTATCTGCTCCAGTTGTTCTTTGTCATGTCTAGATTCAAAGTTACACCTTTTCTTGATTATATTCCAGCACATGGTATGATCCAAGGGCTTTAAATCATATGATTTACCAGTTCGAATATTTTCTGCAATTTCTTCGATACGTGTAGTTACTATGACATCGATCTTGCAGCCCTCGTTGCCCACATTTAGCATAGTCTTCAACTTTCCCAACTCAGTGTTTTTTTCCTCCCATAGGTCATCGAGAACAATTAGAATCTTCTTACCATTAAGTATCTTCTTAAGCCTCTGGTTTATTGACTCCTGATCATTCAAGTCTTGGTTTCCTTGATCTGAAACTCGGGAGATTATACACTTCCCTATTTTCTTCAAGTCAAGCACCTCGGACACAGACCCATACCCGATGATCATACTCTTTAAATTGGGTATCGTTGAAAACCAGTCTGGCCAAGGTTGTTTTTCCTATGCCTCCAAGACCATTGATAGGAACAATTATGGTCCCTTCTTTGGTATTTCTTTCCAGTAACAATTCTATGATTTCCTTCTTTTCTTCCTCTCTACCCAGGATTTCTTCATCCACCGCTGATGTTGTTTCCCGTTGGACAATAATCTGCTCCTCAAAGTTACTGCCAGAGTCTGGTGAGAAATGGAATCTCTTATGGTCTTTGTGGATCTCTGTCAGTTCCTGTCTCATTTTTCTCATCTTGTTAGCCAAGGTAATGTTTGGTGCAATCGCAAAATATGAAAGCAGACCTGTCCTCTGTAAGAAAATTTAAACTTATATCAGATCTGGAAATCAGGAAAAACATCAATCTTCATATATATTTCTACGAAGTACCTTTCAATAGGAATATAGGATTAGTATCGGATTATGCTACCGCCGTCAGGCAGGGTCCAAAAAATACGACACATCACGCTAGTTTTGTTTATGCGACTAGTTCAGAAAATGCTGGCGTTGCAAACACTTTTGTAGGGGAGTGCATAAGCCCTAATAGGACCCTGATAGGCTAATATGGAGTAACCAAGAATATCATGCGATCTTAATGTCGATGATCGTAAAAGTAAAATAAGAGAGCACAAATAAGTACCGTTAATAGAAAATTCATCTCAGTACTGACGAACGACAGTCACTTGACAATGGTAGTACTAACTATGTGAAATCATGTGCTGAAAAATTGGCTAGGTAGTGAAATTGGCATTGCAAAGTAGTTATGATTATGGCATGTGTGGTGTTTGTGCATGTGCTGTGTCAAATATTATTTGATATGCTGGTGATAGCATGATAATGGTTTTGCTTGATGCAATACGCTCGTGTAAGTGGTTGCATGGATTGACTTTGAGTCAAGTTGTGGACTTGTGCTCGGAATTGTTTCTTATTTATTCATGTACAGGTGTTACTTGAGGGCGAACGTGGTCGATGACGGGACCGGAACTAGGTTCATGGAGGAACTGAGGTTCGGAACTAGATTCAGGGAAGAATCGAGGTCTTGGTGATCATGGATGTCATGCGGGACGTTCGGGCTAGAGAACAGTGCACATGGAGGCTGGTTAGTCACGTGAGTATAGTATGTGGGCTGTACATGGTGCAAAAGCTATATTGGGCCATGTTAGGCCAAGTGGAGTTGTATACAAATTGTATTGGGCCATGTTGGGCCTATTGGAGTTGTATACAAACTCTTTAGGATTGCTCACTACAAATAGAGGGAGGTCTCCTGTTTATCTAGTGTGCTCAGGTATTAGGGTTTGTACTCTTTTGTTTGGAGTACTGTCAGACAAAAAGAAATAAAAAAATCTTTTTTGCGAACCAAGCCGTGCTACAGTAATCGTGATCGCTACAGTAATCCTTGCGGTTGGAATTTTGCTCCTGGCGTGAGTTTCTGTTGGCTGTCGAATTATTCCTTGCGGCTGGTTGTTTTCCTGGCGGCCTGGACGAGAAGATTTGCTCCTGGCCGGAATTCCGGAAACATGAGCGACTAGAAGTTCTTTCTTGTGCTGCATGCATGCATTAGTGCGGAAGAATTTTTTTTGGGCCGTGACTAGAAAACTTGCGGCCGGCCGGCGACTAGAACTTCGGCGACTGATTGGTTCGTAAGTTCCTCTTTTTCTTGATTGCATCTTGTGTGCCTGCTGCTGATCATCGGTGTAACCAAGAGTTAAGTATCTTCTAATTGCTGCTGACAAGAGGTTGATCTGAACCTATCCTTTGAACCCATATGTACTACTTGCTTACTGCTGTGTGGATTGAGTTGTTTGCTGTTCCATCTACTAGTTTGGTGCATGCTAGCTGATTGGAGATTGAGAGACATTGCTTCTATTATTGTTAACCCGAGGAACTAGGACTTGATACATATACGCTCATACACTTTTCGTTTTCGTTCCTCACTTGCATGTCTGTTTTATTTTCAGATTGATTCATTGTTTTACCATGATAATTTTGATTTGATCTATCCAAAACCTTTCTAGGGCATCTAGTGATTGATCTAAAAAGTTTGATTGGTTAATTCATCATAAATCCTTATTAATCTCGTAATTAGGGTTAGATCAATTTTCGTCACTATTGATACAATCATATTGCGAAGGTAATATGTTTAGATCCGTAGATCCGATCAAGCTGATTCCTATCGTGTTAATTTCTAAATTGAATCTAGTTTCTACAGTTAAAATTTCACATCAATCCAACGATGGGATCTTCGATAATTATTGTTTTAGTGGACGTGCATCATTCTGTTTTGTCGAATCCGAATCAGTTAATTTGAGTCCGAATTAGGGTGTTTAAAAAATAATCAAAAATTTGATTTTAGCTTCCGCGCAATTATTCACCCCCTCTGATTGCTAGTTTAATATATATCAATCCTACAAACTACGTACCTTTCCATCTTGGAAGTCGTCGAGCATGTCGGAGATGTCGTAGGCGGCGTTCTTGAGCCGCCTCAGCCACTCCTGCACCGCTTTGTCCTTGATCGACCTCCCATCGGCGTCCTCAAGCGTCTTCCCAATCATATCCAGCTTGTTCTTCATGTCCTCCAGGTCGTCCTTTAAGTTCCACCGCATCATCAGCTGATCTCCAGTGACAGAAGCCAGCTTAGCACCCGCCTTCTCGAGGATAGCAGCCATGGCCGCACAGCTCTCTCTCTCCCCCTTAGGTGGAAGAAGCTGGAGGAGGTAGCTTTGAAGAGAGAGATGTCTTGTGGGGGTTACATTTATCTGCAGCCATCCGCCGTAGGATGCCCGTATTGAGTTGCATGCACCAACCAGTTCACCCAAAAACTTAAGCTGATGAGGAAAGGTGGGCAATTCACTTATACTTCAACACTCCCCCTCACGTGCAGGCTCCCTCAGGCCTAGGACGTGGAATAGAAGTGGCTGCAATTATTATGTTTTAAATTGCGCCAATCGGGTCTTGAACTCGAGACCTCTTGGCTCTGATACCATATTGAGTTGCATGCACCAACCAGTTCACCCAAAAGCTTAAGCTGATGAGGAAAGATGGGCAATTCACTTATACTTCAACAGCCCGCTCGGCCATTGCGCGTGAGACATGGAAAAGTTAGGCCCGACTTTCCTTCAAAGTTAATTAAAGTTAGCCCCGACTTTCCTTCAAAGTTAATTAAAGTTAGGCCCCGCAGAGCACATCACTTTAATTAATCTACTCTGTCAGCATATACTACGAGACATGGACCCCGTATATTTATATTGGCCGTTGTTTTCACAATAATAATGTTAGTAAGAACCAGTAAAATTGTCATTACCTAATTAAAAGTGTTTGCTTTCAAAAAATTCATCCGGCGTTATTTTCATATGGCCAATATAAATATATTTACTTCTATTTCTCTTCAACACTATCTTTTCCTTATGTCAATGGTGTTGGAATAGCCAGGAAAATTTTTGTTGGTCTATGCAACTACTCTAGCCTTTTCTAGTCTTTCATTGCTATATATAGATGAGTACATAACCAACTAACTAACAAATTCTATCCGCTAACAACTAACTTAAATATATCAGAACTCTATCCTTACTTCAAACGTTTTGTTATAATCTTTTCTCTTAATCAATGTATGTCAAGATTATATCTAACATTTTCTCCTCTAATCTTGACACACCGAGTCTTTCTTATTGAGACAATCGGTCTCAACTACGATTTGCCCAACTTTTACTCGACATAAGATAGAGAACACATCTTCTTAACATCCCAGACTCATCTTCGACGGTCTCAACTTTGGCGAATGACTATGAACGGCGAATACATCTCCTCGACGTCTTGGACACATCTCCCACAAGCTCAACTTATGACAGAGAACACATCTCCTAAAGTCTCAAACTCAACTTACGATGAACTAGACTCAGCTAATTAGGTGGACTTGTCGGGCCGTAGAACCCCTCCGTACCAATGGTCAATAGATGCCTGCCTCTTATTGATGAATTTCCCGTATGCCGCTATCTCCTCGATCCGTTTAATCTACACGAAGATGGTAGGATCGCTCGCTGGATGGAGACAAACTCCTCCCTTCCCTTGACATCCTTTGTGACACAGAAATACAAACCTTCTCTGATGTCTCTGTTGCTTCTTGCGTGCGCACTGCTGTCCCGTGTACTGTAGCCACACGTCTTCTCTCTTTTCTGCAGTACGAGGCTTTGCTTCGACCGTCAGCCAGAGCCGCCTCCTCGTCCACCTTTGGTTCCTCTGGTTCAGGTATTACAGCAACTAGTCAGTGCCACGCGCTACGTCGTATCGTGTAAATTTTCGTAGTGCGTATTATGTGTTGCATAAAATTTGAGAAATTTGGTCGCGATGCTGTGTCGCGCGAAATTTTGTTCGATTGATATTTCTGCAAAAAAATTGCGTAATCTCGGTTTTCTTGTTTTTTTTTTAAAAATAGGCTGTTAGAAGCTATTGGTGAATATTTGGATTGCTAGGAGCCGTCGGTGAATCTGTATTTTTTAGAGAAAAACGCAGAGGGGCCTAAACATATTTTTGTTTTTTTGTGTAATTCCGGTTTATTATGTTTTTTTTAAACAAATAGGTCACTAGAACCAATCGGCGAATCTGTGGATCATTATAAACCGTCCGCGAATCTGCAGTTCTGTTTTTGGGAGAAAACAAGCGTATTTTCGTTTTTTTTTTTGCGTAATCCCGATCTTCTTGTTTTTAAAAAAAAAGGGTCGCTGGGACCCGTCGGTGAACTTGTGGACTGCTATAAATCATCGGTGAATATATGTTTTTTGTTTTTGGGAGAAAACCACGAAGGGATATAAATGTAATTTTGTTTGTATTTTTTTTTGCGTTAGGATGCGTTGGCGAACCTATGGGTTACTATAAATATTCATTGAATCTGTGTTTTTTTAGAAAACAAGCGAATTTGTGTTTTTGGGAGAAACCGCGGGGGGATATAAATGTAATTTTTTTTTGCGTTAGGACACGTCAGTGAATCTATGGGCTGTTATAAACATTCGATGAATCTGCGTTTTTTTTTTGAGAAAACCGCGGCTAGGACCCGTCGGTGAATCTACGGGCTACTATAAACCTTCGACGAATCTGTGTTTTTTTAAAACTGTGGCTGTTTTTTTATGCATTTCGAAAAATTTAGTCATATTTCAGTTTTCGTATTTGTTTTAAAAAAGGGTTAATTGGATATATGCCACTGTAGGAACCGCTTATTTGAGATTTGCCATCGTTCCTTTGCTTTTTTGAACGATGCCATTATGAAACCGTAGTTATTCGAAATATGCCACCGCTCGCGACACGTGTCCCGTTCGGTCAAACCGAGCGCACAACTCAGCCCATTCGGACGATTTTGCCCCTCCGCCTAAAGTCTTGTTAGAATTACGTAGAAATCTCTAAAGAAGATCTAAAGCTAAGATTTTTACCTTGGTGACCCGAGATCCTCATCTACCTCTGGTAAAAATATAAAAAATTGAAACTTTTGGAAATTCAAAAATAGAAAACCAATAAATTTGAAAATAGCAATGCGAATTTTTAAAATTAAAATATAAAAGATAAAATTTTAAAACTTTATATAAGATTAATAATACTATTTCAGATCTTGACAAAAATTTCATGAAATATTAATACCATTTTAGCCTTAAATTAAATATAAAACAAAATAGACGGAGGGGCAAAATCGTCCGAATGGGCTGAGTCATGCGCTCGGTTTGACCGGACGGGACACGTGTCACAAGCGGTGGCATATTTCGAATAAGCACGGTTTCATAATGGCATCGTTCGAAAAAGCAAAGGAACGATGGCAAATCTTGAATAAGCGGTTCCTACAGTGGCATATATCCAATTAACCCTTAAAAAAATGGGTTGTTAGGACCCGTCGGTGAATTTATGGGCCGCTATAAACCTTCGATGAATCTGTGTTTTTTTTAGAAAACCGCGGTTACAACCTGTTGGCGAATCCATGGGTTACTATAAACCTTCGACGAATCTGTATTTTTTTTAACTGTAGAGGGACATAAAGTAATTTTTTCCGGGGTCCGTTCCGCAAAAAACCATATGGAGGACCTAATTGTAAACCGCGAAGGGACCTAAATGCAATTTTCATATTTTTTGAGTCTATTTTATTAAAAACCCGCCAAAAGGACCTAAATGCGATTTTCAATTTTTTGGAGGACCTAATCGCGAGGGAGGGTGAGGTGGCATGGCTCAATGCCCTCCAATCTTTCCACTTTAATATATACTTATGCATTTTGGGAAATTTGGTCATATTTTCGGTTTTCGTATTTGTTTAAAAAATGGGTTGTTAGGATCCGTCAGTGAATTTATGGGCCGCTATAAACCTTCGACGAATTTGTGTTTTTTTTAGAAAACCGCGGTTTCAACCCGTTGGCGAATCTATGGGTTGCTATAAACCTTCAACGAATCTGTGTTTTTTTAACTGTAGAGGGACATAAAGTAATTTTTTTCTATGGTCCGTTCCGCAAAAAAACATCTGGAGGACCTAAATGTAAACCGCGGAGGGACCTAAACGCAATTTTCATATTTTTTGAGTCTATTTTATTAAAAAACGGCCAAAAGGACCTAAATGCGATTTTCAATTTTTTGGAGGACCTAATCGCGAGGGAGGGTGAGGTGTCATGGCTCAATGCCCTCTTTATGGGCCGCTATAAACCTTTGACGAATCTGTGTTTTTTTTTAAAACCGCGGTTACAACCCGTTGGCGAATCCATGGGTTGCTATAAACTTTCGACGAATCTATGTTTTTTTAACTGTAGAGGGATATAAAGTAATTTTTTTTTCGGGGTCCGTTCCGCAAAAAACCATCTGGAGGACCTAAATGTAAACTGTGGAGGGATCTAAACGCAATTTTCATATTTTTTGAGTCTATTTTATTAAAAACCGCCAAAAGGACCTAAATGTGATTTTCAATTTTTCAGAGGACCTAATCGCGAGGGAGGGTGAGGTGGCATGGCTCAATGCCCTTCAATCCTTTCCACTTTAATATATAGTGTATATGTGTGTATATATATATGCTAGCAACCTTTGCATCATGGCCAGTTGGAAGCATAGCGGTGCGAACCACTCCGTGTCTTCTGATTCCACTACTAAGGATTGTAAATCAGAATCGGTTCTTTTTTGTCATTACAGTCGGTTCTAGTAGTGATACAAAATCTTTAGATAGTGATGAGGAGAAGCTATCACAGTCGGTTTTTGACCAGATTGTGATAGAGCCTCATCACAACCGATTGTGATGATATGGTCATTAGAATCGGTTCTTATGTGAAACTAATTCTGATGACCCTATCATCAGAATATACAATATAAACATGTTTAACAATCAGTACACATGCATATATATATATATATATATATATATTACATTGACATATATAATTAATATTGTTTACATATGGACTAGTATGATACTTCAGGATCTCTAAACCTGCCGTTCTCCGATATAACTTCTAACCAGTCCCACTGGCATAAATGATCTCGTATATAGTTGAGTGTTTTGCAGTCTAAGCTCCTCTGGGGGCTATATATGAGTATATAACCGACTAGCTAACAAACTCTATCTGCTAACAACTAACTTAAACATATCGAACTCTACCCTTACTTCAAACATTTTGTTGTAATCTTATCTCTTAATCAATACATGTCAAAGACTATATCTAACATGGTGTGAATGCCTCTCACTACCTTGAAAAAGCTAATCAGTGGCGGTTCGAAACTGCCATCAGTGACGGTTTTGAACCGCCACAGATTTAGTGCCATCGATAATCGAGATTATCGCGATGGCGGTTCTAGAACCGCCACAGATAATAAGTTTTGTGACGGTTTTGGCTAGAACCACATCGATATTTCGATATCGATGACGGTTCTAGCCAAAAACCAGAATCGATACCTCGATATCATGGCGGTTTTGGCTAGAACCGTCACCGATAGTCCGATTATGAGAAAATAAAAAAGCGGCATTTGTGGCTAGCCTCAGCGATGCTAGCCATGCCCTCAGATAGAATATATATAAGAGAATTGATAGAAGTGTCATACAGAAGCAGAATTGATAGAAGTGTCATACAATAAGTCGACAATACAATATGAACAAATGAAGAATTGAATGAAATAGTATAAGTCGACAATACAAGGTAGAATCTAACAATGTTGGCAACTGTGCAATTCGAGAGCACGACAAAGTAACTTAGTAACTAATATTCGAAATTTCAGGACTAACCATCTCATCTTGTCATTGCAACCACCTCTGAGACCTTTAAACATATACAATTAAGTGTTTGAGTTTCAATTCAAAAGCGGTCTAATACCGATAATTTCATAATGCATGAAATTACAATAGACAAGATGAATATTTTACAATGAGTGAGCAATGAAAGCGGTTTAGTCATTCGAAACACGATAGGAAACAAAAAGGACCATAGTAATCGCAGCAAACACGGAATCCAAAGAGAAGTACGATATATTGAATAGAATAATCCGGCAATGTGAGCATCATAAGCTGCAAAAAGCATAAATAATTTGTCAGTGTATATTTAGACTTAAAGTTGGTGGGAGTAATCCCCAAATGGATTGTTATATTAGAAAAAATATGCAATTATTTGCGAATTAGTGCTCACCATAAGCATTCAAGTAGTCTACTAACAAATCGATTTAAGAGACTTGTTGAAACGGCTGCTTCAGGGTATGTAGGAGCCTTTTGAATCCATTGCTGCCAAGTAGAGCCGTAGAGTTAATCAATTACAACGTGGTATGGAGGATTATGTATATAAATTTGAATAATTAAGTACATTGTTACAGTATGTCATGTGGAATAAGACCAGGAAAATACAATTTAGAAAATGAAATTATTGAAAAGAAAAAAGCAAACTCAGATTATAGAAGGAGTGACATTCTCAATGAATATGATGTATTGTACCAGGGCTCAATAGAATTAGTAGATCCTTCAAATTTTTAGACTCCAGATTATTCTATAGAGACACGTAAAAGTATTGCGTCAAACAAAGAAGAAAGGCATAATATTTAGCTTCATATGCTCATTTATGCAAAGTGCGAGATCATATGGTGCCATAACTTGTCACAAAATAACAAGTCTTAAGATATGAAGGTAAGGCCAACTACAGAAGATTTAAATGGCCAAAAAACCTTACATTTGAGGAAAGATTATTTATGCCTAACGATGATGATTGCCAAGATCGTTAGCAATTTACTAATGTCACCATCTGCATACTTTGTACTTCTTCTAAAAGAACCAATATATGTATGTTAACTTTGACTACTACTTGAAAAGAACCAATCTATGTATATTTATGTGTTGAGATATGAAGAGACAATGATAGATATATAGGGCAAACAAAGCTGCCATCTGAACCATAAACCATCAAATAATTTTCTCAAAAAGTATGTGCAATACATAAACCATGTGCCTGACAATTACCTCATTAAAGATCCACTCATTGATTCCTTCTTCTTTTAATAGGAGAAGGTATTTGAAGACCAATCCAACAATGTCCTCCATGTGTTCTGAAATCATTGCATGTGCACATAAGAGGCTTAATAACATCAAAATGTGCATGAAAATGAAATGGTCGTGTCAATTCTAAAAGAACAAAATCAAAATGGAAATCGACCATGACCAAAGATCGTGAGCCTCATGCTTATCGAGAAAAGGAGTATTGTGTAATTGTAGCTGCCTCCCCGACCATCAAGTTCATGGCCACCCCTTGTAAATAAAAGAGAATACATATTAATAATGTCGAATTGAAGGATGATATTAATAAGGTCCAGAAATATGAGAAGAATCATCATACCACGCCATCGACGTCTAGTATAGTGGTTGTAGAAACAATATGCCTTTTTTCACTTGGTTAGTTTATCAAAGTAACCAAGTAATTTTTCACTTGGTTAGTTTATCAAACTATTACAAACACATGAAATAACTTCATATGAAAAAATAACCATGTAAGGCAAACACATGAAATATTTAGAAGTGCCACTCGCATGTGTGTACATGTGTTCCTCAAGAAGACAAACATACATGCTACAGTAGCAGAACCACTGACAAGAGAAGTGGCATTGAGGAAAGAAGGGGCTCCCATTTCAAAGGTACAAAGAGTTATTTACACTTTGTAATGAAATAGAATTGAAGTAAGAAAAGCCTAAACTAGTTTTCGAAACTAGAAGCCTATGGGTCTTCGGAGCTTGGAGACACGCGATGTGAGAGATGAGTATGGAGGAGTGGATCGTTGTTGTCTTGGTCATAAAACTCGCCTTTTTTGTTGAGTATTTCCTTCATGATGAAGTAGGCGAGCTGGCCCTGAACGGCTTGGATTTCAGAAGCAATCCTATCAGAGATGACTTGAGGCGCCAGAGGTATGAAAATGTAATTAAGAGAGCATATAGAAATCGAGTGGCGCGAATCGATGTGTCATGTTAGTATGACTGACCTCCACGTCATTGTCTTTTATTGTGCAACTTAAGATTTCCCGCATGTACTGGCACACGAAGTACCCACATAGATTTGTTCCTTGCTTCGCCAGACATCTGCGAAAATCGAATGAACTAAGATGTCGTCGAAGGAGCTATTTACTATGAAATACGATATAAGAATATTCCTTGCGCGTGCATCGGAAATTTAGTACGGATTGTAAGGGTTTTCTGGTATGGGCGGTGTCTCGTGCTCTTCTGACAATATCTTTTGAACGCCTCGTTGATTAAACGTGTCATCACTTCATAGTCTGCTTTAGGTTTATCCAGTGGATCCATGATCAGCATCTTGCTCTTGTCTGGATGAATTACTACGAGAATCCAAAGGAATCGGATGCCATAGCCATTAGTCGTTACGTCAGAGTAAATAACGAAACCAACGAGTAATTTAACTCGCTAGTGAGGAACTTACTTAAAATTGTATGGTACAAGTATAAACTCCTTGTCTTGTAGTTTAAGCAAAGCTTTATAGACGTACTCCTCGACCTCCTTTGGTACTCTCTCGATTTCGGTTTGGCAAACCGCTCCGGTCGAGAATCCCATCGCCCCTTGGTTCTTCGTAGTTCTTGAATCTCGATCTATATAACGAAATAGTTAGACATGACATCTATCGGTATTACGTGAATGTAGACCAAGATTGATATATTAGACACTTACAATTGTCCACAATCTCAAAAACATATGTCGAGGGCGTCATGATAGAACAAGTTGTGCATGTTATCGAATTCTATTAAGAAGTAGCCATAGCCCTCGTGGTGAAAATGTTCCTCACGGAACACTGCAGTGATCACCTTCGGGAGTACGTCTTGGTTGGATCGCTCCATGTACCATGCATGTAGTCGCCGCATCATGGGTGTTAGACTGTTTAACTTCGAATCGGTGACTAAGGGCTTCCCAACCTCGAATGTCAATCTTGGTTGATTTTCTTGTTCATCAGACTTCCCCTTGCCCTTACTTTTTTCACGGACGACATCATACTCGGTCCCGGCTTCCCCGATCTAGCTGACACTACTGCCTAATGTGCCATTTTTGGGATCGAGGTTGTAGGTTTGTCCTTTGAAGTACCTGTGTTCTGAGTTTCTGCGTTGAGTACTAACGGGGCCATATTTATGGGGCCCTCAATGGATTTCTTTTTCTACCTCATCTTGCTTCTTCACCATTTCACTCTCGTGTGTCGGTGGATCGATAGCATGGATTGCATCGCAGAGAGGTCGGCGATGCATGATCCAAGACGATGTCGAGAGGGTGCCACCGCATGGTCCAAGATGATGTCACGCTTGCGCCATCGATGAATGAGTGGACGGCACCTCCCGAGTTGTTATCTCGTCATTGGCGGGTTTTTCTAGCCCGATATCAAGAAGCGTGCAACTACCGTGTCCACGGACCTTTGCATAACCGGCGCTATCGGGGCATTGTGCAGACACCCCTTGTTGGCACGGATAAGCTACCCTGTAGCAACAGAGAAAGATGTTCATCACGCACGTTGAGCCGACAGGTGTGGGGTCATGTATGTCGCCCACAGGATAATGGTTTAGGTCCGCTTGTCCGGGCGTGGACCCAGAATCGCCACGACGACTGTAGGGTTGGAGAGGCGTTTTGGCTGCGTCTGCTCAAGGCTTCTTGTACTTGTCGTTGAACTTGTTCGTGAATGGTGGGTTGTAATTCTCGCAGAACCCTTTCCTTCATACTTTCCATTTCTGCTGTGACTGCTCTTCTTTAGCTCTTTTCCGACTCCTATAAGAGTCTTCGTGCTCGTGGAATCCCATCTTCCATGGAACCTTGACCCCGACGCCGTGTTCGACCGGGTGCTCTTTGTTTCGAGGGCGCCGATAGCTCGTCTTTCTCCTGTTTGGGTGGAAGGATCCTTGGGTGGATGGGCGTATAATCGATGAACTCTTTGCGCTTTCGCTTCGTCTTCGCCGCTCTTGAATGATAAACTCCAAGAGACAAGAGATTCGCCTCGCTAGCACGTAGTGCTTCACTCACCGTAGTCCGACCAAGGGACTTGTGCCATCTGTTGGATCACTTGTAATTCTGCTGTCCCATTGAGCAATTTTACAGTGTACCCACTCGTGCCAAGTCCGTGGGGTGAGTATTCCTTCTTGAGATGCTAATGTGGTCCTCACTAGACTTCCTTGTCGCTTCAGATTGCTTCATCGCCACAAACTCATCCCAAGATGGTCAGTAATCTTGGGTAGTCTTCGACGGTGACCGCTTTTGCTTCACATAATTTACGCTCAGCCTCGCCTTGAAGTTTCTCCACGCCGCATCCATGGTCATCAATGCATCGCGACGACGAGTTCTTCTACTCCTTCGGGAATGCGAAGGTTCCTTTGAGCTCGTCCACAGATCCTCTTTGGTGGTTGGGCACTTTATGCCAATCCAAATAGGTGATTGGCACTTTCTCCCTACGATGTACCCGCATGTTGACTCAGATTTTGTCTTTGCCTTTTTTCGTGCAACAGGGACCCGAGATCTCGAGACCTCCGTGATGGTGTACGGCTTCAGCTTTTATTCTTCCCTCGTCCTCTGTTGCAACAGAAGTGGAGGCCTCGGGAACAGCGGTCGAGGCCCGGGAACAGCGGTCGAGGCCCCGGGAACAGCGGTGGAGGCCTCGGCAACTTCAGTGGTTGGGTGGAGGGTAAGGTACCTGCTCGGGCTCTCCGCCATTATAGGCTCGATTTGGGCTCCATTAGAATTACTCAATAGAAAGGAGATATTTCAGAGAGGAAAGAAAATATGTACTAACCGATAGAATAACTAAGTGTATCATATTGAATTAGCACATCGAGGAAAATATGTACTAACTGAGGAGTAAGATAGAAGATGTACTAACTGAGGACTATATTAGATCCTTAAAGTGCCTGTCCATGGCTCATTTCGAGTCCATGTACTAACTGATGTACTAACAATGGCATGATCAGGAAGAAATTTATGAGTTTTGCTTACCTTTGTTGGGAATTTTTTTAAATAAGATAGAAGATGTACTAACTGAGGACTATATTAGATCCTTAAAGTGCTTAGAGTTATTTGGTTTTACAAGACTAAGTGAATTGTTCCTGCGAATGATATCAACTATCTCCACTATACACAACTACTAGCATATATATACATATATAGACACAAGATCAAGCACATACATAAGAATATATATATATATATATAGACACAAGATCAAGCACATACACAAGATCAATACCAACATGATATTAAAGAACTCATCCACACAAACAGAGATATCAACAATGGCATGATCATTAACAAATCAAGTAGCATCTAGCTCAAGTTGTTTTACTTTTAAAGTGTTCTCGGATGTCGGGTTGCCTTATATCTCAAAGAGAATTAATTTAATGTGCTCTCAGATTTGGGTATGGATGAAGATAAGGATCTTCAAAGACAATCACAAATGGGCTAACACTTTATTCAATGAAATAGGCCTTGAACTCTTACCACCTTAAAATGCACAAGAAAGAATTTCATTGCCTAGATATTTACTAGTTATTCACTACGACATAGGGCAATTTCATAATTCCTAAAGCATGTAGTGTCGTAATATTATCTTTCCCAAAAGCCATAATTTCGCTCTACATTGTCAAAGCTATCTCTATAACACTATTATTTTTTATTTATTTATTTTACTATGGAAACAGTCCATATAATTCGTTTACTTTAGGAGAATTTGCTGAGAATTCTACTATGGACCCATTGCCATGTAGAGGTGAAATTACTTGTACTTTTTTAACTATGGAAACAGTCCATAGTACCCATTTACTATATGTGTCATAGTAGTTGATGCTTGGGATCTCTTATTCTACCGCTACCCTGATCTTGATGTACTTATCATAGTTTTTGGTACACGTAGCAAAAGGATAGCAGCAGAAGTAAGCAATTCTTTGAAGCATTTAAGTCTATAGTTCAAGGCCTAAACCACATAAATAAAGGTTCTGATCATTCTAGTACCCAGGTTCATCACAGAGCATCACCCACGTATGACCCGAAGGCAACAAGTAAGACAAGTAAGGCAACAAGTAATAGCAGCAGAGTATAATGCATCCACAATGTTAAGGGCATCCACAATGTACTTCCCAACAAAAATAGAAATTTTATCAATCGCTTGTATTTCATTCCTTCAAACCTCAGATTTGTTTACTAATGTATTGATTATTCCAATGAACAAGATGAAAAACATTACATAACTCATCGCTAGCAAAGATGATACTTTGAAGGACACAAATGTAAAGCTTAGTTCATTCATTGTAAGTGAAGCCATTCATTCATTCACAAGATCTAAGAATGTAAAGCTCTCAGAAGTGCCATCTAAGACACAGATGTAAAGCTTATAGCGAAGTGCCATCGAAAATTAAGAGCTTCATGTGAATTTAAAGTTTGTACTATTGCAAAATGATCAAGGACTTACTCATATTAAAAGACTAAAGCATGATCTAAGAATAGGGTTACATATTCTAATATCTCAGACACAAGATCGAAAATGCAAGAACAAGCATACACCTACACTCTTCAACAGATAACAAGACATACATAAACTCGGTGCATCTCATAGCACAATAGCAAAGGATGGCAAGACATGAAAACTGCCTAAATATCTCTAGCTCATTCCTGCTTAAACACATTTGAACATGTGTACCCTAATACTTGCTATCATCACTCACACTTATCCACAAATTCATACTAGCATCACCATGAGCCTAAAATTTCACAAATCTACACATATCAATCACAAAGACAAAGACATATTACCAAATTCCAACTGATAATCAAGCACACGGATAACAATCACAGACAAAGACACATATCAATCACATCACAACACGGCTTGGAGTTCATGTTACCTCGCTGTGCAGATTTAATAGCGGACGGCTCGAGTCCTCCCCACGACGACTTGCGGGCAAGACGGTGCGGAGTGCCGCGGCGCGGGTCGGAGTCCTCCCCACGACGACGCTATGGGCGGCAGTGCGGAGAGGCGGCGGACGGTGCGGAGCTGCGGCATGGCGTGGGAGTTAGGGCATGCGCCGGTGGCTTGGCAAGGCTGGGCGCATGTGGCGCTGGTGAGGGCGCAGAGACGGCGCTGTCAGAGGAGCAAGGCGGTGGTGGCGGGAGTGGAGGGCACTTGGAGTGGCGGCGGGGAGCTAGGGCACAGGAGTGGAGGGCACTTGGTGGTGGCGGGAGCTAGGGCATGTGAGCGGAAGCGAAATTTCGAGAATGCGTATATGCGACGGCCGAGCTATATGTAGAGAGTATCTCGTGGCGGTTAAGAATAATAACCGTCACAGATAACGTTATCTGTGGCGGTTAAGAACAATAACGCCACAGATATCGATTATCTGTGATTGTTATTGTTCTTAATCGCCACAGAATATCGTTATCTGTGATTGTTATTGTTCTTAACCGCCATGATACTCCTCCCACGCCATAGATACAGATGACAATCAGATAAACTCCAGAAGCATGCATAACTCTAAAAACTGCAGAAATCATAATAAACCATGTTGCATATGACAATACATGATTTTTTTCTTCCATACATTAATACATATGAAGCATGTATAACATAAGTCCTAGAAGCATTTAACTGTTTATATCCTGGAGCACATAAAAATTGAGTAAATAGAATTATTCAAGCTACTACATTTCTCAAGAGCTATAGAAACTCTGAATTCAATTGAACAAGACTCCACCATCGCCTAGTCGAGACTTCGAAGTTTCGAAGTTTTCTCATCAAAATCATGCATATTTATTTCCTATTAATTCGACAGAAATGTACATTTCTTACATCACATTTCCATTACTCCATATAAATGGCGACATGTTGCCATTACTCCTAGCTAATTATTTTCTTTCACAATTTGGCCTTCGTTGTGATCATCGCGATGATAGGTAACTTCTTGAGTGGTTTCTTCCTCGGGCTTGATGTCGTCGTCATGAAAGGAGGCAACTCATCAAACCGGTTGTACTCTTCCTCATCCACGACATTCTCAACTCCAACGATCCTTCTTTTTCCTTGCGTAACTACGTGGCGCTTCTTATCCGCCGGTCGATTATGTAGAATACTTGTGCTACTTGATTCGCAAGTACGAATGGTTCGCTCTCAGATCCCACATGTTCGATGTCCACATGAGTAAAGCCGCACTTGTCCACCTTGACACCATTCGAGTCGCACCCAATGACATCGAAACACCGGATCTTGAAAATGCAGAGTCCACCTCCCAAATCTCCTCTATGAACCCGTAGTAGATGCTCTTCAGACGCCTATGTTGTCGTGAGGCATCTATACGGACACCACTGCTTTTGGTAAGTGCTCTTGCTATCCCGAGCTCGTGTAAAATGTATATCCATTGATGTCATATCCTTGCCATGTCATGATTGTACCTGAAGGCTCTTTTGCCAACCACCTCAATGTAACACTCGTTTCTTCACCAGACATGTGCTCCCTGAACCAATGACTGAACAAACGATTGTGCTCTTTTGTTATCCAAATCTCTGACTTTCCTCGGTTTTCCCTCCTTAGCTTACCCTTGTGTATGTCCATATACGGGCACACCTCAAGTGACTGTTGCAATACTGTGAAATGGGCTTGTTCGAACAAAATATTATCGTAAGAATTTGTAGATTTCTTTCCTATTACACCTTTCCCACCTAGCCTACCCTCATGGCGAGATACTCGCACTCCTACCGGTTCGACCTCCTCCATGTAATCGATACGTAACTCAATAACCTCCTCGCTTGCATAACCTTCTACAATTGAGCCTTCCGCCGAGATCGACACGTACATATTTCTTCGTAACACCCATATACCTTTCAAATGGGTACATTTGATGCGTGAATACGAGGTCAGAAATATTTATCTCATTGACAAGGTGAACAATGAGATGAACCATGATATCAAAAAATGATGGGGGAAAATACATCTCCAGCTGGCACAGAGTCTTTACCACATCAGCCTGAAGTTCATAAAGTCCAACGGGATCGATGACCTTCTCGTGAAATCGTGTTGAAGAAGGAACACAACCTCGTGATTGCCTCTCGGACCTTGTCGTGCAAAACACCTCTAATTGCAACAGTGAGCGACCCCCATTTTTACACAGATGCAAAATGGAAATCTAATGTGCTTGCAAGATTAGTCCTCGGATCAAGAGCTAGCACGCACATTTCAACAAATGGAATCACAACCATACAACATATTAATTTAAGCGAAACGAATAATTACATAACTATTACAACTCGAGAATAAATGGCGCAAAGGAAGCAATAACTTGCGGTTTGCCCATCCAATCCATGAGCAGTAACCGACTGCATAACTCCTTAGAAAGATCGGTTCAAAAGAATCCCGCAACTCGGCGACGAAGAGACTCGAAAGCTTCGCTTTTAAACCACCTACATATAATTAAGCAAGGGTGAGTATTTTACATACTCAAGAAGACTTGAGCAAAACCTACCATATATGCAAAGCCATTTCAAAGGAGGCTACCACGCTTAATTTGCAATAAGCTTAATTTGAATTTGGAAATCAAGTTATTTGCAAACGGAATTTAAAAGAGCAAGATTAATTGATAGCAAATAAGTAAAGCATAGTAACACTCACAGTCCTCCATGACGTGAGCGACGGACATTCACATTCTCAAATCCATAACGCTGCCCTTTGATGAAAAAAAACACATTGCAAAACAAATGATACCAAGCCCTTTTGAAAACAATAAACATCTAGCATTGGAATGAAATCACCAAGTGCTCATGATCATGCAGCCGCTAATTAATTAGATTTAAACTCGCAGAGGTGTGCATCTTTACCCGCAAGGAATGATCAACTTTTGCCCGACACACTTCCTTAGGTGTGACGTCAAGAAGACCATACATAGTCATTACATTACCTAGACATAGCTTTGACCAGCCGGACGTTAACCCCGCCAGAGAACTAGAAACACACACCCAAGCCGTGGATCCACATTCACACACCCAACACAACGCTTCTAAACACTACAGTATGACACCGCTGCATTAGCAAGTAGACTCGACCGAATACCCCGTCAGCATCCCTGCCGGAAAACACGTGCTAGCTCCCGCCTACCAATGTACAAAGCCATGTCTAATTAACATAACAAGCTATGGCTAACCCATCCTCACCCTTGTGGTTGCACGGAAATCTCGGATCAATAGCGCCCCATTGCTCGGTCCTTAAACCGACACGGCGACACTCCACCCTACACTACGTGCAAGCTAAATGCACAACCCGCTATCGCCAATAATCGCCGCATCAAAGCATAGTTTCATTTTGGGTTTTAATCAAAGTACCCGCAACCAACAAAGGATATTTTCAATGTTTTCGGAAAACAAATCTTGATTTGATCATGTACATTTCTAATTCTAAAGCATGGCTAAGGTGTTAAATATGTTCAGATATACCCAAAATGACATTAAGTAGTGCCTAACCTCAATCTATGGTTATCAAGGTTCACATGTTCATAATCATCAAAGGAGGTTCATGATTCAACAGTATAACTACCACATCCACAAGATAGCGCTACATAAAGTAATCGCATGCATAAAACAATTTGATGCACAAAAGAATATAAAATACTGGGATCAATATGGTCAAAGGATGCTTGCCTTGCTTAATTATGGCTTACGGCGAAGACGAGGATTGCGGCGACGACGACGAAGAATAGGGACGTCGGGTCTACACGTCGAAACAACGGAAATAAAGCAAAACACTAACTTCAATAAGAGCAAAAAGAGAATAGATAGCGAAACAAATAAACTCTTGCACAAGAAACAGAGGTTGCTCTTTTATGAATTTATTAATCTTATTTTACGAATTCAAGATGCAAAAATAGTTTAGATTAGATAGAATTAATCATTAGTTGCAAGCTCATTGATTTACTATTCATAATATGAGTTTCGCAAACTTTATTACTTATGGGTTTTGCTCTATTAGGATTCAGATTCAAAGCAAGCTAAATTAAGGATATTTTCTTAGATTACGGTAGATTATATCTTAAAGATCAATTCTAGATTATTCTTTACCAATTTCAGATTAGATGAGTTGCTTTGTGAGTTAATGAAAATGCTTGGTTGATCATGTTAGAGTATGAATGATTAGCTCTTTATCTTTAAATGATTTTGCTTAGAATTAGTTTCATGCAAGTTAAATTCATTGATTTAGGATGCTGAGATTATTTTCAGACATTTGAGAAGGTTCTGGTGATACAAATATCTAATATACTTCATTCTTCATTCTTTCCGATTCATATTGCAAAGTTCATAAAACTAAACACTTAAGGTTATTTGGCTATTAGGATTTGTATGCACAACATAATGAAAGATGGTTATTTCTTCATAATAAGATGATTTATACTTTGTATGACAATCCTAAGCTAATTTCATAAGTTTTAGGCTTTGGCTGATACATTATATTCATTGCTTAAAATGCTAATATATTATCAAAGTTCACTTTACAGGAAATCGAATTGAACATGTGTAGTGAACGATTATCACTTAAGGTATTTGCGATGATAAGTTTTATATGCGAAGAAGATGATAATTGAAATGTTTTCACATACTATGACAGTATAAATACCATAGAATGTTGATGAGCTATTATTTTACTATTTTGCATTTAGACGCGATATTGTACTCACTGTTGAAAAGGCTTATATGGCATTGAAAAGTTAACGATAATCGAATCGCAGGAAATTAAACTAAAGGTCATCGCTTAAGGGTTTTGATCTGATGAGATTAATATGAAAACCTTAATGGAATATGATTCTTTTACAGAATATGGTAGTATAAACTTTGTACAGTGTTACTAAACTGATTTTACTGATTTTAGTGTTTGGATGAGTTATTTTATCTATTGTTGAAATAGACTAAATGACCACATTTGTAAACCTTAAATCGCCAAGATTTAAATTTGATTTCCAACTAACCTATACATGATCTTTGATTGATTTTTAAGGTATTAGCAGGTAGTAATCCTAGGATTGTTTTAAAGTTGATTTTGCATTGTTTTGACTTAAAGCGCAATAGATTATCTAGTTACTTATTGTTATAATTAACATTTCCTTTCATTAAAAGAATGAAATTTCAACCTTATCTTGAATATTTTCACATACACAAATCCTTACTGTTTTTAGGAACTTATTGCACATTACATTATCATTTTGTGAGCCATTATGCCAGTATTTTGCTAATGGCCAATTAGGGTTCATTAATGATTAACTAGCAATTATGTTAAACTTGGTTTCAAGATTAAATATTTTTGCATGATTAGGTTTATTACAACCCCAGAAGCACATAATCACTTCTTATATGATTTTATGAACTATTATACACTCATTTCTAGCAAAGGCCATATTAAACTTTACTAATGGTTGCTAAACAAGTGAATTGAACTTAGTTCAAATATTAAATGTATTTGTATATTTGAATACATCCTGATCCTAAAATCCCATGAATACTGATTTCATCATTTCATTACTTATTATTCACAAATTCTCATTAACATCCGTATTAACACCCTAATCAATGTTTAGTTTGAATAATAATCCAGACTCCAAACATTAAATCTTTTTGCATATTCGAATTCATCCTGATTTTAAATGATTATAGAAATTTGCCTCACTGAATTTTGATTTAAAACTCAAAAGATATTCAATACTGAAATTCATTCGGCATGGAAATGAAACTGGAAATTCACAATACGTTTTCGCAGCTGAGAGGCGCCTTTTGGCTCGGCTTCTTCTTCAACCTCAGCACGATAGCCCAGCCACAGTAATGTAAATGGGGACGGCTAGGGCTTGGCGAGGGCACTCCGGTGGGTCTCCGGCTAATGCGACGGCACCGGGAGGATCAAGACCACAAGGAGAGTCCAGGAGGTGTTGATCCCACGGAGGAAGCCTCAGCGACGCATCCAAGCCAAGGCGGCGGAAATGGTGAGAGGATAGAGAGAAAACAACGGCATTAGGGATTGAATCGATGGCTTTGTAAGCATCACGATCACAGGAGTCCATTCTTGGGGCTTACTCGAAGGAGAAACTCCGAGGGGCTCTACCCACTGCACGGACTCGGGGAAGAAGGCGCCTACAAGCGGGCCTGGCAGCGTGGGGAGCTGAAATTGAGGCTTGAGCCAAGTCGGTGGGGGCCAATGATGCTCCACGCGTGAGGAATTGGAAGGAGGATCACTCAATCACTGCATTTTGCTTCGCACCCAGCCGCAGAGCTTGTGGCCATGGCGATTTGGGAGGGGTTTCTTGTGCTTGGCTTGAGGAGAAGGAAGGGAAATGAGGAGGAGGCCGAGGCTGCCTGTGGTGGTCTCGAGATGCAATTGAATGGCTTGGTAGTGGGTCAGACTCAAAGCTTTGAGTAGACGCCGATGGAACGAACGGGCCGGAGAGTTCTTCGGTGGAGCAAACGGCGGTTGAAGGAAGAGCCTGGCAGCAGGGACCATTGCCGAGATGAAGGTTTCTCCACTGCGCCAATGAATCGGAGCAAGAAAGGGTTTGGCCCGCATGCCGCTGAATGAAAAGAGAACCGATTTGAGGATTGACTCGGTTAAGTGTAATCGATCTTGCATTGATTCGCCACTTAACCTTCATAAGAGACTTTTCATACTTTTGTGTAGTTTCTTCCGAAGTAGATGATCTCCAAAGAAAAGTTTAGATCGAAATAGTTTGTAGATTATTTACTAAAATTAGGACATTGTACAATGCATAGGATTTCAATTTCGATTCTGAATTATCGACAATTCAAATATTTTTATAACTTTTTGAAACTTTGTTTTTCAAATTAATTTGAGCTAAGTATTCTTATGTAAAGTTTTCAGCTCAAGATTTTGTTCCAAGAATTTATAAAATTCGACATTAAGGTTTTCGTAATTTGAGCTTGCTTTTTTTAATTTTAAAAAGATATTAAATGACATTATTAATTTATAATATCTTTACCAAAGATAGATATGGCATTGAGGGGTTCATAATAATTTTTACAGCTCCAGATATGTTACATAAATATTCCATAAATTTTGACAATGCATTATTTTGATTTAAATGTTGTCTTTCCATTTTATCTCTTTATTATTCTATGCATAAAATTTCAACTGTTGGCTAAAATGATTCAATTGAATAATCAGAGTTCTCATGGCAATTTTCTAAATTTTTACTTTTTATCTTTTTGCCTTTTTACCATTATCCATTCATTAATTCTCTTTATTTGATTTTCCATGCAATGCAAAACTCCAAGGAAATTCGAATAAAACCAATAATGCCAAGAAACTCAGAAATAAATATTCTCAAATTTAAAATATTTATTTTCACTAAATTGCATTTTTCGATGTTACAACAGAGAGCATTTGTGTCATCATCACATGACAATCATGAGACTTCATGCCGCTTAACTTCAAATCTTTCATCGATACGCTTTCTTGATGTTTGCGAGTAACCGGACGGAACTTTCACACCATGCGTGCACTTGCAGAGTTCTGCTTCTCTTTCTTACTCAAAGTGTAGCAAGTGGGGAAGGTAAAGCCGGCCTTTCCAGTGTCTTGAGGATGTAGCTCGGCTCGATTTTCATGTCTTCCAGATCCTTCGTGCCTTCATCCATCCTTTGTTTTGCTAGGAATATTCAAGAAAAGACCAACCACGCTGTCACATACATTCTTCTCTACATGCATAATGTCGATGCAAAGGTCGAACTTCCAAGTCCTTCCAAGATGGTAAGTCCCAAAAGATGGATCTCTTCTTCCACGTGGTCTTCTCAAGACGGGACCGCGACGTATACCAAGACTTCTTTCCAAGTACAACATTAAGATCCCTAACCATATCATACACCTCTTCCCCACGAAGACGCCTTAGAGCTAAACCGTCCTCCTTTGTCCCGTCGAATTGTTTCTTCATATTGCGGTACGGATGATTCTCGAAGGAACCTCCGGTGACGCATGTACATCGCTTTTCTCGAGTTGTTGAGCCACACACTAGCGGTTTCATCCATGCACTAGGGCATGCTTTCGCTCCTTTTATAGTACGGTAGGACAAAGTTACCAAGCGCAGAAAATCATTGATGGTGCGAACAACATGCAATGCGCGAGAGTGAAGTACTCGCTTGTACTCGCCCCATACCGTACACCTTCGCTCCACAATATCACAAGATCTTCCACCAATGGTTGTAGGTATACATCAATATCGTTGCCAGTTGTCTCGCCCTTGGATAAGCAAGGACATCATAATGTACTTTCGCTTCATACACAACCGTGGTGGAAGGTTGTATATACACGAGTCACGGGCCAAGTGCTATGAATGCTGCTCATGTTACCGAAAGGATTCATTCCATCCGTACTCAAGCCAAACCTTACATTCCTCGTTCATTTCCAAGTTCTCTCAAGAGTCTATCGATGGTTCTCCATCGGGCGTAATCACCGGTGTCTCGCTTTTCCATCCCTCTTACGGTCTTCCGAAAGTGCCATCGCATCAATTTGGCGTGCTTTTTGTTTCCAAATAAACGCTTCAAACGAGGTGTTACCGCAAATACCACACCACTTTTGCGGAGCTCCTTTCTTCACCTCGATAGCCATTGCCATCGCCTTACGCTTGTATCGCGACGCTTTGCACACCGGACATACATGAATGTCCGATAGTCTTTGCGATAGAGTATACAATCGTTTGGATAAGCATGTATTCTTTCTACTTCCAATCCCAAGGACATACAACCTTCTTAGCTAGATACGTGGTTTTAGGCAACACGCTTCCTTCAGCAAGATGTCCGCTAAGAGATGTAACAACGCCGTGAAACTCTTGTCGGACCAACCATTGGCTGCCTTCAATTTCAGAGAGCGAGAGCACCGTGTGCAACTTTGTGTATTCCTCCTTACAACCCGGAACAAAGGTTTCTCCGAATCCTCCATCAAACCCGTGAATTGATTAAACTCTCTCGACTAGTGTAGTTCTCTTCGCATCGCGCAACATTTGAGCAGATTAATGTCGCCATCGACGACCAACCTATCCTCATCGGATCCATAATCGATGTCACCGCCACATTGCGCTCCGTCGCCGCCGACGTTATCATGTTCAAGTATGATCTCCTCTTCACCGTGCCTTGTCCAACTTGTATAGCGTGTACAAAACCCTCCCGATCAAGTGCAAATGGATATGGTTTTTGTTCAAAATATCTTCTCATTCTTGCAATCAATGCATGGACAGTGTATGTACTCCGCCTTCTTTTGCAAGCTATTCTCCTCTACGCCCTTAGAAAAACAGATACACCGTCGATATATTCTTGGCTGCAACGGTTCAGATCGTACATCCATCTCCGGTCCATCTACAGTTCATTAATTTAAGCAATTTATTAATATCCAAAAGCTTAATTAAATAAATTGTTATTCGAATATTCAACAATATGCACTAACGGGACAACATTAATACTAAGTAAATGTTGCAAACTTAATTAATTAATTTTAATATATACTCACACGTAACCAAATATTATATATATATATCCTCCTAAGATCAACATAATAAATTCTCACCTCAAAATTTCATGATCACCCGACTACCATATTAACTAAAATTTATTTTTCATTCACATCCAACAATCTTAATTACATAAATTGGGTTTATATGCTTCATAAAAATTCACTAACAATACCCACTAATGAAGCAAGATGTATATACACGCGCTAACGAAAAAATTAATGGTAACTAAGAAAAAATATTAACTACGTAATTTTTATACATATCCTTCGGAAGAGCAATATAATAAATTTCCTCATCTCAAAATGCAAGGCAATTAACATCATGATCACCCATCTATCATATTAACTATAATTTATTTTTCATTAATATCCAATAATCGTAAATACATAAATTTTTATACATATCCTTCAAGAGCAACGTAATTTTTATACATATCCTTCGAATATTAACTATAATTTTTATACTTCATGATCACCCATCTATCATATTAACTATAATTTATTTATCATTAATATCCAATAATCGTAAATACATATATTTGACATATGCTTCACAAAAATTCATCATCTAAATAAGGTAGAGAACTTAATCTAATACAAGAAGGTAATAAATTCATCATCTACAAATTGCTAGCTAAATAAAAAACAAACTAAATGTAGACCTTGCACCTAAACCTTAATTAAGCTAGGAATAAACCTTTTAATGGCAATTTTACACTAGAAATGAAGAGAGGAGACATATTTTACACACCTTGGAACAATTCTAGGAAGTGGAAGCACAAGATCTTGGCCAAACAAAATCTGAAATCAAAAGTGAGTTTTGTTCTCGGGAGGAAGATGACCAAATGACAGGGCAACAGGATATTTATAGAAAGCATTATTAGTGGCGGTTCTAAACCAACCCGCCACGTAAAATGTATTATCTGTGACGGTTCCATCTACCAACCGCCACAAATAGTCCCAGCCGTTATCCGTGGCGGTTTTATTTCAAACCGCCACAGATTAAGTATTATCTGTGGCGGTTTTTTATGCAACCGCCACAAATGGTCCTCCGCCAATTTTCATATAGAACCGCCATCGATACATGTATTTGTGACGGTTCCAAAAGAACCGCCACAAATAGGGCGCCACCTATGTGCTGTTTTGTAGTAGTGTCTAATGTTTTAGTTGAACAAATATGTCAGTCTTGTTATCTTATGGAGATAGGTTTCCAAATCATTCCACTCAGCACAGCATTGGATTTATATTATATCACTACGGCACTTGTTGCTTTGAGAAAGGTGCTACCATTAGAAAATGCTCTACATTAATTAAAGTTACCTTTTGACGTGTGCTCGATTTGACGGGAAAACACTGTTTTAGATATTCTTTGTTGTACGCGGTGGTGTAGTGGGTGCTGCTGATAGCCGTAAGATTCATTGGACGAGCTGGTCGGAGTTGACTAGACCAAAAGATTGTGGTGGCTTAATTTGGTTTTTGGACATGGAAATGTTCAGTTTTGGCGATGTTGAGCGAACAGGGTTGGAGATTACTCACTAATCCTGATTCGCTTTGTGCTCGTGTACTCAAGAGTAGATAGTATCCTCAGGAGATTTTCTTTCTTCTGCCAGGAAGAAACATGCATGCGAGCCATATACCTAGAGAGCAATTTTAGTGGTAAAGAAGTTTTGAAAAGAGGCCTGATAGGATGAATAGGAGATGGTAGTTTGATAAATATCTGGCATGACAACGGGATATCATGGTGACGAACCTGAATGAAATCCCACTTGTGTTTTGTTAGAAGGCAAATTAATATCGCCTAGATCTCATGTTTGCACAAAGCAAGCATGTAGTAATTTGCAGAGGTGCACGTGGTTTAACGAGGCACCGAGTTTCTTGTAAGAGTTTATTTAAAAAATCCTGCTACAAGTTGATGAAAAGTTTTCGATCTCAACAAAAAAATCATTTTTGACTAGTTTATTGCCAATTGTTGAGATTTCTCATCTATTTACATTGTGAGACATCTACCATACAAGTATGAGTATCCGCGTGTCACCTGACACAAGGGAGGACCGACACAGTAGTCAATTAATCTCACACGGTGCTCCTCATGCTCGTTGCTGGCAACTAGGGATCGAAAAGGAGAACGATGTCTACTCCCATCCGATTTGCGTGATAAGTCATCAATTCCTGAACCGCCATAAGCTACATATTGTCATTAAGTTTTTATAGATAACAAATTGCAAAGGTTTGTTTGAATATTGGACTGGTAACCATTATTCATTTGAAAGTTTCCATGGTGATCTAATATATATATTTTCAAGAAAACGACTCGAGAACCGTGGTGAAGAGCAAGATCTCTATGGACATATCAGTTGGAAGTTTGCTTCTAGGATTAAGGTAAGGGCATGTTTGTTTTTGCTTTTGATTCTAAATTCTAGCCCCAAAAGAAAAATAAAAACAAACAAATTGATTCTCACAATCTAACCCACCCCAATGCACTAGAATCCACAATCTAGTTGAAAGGTGCTTCTATGGATTCTAGAATATACAAATATGAGAATACCACTAAACTTCAAAGGTAATTTACTCACCAATGCCACTCACCTCTATGTCTCCCGAAGTCCCGACCCCACCCACCTGAGCTCGATTCGCTGCCTCCACCTCTCCCTTCATTCTCATTCCCCTGGCGGCTGCGTGCCTCTCATCACCTCCGCCCGGCGCCGGCTCATATCCACCTGACGCCACCTCCTCTCCTACTGCCACCGCCTCCTCCTCTCCATAGAATGCCGCCGCCTCCTCTCCGCCTAGCGCCAATTCGTCCTCTCCACTCGACGTTGACTCCTCTCTGCCCGTCGTCGCCTCATCCTCTCCACCCACCGCCGCTGCCTCCTCTTCGCCCTATGCCGGTTTCCTCCTCACCGCCCGACGTCGCCGCCTCCTCTTTGACCAAGGTATACCTCCACTTGATAGGGTTGCTCAGTTAGGGCCGTCTTTAGAAATGTAAGAACAAGTGCATTATGTATATTTTTCCCTAGATAGATGGATCTGATAGATATTAATATGGGGAACATATATACATACGGGATTGCTATGGGTTTTATGCTGATAAGAAACAACCATGAATTTGTGAATGGATGGAGAGGTCCTTATTTCACTGCTATTATAAAATCTTTTCCAACTGAATATGCTTTTTTCATAACAGAGTGTGCTTACAGAAATGGAGTGGCCATGCAGTTCATGAGTTGAATTTAGGAGGCATTGAAAAGTGATGTCCTATGAATAGAGGAGTTTTAGTAAAAATGTTATATTCAGAATGCTCACGCAAGGCAGGAGCAATGGAACTTAAAAAACTAGTAGCAAGGCTTCACGCGTACACCTGACATCTCTCTTTTCTTTTCATCCTTCTTTTTTGTTTTCTTTTATGCCCCGTACATAACTCTGGTGCATTCTCATGCATCATGTGTTTCTCTGGCTTCCTACTAATATATCACAGCTCTTGTTGTTTTCAAAAAAAAAAAAAAGAATGCTCATGCAAGACATGGAAAGGGAAATGCACAACTTTCAGGGACAAAAGATTGGTAATTGGGATGAGCAGGGTTTATAACCTTGTTCAGAAGATTGAAAAAAACAGGAATATGCAAAGTAAGATTGTCCTAAGTATCCTTTTAGGCTTGGCATATTTTCGGTAATGCTCCCTGTAGAGTTCATCAATTTTAGGCACAATATGTCAAACTTTATTCTGTGCTCCACATATGCGGTATTTGGTAGATCCTTTAGAATATCATGGACACACACATAAAAGTTAGCAGGTGCATATGAGACAAAGGTGCATAGCTAAGTGTTCGCGGATGCAACAAGAAATTAAGGAAATAAAAGGGAGGCTAAATTGGAATAGCTCAGCCGTTTCAGATCAGTGCAATCTACCAAAAGAAATTTTTCGAGTGTTCATGGTCTCGTAGACTTCTCCTACTATCCGAACGCACATTTATAGCATTCTGTCCTCACGATTTTAAATTTAACTCGGTGTGATCCTGCGCATTGATCATAGCAGTGGAACAAAAGTAAATATGTAGATATTTGCCTTGTGAGGGGTTAGCTATTGTGACTGTTTGATTAAGCTTTAAGAGCTAGTACTGGCCAAAACATCTGCAACCCAGGCAACATGCCTTTTGCCCATTTCAGACTTTAAGTTCTTTTAGTGTGGCTCTGATCTCACATATAGTAATGCAACTGGTGGCAGCATTGAATAATCAGCTTTTCTTATATTTCATTTTGTTACCAACTTGAGTTTTTATTATCCCTTCGTTCTATTTGTTACGATCAGAAACTGCAATTATAGTATTCTATTTGATATTTATTGTCCCTCATTTGGAAATAGTGTATGTTGCTATTATATCTTCCATGCTTTTAAAATTGGATGACCTTTGAGAAATGCAAAGCTAAGATGTTTTAGCTAGAACTCATTAGCAAGCAGGTCAGATGAACCCATTTGTTGGGAGGTCACCCTTGCTTTATCTAAACGTTACTTATTGAAAATTAGATGGAGGACAAGACTACTATCAAAGCCGATTAGGATACCTTTCAAATTAGGGTGTTTTGCACTATTTGTGTGGAGGAGATAGATGCTAGTAATAGGCCTCTTGGAATTTTGACTGCCAAAGGGTACAACAAACTTAGCTGAAAAGTTCTTCTCTATTACAAGAAACAACATAAAAACCGATGAGATTCATTGAAGACGTTGTACAACTTCTGAAAATCTATTAGGCTCAGTTTGTTTAGGCTTGAGCTTGAGCTTATTTGGCTTCTACACCTCTATAAGCCACAAGCCAAAACAAACAGTATTTTTCCAGCCAGATGGAGAGAAGAAGCTTCTAGCCCAATTTGTACTACGCGAGAGAAGCAAGGAAAACGATGCTTTTGGGTGGCTGGAGCTTCTAAAATCCCACTTCCTGGTACCCTTACAACTTAACTATTATTTACAAAAATTGCCATCCTCAACCAGCTCCAAAGAGCTTTTTTTCAGCCCAAGAGCCTTCTTCCACTCCAACCAAACAAGCTCAAGCTCCAGCCTAAACAAACTCAGCCTTAATCATGCAACTTCTGGGTATCTATTTAAGTAAAAGCTAGCTTTCCCCAGACGTCAACGTGACAGAGCGAAAATCATTATTTAACATCTTGCTTATGTGTATACTGAAGTGGACGGTGAAGAAACAAAAAGAAAATTAATAGTTTATCAACTTTTTCAAGAACATACTTCGAGTCAGCGGATTTGATCGCCCCTGCGGACAACATTTCTCTTTGTTTTTGGCAGCCAGTACAAACGTATGCATACAAGAGATTTGGACACTTCTCTATTTATTTGATGTGAACCTTAAATATTTTTTTATTTCTTTTAGTAGTTGCAATAATTATGGTAGTTACCATCAGCTTGTATATTCCAATAGCCTTTCTCCATCCAATCCGGATTTGATCGCCCCTGCGGACAACATTTCTCTTTGTTTTTGGCAGCCAGTACAAACGTGTGCATACAAGAGATTTTGACACTTCTCTATTTATTTGACGTGAACCTTAAATATTTTTTTATTTCTTTTAGTAGTTGCAATAATTATGGTAGTTGTTGTAAAACACCGTCGAACACCAACGATCAATTATCAATTATAGATGCAATCACAAGAGCAAGAACAATAGACACACAATGTATGGGTGGAGTTCTCTCTCGCTTTATTGATTCAATCGTTTACAATGAGGGGGCACCCGATATATATAGCGGTGTGAGAGAGAGTTCGGATTCGACCATATTAGGAAGAGATAGAGTCCTAACCATATTTGGTTTAGGTTTCCTTATCTCACAACATTCCCCCTTGGTCGAATACCGCGTAATGCATATGTCTCATTAAAAACTCCACTCAAAAACCCAGTGGGAAAAAGGAGATGGAGAAAAGAGTACATCGCACTTGCACTTTATGTTGCACTAGTTGCCTCATTAAAAATCTTCATGTGAGAAAACTTCGGGAAAACTCACAAAGGGAAAAGAGTACAACTTATAACCTTCAGGGTTTTATTAGGATCTTCAGGATCGCAATAAGGTTAATGATTTAAGGGTTTTCTCCCCCTAAACTCTGCATCTCTCTAAGTCTTCTCATTCCAATGCCTTTAACATACCTTTGAAATGTAGACTTGGGCAAGGACTTAGTGAATAAATCTGCAAGATTTTCACATGACTTAGTTTGCAAGATTTTTATCTCACTGCTCTTCTGGAGTTCGTGAGGATAAAATAACTTAGGAGTAATATGCTTCGTGATGTTGCTCTTTATATAACCCAATTGCATTTGTGCAACACAAGCAGAATTATCTTCATAGATAATTGTGGGGGTATCGACGGTGTTAAGACCACATGACTTCTGGATATAGCTAATCACACGTCGCAGCCAAACACATTCACGTGAGGCTTCATACAGGGCTATAATCTCTGAGTGGTTGGTAGAAGTTGCTACCAGAGTCTGTTTACAAGACCGCCAGGAAACGGCTGAACCACCGCAGAGAAACACAAAACCAGTCTGAGATTTGGCATCAGAGGGATCGACATGATAGCCAAGATTCAGATATACCACCATGGTCAAGTCTTGGTTCTTCTGGAAAAACAATCCAAGATCTTGAGTACCTTGGAGATATTTTAGTAAAGTCTTTACACCAGCCCAATGTCTTCTGGTTAGAGCTGAACTATGTCTTGATAGCAAATTCACTGCGAATGCAATATCAGGCCTTGTGCAGTTCGCAAGGTACGTGCGTGCTCCAATAGCACTTAAATATGGGACTTCAGGTCCTAAGACTTCCTTATTTTCCATGCTTGGTCTGAATGGGTCTTTATCCACTTCGAGGGATCTTACGACCATGGGGTTTTCAAGGGATGTGATTTATCCATATTAAACCTCTCCAATACCTTCCGGGTATAGCAGGACTGGTGAACAAGAATTCCTTCTGGGAGATGCTCTAGCTACAAGCCTAAGCAAAATTTGATTTTACCCAAATCTTTCATCTCAAACTCCATCGTGAGGTAAGCACTTGCTTCCTTTATCTCTTCTGTGGTTTCGATGATATTCAGATCATCGACGTACACTGAGATGATACAGAATCCATTCTAGGATTTCTTTATGAACACATAGGGACATTCATCATTATTGGAGTATCTCTTCTTCAGGAGGAACTCACTAAGTCGATTATACCACATCCTTCCCGACTGTTTTAATCCGTATAGCGATCTCTGCAGTTTGACGCTATACATATTGCAATTATTAGGATCCGAGACTTTTACTCCTTCAGGGACTTTCATATAAATGTCCGAATCCAGTGACCCATATAAATATGCGGTCACCATATCCATCAACTGCATTTCTAATTTTAAGCCAGCTGCCATTGATATTAGATATCGGAATGTTTTTCCGCTCTTTACAGGAGAATCGATTCGGGTCTCTGCGTGAACCCTTGTGCTACAAGCCTCGCTTTCATATCTCACCACCTAGGTATTTTTCATTTCTCTTCCGGATGAAAAACCCATTTGATCCAGCAGGGAACAATTTAGGGGATGTTCGGTCAACAGGACCAGAAACTTTCTTCTTATTAAGCGAGTGCTGCCTCAATTGCTTCTTTTGTTTGACCCTATATGAGCGCTTCTGGCACTCTGCCATGGACTTTGATTTTGGATCCAGTTTTTAGCAATTTTAGAGGCAAATATATGTCGACAATTGTAGTCTTTCTTTTATTCATTTCTCCTGCATCGCTTCAGGGATGTATCTATGTTAATTTCTTCCAGCTCCTCATGATTTCCTACAACGATGAAGTCTGGATGTTCCGACTTCCCAGCGTGGAATTATGCACGCAAATATACGCTGGGATTATCATCTTCAGGATGGATCACTTCAGAGATGTTACCATCTCCGGGATGGCTCACTTCAGGGATTTTCTCAACATCAGGTTGAGCTTCTTCTACTGTCACAGGTAGTGTTCTCATTTGTTCGGTTCTCTACTTCTGCGGACGTCTCCGCGGAATTGAGTCCCGTACACCTGGAGGCCTCCCCCTCTTCTTATCATGAGGGTCAAGAGTAGGTTCAATATCCTTATAGGGTATCTCCACTCTTTCAGGTGCATATACTTCAGGTAGATGAGATCTTTCACTCCCTTATGACCAGTGAAGGTATTTGGCAGATTATTAGCTTATTTAGTGTAGATTTATTATCCTTGAACTTCAAGTTCGGTCTTTCTAGTGCGTGGGTCTAAGGACTAGGCATTTTGTAATGTGGTACTTATCTCCCCCTAATGCCGAAAAATGTCCTTAGTATAATCAGCGTACCGAGCCGTGTACAGATCCCTATCATAGGCTCTAGGTATTTTAATACATGACGGAGATTCATAACCTACATAGATCCTCAACTTCTGGTGAGGTCCTATGGTTGTACGCTATGGTGGAGAGATTGGCATGTATACAGTTAAAGCACAGCCAGATTTTCGCAGATGGGAAATTCTTAATTTTCTTCCACGCACTATCCGCAACGGGAAATTTCAGAATGTGCGCTTGGTCCGAGTTGAATTATTACAAAGAAGATGCAAGATCGCTGCGTGGCCCCAACAACTGGTTGGAAGCCAATTATTCTGCAAGAGCAGCCAAGCAATATGACTCTGTAGGGTCATTTTAAGTGTAGACATTAGGTACAAGATGCTCTACATTAATTTTCGAAGCCTTATAATAATCATTAAATGCTTTGAGATAACTCGCCAGCATTGTCCATTCGAATGGACTTAGTCCTTTCTTCTGGAAAAGAGGCTCTTAATTTAATGATTTGGATGATTAATTTAATGATTTGGACGATTAGTACAATAAAATATCTGAAGGGGAGCGGTGCTCGCCAAGGTCATCGCGGACCGGGTCCTCGGCCCCGACAACCGCCTTCCCGCGGGCCCGGCGGCGGATGCTCGCCAAGGTCCGGTCCAGGGACGGCTCCGGATGACTTTCGGTAGCGCCGCGCTGACGTCGGCGAACGGCCCTCGAGGATTCAACCTCGAGGAGCTCTCCTCTTCCCGCCATGTTGACATCGCGGGGGTACTAGGACCGCGAGGATGATATCGCAGTGTCCCCACGCGACACGGTCTCGTGACTGCTCTCGAGATGGTCAGGGATGTCCAAACATTCGTGGGGGTCGTTGTAAGACCCCGTTCTGAAGAACAAGAACCTCCATGTGATTACTGTACTATTCCCTAGATCAGTAGCTAGCACTCACATGTTTACAACAATTGGAAATCACAACCATACAAAACATTAATTAAGCGGAAACGATTATATAAAGAAATATTACAACTCAGAGAATAAAGCAGCGAAAGAAGCAATATCTTGCAGTTTGCCCATCCGATCCCGCAGGCAACTGACCAGGCATAACTCCTTAGATAGAATACGACGAAGAAAATCTCGCAACTTACGATGAACAACTTCGAAGCTGCACTAACTCAACCACCTACAATATAATTAAGCAAGGGTGAGTACTTTACGTACTCAAAGAAGACTTGAGCAAAACCTATAATACATGCAAAGCCATTTCAAAGGAGGCTACTACGCTTAATTTGCATAAAGTTTAATTTGAATTTGTAAATCAAGTTATTTGCAAACGAATTTACAAGAGCAAGAATAATTGATAAGAAATAGATACAATAAAGAAGTAATACTCACATTTCATTGTGAGTAGCGAATAATCCAAACCATAATGTCCATCAATGCCACTCTTCAATAGAAAAGCAGCAGCTAAAAACAAGTTTAGACCAAACCCATTTGAAAACAATAAAACATCTAACATTGGAATGACTTCACCAAGTGCCCATGATCATGGGCGCCGCTAATTAATTAGATTTAAACTCTGCAGAGGTGTACAACTTTACCCACAAGGAATGATCAACTCATCACGTCAGCCGTGAATCGCCATACAAGAGTATGCGAATGAGCGATCATACATAGTCATTACAATACCTAGACATGGCTTTGACCAGCCCGGGACATTAACCCCCGCCGTAGAACCAGAAACACACACGTGAGTCGTGGATCCACTCAGTACACCAACACAACACAACGTTTCTGAACACGGCAGGGCGTACACCATTGCATTAGCAAGTAGACTGACCGAATACCCGTCGTGCATCCCGCCGAAAACTCCGTGCTAGCTCCCCGCCTACCAATGAACAAAGCCATGTCTAATTAACATAACAAGCTATGGCTAACCCATCCTCACCCTTGTGGTTGCACGGAAATCTCGGATCAATAGCGTCCCATTGCTCGGTCCTTAAACTGACACGGGCGACACTTCACCCTACACTACGTGCAATTTTATTCGCACATCCGGCTATTGCCAATAATCGCCCGCATCAAAGCATAGTTTTATTTCGGGTTTTTAATCAAAGTACCAGCAACCATTTTCCCAAAAGGATCATTCAGTTTCATGTAAAACATTTCGAAACAACTTTAATCATGATCATCTGCTCTCGATACTAAAGCATGGCTAAGCAGGTTAATATGATCGTGTATACCCATGAAGACATTAAGTAATGCTTAACCTCAACCTATGGTTATCAAGGTTCACATATTCAAAACCATCCAAGGAGATTCACGAGACAACAGGTATAACTACCAATCCACAAAATAGCAATTTACATAAAGTAAACGCATGCATAAAACAATTTGATGCACAAAAGGAATATAAAATACTGGGATCAATATGGTCAAAGGATGCTTGCCTTGCTTAATCATTGATTACGACGAAGACGAGGATTGCGGTTGACGATGACGACGGCGGAAACTAGAGACGTCGGTTCTACACGTCGACCAACGGAAAAAATTAAGAGCAAAAACCAAACTTCCATAAGGGCAAAGAAAGCAGATAGAAAGATCAATTAAAACTGTTCACAAGAAACAGGGTTGCTCTTTTATGAATTTATTAAGCTTACTTTACGAATTCAAGACGCAAAAATAGTCTAGATTATACAATTATTCATTAGCTGCAAGGTGTATTGATCTACTATTCATGATATAAGTTTCTGCCAATTCTTGTCACTTACGGGTTTTGCTCTATTAGGATTCAGAGTCAAAGCAAGATAAAGTAAGAATATTTTCTTAGATTACGGTAGATTATATCCTAAAGATCATTTCTAAGCTGTTCTTTACTAAATTCAGATTTAGATGAGTTGCTTTGCGAGTTAATGAAAATGCTTAAATGATCATATTAGAGTATGTTCTTTATCTTTAATTGATTTCGCTTAGAATTAGTTCCATGCAAGATAGATTTATTGATTTAGGCTACTGATAACATTCCCATTATATTTAAGAAGGTTCTGGTGATAAAAATAACTTAACTACGGATTCCTTCATTATTACCTAAAGTTTATTCATTCGCATTAAGGCCTAAAGTAATGTGATTACTTAGGGTCATTAAGCTATTAAGATTAATATGTAAACCTTAGCAAAATGAGATTATCTTTTTATAATGGGGTAGCCTACACTTTAAAGAACACTACTAAACTAGTTACACAAGTTTTAAGATTTGGATTAGATATTATATTCACTGACGAAAAAGCTTAAGTGACAACTAAAGTTTACGTTATCGGAATCGGCAGGAAAGTGAATCAAAAGGTTATCGCTTAAGGGTTTTGATCTGATGAGATTAATATGCAAACCTCAATGGAATACAAGTCTTTTTACAGAAAATGGTAGTATAAACTTTGTACAGTGTTTCTAAACTAGTTTTACTGATCTTAGTATTTAGACGAGTTATTTTATCTACTGTTGAATTAGCCTAAATGACCATGTTGGAAATCTTAATTCGGCCACGATTCAAACTTAGTTTCTAACTACACTAAACATGATCTTTGATTCATTTTTAGGTGTTAGCAGGTAGCAATCCTAGAAT
The DNA here is from genome assembly GCA_036346375.1 of Guadua angustifolia. NCBI lineage: Eukaryota > Viridiplantae > Streptophyta > Magnoliopsida > Poales > Poaceae > Guadua > Guadua angustifolia. Next base: position 1,879,494 of record CM070521.1, on the reverse strand, counting down.
TGTTTTAAAGTTGGTTTGGCATTATTTTACTTTTAACTGCAATAGGTTACCCATTTGATTATTGTTATATTTGCCATTTCTTTATGATAAAAGAATTCAAGTTAAACTTCATTCCAATTATTTCCACATACATATGTCCTCACTATTTTTAGGAACTTGATGCAATTTACCATATCATTTTGTGAGCCATTACACTATTATTTTGTTAATGGCCATAACAGGGTTAATTAATGATTATGAAGCAAATAATTTAAATTGAGTTGAACATCAGATGATTTCACATATTTGTGTTTATTATGATTCTAGAGACAACAAGAACTTATTTTATAGTTACAAAAGTTATATTTTTCCATATGTGCAATAATGACCATAATAGTGTGTTTATCCCATTTTAAGTTTAAATGATTGTTCTGTGATTTAAGAATTGAATATTTTCGTATATTTGAATTCATTCTGGACTTAGAATCACATGAATATTTACTTTATCATTTTATTACTTATTATTCACAAGGTTCCATTATAACCCATATTAACATTGTAATCAAGGTTTAATATAATAAATCATTATGCAGACCAAAAATTAAACATTTTTACATATTTAGATTCTTTCTAATTTTAGATGATTATACCAATTTGTTTTACTAGAATTGAATTAATAGTTCAAAAGATATTCACAGATCAATTGTCAACCAGCTGAAAATTGCTAGAAAAAAAGGAAAATACGTTTTCAAATGAGGGAGACGCCTTTTGACTAAGCTTCTTCTACCTCCTGAGACACTGACTCGATGGCCCCCTCGCGCAGCGACAGGAAACAGAGGCGTGACTAGGGCACGGCGGCGAGGGGTCTTCCGACGGCTTTCCGGAGGCGACGGCACGGGGAGGAAGAGCTCGGCGAGGAGAGTCTGAGGCGGCCGATTCGCGGAAGAGACACTGAGCATACAAGAACCGAGCTTGGGCGACCATGAAATGGAGGCTCGGTGGAGAAGAAGAACAGAGCGGTTAGGGCTTGAATCGGTAGCATTGTGAGCATCCGGAGGTACTAGGGGTTTCATTTTCGATGTTCACCTGAAGGGAGAAGGCCGGAGGAGCTCCGCCCACGGCGGCCTGAGCTGAGGAAGAAGAGGCGCACGGTGGTGGCGCAATCTCGCATGAAGAGCTCAGGATTTTCTTGAGGGCTTTTAATCAGTGGTGTATGAGGATGCTTCGGCTCAACTGGATTGGAGAACGGTTGGCTCTACTGCTCAGACTTCGCTTCGCGCCCGAGCTGCAGAGCATGCGATAATGGCGGAAGCAGAAGGGAGTTCTGGCGCTGGCTTGAGGGAAGGAAGAAGGGAAGTGAGGGGAATGAGGGAGGAGGCTCGCTGCGGTCGGTTTGTAGCCAAGAAATTGCAGCAACTGAGTGGGATTCGTGGCAATGATCGAGAGTGCCTCGGTTGTCTTGCGCTCAGAGCTTCGGAGGCCTCACCCAGTGGAAGGAACGGGCTTCGGGAGAGTTCTCAGTGGAGCGAACGGTGTTGGGGGAGAAGATGGGTCTAGCAGGTGGGTCCAGGGTCCATTGTCAGTGACTACAAGCTTCTCCATGGCGCCAACGGAGCGGGAAATCAACGGATGGCCCACATGTCGGCGACTAACCAATTTCCGGTTTCGAATTCTAATTTTTGATTGAATCAATTGAAGCATATTATTTTTCAAACTTTGTTTTTCAAAAGGATTTGATCTCAGGATGTTTCTGTAAAATTTTCAACTCCATTTGTGGTTTCATTATTTTATGTGAATTCGACAATATATTATTTTGGGTTTAAAAGTTATCTTTTCATTTTACTTCTTCAATATTTTATGCATAAAATCTCAATTGGTAGCTAAAATAATTTAGTTGAATGATCAGGGTTCTCATGGCAATTTTTCTAAATTTTTACTTTTTACATTTTTGCCTTTTTCCTCTTTTTCATTCTTTAATTCTATTTGTTGAATTTTTCATGCAATGCAAAACTCCAGGAAATTCAATTAAAACCCAATGATGGCAAGGAAACTCAGAAATAAATATTTTCAAATTTAAAATATTCATTTTCACTTTTATTAAATTTTTGGGATGTTACAGTCGTCAGGTTTCCCCTCACCAGTGAGGGAACCACCCTGTGAGCGGAGGAAATGCTCTCGCGCTGCAGGCATCGGGGAAAGACTCCCGGACTCGGTGTGGCCTTCCAGATTGGTCACGGCGGCCACACCTTTGCTGGTGTAGTACATGTCGTCGTCCTCCACGTCGTTGAAGACGCAGAGGTCTTGGTCATCTTGAGAGTTCGGCATCCTCGGGGATTCTCCGCGAAAGGACTCAGTCGATCCCCACGGACGGCGCCAGCTGTCGACGATTCAGGAACCGGTCCCCCGCCGAGTTTACTTGTTGAATGAGGGATCAACATAAGGCCCCTTTTTCACGGAGGTTATAGCGTCCGAGGGCCTACCAAGCTTCGAGGTAGCGTCGGGATGGTCGGGACAATGTGGCAGGCAAGAGCTTTTATCCTGGTTCAGGCCTCTCACGGAGGAGATAACAGCCCTACGTCCAGTAGCTTTGCTAATTTCCCAACTGTGTTACAGATTGCTCGCCCGAAGGCGCAGGCTTTCCTCTGGCGCTATGCTATTCTTTCTACTCTAAGTCCAGAGGAGTCGAAGCCCCACGTTACATGTATCAGGGGGCCTTTTATAGGCGATAAAAAAGTTACAGTATTTATTACAGAATGACCGGTCGGCACTGTACCGGTCGTGGGCTCAACTACCCCGTTACTTTTCGCCATACCGCTACGTCGGCGCAGTGGGCTTGGACAGTGATCGTACAGTCTTCCATGTCGTCCGGTAATTAATGCCACGTCGTCTTCGTGAGTTGCACCTGGGCTTCGACTGATTACGAGGCACTCTCTCAGACTCGGTTGCCGATCGTACCCTCCCGAGCTAGCATGCTCGGGGCCGAGCTCGATGGCTCGGACCTACAGGTCGGGCTACCCAGAGTCCCTCCTTGGGAACGCTGCTCAAGGGAAAACGCGATCGGCCCCCGGGGTACCATGGTCGCCCGGGGGTAATATCCAATCCCCGACAGTATCCTTTTAGGCTTGGCATATTTTCGGTAATGCTCCCTGTAGAGTTCGTCAATTTTAGGCACAATATGTTAAACTTTATTCTGTGCACCACATATGCGGTATTTGGTAGATCCTTTAGAATATCATGGACATATCACATAAAAGTTAGCAGGTGCATATGAGACAAAGGTGCATGTACTAAGTGTTCGCAGATGCAACAAGAAATTAAGGGAAATAAAAGGGGGGATAAATTGAATAGCACACCGCTTCAGATCAATGCATATCTACCAAAAGAAATTTTTTCGAGTGTTCATGGTCTCAGAGACTTCCTACTATCCGAACGCACATTTATAGCATTCGCCCTCACGATTTTAAATTTAACTCGGTGAGATCCTCGCGATTGATCATAGCAAAGGAACAAAATTAAGTTAATATTTAGATATTTGCCTTATGAGGGGTTAGCTATTGTGATCGCTTGATTAAGCTTTAAGAGCTAGTATCGCCAAAACATTCGCAACCTGTGCAACATGCCTTTTGCCCATTTCGCACTTTTAAGTTCTTTTAGTACGGCTCTAATCTCACATATAGTAATGCAACCGTGGCAAGATTGAATAGCACTATCGCAGATCGGGATGCACAAGCGGTTCAAACCGCTGTAAGTGGTTTTAGAACCGCCAGGCAATCGCGAGTGATACCCCATCGAGTATCACAAGCGGTCGCTTGTTCCCCGAACCGCTTGTGGTTGATTATTTCACAAGCGTTGGTGTTACAACCGCTAGGATAAGCCGCCTCAAAAGCGTATAGTATTACTTAACCGCTAGGAGAGGCTCTTCCACAAGTGGTTGGAGTTACTAACCGCTTTTGAAGAGGCTCACAAAGACAATGTTTTGATTATATTTAATATAGAATATGTTTTCAGAGGGGTTTTTTATATAGATTTTGACAATTAAAATAAATAGAACTACAGGAGTTTTTTTGACACAATAATTAAATATATATTATTCATGCGTAGTCATTCAGATAATTACAAGTTCTTTTACAGAAAAATACGAACTTAATAGACTAAAAATGAACAAGTTGATGAACACATGAAATAATAAGTCACTTTTACAAGTTTCAAAGAATAAAAGGGTGAATCTTGAGCTCATTTCTTGCATGCGCCGCTTCTTTGTGCCCTTGGTCGACGTTGATGTCACTTCACCGTCCTTATTTCAGGACAAGGTCTCAGAACCATTTGCATGGAACTCGCTTTGGTGGATACAATCTGCCGACAAGAAAGCCGATGAGTTGTTCTTGGATTGTCGCAACCCTGCGACAGATTACGCCTTGCACATCGATGTTAATGACAAAGCGGAAGTAAATAAATCTCGACATGTAATTAAAGTGTAAGTACTAAGAAATTGACATGTTCACACTACCTCGGCGTTGGTTGTCGCAGACATCGCCGTGGGTAATAGTTTGCATATAGTGGCACACATAATAGCCACATAATTTGTTTCCTTCCGTCTCGTCAGAGAACCCGCGATGAAATTTGAAAAGAAAATAATTATTATTGGGATGAAAAACTGTTACGATATTAATATTCTTTAATACGCACTCGAAAGTGTTTATTTGTACATCAAATTCGTTCTCGAAATCTCCTTGTTGCTTCTTTCTAACCTTGCGTAATGCCCGTGTGATGCGTTATTATGAGTAGTAATTATCAGAGTTTGAATTAGCAAGGTATTTCAATATAATAAGGAAACTATCGTGTGTATATATATGTGTGCTATATACCTGTTTAGCATGTCAATGATATATTGATATTTTTCCACCGAAGTCCTTTTTGGCTCTTGAACAATGATCTGGCTACTATCAAGCTTGATGACAAGAAGGATCCAGTGAAACCTATTCATGTATTGCAACATATATGTAACTAGCTAGTAGTATTATCAATGCCTTGGAAAAGATAAGGACGAGAGGTTGTATATATACGCACAAGAAGTTGAAGGGCGTATATGTACGGTTTGTAGTGTCATTCCCAAGAATGCATCTAGAATGTAATCCTCAACATCCTTCTTGTCGTGATCGAGATATGACGAACTCGTTAACAATCTCTCGGGTCGATGAAGCCCACGCTGAAGATGTTCTCTTTGCTACATCGCTGTATCTCCATTCTACATAGAAAGGTATAAGTTTAAGAGTTGCAATTTTATTGTACGAGGAAGCACACTTAAAGGTATGAGCTTGACACTTACAGCACCAAAGAAATTTCATGAGAGACACGTTGATGGCGCCGGCATGGTAAATATTGTAGATGTCGCCAAATTCAAGCCATATGTCGTTGTCCCCGCTTATAAAAATCATCTTCTTTGATACGGAGGGGAACATCGTTTTCCTTGAGCGGACTCGCCATGTACCATTCATGAAATTGCCGATTTTGGTTGGTAGATCCTTTATCTCATTAGGGTCAATCAGCTCCCGGCCCAACTGATATTGCCATCTGACCTTTGCCATTGGGAGATCATCTGTTAATCCAAGAGTTGCAGCTGCGGAACTGAGTCATGCACCCTTCATAAATTTCTCGAGGTTCTGCTGATCTTGGTCTCTCTTGTTCTTTGCCGTCGTCGCCTGACCACGTTTATTCTTCTGTGTAGCCTTTATTATTGTCCGCTCATAGTTGGACGGCACAGGCAGTGGCTTTGCACGGCATGTCGCGAAGTGTTCCGCCACTTTTGGATCAATTGGTACCTTCTTTGGCTCTGGTTTTTTTTGTGAAGTGTGCAGCCAATTCTGCTTTCACGACCGCGCCACTCTCCTCATTAGTCATATCATATGCCCTCTTTGGAGGTTCCTTTGTCTTTGTTGATCGGCTGGAGGAGGCCTTCTTGGAAGCGGGTGGAGGAGCCTTTCTGCTATCGAGCTTCTTCCTTGGAGGAGATGGTGGAGGCATGGTTTTCCTGGGGTGGTTCGTTTTTGTTTGAGATAGTGATGGCGGAGTAGGGCTTCTGCGTGGAGCGGGTGGTGGAGCAGGCGTGCTCTGTTTTGCCGGTGAGGCATTACGTGGAGGTGACGTTGGAGGAGGTGTGGGTTGCCGTGGTGGAGATGACGCCTCCACACCATCTGGAAATATGATGTACCGCTTTGTGCGAGGATGATATTATGGAGGGCCTGTCCAAGCTTGGTCACGCTGTCGCCTCCAAAGAATATCGAGGTGAAGTTCTTCGAATCCGCCATCACCTCGCCCACCGTGACCTTCGAGTAACCCGGGGTATCTCGCTGCAAAGGAACGTCCGCCCTACTCCACCGAAATGCCATGCCGTAGCCACCTTGATGTAGAGGTTACGCGATCAACGTAGCTCACATCGGGCGAACCCTTATGTCATCCACGGGTAACGGCCAGCAAGTTCTCCGCTCAGGCCCCGTGGACGCGCAGCCTACTCCGCCGCGTGGAGGGATGATCACGGCGTCCGATCGATTGCTTGGACCTAGTCCTGCTTGCCGAGGGCAATTTGTACTTGTTGCGCAATTATGTCGCCGATGCTAGCCTCGGGTTGCTCGAGCTCTTGTTCCAATTGGTACACTTTATATGATTATCTTGTTTTGCTTTCTACTGCCCTATACGATCCGCATCCTTGGCAAAACTGCATTCCACTGGCAGATGCTTGCCCATACCTCGTGTCCGGCCCGGTGCTCGTGGTTTTGAAGGGCATGTGTTAGCTCATCATTCTCCCTATCCGCACGAACGCATTCGCTCGAGACTACTCGATGCCTTGTAAAATCCTTTGACCAAACCTCTTGCACTCTCGGTGCCATCACCAAGTCGTTGTTATCCGAAAGGCTCCCTGTGACCCATAAACCAATTGCGAAAGCGCCATCCCACAAAGTGGTAGCCGTGTGACGCCCTTCGCCATTAATTCTTCTTCCCGCTTCTCCCATTTTGGTACAAATTTTGAGGTAACCACCGTGCCAAGATGGTGGTGGTATTTCTTCATCCGTGAATTGGCCTTGTTCTTCCGACTCACGGTCCGCCTTCAGCTGACATGACTTGTACTCCTAATGCTTCACGTTGATCCGCCACCTTAGGAAATTGGTTGAAGTCGAGTCTTTCTCCTTCGCACATACTTGTGGGTGAGAGACGCCTTCCACGCTTGAAACATGGTTGCCATTTTCTTCAAAGTGAATTTCTTGGCCTTATCTTCTAATTCTTGAGGAAATGTGAAATTTTCCTTAATATCTTGCCAGAGCATGTCCTTGGTAGCTTGAGGAACTTCGGCGCATTTTCTGATGCTAATTGGGATGTGATCCTCACGTGATAACCGCAAGCGTTGTTGTACAGCCCAATTGTCAAAGAGGGCAACCGCATACCTTCGTTGTTAACGCCCAGAAACACGCGGCTTTGTGGATGGCTTCTTGTTAGGTCCCCGATGCTTGGGTTGGTTGCTCGATGTACGGGCTTGAAATACACAAACATATGTATAAACGTGTCGAGTGTATTATATTAATGAATTGCGATTAATTAACATGTCCACGGGATTATATTCTTCCGCTATACCTCATCCTCGTCGGAATCAAGAGTTACGGACTCTGGCTCCAGCCATTAATGGCTTCATTGGTCGCAATTTCAACGGCCTCACCGAACCAACATTAGTTTCATCTACCGCAATTTCAACGGCCTCACCGAACCAACATTAGCCTCTCAGGCAAAGCAGCCGTACCCAACGCGATGGAGTCTAGCAAGAACTGCTTCTCCCAAGATCGAAGTAGGGTCACCACGTCCCGGTTGCTCCATCTATCCTAATTCAAAAAATGTTGACATAAACAACTATATTACAGACATACAACACAAGCATATTGTAATAAATTCCTTTCTCCGCACCACAAAACAAATATAATATTATTTCGACTTGAAAATATACTAACACATTTCACATGATATATATACAATTTGACAATTCACATATACTTACACATTTCACATGATATATATACAATTTGACAATTCACATATACTTATACATTTCACATGATATATATACAATTTGACATTTCACATATACTTACACATTTCACATATACTTATACATTTCACATATACTTACACATTTCACATGATACATATACAATTGATAATTCACATATACTTATTTGTTAATAAAATAATGGATCATTCTTATTCCACACTAATATGATTTTCAAAAATGAAATAGAGTAACTAATCCACAACTAGTATGTTAGTAATCTATTTCACCTCATCGCTTCTCAGGTCGGATGCTTCCACAGCCATGCTTCTTGCAGGTGTCTCAAGTTAGCCAGATCTTCTCAATGCCGGCATTTCGATGCCACCGATGGACTCACCACGGCCGCAACAGATCGCTATGCGCTGTCGCCGCTTGCGAGCCCATCGTGACATCACGCGCCGACTGCTGGAGAAGATTCGGCCGGCATGACCAGCCTGCAAGTTCAAGAAGCATGGCTGCTGAAGAGCATCCGATACACCGAGAGACGTGCCATGAGGTGTAATAGACTACTAGCATACTAGTTGTGGATTTATTTCATTTTTTAAAAATCATATTAGTGTGGAATAAGAATGATTCATTATTTTTATTAAGCAAATTTTATCGAGTCCTTATCTTCATCTCGACCAAATTTCTTGCACTCAAGAGTGCCATAATTACAGTGATATCAATCTGGAATAAAGGATAGATGGTGATTACGTCCCAGGAATAATAAAAATCATATAGGAGTAAATTTTCCCAGTACATAGTACATGGCTATTTAATGTTTTGAGAAGATAAAATAAGGGAAAGCAATTGGAATAAGAAATCTGTAAATACAAAGTGCATAAATGTTTTCATATGTAATGAACTCATATTTCAATTGCATTTTCAGAAAGCTCTACACAGCGCATGGAAAGATATATCAAATTATTTGCCATTCTCAATTTATACATGGGTCATCTCAAATACAAGAATAAAATAACACTTTTCATCTGTTTTGTGAGAGATGACTGGAATGATAGCAGGACTTTTTGCTGCAGGAGAAACAGAAAAGGGAAAATTAAACTCTTTCATTTCACTTCAAGTGCATATATCCCCTCTATTATCAGTGCTACAAACCAGAATCTAAGGCCAAAATTCCATTACGGATTGTCAACAACCATACTACTAGTAGCTTGTGCATTTTTGGATCAGGAACAGTAACATGGCAGCGGCAAAACCCTTGTGGGCATTTCACCGAACACCTTGTGGGCAGCCGAATTAGAGAGGGAGGACCACAGCGTGCACAGGTATACCTCGGTCCTCCGGGGTGGAATGGCGGTGTGGCGGCGGCTTGGTGGCAGAGGAGGCGTCGGCGAGGTGGCTGAGGAGGCGGCGACGAGGTCACGCCCGCGCGGGGGTCGAGTGGCGCCGGGATGGTTGGAGTGGCGCCGAGATGGTTGGGTGGCGGATGAGGGCGACGGGCCGACGAGGAGGACGGGCGCTGGGTCTCTGCTGAGGCGGCGGCGGTGAGACAGGAGGTCCGAGAGTGCGCGATTTAGAAAATTTGTGGTCCGAGAGCGGGACTTAGAAAATTTGGTCTGCTTACGTACTTATACCGAAGTCACCTCTACAAGCAGCTTGGTAGTAAAACCGCCAGGAGAAGGCAAGCGTTGGTATTACCAACCGCTTGTAAATGTGCCTAATAAAAAAGAATGGCTAGGGCGCGAGCGGGGCTCAAACCCTCGCGGGCGAGCCCGCACTCAAGCACCACGCGCTAGCCAGGGGGGAGGAAGAGATCTTGTCAACCTATAAGGGCACCATATTCTTTTGAATATTAGCCCGGAAGCACTACTACAAGCGGTTGGTAATACCAACCACTTGTAGAATCTCTTCCACAAGCGGTTAGTATTACCAACCGCTTGTAGAATCTCTTCCACAAGCGTTTTACTACCAACCGCCAGGAAGTGAGTTCTGGTTTTACTACACAATTATTGGATTGAACTCAGACTTTTGCTACACAATTATTGGATTGAAATCCGACAATTATTGGTCTTGTTTTTTACTACACAATTATTGTATTGAAGTCGACAGCTTATTGGTCTTCCATGCTTGGTTTTTTCTACACAATTATTGTAATGGTAAAAGTAAAACCCAATAAAGCTTAAATGGTAGAATTGTAAAAGTAAAAAGGTAAAACATAAAATCAACAAAAATCTAAAAAATTCATAATAAAATATCGAATTTGTAGAATCTGAAAAATATCGTAATAAAAATTGAGGATTTGTAGAATTTGTAGAATTCATAACAAAAATCTGAAAAATTCATAATAAAATATCGTAATATCTGATATTTCATAATAAAAGGTAGAATGCCTTCCACAAGCACTTTAATGTCATTTCAGAATTTGTTCATACAATAGTGGTACACATACATAGTTCATACAATAGTGGTACACATACATAGTTCATACAGTAGTGGTACATCTCAAGTAGTCACATACAAGCACTTTAATTTTTGAAAAATGCTTTTGGCACTTTAGCACTAGGCATATGAAGACAAAGAGAGTGAGTAGGAGACTAGGCGTATGAAGGCAGAGAGAGTGAGTAGGAGACTAGGCGTAGTACTGCACGATTTACTAGTACAAAAAGAAAGTGAACATCATTGCCACTTTCCTAGTTACATTGCAAGGTCGCAAAGGCACACACCTCACCCAAACACTTAAATCAGAGTTACAAAGGGAGCATTAGTTCCTTATGAATGTTTCATATAGTAGTGGTACACATACATAGTTCATACACAAGAGTGGTACATCTCAAGTAGTCACATACTTTGTCTTTACAAGTGTTCCTTCATTATGATCGCGACGTATGAAAGGAGCATCCACGCTCAGATTATTGAGGAGGCTTATGTCGGCATCCACAAATAAAGGAGGGAGCTCGTCGAATCGACTATACTCTTCCTCGCTGCGGACGCCCTCAACTCCAACAATCCTTCGCTTGCCTTTGATAACCACGTGTCGCTTTGGCTTACTACTACAATCTTTCGCTTGTCCTTCGCTTCTTAGGTTTGCTTGACATGTCCATTACGAGGAGACTGCCTCACATCATTCGCGAGATCTAACGATTCGCATCAGAGTCGATTTGCGGAGGTCCACGATTGTCATACCGTATTTGTCGACCTTCACGCCGCTTGAAGTCGGCTTTGACCCATTGGCACTTAAATAGAGGGACCTTCAAAGGTCCATAGTCGAAGCTTCCATATCTCTTCTATGAAGCCATAATATGTATCCACCTTGCCTTTGTTGTCTTCGATCTATACGACACCGCTATTTCGTTGGTGCTCTTGTTATCCGGGATCTCGTATAGAATGTGTAACCATTTATCTCGCACTTTGAATGTCACGATTTCACTAGATGGTCCCCTGAGCCAAGCTTGCAACTATTCATTATCCGACCCTTTCAAAAGGATGTAGTTTTGTAACAAGCCTAAACTAATCCATGTGCTTCAAGTTGTTATCCAATCCTCGACCTCCCCAGAAATCGCGCGAGAATACTCTTGTGCTCAAGGACATACGGGCTACTAAGCTTGATTGTTTCAAAACCGTGAAATGTGCTTGCTTAAATGTAAGAAGATCATTACATTCAATTGCTTTCCTTCCTAGTGTCCCTTTTCCCCGTAGCCTCCTCTCATGGCGTGATATAGGGATGCCGATCGGGTTTAGATCATTAATGTAATCCACACAAAAATCAATCACCTCCTCCGTCCCATAACCCTCGGCAATACATCCTTCCTGGACGAGAACGGTTACGACATATTTTTAGCACACTCATGTACCTCTTGAAAGGGAACATGTTGTGCAGATACACGGTCCGAGAATACCTATCTCTTTGACAAGGTGAACAAAGTGAGATGAACCATAATATCAAAGAATGCAGGAGGAAAGATCATCTCAAGACTAACCACACTTTGTACCACGCCATCCTCGCAGCCTTACTAAGTTTATCCGGGTCGATGACCTTCGTGAAACCGCTGCTGAAAAAGAACACACTTTTGTGATTGTCCCCTGCACTCCACTCGGCAAGATGCCTCTCACACCATCGAGCAACTGTCATTAACACAAGACACTATGGATTTCATGTGTACGATTTTATTCTTTTTCATGTTTATGAGTCTCTTTACATTGGAGGAGTATCCGAAGGGACCTTCACACTCGCTCAGAACTCTATCATGCTTTTTTTCTTCTTTGCTTAGAGTGTAGCTCGCAGGATGTAGGTAATGTTGTCCTTTCCTCTTTTTTCCTGATGTAGGCCGCTCCTCGCCCAAGAGTTTAAGGTCCTTCCGAGCTTGCAGCAGTATCTTTCGATTTTTTCAGACAAATCTAGGTAGCCTAGCAGTGTTCAAGGCACATTCTTCGTGATGTGCATGAAGTCAAGTGAGTGACGAACCTCCATGACTTCCCAATAAGGCAAGTCCCAAAATATTGACTTCTTCCACATGGGTGCTCGACCATCCTCATTCTCGCACATGTTTGCTTCTAGGACCCTTTCCAAATACTACATTCAAATCCTTTACCATAGCAAACACACGCGGGCCCACTACGATGCCGAGGCCTTGCACGAAGGTCCTGTTGACTGCTAAATTTCCCGCCTTTCTTCCAGAACGGGTGACTCAGAAGAACAAACCTACGGTGACCCATGTACACAACCTTCCGAGAGTTTTTCGTACATGCCGTCTGCTTCATCTAAGCAATCGGATGCGTGCTCTATATCCTTGGATAGTTAGGCCGACAGTTACCGAGAGCAAAGCTACCGTTGATTGTTACAAATAACAATGCACGAGGGTGAAATACTCCCTTTGTACTCATCCCATACCCTTGCACCATCCTCCCACAACGCCACAAGATCTTCAACCAATGGTTTCGTAGACATCGATATCATTTCCAGTTGCTTGGGGCCTTGGATCAACAACGACATCATGATGTACTTTCGCTTCATGCACACCATAGAGGAATGTTATAGATACATAGTGTAACAGCCGTGCTATGGTCGCCGCTCAACCTCCGAAAGGATTCATCCCATCGATGCTCAACCCAAACCTTATGTTTTCACCTCATCTCGCGGTTCGCACGTCCGGCCGACTTTCCTCCACCGTGAGCCATCCGCAGGTGTCTAAGCATCCCGTCATCCTTACGTTCTTCTTTGTGCCAACGCATCATCTAGGCATGCGCTTTGTTAGCAAACATACGCTTCAATCGGGGATCAAGGAAATACCACAACACTTTAGCCGAGGTCTCTTCTTCTTACGCCCCCATCTATTTCACCTAGATCGCCACGCTTCACCTTATACCGTGATTCTTTGCACATCGGACAAACATCCAAATCGCATACTCATTACGATACAGATACAATCATTAGGACATGTGTGTATCTTCAGACTTCAAATCCCAAAGGATGTACGACTTGCTTGGCTTCATATGTAGGTTCGGTAGAGTGTTATCTTCGAAGCAACTTCTTTACGAAAGTGATAACAACTCATCGAATCCCTTATCCGACACACCATTTGTAGCCTTCCATTGCATGAGTTCCAGCAGTGGTCCGCAGCCTTTTTGTGGCCCCGCCCATAGTTTGGGTACAAAGGAGTTATGTGGTCCTCTAACATGCTACCAAACTTCTCAAACTGCTCTTTTATCTCGTAGTCTCCTCTCCGCCACGCAAAGATCTCGGTCTAGCTCATCATCACCAAAGTCACCAAGTGTTTCTTTCATGGAACAAGATTATGCGTCAGTCCCAGATACCGTTGAATCCATCTTCTCTTCCTCGCCTTTCTTCATCGCCTTCCGACTAATCGCCTCAACTTCGCCATGGTTGGTCCAACAGTATAGTTTGGCATGAAAACTCTCATGATCAAATGGTTCATAACTTGCCATCGCTGGGAGTGCTCCTTCTCGTTCTTGCAATCTACACATGGACAACATATGAAGTCGCTTAGAGGCAAGAATGCAACGGCCAGATCGAGAAAAGATCGTGACGCCATCAATGAACTCTCTCGAGCGACGGTCCGCATTGTACATCCATTGCCGATTCATCTACACCAAGTTATAATTTCATTAAAAATTATAACAAATTTCGTTACAAAAATTATAACCTAACTTATAGGTACATTTTAAAATCTATAGCTCACAAGCTCTTAAATCTACCTTTGTAATTATTTTTTTCTTCTTGAGTCTACAATTAATGACCATATTTTTTTCTTCTCCAACAAAAAAAGCTCCACCTACACCATCATACAATTAAAAACATACTTTTCTAATTTTTTTTATCCCTTTCTACCTTTGTAATTATTTTTTTTATCCTTCTACATTTTTTTCTATTTTATTTCATACACCAATAATTACTTCCTTGCAATGTACCTAGATCTCCCCAACTTATTGTGATATTTAAGATTCTAAAGGTAACAAGCACCTAGATCTACACCCTACATCTTCATACAACAACAAAAACAAGCATACAAAATAAATTTTGGGGAAGAACTCCCTACAATTTGATCATGCATGTTCTTGCTTAAAAAGTTCAAGATTTCTCCACATCCATTGAAAAAATAGAAATATCTAGGTGAGAAGGATGTTCACATGATGTTACTAACCTTGAAACACTTAATTTGGAGCTAATCACCCCCAATTAAAAATTTGGACAAGACTCCCAAGAACAAATGCTTGACCGGCCCTTCTCTGCTCGATCGCACCTCTGCCATGTGCTCATGGAGGAAGAAGGGTTTAATGGGCGGGAGGGAGAGTGGTTTGAGACACGAACCGCTTCAGATGTTACTTTTAGAAGCGTTCTGTCTCAAACCGCTCGAAATCAAGCGGTTTGAGACAAGAACCGCTTCTAGAAAGCAACATACGTAAGCGGTTCATGTCTCAAACCACTTCGAAGCCTCTCCGATCAAGTTTCACGAACCGCTTCTAGTGCGTAACATCACAACGGTTCGCACTAAACCGCTTCAAATAGGCCGGTTATGATGCCCAGATCTGTAGTAGTGTAGTCAGCTTTTCTTATATTTCATTTTGTTACCAACTTGAGTTTTATTATCCCTTCATTCTATTTGTTACAATCAGAAACTGCAATTATAGTATTCTATTTGATCTTTATTATCCCCTCATTTGGAAATAGTGTATGTTGCTATTATATCTTCCATGCTTTTAAAATTGGATGACCTTTGAGAAATGCAAAGCTAAGATGTTTTTAGCTAGAACTCATTAGCAAGTAGATTAGATGAACTCATTTGTTGGGAGGTCACCCTTGCTTTATCTAAATGTTACTTGTTGAAAATTAGATGGAGGACAAGACTATTATCAAAGCCAATTGGGATACCTTTCAAACTAGGGTGTTTTGCACTATTTGTGTGGAAGAGATAGATGCTGGTAATAAGCCTCTTGAAACTTTGACTGCCAAAGGGTACGAGAACTTAGCTGAAAAGTTCTTCTCTAGAACAGGGAAGGATTACAAGAAATAACAACTTAAAAACCGATGGGATTCATTGAAGGCGTTGTACAACTTCTAGGTATCTATTAATCGTGCCAATGGACTTAGGTGGGATAGGGAAAAAGGAACAGTTGTGGTGGACGACGAATGGTGGGCAAAGAACACAAAGGTACTGAATTTGTATGCATCCATTTTATTTTATTATTTATTAAGCTTACACTAATATTATCTTGAATGGTTTTCAGGACATACGTAATGGAAGAAGCTTCGTGGGGGTCAAAGATGTTTGAGAAAAGCCATGTCTCGGTTCTTCATTTTACATTCCTCGTGAAAAGAGTAGAACATAATGCCATTAATATGGATGTGAGGATGAATTTGCTGATGTAGGCATGGAGGAAAAATACCAACAATGAGTGTGGCAGTAATTGAAGAGAAAGTTTTGTACCACTACCGCTAGTCCCAAGAAGCAAAAGAAGAATCCTATGGCTAGGGTAATGAAAGGCATGTTGGAAACTATGCAAAGTTCTTGTTCAGTAACCTCAAGGGCATTGCAAGGTGATTTGACTATTGAAGCCATTAATGAAGTGATGGATCTGGTTGTGCAGTCTGGTGCTCAAAAAAAAAAGTGATGAGCATTACATGGCTACAAAGTTTTTTGTCAAAGCTGAAAATCATGCAATATTTCTCACTTTTAAAACTAATGAAGGAAGGTTCAACTGGTTGAAGAGATGTTATGAAGATAGAAAAAAGCAGTATACCTTTATGAATTGTTGCTTGAATATTGTTATCGAATTTATGTATTGATGCTTGAACCTTGAGATTGCAATTGTGCTGTACTATTTGAAGCTTGAGATTGCACTTCGTAATCGTTGTTTGATCATTGTTATTGTCAAGATGTAACTATTATTGTGTTTGTTTGTAGATGAGTTCAAGTGGTAGTTCGATAATGGATTAAGTGATGATAATGATGATGATGAAATATTTGAGATTGTAAGTAGCACTACTACGTAATAGGTCATCATCGCGGTTCGCCCACGCCATTATCGCCGTTATGGGCGCCAGTCATTGGTCGGCAAGGATATTCGGGGTTATCACCGCTTTACCGAGGAACCGCAAGGATATTGATATCACCGCCGGTTCATTATACAACCGGCAAGGATATTAGACTATCTCGCCGTTTACACTAGCATCCCGCAAGGATACTCAATTATCTCGCGGCTCAACCTAGAATCCGGCAGGATATATGTATATCTCGCCGCTTATACGATTTAACCGACAAGGATTCAGATCAACGCCGGTTCCTAAACGAACCGGCAAGGATAACCGATTGAAATTTAGATGATTATAGATTATTTATTATATAATAGAAATTAATTCAATACATATGAGGACTTACAAAAAGAGTTTTTGTAAGTCCTCATATGTATTGAATTTGAACCTCGCAATTTTATACATAGGTAGAGTAATCTATGAAGTACATCTACAAATTTTTTCAGTAGTTTTCGTGACTTTTATTAGTTGGTGTGCACGATGTGTACACGGAAGGCCTGTGTGCACATGATATGTTGCCTTCAAATATATAGTATATGAAGCGTCATAGATCATAATTAAAATATATTAAAGCATCACAATATTTAGTTTTTACAATTAATAGTCTGCTCACAAATGTAGTGTGAGTACATCTCGCTCACTTTAGATCAAGCTTCCGTCAGGAACTCGCCTTTGGATCGATGACATGTTCACAATGAATCCAAATGATATGCTCTTGAATTGCTAAAATTTCTTTCGACAAGAATCGATTGGTTCTCACTTGGAGCGTCAAGTATTGAAGAAAAGAGAAATTTAATTAATGATGATAGATGTTAAATGAAAGAAAAGTAGGCATGAATGTGTAATTATATACCATGTCTTCGTTATAGCCGATACTTCGTGACAATTGCATGTAAATTTGTACATACGTAGTATGCGATAAACTATTTCCGGTCCTGCCTCATGCATGGAAAGTCTCATATTACTTTGAAAGTTGTCCCAGAGGGAAGATGCGGACCACCTTTCTTGCAATACCGCAGAATGCGCCTGTGAATGATTTTAAATAGTAATTAACCTTAAATACAATAGAATAAAATATTACTAGAGCAATAACGAACGATCGAAGTTTACTGCTCATCATCTTCCAAAATTATGTTCATACTCACGAAGTTCTTTTCTCAACGAGTCCAAGACATAAACCCCGCTAGCTTCTAACTCGATGACGAGGAGGACCCAAAGGATAACTAGACATATATGTTAACACAACCTATTAGTCCCACACCGTGTCACGCAAAAATAGTAAAACAATATTAGAAGTAGGGTAATACGATCGAAAGTTATAGGGTACAAGCACGGAGGTTTTCTTTCTCACTTGAAGAAAGTCCTAAATAAATAGTCTTCAACAAACTTTGGGTCATCACGACGAAGTTTCGTTAACAAGCCCCGGATCGAGAAATCCTAAAGCTTCATCCTTATTTTTGCACATAATCAGATTCCATTCTACATATGTAAAAAAGAAGTTAGACATACAGCTTGAACGGTACAAGAATATACAATAATATAATTAGAGACTTACAAAGTCCATACCGACCAAAGGACGCGGCCCAGAGCATCCGCCAGACAACATATACAATTCGCAGAACTCTAACTGAACATGCCATCCCCATTGTGAAAATCCGAATCTTTGTATTTCATCGATCGCCCACATACCCTCTTGGCATCGCTGCATGTAATAATCGATGGACGCTACCGCAATTTTGTTGTTAGGTTCTCTAAATCTTTTGGGGAGCCATCGGTTGCCCTTAATGTACTTCCATTTTAGACCTAGGTCGAATTACGACGTTGTTCAAGCAAAGATCTTTTGAGCTATGACATCGACGCCAAAGACTAGCCATCTTCAAGTTTTGCTCGGATATGCGCCGTAGTCCGACATTTCGGCTGTCAAGCCCGCCGTCTCTTTGGCTTTTGCCATACTCAAGAAAAACTCCTCAAGATTAGCATCGACTTTAGTCTTCTCGGGTGATGGCACCTTTTGAAGTGAGATGTTACTCGCCTTCGCTTGTTTCTTTTTGCATTCTTCTTCACCATATCGCCGTAATTTTTCCGAGGTCAGGTTGCCTTCACAGATGACCGAGATTTGGTACAAGACGACGCGGACTTCCGAGATGGTGCCGATGTTCGACTCTTCTTATGTGCCTACCGAGGAGTTGGACCTTTATCGCCGGGTGCCGAGGAGGAGTTGGACTTTTTCCGATGGTGCCAAGGAGGACTTGGACTTTTCTCGGCCGGTGCGGCGGAGGAGTTGATCCTTTGTGGATGGTGCCGGCGGAGGAGTTGGACTTGTCCTAACCGGTGCCGCATGAGGAGTTGCACTTTTCGAGGCTATGTGTCTCGCGTGTGGAGAGTGCGCTCATCATCATCGCTGCCGTTGTCGGCCTCATCGTCCGAGCCGAACATAATCAAGCTCTTGCGCCACGCGAGAAGCCATGCACGCTTTCTCCAAGTTTGTTTTTTCCGCCCTCGCCAGAATCTCTACCTCCATTTTGCGATATTGTCGACTACACTGTTTACTTCGACCCGAGAATCCCAATGTATTGGGCGGCAGCGTAACCCGCGAGAGGCACATGGCCAAGCCCCGCCATCAGCCACCTTGATGGTAATGCCATAAAGCGACAAATGCATTTTTGCACGTGTCGGTTCTGCGGATGTCATCCATCGAAAATGGAGTCGATGCTCTCCCGAATCGCTGCGGACGCTAGCTAATGCTCTTAAGAACACCGTGGATCGAGGTTCGAGGGCTGTCATCGAGTGGCGGTCGTGAGTCGAGAGCTTTTCATCGCTTGCTCCACAACTTGATCCAGCCTTTCGCCTTCCTCTAACGCTCTTGACACAAAGATCTTGTATTTGACTTTGCGCTCATATTCTCCTATTCTTTTCGCCGCTTGTACATAAGCACGCCATCCGGGAAGCCTTCTTTCCACGGCACCAAACCAACTCCTGCAGTGCGCCAGATGCTCTCTCGTTACCAGGCAACAAATACCATCATTCTCCTCCGTGATGAAAAGCCCTTCTAAGACTCCACGTGAGCATCCGATATTTTCGGGACACCTCCCTGCTCTATCACCCCGGCTCAAGCCGCCATCTTTCGAGATAGAAGTCCCTCCCAAGCAACCAAAGCTTTGATCGTGCGTTGAACTCGCCGTCGCAGAGTAACGCCTTTGAGGGTTAGCTCTTGTTCGCGCTTATCCCACGCAGTATTTTCTTCACGAGCCACCAAAGGCCTAGTGTGAGGGTGGATATTCTTATCGCTGCTTGCCTTGTTCTTCCGACCACTGTTCGGGCTTCTTCTGTAATTCCTATACTCCACAAAGTCCTTCCAAAATTCTCTTATCTTTGGAAACATGTTAAAATTGGCGTGACATTCTTCTTCACATAGGTCTTATTCACCGAAGTCTTCCAATTCTTCCAAAGATGTGCACATGATACCTAGTGCACGCTTTTGCAACCAACTCGACCCTTTGGGGAAATGGAATACTTGTTTTAGCTTGCCCCATAGCGATTCCTTCAGGTCATCGGGAACAACCCACTGATCACCTTCGCGGCCGGTCCATGATCTATAGATGATGGGCACGTTATCCCTAGCAAGTACTCCACAGGCTGTCCTGTACGGCGCCAACGCTGACTCGGGTATAGCAGGTTCCCCGACTTCCGAGAGCTGGAGTATGTTGTGAACGCCCTTCGGCATCTTGTTCGGAACACACCGCTGCACGGCTTTGTTCACCCGACGCTTGAGCCTACAATTGATCTTGTTATTAGTCGATGACCCTACAATATTTTGGGATTCACAACGCATTAATACTTTACCTCGCCCATGTTAGTCGCTACCTTGGTCCATGGCAAGGGCGCCGCCTGGCCCATAGCAGGCGCCGCTTGGTCCATGGTCGTGGCGCAAGTTGCTCCATATCAATATCCTCAGAGGTCCAAGTAGCCACTTGGGCTACCCACCTACTGCCTACATTCGAGGGCCGAACTCCTCCGCACTTGTCCCCGATTGAGGCCATTCCTAACAATCCAAAATATGCACATGTAACTTTAAATGATACTTATACATGAGAAAAAATCACATGATACATATACATCTCAAATGAAAAAATAATATGAAAAAATTCATATATTCTTAAGAATATATTCCACACTAAAATGATTTTTAATAGTTAGTTCAAAAATGATGTTTCTGATTATCGTTTCAAGAAGAAGCCATTCAATCTTAATGAAAATTTCTATATTCTATGAAGATATAGAACATGAAATTTTTCATTGGAAAAGTTGGACACGCAGACTCCATGATCAATGAAGAAGAGAAGCGGGAGGAAACCTATAGACAGTGGTACGCGAAAAAAGACAGCAACCAAGTCCCAAGTCCATTTCAAGCAAGCATGTCTCCTCATGGCTTTCCTTCTTGTACCGGACGCCTCGTGACACCCATGATTCTTGAACTTGCAGGGCTTATTTTTTTAAACACATACATTTTTGGTCAACAAAATATACATACACATAAAATTAGAATCAAATTCATTATATATCAAGAGTTACAAACAAGAGAAAATTCTAGCAAGTTTAAACTCTATAAACTTGTCGACTTTTTTCTTTTTGTAACTATCGTATATAATGAATCTTGAAATTTCATACAACCGCTTACTATTACAATTAGTGGCACAACTATTAACTAAATGAACTACAACTACTTACTATTACAATTAGTGGCACAAAACAAATATTTACAACACATGTATACATCTTTTCTTAAACAAATATTTACAACACATGTATACATCTTTACGAAACAAATATTTACAACACATGTATACATCTTTCAAGAAGATATACAAAGCACCAAATTGAAGTTTACTTTTGGCTGCAATATAAATAACCACAGAGCAAAATGATCAAAACAAAGACATGTGCGGATGTGAATTCACAAGGCAACTAGCATAAAGCTCAACTTGTTTATTTTGAGTGTTCTCAGATGTCGGGTTGCCCAAAGGCCCTCCTCGCCACAAGGGACGAGTAATAGACTAATTTGTGACAACCTTACCTTAGTTTCGAACCCTTACCACCTTAACATACACATTACAAAAATTGATAATCAAGCTCGCTGTTAACAGATTATATTCAGTTGAGCATACATTCAGATCAAGACATTAAATATTTGCTGTTTAATCTTGAAATGAAGTAAAGTGACAACAGTAAAGTGACAGAGAAGTGCTACTAATAGACTAAGGAACTAAACAAAATATAGACAACAAGTATAGACATAGAAGTGCTACTAACATCATCAGGTATTGAAGACTAATTAGACTAAGGAACTAAGGAACTAAACAAAATATAGACAGAGAAGTGCTACTAAGGACCTAAACAAAATATAGGCAGAGAAGTGGTCATGCAATACATGCAATACAAGATTGTTGAAATAAGGGCAAGATGAGCATAATGAGACATATACTTAACCCAGATATGACTAAGCACAACTTATCCACAATGTCCGTAATATATGAAATGATCATGAATTCAACAGTATAAGCTTATAATCACATAGATTCATGATATGAACACATATATACAGGACATTCAAGATGGATAATAAATGAATTGAACGTAATAAAGATACTACTCATGTTTGGTTTTTCCAAAGATTGCTCTCAGATTGAATAACTTGATGGGTTGCTTCAAAGAAGCCCTCCAACACCAAATTTCAGCAATATATCACAGGTATATCAATCTGAAATTAGTGACTCTATTCGATTCAAAGACCGTTTAAGAAAAATTGGTGACTAATACTCAATTATGGATGACACGCCATCTTGAACAACAAAATTGCAATAATTTTGCCTCTTCACGACAAATGATGCCAAGCCGTGAGAATTGAGTTCCATATTAGTCCGGGATATCAAAGTTATGAAAGGAACTATTCTCGTGATAGCATATCACATATACAAAGAACAACAAAGAACAAGTTAAAGTATTGATACAATGATCTAACAAAGGCTGAATTACGTAATGATTCACTAACTAGCGATAAATATTGCCTCATTTATTTGTATCATCATCGAGCAAAGAGTAGAGAATAAAATCAAGTGCCTCATTTATTTGTATCATCATCACGTATAAATCTCTATCTCATTGATAACCCTAGAATCATCACAGATTAGTTGTCACAAATTGTCTATTGCAGTCCCAAATCCTCATTGAACACTATACCCACATGCTAGGTCCCCAAGCCAAATGAATTGATCGCCCTTAGCATCTCGCACATGCACATCTCAAACATTCACAATCACATTCACAATCACATGCACATTCACATTCACATTCACATCTCTGCACATTCACATCTCTGACAACCACATTCGCGACATCGCAAGCGAGCACCAAGGCGACGGCGGGAGACAGTGGGGAGGTCGAGGCGACAGCGGGAGACGATGGGGAGGTGAAGGCGACGGCGTTCGAGTCGAGGCGGCGGGCGCTCGGGAGCTCGAGGCGACGGGCGTCCGAGTCGAGGCGGCGGCGCTCAGGAGCTCAGAGGCGACAAGCGCCAGAAATCGAGAGGAGGGCGCGGCTAGGCTAAGGTAAATGAGAGGAAGGCGGCGTGCTTTATTTATAGTGGTGGAATATCCGCGGCTGGTCATACCAACCGGCAAAGGATAGATATTACCGCCGTCCATTGTACAACCGGCAAGGTGATAGTGGAATACTCTCGCCGGTCCATTGTACAACCGCAAGGATAGTGGAATACTACCGCCGTCCATTGTACAACCGGCAAGGATAGTGAATACTCTCGCCGGTCCATTGTACAACCGCAAGGATCGCCTTTTGCCCATATTTCGTTAAAATTTGTCTTTTTATTGCTCTTAATATAGGACGAATTTGATCATGAAATTTTATATGTACATGGGGTAAGATGAGATGTACATCCATGATTTTGTTTCAGAATTTTTGGAAACTTTTCTTAGTTGGATTGCACGGTGATTGCACTAAATGTGTCAAATTCGAACAAATTCAAGTGCGATCAAAATCACAAAAATCCAAATGCAAATAAAACTTTCAATTTGATCAAAAGAAAGCATAACCTCAATTTCCATTATTGCATATATTACATTAATTGTTACATATGAGAAAATAAACATGTCGCTCATACAAAAGAAAGCATACATTTCATTACTACAACTAAGCTACGACTCGACCTTCGTTATGATCAAGGGCGTATGTATGTAGCTTCATCCACCGTCTTCCATGGTACTTAGGTCAACGCCCTCTCCAAAAGGGGAAGCTCATCGAATTGGTTGTACTCTTCCTCGTCGACAACATTCTCAACTCCGACAATCCTTCTTTTTCCTTGAATAACCACGTGGCGCTCCTTGTTAGCGGGCCGCCATAAAGAAGATTTGTGTCACGTAATTAGCAAGTACGAATGGTTCTTCTCTCAGATCCGACGAGTTTGAGGTCCACGGTAGTGATGCCGATTTGTCGATATTCACGCCACGGAAGTCGACCCATTGGCACCGAAAAAGAGGGACCTTCAAAGGACCATAGTCAAGCTCCCAAATCTCTTCTATGAATCAGAGTAGGTTTGCCTATTTCCATTGTCATAGGCATCTATACGGATACCGCTATTTTGATTGGTGCTCTTTTTATCTTGCGCCTTGTATAAATGTAAAACCATTTATGTCGATCCTTGAATGTCCGAATTGTAGTTGACGGTCCCGAGCCAACAATTTCAACTGAGTGCGTACCTGTCTCAGACGCATCATGTGTCTACACAACCAATCGCGAAATTATCTCTGTGCTCTCTCGAGCCAACCCTCGACCTCCACGGGTTTGTTTTGATAGCACGTTCTTGTGCATGTCGACATATGGGGCCACCACAACCGATTGTCCCAAAAGCTGCGAAATGTGCTTGTGTAAATGCAGCTAGATTGCTAGTACGCATCGATTTCTCGCCTAGTGTCCCTTTCCTGTAGCCTTCCCTCATGCCGAGATCTGAGCACACCAATCGGTTTGAGATCCATATAATCGACGCAGAACTCAATGACCTCCTCGGTTCCCCGACCATCGGCAATGCAACCTTCCGGTCGATTTTGATTCTGAACATATTTCTTTATAACCCCATGAATCTCTCGAAGGGTACATCCGATGTAGAAATACGGACCAAGAATTCAGATCTCTTTCACAATGTGAACAATGAGATGGACCATAATATCAAAAAAGATGGAGGGAACACATCTCAAGCTCGCATGAGTGTGAACCACATCTTCCTGCAGCTTATCTAGTATTAATGGATCGATGGCCTTCTGTGAAATCGCGTTGAAGAATGAACACAACTTGATAATTGGGTCTCGGACTTTCTCGCGTAACCCCTAATTGCAATTGGAAGCATCTGTGTCATCATCACGTGGCAATCGTGAGACTTCATACCAATTAACTTTAAGTCTTTCATTGAGACTAGTCTCTTTATGTTAGCAGAGTAACCAGACGGAACTTTGATTCCGTGCAAGCATTCGCAAACGCTAATTTTCTCTTTCTTGCTCAAAGTGTAGCAGGCTGCGGGAAGGTACTTTTTGCCTGTATCCATTTCTTCATGATGCAGCTCCTTCCTCAGTTTCATATCTTCGAGGTCCATCCTTGCTTGAAGTGTATCTTCGCTTTGCGTGTATGTCCAAGAAGATACCAAGCAAGCTATCACACACGCTTCTTCTCTATGTGCATGACGTCGATTGCGTGGTCGAACTTCCGTGTGCTTGCCAATAAGGTAGGATCCAAAATATTGATTTTTTTTCCACAAAGGAGCCTTATCCCGAAGTCGGAATAGATGTACCGCTCCCTTTCCGTGAATAATTGTAAGGTCCTTCTGGCGGCAAATATCTGCTTCCCGATCGATTCTTCTGAGCTAATGCGATCTCCTTTGTCCGTCAAAAGCTCTCTTATTATTGCGGTATGGGTGATCCTTACGAGGAACCTACGATGCCGCATGTAAGCCATTTTTCTTTGTTCTTCACCACCGGCTAGTCAGATCATCCGAGTAATCGGACGATCCGTTGAAGCCTTTTGTCGTTCGCCCGACAGTTGCCAAGAGCGGGATAATCATTAATGGTTACAAACAATAATGCCCGTAGGATAAAGTTTTCTTTTATACTCATCCCATACTGCATACCATCGGTCCACAATATTAGAAGATCTTCAACCAATGGTTTGAGGTACACATCGATATCATTGCCGGGTTGCTCGGCCCTTGGATCAATAGTGGCATCATAATGTACTTTCGCTTCATGCAAAGCCAAGGAGGAAGGTTGTAGATGCATAAAGTCACCGACCAAGTCGTTGTGGCGACTACTCATGTTGCCAAAAGGATTCATCCCATCCGTACTCAACCCGAACCTTATATTCCTCACATCATATGCAAAGCGCTTCTTATATTTTCTGTCGATGTTCCTCCATTGCACAGAATCAGCAGGGTGTCTGAGCATTCCATCCTTCTTACGCTTCTTGGCGTGCCATCGTAGCAATTGGGCATGCCTTTTGTTCGCAAACAATCGCCTGGATGGGGGATTATAGGGAAATACCACACCACCTTACGGGGACACCTCTTCTTCTTACGCCTCACCCCGACATCTTCGTTCTCGATATCGTCGTCGTTGCCCTTATACCGCTTTGCTTTGCAAACAACACAGGCATCCATGTCTACAAACTCATTGCGATACAATATGCAATCGTTTGGACATGCGTGTATTCTTTGTACTTCCAGTCCCAACGGGCAGACAACCTGCTTGGCCTGGTACGTAGTTGAAGGCAACACGTTACCCTCTGGAAGCAAGTCCCCCAAGAGACATAATTTCGAGAAAGCTCTTATCGGACCAACCATTGCTTGCCTTCAACTGCAGTAGTGAAAGCACGGTATGCAGCTTTCTGTGCTCCTCCTTGCAGCCCGGGTACAATGGCGTTGTAGAGTCTTCTACCATACGTTGGAACTTTTGAAACTCCCTTTCACTCGTGAAGTCCCCCTCCCCATCACGCAGCATTTGATCTAGATCATCTTCGTGGGTATCAACGAACGCATCTTCCACCGCCGTCATATCGTTGTCTCCGTCATCTCCATCAATGTGTTGCCCTTCATGAACAATATCATCTTCATCAATGTTTTGCCCTTCATGTATAATATCATCTTCACCGTGCTCAGTCCAACAGGTATAGCCAGCCTTGAAACCCCTTCGAAGCAAGTGTGCACGTATCGACTCTATGTTACAAAACATCTTCTCATTTTTGCAATCAACGCATGGACAACACATATAGTCCGCCAGTTTCTTGACTTGTGTGCCTTGGCCGCATTCAGAAAACAAGTCACACCATTAAAGAACTCTGCACCACGACGGTCCGTGTCATACATCCACCTTCGGTCCATCTACAGTTAATTATATCAAACTACATTACTTAAACATCCACTACATCACTAAAATGGATATAACAAATTTTCATTAATTAAATTAATTACAATTATGCATAATTGTCCATCTAGCAATTTTTATTACTTAAACATCCACTACATCACTAAAATGGATATGAATTTACTGCAAATAACAATATATAATTGTAAATGATTAGTTTTACAAATACATCTAGCAATTTTGCCTATATAATACATCAAACCTTTTTCACTATTTAAATATCCATCTAGCATTTTTTACTTATTTAGAAGATTTCTTCATTTCATTTTGTTATGTAGCTAGCTATTAAATTAAATTAATCTACAACAAATTAACAAGCATATAATTGAATATAAGGATATATTTCTAAATAATTATTTATGTTCCAACTTTCATTATTGCAAAATCCATCTACCATTTCCCATTATTTAAATATTCAACTAGCAATTCTCACTATTTATAATTGATCATCTAGCAATCCTTTACTATTAAAAATCCATATAACAAATTTTCATTAATTAAATTAATTACAATTATGCATAATTGTCCATCTAGCAATTTTTATTACTTAAACATCCATTACATCACTAAAATGGATATGAATTTATCGCAAATAACAATATATAATTGTAAATGATTAGTTTTACAAATACATCTAGCAATTTTGCCTATATAATACATCAAACCTTTTTCACTATTTAAATATCCATCTAGCATTTTTTACTTATTTAGAAGATTTCTTCATTTCATTTTGTTATGTAGCGCTAGCTATTAAATTAAATTAATCTACAACAAATTAACAAGCATATAATTGAATATAAGGATATATTTCTAAATAATTATTTATGTTCCAACTTGCATTATTGCAAAATCCATCTACCATTTCCCATTATTTAAATATTCAACTAGCAATTCTCACTATTTATAATTGATCATCTAGCAATCCTTTACTATTAAAAATCGGCAAGTGAATTATAATCTATTCAATAATTTAGCTAGATCTTAATTTGAGCAAGACTGACATAAAGCTGTTTCACACCGCATAATCAGCAATTATCAACATCTATAGCACTCAGTAAAGTAAAATTTTACGACATATATAACATACATCAAGTCAAGAACCTCGAAAAATTTTAATTAATACAATTTTTCAAAGAAGAACTCCCCAAGATAATCTGACTCCTCTTTGATTTGTTCGTCGGAGAAGATGTCGATTCTATGAAAAATATGAACAAAATATCGACACCAAATTTCGTGACACTCTCCAGAAAAATACAGAGCAAAGAGCGCCTCTCTTACGCTTCTACGGAAATCGTCGGTCGGTGAAGATCGCTATATAAATAGCTTATCACTCGCCGGCTCGCCAACAACCGCGTGATAAGGTCATATTACGCTGAAAATACCTTATCACCGCTGGGTTCATGCGTAACCGGCAGTGATAAGGTCATACTACGCGAAAATTGCGTTATGCGGGAAAATACATATCCTCGCCGGTTGAATATACGAACCGGCAAAAATTAAATATCGCTGCGGCTATAAATTAAACCGCGGTAATATTTCACTTGCCGCTATAGGTATTAACCGGCAATGATAGTCGATTATCCTTTGCGGTTGGTAATACAAACGGCGGTGATACTAAAGTTCCAACTCGCGCCGACCAACCGTCGCTTGCTCGTTCCGCTTGCTGCCAACCGTTGCGCTTCACATTCCTCGCCAATCGCTGTTCTTCCCATTCTGCCTCTATATAATGCCGATTGTTGCATCCAATCCACTCTTGTCACAATCCACACAATCCACTCTTGTTGCGCCCCCACACAATCCACTTTTGTTGCAACAATGGCACCCCTAAGAAGCGTGCGTGTTGGTCGAGCCCCACCGATCCGTCGCTCTGAAGGAGGAGGAGAAGGAGGAGGAGGTGGAGGCGAGGAGGAGGAAGAGGAGGCAAAGGAGGAGGAGGACGACGACAATGATGACAACGACAAGCGGCGGCGAGGAATCTGCGGCGTTGGGGCAAGACTAACTCCGCCACCGAATCGGATTCGGATGAGAAGGAGGGCGAGCGCCCGCACATCAAGCGGCAGCTCCGTGACGAGGAGGAGGAGGAGGAGGAGGAAGATGACGATTTACAGCGAGTTTTGGATATAGGGCTTGGCGCCATTAGACTATTATAATTAGAACTAAATATGTAATCTTGAACAAAATATGCTTTGTAAATGTTATTTTAATTAATACATATCCGCAAATTACAAATTTGCTTTCATATATTCTGCTTTTTAACTAATTATGCTTTCATATGCTCTGTTTTTTAACTAATTATGCTTTCATATGTTACATGCGAGATAAATTACAATATTTATTATGTTCGCATCGAACTAATCTATGGGGAACGATAATATCGTTATCGGTTCTATAGTAAAACCGCGGTGAAAATGGTCTTATCACGCCGGTTTTACTATAGAACCGCAATAATAAATCACTAGGTTCTACATGTAAACCAGCAAGTAATATCTTCTTATCACTTTGGGTTCTCTATTAAACCGCAATGATATTACCTCCATTGTCTGCGAAATTGAAACTAATCTTATCATCGCTGATTGAAGTTTGAACGGCGGTGATAATATTATCACCGCCGGTTGAATTTGGAACCGGCGGTGATGATATTATCATCTGCTTGGCTCGGACCTACCGGATGATGATGGGAAATCATGGATGAGGCGATCAGTAGTAGTGTAGACACCAATCTAGGCTTCAACAGTTAATAGTGACACCTACTTAACAAATCTAAGAAGAAAGAATAACTTATCTATGGTTATCAATGGGTTATTAATACCTTGAATCATCCAAGAGATTGCTACAAAATATTTAGGATGAATAAGCTTGTTTTTGATAGACTCCATGACTTGTTGGTGTCAAATTATGGCTTAAAGTCAACTACATCTATGAGTTATGTTGAATATTTGGAATGTTTTTATGGATTATTGGTGGTCTACAATCATTTAGACAAGTTGAAAACCATTTTGAGAGGTCAACTGAAACAATTAGTAAGAAGTTTTGTCATGTTTTGGATTGTGTCAATCGTCTAGCAAAAGATAATATCAAACCAACAGATCCAGAATTCAAAAGCGGTGCATTCTAGACTTCAAGATGCTGTTTTTGCACCAAGATTTGGCAAGGATAGTCAAAATTGTCAAGCTACTTAATTGAGATATTGTAGCCGATATCGATATTAAAAGATGCCCAATATTTTGGTTATGATCGATATTTTAGGAGAAGCCGTTGAATTAAAATATCGGATTGTGTTTTGTAGCGTATTGGAGAAGCATATGATCGGTCAATAGTTATAAAAGATGGTCAAGGGCAAATGAAAAAATAACACAATCCAATAAAAAACTCAAATTACTTTAATCTATTTTTTGTCAATTAGGAGTAGCCTCTATAATTTAGAATCTTTATAATTTGATCTTAATCAATAAAGTTACACATTATCGGCGTACTTTACGCCAGGGTACCCTCTCCACCGCACAAAAGTGTGTGTGGCCCACGTGGCGGCTTTGGTGGGCGGTGGGCGAGCACGCTGCCCACAGTGCCGGCCCACGTGGCGTTCGGGCGGCGGTGGGTGACCACGCCTGCTCGCCGGCCCCATTTCACGTGGCGGCTTGGCGGTCGGGTGAGCACGCCGCCCCAAAGCCGATCCACATGGCGTTGGGCGGCAGTGGGTGACCACGCCCGCCGCCCGGCGCCCACCCGTGGCGGCTTGGCGGGCGATCGGCGAGCACGCCCGCCTGTCGGTGCCGTCCACATGGCGTCGGGCAGCGGTGGGCAACCACGCCCTGCTCGCCCCGCCGCCAAGCAAAAAGGCGGGATAGGGTGGCTTTGCCTCAAAGCCTCCGTCATACCGCGTCAGAGACAAGTCTGCTGTGCTAGGCCCGTCAATTCCAAGGAATTCTGCAACAAGCCTATTCCTCTGACGCCTCACACCAACCCGTCACAGAGGGGTCACATCCCGGAAGAACCGGGCGAGGCCATGCGCCGGTATTAATTGAGGCTGGAGGAACGGGACAGCGCATGAGGGTGTAATAAATGTCTGTAGATAAGCATGATGACACCCTTCTCTATCCGACCCGTGTCAGCCCATCTATATAAGGGCACTCTAGGGCACGGGATAGAGGGAGTCGAGAGTTCTGGAGAAAGAACTTGTATTCTGAAAGCCCTATAGCCAGCTTACACAATCGAAGAGCAAGCAGGACGTAAGGTTGTTACCCTTCCGTAAGGGGGCCTGAACCTGGGTAAAAAATCCTTGTGTTCACCAAGTTCATAGATTCCGGAATCCCTCGTGTGGAAGATATTAGGGTTTCCTTCTATTAGGGTTTGCCAATCACGAAGACACCCCCTACCGAACCAAACCTAGTCTGTAGACTTGGGCCTGTCAGACGGAATACGCCGACACACATCATCGATTATTGATCTTTATCAATTACGCCATCAGATTTAATATTTCTTCGATTTTATTGGGCATCGCCACTAGAGAATTTTTTTCTCTCTTCTTTTGAGATGCTACCAAGCCTTTATACGTGGATCTATTTTATTCTATACAATTGAACCTAGCTATTTCCTAAGTGACTTGTTCAGTTGCATTTGAACTTTGTACGACCACCAGAGATTTTTTTTTTCTCTTCTTCTTTTGAGATGCCACCAAGCCTTTATCAGAAATGCTATTTTACGGTTATCTGTACTGTACAATTTTACGGACGCTTCTTTTTAGGCAGCGCATGGAGACTGGAGTTTGGACAGGGAGTCGCTGGTCTCGAGACGCGTATTCAATTGCCCTTTTTCTCTCCTCCCTCTCTCTGCTCGTTTATCCTAAATCAATTTCTTTCGGGAGAGGGAGGAGGCGGACTGCTCTAGGCGAAGGGGAAGGCGGCGAATCTTGATTCTTGTGCTGTAGAAGCTCGATTTTCGCCGAGAGTTTGTTGGATTCGTGCGTTTGGGAATGACCAAACTGGGTGGGCAATCGTTTTTTTTTTTGTTATTTCAGTTTTTAAATAATTCAATTTGTGAAAACTGTACATCGATTTTTTTAGTTAAAATAAAAAGCTGAACCAAAGTAATTACAATATTTCGGTTCGGTTAACCAAGATACCTTTCTAGACACTTAGCACCCTGTATCACATTTCATTGCTAAAGGTAAGAACACTCTTTCACTTGTGATACAACAAAAAGACAAAGAAAGCATCATTCGTTTTATCAGCAAACTTTCTGAGGACAGTGTCAGTATCTGAAGAAACCTATGTGTTTACAAAACGTATGGAGCGCCCAAAAGCACTCACTGGAACAATTCCCCTAAAACTAGCCGAATACTTGTGCTTTGTTACGGATAAAAAACAATCATATTACCTCGGCATGTCCAGCATATGCCCTCGACTCCGTCTCCCTGCTCGGTCGCGTCACGCCTCCATGTGTCCAAAACTACTTAGCTATTTTATATATTTTTTATTAGATAATTTTTAGAGAGATAGAATTTATTTATTGGTATATTGTTTTTTCTGTTAGAGAATATTTAGGGAGATGTAATTTATTTGTTTGTATATAGTTTTTTATTTTTGTTATATATTTTTTAAGAGGAGGTAGAGTAAGAGGGATAGATGAACTATCACCGCAAACTTCTTTTAAAGTAGTAAAACAAATGAGTCAATTTATGTAATATATTGGCACACTCCTCACATGCTTAGAGCAAGTCCAACCCACCCCCTATCCTAAATTATGAGAATTAGAAAAATATGAGCTCCAACCCAACCCTTATAAGGAACCCCTATTCTAGGGAGACCCCTTCTCACCCCTACATCTAGGGGCTTTCTCTTTCCCCCTTATTATTTTCTTCAACATTTTTTTACTTGTTAGTTCTATTTTTAGTAAATAATTCATGGGTGCAAAGTAATAATAATGTTTAGATAAATAATAGGGGTGAGTAATAGGGAGTGTGGGTTGGAGGCAAATTTGATATAGGATGTCCTTAATTTTTACATCACCCTAAATGAGTGATTTAGGAGAAAAATATAAAAGTTTGGGTTGGAGTTGCTCTTAGGACTTCCTTTTGTCTGAGCTACCGCTGAAGGTCGGCGCTGAGCCCAACAACCAGTGGGTCTGGTTGTCGCGGCAAGGGTGGAGGGAGAAGGAATTTGGGGGTTTTTTTTAGGTAGATCAAAGGTTAGGATCCAATGGTTGTGATGATGATTTTGAGAGTGATTTGGTGGATTTTCAGTGGTCAGATCTGCACATACATGCTGTGGCTAGCACTAGCTAGGAGGACGTGGATATACTTTTCCGTGTCTTTTTCATGCCTGCGCATACGCATCACTAGCGGGAAGAAAACTGTGTGGGGGATATGTTTCCATGTTTCAGCCTCCAAGAACGTGCATGGTGACGCACACGTACGGTTGCTTCTTCATTTTGAGCACTACAGGAATGTTATTATTTATTACTCTCATTGGGACGTTGGAGCTGAACAAACAGCCACTACAAGGATATATGTTTACCAGGTACGTCCTTCCATGATTTATTTAAACTGCATAGGCATCTAATTGTTTGTCTTGTCTCAAAAGCGATAGCTTTTTTATGCAGTCGTTTGGGATGGTCTGTTCTAAGCCACCACTCCGATGGAGGTCGTCGAGCTAGTACGGTGCCATCATCTTCGTCGAATACAAACAATTTAAATCAAGGATATGTACAATAAGCACCACAGCTTAGACCGGAACTTTGCTCAATCCACAATAGGAAATTAGGAACTGACCTCTCCGTTTCTGTTGATCAATGCCACGCTTTTCTATCATAACACTGCAGAATTGACAAAGTCAGCATCTGGTTAGCTCGCATTTTTTTTTACAACCAGAAATCTCCTTTAGAATAGAATAATAATCTCATATTAGTCCGTCTTCAGAAATGGAAAGTGGAATTGGCTGATATTGTTTAGGCATGTAATTAGTTAACTAATGCACGCGATAGAGATCGGTAAGTGATTTTTGTATTTTTGTTGCCTCTGGTGTAGTTTTCTGCTTATCTTCAGAAATGAGAAAAGATAATTAATGTGCTGAAAAGAAAATAAGAAGTACATAGTGGTATAAAGAAAAACTTGGAGGGCGAATTTAGATAAGATAGCTTGGCAGTGCACTTACTATTTTTTCGATGTGGGCGAGCTTCATCTTGTTCTCGTTTGATTTACACCACCTCTTTAGTTCAGGGTTTCCTGAAATTCGTAGCACCTTGAGCTTGGTGAGTTGTTGTATACACTGCGGCAAAGACTTGATGCTTCTGCATTCGTAGATACTGAGGCTTTCAAGGGAGGAGACGTGGCCCAGCCATTCCGGCAGCGTTGATATGCCATTGCAACCATCCAACTCTAGCAATCGGAGGGAGGCAAGGTGCTGCATGCTCTTCGGCAAACTCGCCAGATAACCACAGCGATTGAGTTTCAACTGTCGGAGGGTAGGGAGGAGGTGAAGGAGCCTCCACTTACCCATGGGCACTTTGCTGTACGAGATCTCCAACGCGGTGCCTCGAGTATCAGAAGGGGAATGGCTGATGTGTTCTCCCTCACTCCATGATGATATCACCTCATCACTATTCCGTATTATCCATATGCAAAATATTGGTGGGCGTGGTATCAACCTCAGCTTTGGGCAATCTGATATTTTCAATATGTCAAGTTTAGGGAACATGAACTCCTCCACGCCGTCCTCTCTGTAGTATGTTGTGTTCCACTCTTCCAGCTGTTCCATATCACGCAATGTGAATGTTGACAGCTGAAGGCATGCTCCTTTCCCACCACAGAAATCTCCGTCGATTTTTGTAATGCCGTGCAGCCTCTCGAGATGTAGTTCATGCAAGCTTGGTAATTGTCCGAGTGGTGGCAGGTCGCTGCACCTCGGCAGATTCTTCAGATTAATTTTAGCGAGACTCGGGAGATAATGAGAAATTCCCATGAGCCAGGTAGGAAAGCTTATACTACTATAACCATCTAGGTTCAAGTACCGCAAACCTCTTGGTGGCACTAGTTCTCCCAAAACATCCTTGTCGTCCAGAAATCGATCATCATCGGAAGTCCATTCAAGTGTCAACTGTGAAAGACTTTGTCTGTCTAACAATCCAACTTTATGTGCTTCTTCAAGAGAACTTACATCTTCAAGACAAGATATTTTCAACTTATTGAGATTTACCTCCTCAAGCTGATGGAGTTTACTGCAAGTGTTGACATCAGAAACCATGACAAGATGTAATGAGACTGAATTATTCTTGCACTGAGAATCCCCGGGATAACAACGCTCGTAACTCTGCAGAATTGATAAATTCAGCGGCTGATTAGCAAGCATTCTAGTTCTGTTCAGAGACTAGGTAATTTATCATAAATAATTATGTACCTCTGAAAAACAGAAAAAAAGGGACGAATATATGTTACTCTGTGTTTGTTCCGGTAATAGTATATGTTGATGATCAGGACCTGGGGTCCTGTATCGAACTAATGGGAAAATCAAATAGGAACTTTATTGTCAAGGATAGAAATAATGTTAGGGAATGGGATTGTAGTCAAATTATTTTATTTTGGGCACACAGGTCCCTCTATTTATGCACATCTAAGAGGTGGCAGTTAATAGTACTATAGGTGCCTCTTGTCTTCAAGCACGAGTCTTCGTTAAGTCTTGAAGTATCTCGCTCTTTGGTCAATCGTTGTGTCCCTAGCACCCTAGCTAACCGTTGTAAGTAGCCAGATATTCCCTCTAGTCACAAATAGCTATCGTTTTGGACATCGACACGATTAAAAACACAGTTTTGACCACTAATTTCTATTATAATATTTTTATAAAATCCAATAAAACTATAAAATTATGAAAGTATTTTTCGAGACAAATCTACATATATGATTTTCACGTATCCAATATAAATATTTAAAAAGATATTAACAGTCAAAACTTCAAAAGTTTGACCGTATCCATGTCCAAAACAACAACTATTTGTGACCGGAGGGAGTATGCCATAACCACTCTCATGTTAATTATATCAGAAACTGCCTTGTCTTCTGACCAGTTTACCTGGCTAGGGCTTATAAAACCATATGAGTGCTTGTTACTGTCGGTTGCCTCTTGGTTTTTGAAATAAGCGGTAGGAGCTCTGCCATGCATTAAGGAGGAGAAGAAAAGTACACTAAGCAGCTGTTTTTACAACCGAAAGGAAAGGCGAGAAAAAACTTTTCGCAAGCTAGATAAGAACAACGTTGGAAGCGATACGAGATCGAAACAAAACTAGGCGAGAGCCGCTCATTGGGCCTTTTGAGCAAAAGCCACAGCCAATCGAAGAGCTTTAGCCGAAGAAAAACAACGCGAGGCTACACCTGACCTGTCACCAACTAGATTGCCCACTAATAGGTGATCGACACCTATCCTGCGTCGGTTTCCTGCTGAGGTCGCACCTGTGTCGCCACCCTCCAATAGTGACGTCCTGCGATATGCAGAAGAAAACGGACTGGGGCGAACTATAGATGTTTGAGAAGATTATTGCATTCCTCTCTCTCCAAACATTCCAAAAGGAATAAATAAGATTGCCGTTAACCTTTTTGCGATCATTCTTGGTCACCTGTTGCGCTATAGATGCCCACCATTGCGCCGGCTGCATGTGAGGCTGAGGGAGCTACAAGGGGAGGTGCATAAGGGGAAAAACCTTCCTCCAAACCTGCTTTGTAAACGGGCAAAGAAGCAACAAATGATTTGTTGTTTCTGGTTCGGAGCCACATAGCGGACACGCTTGCTTCCAAAAAAACTAATAATCATAACGCTGCAGAATTGACAAAGTCAGCATCTGGTTAGCTCGCGTTCTAGTATTGTTGAACGGCAGGGTAATCTGTCTGAAAAAAGTTCTCCGCAACTGTGTAAAACAGAACAAAGAGCTGAATATATGTTATCAGTGTCGCTTAACCTATCATCGATCACATGGGATACACCCACCTTGAGTTTTCTTTACTGCAACATAATTCCCGTACTCTCTCTGATTTTTTTTTACAACCAGAAATCTCCTTTAGAGTAGAATAATAATCTCATATTAGTCCGTCTTCAGAAATGGAAAGTGGAATTGACTGATATTGTTTAGGCATGTAATTAGTTAACTAATGCACGCGATAGAGATCGGTAAATGATTTTTGTATTTTTGTTGCCTCTGGTGTAGTTTTCCGCTTATCTTTTGTTTTCAAGATAAGTAGAACAGAGTCCTCTATGAACCAAATGGTAATATGAGAAAACATAATTAATGTGCTGAAAAGAAAATAAGAAGTACATAGTGGTATAAAGAAAAACTTGGAGGTCGAATTTAGATAAGATAGCTTGGCAGTGCACTTACTATGTTTTCGATGTGGGCGAGCTTCATCTTATTCTCCTCTGATTCACACCACCTCTTTAGTTCATAGTTGTACGCAATTTCTAGCCTGTTGAGCATAGTGAGTTCGCCCATCCATTCCGGCAGCACAGAAATGCTCTCTGGCAAGCTCGTCAGATAATCACGATTACTACTCAGTATTAGCCTTTGGAGGGAGGTATGGTGCCGCATGCTCTCTGGCAAGCTCGTCAGATAATCACAATCACTGATTTCAAACTCTTGGAGGGCAGGGATGTGGTGAAGCAATCTCCACTTGTCCTTTGGCACTTTGCTGTTCCAGACGTGCAATGAGGTGGCTGGAGTAGAGGAGGAAATACTGATGTGGTCTCCCTCACTCCATGACGATATTACTTTGTCGCTGCTATCTATGTGCCATCTAGAAAATATTGGTGGGCATGGTTTTAACCTCAGCGAACCGCAATTCCTTATCCGCAGTTCCTCAAGCTTAGGGAACATGAACTCCGTGCCATCGTTGCCACTGTATTTTGTTCTCCACTCTTCCAGTCGTTCCATATCAGCCAATGTGAATTGTGACAACCGACGGAATGCTCCGCCGCCGCCACACAAATCTTCGCCAATTTT
Organism: Guadua angustifolia; assembly: GCA_036346375.1. Classification (NCBI taxonomy): domain Eukaryota; kingdom Viridiplantae; phylum Streptophyta; class Magnoliopsida; order Poales; family Poaceae; genus Guadua; species Guadua angustifolia. The sequence goes on along the minus strand of CM070521.1, from coordinate 1,841,486 downwards.
GGTAATGCTACGCAGCCCACTGAGGTGTAGCTTTCCCAGGTTTGGTAACTGTCCGAGTGGTGGCAGGTTGTTGCACCTCGGCAGATCACGTAACGTAATCTCAACAAGATTAGGGAGGTGATGAGAAGCATCCAGGTAGGGAGGTGACGACATAATGCCCATGAGCCAGGTAGGGAGTTCTGTACTGCTATAACCCCCTAGCCTAAGGCGCTTCAAACCACTTGGTGGCACTAGCTCCTCCAGCACATCCTTGTCCTCCGAAAGTCGACAAGCATCCAAGTCCCATTCAAATGTCAGCACCAAAAGATTTTGTTTCTCAAACAATTTAACAGTACGAGCTTCTTCCGGAAACCTTACATTTTGAAGACTACATATTTCCAACTCAGCAGGATTTATGTCCTCTAGCTGATGAAGATTGCCGCCAGTATTAACCATGAAGCGTGCCAATTGTACAAATTTCCTCAGGATAGGAGAATGCGTCATGTGCTCCCTCAGTGGATTTGAGTCTGGGAAGTACAACGTATGTAGCCTTTTGAGGTTACCAAGACTTTCTGGCAGATAATTAAGACCAAAATTGCAAGACAAATCGAGATGCACCAAATTGTGGAGCTTGCCTATATCTGCTGACAGTTCTTGAAGATTGTGGCAGCGTGAAATGTTCAAGTATACCAAGGTTTTGAGATTCCAAATTGATTCCGGCAGTTCTACTAGCATATAACAACCTGATAAGTCGAGATGCTTCAGACGCTCAATTTTACCAATTGATTCCGGCAATTTTACTAGGCTACCACAATCTGATAAGTCCAGATGCATTAAACTCTCAATTTTGCCAATTGATTCCGGCAGTTCTACAAGCTTAGAACAACCTGATAAGTCGAGATGTATCAGGCGCTCCATTTTGCCAATTGATTCCGGCAGTTTTACTAGCCTAGAACAACCTGATAAATTGAGATGCATCACGCTCTCGATTTTGCCAATTGATTCCGGCAGTTTTACTAGGCTCTTACAACATGATAAATCGAGATGCATCAGACGCTCAATTTTGCCAATTGATTCCGGCAGTTCTTTTAGGTTATAACAACTTGATAAGTTGAGATACATCAGACGCTCAATTTTGCCGATTGATTCGGGTAATGCAGTAATGCCCCAAGATTCATCCAGGTTTAGGCACTGTAATCTAGAGAGCCGAGTAACACACTTGGGCAACTTCGACAACCGGCATCCGCTTAAATCCAAGACACGCAAATACTTTGCAAATTTAAATGCATCATCGCGGAGCTCCAGTCCCCGACGATCCAAGAAGCGCTCCTGTTCCCAAGACACGCAAATACTTTGCAAATTTAAGAAGCGCAGTGCCCTCACTTGGGCCGGAACAATAGCAGACAATTTTGTTGGCCCACTGTAATTTGTGAGCGATGCATAGCGGCAGTACTTGTTCCGGCTACTGTTGCTCCCCTTTTCTGCATCAGAGAGGAGTAACTCGTCGGTCATGACTGATCTCGCGAGGTCGTGCACTAGGTCGTGCATGGTGAAGTGCACCTCTGCCCTTTTGGTAGTCTGAAATTAAAAAAAAAAAGTTATATTAGAAATGTCAATTCCAGGCATCTTATATATGTATATGAAAAGTTGTTTAAGAGCATAACAGCTTGTTCCTTGGTCGAGTTAACAGCTACCTTCTAGTCTTCCTTAACATTTCAAAGTATATTAATTATTACTCACGTGCTGTCCATAAGTCGATGTTATTTAAGGAACACAGCCGCAGCAAAGATGATTAGAATGAATCTAGGATTCAAAATTAATCTATAATAATATAAAAAGAGGGAGTTTTTCTTTGCTACATCCATCCCATTTTGTGTACACAATTGATTTATGATCGACCGATTAGCTGAATCTAATGGCTTAGATTAAAAGTTGGCCCATTAAATGACTGGATGATCCGAAGCATCGTGGCCATTCATCTCTTTCGATCGGACGGCTGGTATGCAAAGTTGGAGCCTTACCCCCAAAATCACTCGTATGCAATTAACATACAATTAAATCAGGCAATTAAATGCAATTAGGACAGCCTAGATTGAAATAATATCCTGCCATTCATTAATTCCATTAATTAGCATAATTAATCCCCTCCCCTCTAATCCCCAAAACCACAACGCCAATGACCCATCGGCCCTCCAGCTCGCCTCCATGTCTGCATCTGGCATCCCACCTCTCGCTATCATTTGGATAGAGTTAATTTGCTTAGGAATTAATTTAATACTATAAAGTTGAATTAGATGCCTGATTATGAAAGATTCCATGTTTTCCAATAAAGCGATAGAAATTGATGGGGGTCCTCTACCGAGCAATCATGTGTTTCGCATGTTGCAATTTCTTTATGCCGCCAATGTTGGAATGACAATATTCTTTTAAGGGTGAGAGAGAGATATCTATTGAGCAGTTGCTTGAATTTATTGTTGGTACTTGGTGTTTTATTTGTTTATCTGAGATGAAATGAATGATAAGTAAAAAGAGTTTGTAACAAAAAAAATTAAAATATAATTTTCTTTGCTTAGAAATGCTATGTTTTTCGGTAACTGTTCCATGGTGAAAGCTACATGAGTTGCGTGTAGGAATCGATCCCTTTTTGAATCCTATTGTAGAACATGGGTGATTGATAATGTTGGTCACTTTGTATTTTTCTTTTTGCAGCGAGTGTATAAGAGGGATTTATAAATTTGGGATAAATTATATTACAATAGATATAGCTTTTACATTTTGAATTTGATTATAAATTTCATGCGACATATAGTGAAAAACATGCATTGCACATGCACGATTACTAGTGTAAGAAAAGTGAAAGAAATCATGCAACTATTTATCTTGCAGTTTTTAGTATAATGTCCAAAATTTAATATTATTTAATGATTTTATTTTCTATGTAAATAATGTATATAATAATTACTTAACTAGTTTGAAACTAAATGCAAACTATTGTAAATTGAAGATCAAGCACTCAAAAACTCACAGAGAATAAAAGTAGAACAAGAGATACAGGATGCGGTCCCAATCTTTCCTCTCAAATGTTGTATGAATTTGATTTTTGTCAAATTTCATGAAAAAATGAAATAAAAAAAGGAAAAGGGGCAGGCAATCTGGGCCGACCCAGCCCATGGGACCGAGCCAGCCCAACCGGCCCAGGAAAGTGAGGATAAGGCACCGATGCTCAGTGCCCTACCTTAGTCCGCGCATCCATGGGGGGAACGGGAGAAGGTGACGGCAACCGAGTCCCCTGGCTCGGCCTCCCCGCAAGCAGCAACGGGGAGCAGCTCTTCAGGTGCCGTTGTGTTGTCTCCTCCTCCTTTAGAGCTCCTTTTTAATCCCCGGTTCGTGTTCTTCTTGAGAGAAAGAACAACGTGATTTTCCACATGTGATTTGTGTGTTCTTGAAAAAGATCTTCGGCAACCCAAAGCTCCTTTTGAGTTCTCTAGTCCTGATCCGCACTCAATCAATTCATGGAAGGCGAGGTTCACTTGGCGCTCTGCATTGCCAAGTCTTTGGGCTCACCGTGATTGCTTGGTCGGTTGGCTTGGCTATTTGTTGTGGATTGGGACTAGGCTATGGGGTTGCTTTGTGTGGAGCTGATCCTTTAGGGTGCATTTGGTTGGGTGTACGAAAATGAATAGGATAGGATAGTACATGATGGATGGATAATTTTGTATAAGATAGTAGAGGGAAGGTGTTTAATTGTCTGAATGGAATGATACAAGATTTTGTTTAGTTGCTTAGATTTAGAAGAGAGAAGGTTATGCGCTCAAACTGTTCTTGACGTTTAAATTCTAGGGTAACGAACTAGGCCTTTTTCTTTGATAATTCATCGGTTACTCGGTTTTCGAGTGGTGCAGTAGATGTGTTTTTAGTGTGACTAGACTTGTTGAAAACCCTAAATTAGTGCTCTCTAATAAATTTTTTAGCACCGTAGATCAATATGTGGTCGTGATTGCGTGAGATCGTGGCAGGTGGGAAGCACTACCGGTGATGTTGTTGATGTCGGGGTTCGGTACAACATGCTGTCCTTTTTAGTGTGTGAAGTAGCGCTATTGCGTCACTTGTTGCATCATCTTTTAGAAATACCTAATTTTAGTGTTCACTTATGAGCAATAAAGTGATTAGCCAGTTTAGTTAGTGAACTTTCATAATCGTAGTAGTGGGCATATGAAATCTAGTTGTTTATCTACTGTTTATTTATTCTTGATCATCATCATTTTCAAAAGGTAAAGATTGCTTCTGGACACTTGTGATCCGGGTGTGCCCAAGTGCGAAGACTTGGGAGTTCCCGAACACGTGGACTCGGGCTTGGTTGGGCATGTGTTTCCAAGGTTATTATTATTTTGTTGTTGTTTATATGGTTATGCAAATTATTGTTATTGTTGGTTCAGTAGTGGTAATAATTGTTTAGATTGCTTGCTGAAATTATGCATAAAATCATGGTAAAGTAAGTAAGTGGTGGTAGTATTTTGAGCACATGAAATGTTGAGGTATTACAAAATCTATGCAAAAAGTATTCAAAATAGAAGCCTTGCTTCTAATACAATGGGTGTGCTTTGTGAGTAATATGTGAATATGGATTTTATACGTGCTACTTGACGATGAGTCATGAGAAGGCCAGTTCACTCGGAAAAAAAAGAATAGTTGTTCAGCTGTGGAGGAGTTAAATATGAATATTTCATTCTAAAAAAAACAGTTGTTCAGTTGTGGAGGTATACAGCAACTCACCGAAGATAAATTGGAGTGATGAAGGAAAGACATCCCAAGGAGCTGCGTGATATACTTCTCGCCAACCTGTGTGGCTGAAAATGTTTCGGTGGATGGCTTGATGAAATCGAGAGCAATCCATTGGTAAATCAGATCATATTTACCTATACTTTGACCTTTTGGAAAGATTGCACAATAGGCAAAGCATAACTTTAGATAGGATGGCATTCTTTTGTAACTTAACATTAAGGATGGAAGCACTGAATGTATATCTTCTGGTGATTGTATTAAAGGTTCATTCCAAATGTCACTGTTTCTCACTGCTAACCACCCCCCATGATCCATTTCAGATAACGTGTAGCCAAGTGCTCGAGCTGCTAATGCTATACCAGCACACTTGCTTGCGATGTCCTGTCCTATCTTCTCCAGTTGTTCTTTGTCAGGTCTAGATTCAAAGTTACACCTTTTCTTGATTATATTCCAGCACATGGTATCATCCAAGGGCTTTAAATCATATGATTTGCCTGTCCGAATGTTTTTTGCAATTTCTTCCTTACGTGTAGTTACTATGACATCAATCTTGCTGCCCTCGTTGCCCACATTTAGCATAGTCTTCAACTTTGCCAACTGAGTGTTTTTTTCCTCCCATAGGTCATCGAGAACAATTAGAATCTTCTGACTCTTCTCACCATTGAGTAGCTTCTTAAGCCTCTGGATTATTGACTCCAGATCATTCAAGTCTTGGCTTCCTTGACCTGAAACTTGGGAAATTATAGACTTCCCTATTTTCTTCAAGTCAAGCACCTCGGACACATAGACCCATACCCGACGATGCTCTTTAAAATGGGTATCGTTGAAAACCAGTCTGGCCAAGGTCGTTTTGCCTATGCCCCCAAGACCATTGATAGGAACAATTATGGTCCCTTCTTTGGTGTTTCTTTCCAGTAACAATTCTATGATTTCCTTCTTTTCTTCCTCTCTACCTAGGATTTCCTCATCCACCGCTGATGTTGTTTCCCGTTGGACAATAATCTGCTCCTCAAAGTTACTGCCAGAGTCTCGTGAGAAATGGAATCTCTCATGGTCTTTGTGGATCTCTGTCAGTTCCTCTTTCATTTTTGTCATCTTGTTAGCCAAGGTAATGTTTGGTGCAATTGCAAAATATGAAAGCAGACCTGTCCTCTGTAAGAAAATTTAAACTTATATCAGATCTGGAAATAAGCAAAAACCTCAATGTTAATATATATTTCTACGAAGTACCTTTCAATAGGAATATAGGATTAGTATGGATTATGCTACCGCCGTCATGCAGGGTCCAAAAAATACGACACATCACGCTAGTTTTGTATATGCGACTAGTTCGGAAAATGCCGGCGTCACAAATACTGGTGTACTAACTACGTACCTTTTCATCTTGGAAGTCGTCGAGCATGTCGGAGATGTCGTAGGCGGCGTTCTTGAGCCGCTTCAGCCACACCTGCACCGCTTTTTCCTTGATCGACCGCCTTTCGGCGTCCTCAAGCGTCGCCCCAATCATATCCAGCTTGTCCTTCATGTCATCCAGGTGGTCCTTCAAGTTCCACTGCATCATCAGCTGATCTCCAATGACAGAAGCCAGCATAGAACCCGCCTTCTCGAGGATAGCGGCCATGGCCGCACAGCTCTCTGTCCCCCTGGTTGGTATGCCCGGAGCTGTGGAAGAAGCTGGAGGAGAGAGCTAGCTTTGAAGAGGAGAGATGTCATGTGGGGGTTATATTTATCTGCACTTCTGCAGCCACCTGCGCGGAGCATCCGCCGTAGGATGCGGCTCGGCCATTGCGCGTGAGACACGGAGCGACGTCGGATGCGAATCCTGTCCATGTCTCTAGTACATGACATCACAAGTTCACAATTTCTACTGAGGAAAGTTGGAAGGAAAAGTTAAAGGCCCAGCAGACTCGTTGAGTAAAGTGATGTCCTACGAGACATGCACAGGACATGCACAGGACGGCGGATGCTCCGCGTGGCTAGGGGTGAAATCGATTACAATTCCTTCCTATAAAATTGACTCCAAATCACACATTCTATTTTCTTAGCAGCTGGTACTGGATTTCAACAAAGTTTCCGACTCATCCCTCGTCCTCCCTTGCTTTTAATGTGAATGCTAGCCTTGTGACTCTAGGCTACTTCTTTCAAAGTTGAGACTTTGGCTGTCATTTTTACAATAGTAATGTTAGTAAGAACCAGTAAACTTGTCATTACATAATTAAAAGTGTTAGCTTTCAAAAATTCATTCAGCGTTATTTTCGTATGGTCAATATAAATATATTTACATCTATTTCTCTTCAACACTATCTTTTCCGTATGTCAATGGTGAAAGTCTAACGTTTTAGTTGACATTAGGGCATTTGCAATGGCATTTCATAATTCGTTTCTTAACGTGCCATCTCAGATAAAAAAGTGATGTGGCAGGAAATTAATACAAAGAGAGAAGAGGATCGTTTCTTGTTTATGAAACGATTTCTACGCTGCTCCCAAAACCGTAGAAACGCAAAAAAACTGCATTGTGCTCTCCTCATCGTTTCTAAACATCAATTAATACACTATCTCTCCTCTAAGAAAACTGCAAAAAAACTGCATGGTAATTAATATTAGAAACAGTAGGTAGAAACTATACATTGAGAGCCATTGTTTCTAAACATCAATTAATACACTACCTCTCCTCTAAGAAATGATCAAAGAAATGATCCATTAAAAATGCCCTTATAGAACCATAGCAATATGTCAGTCTTGTGTTATCTTATGGGGATAGGCTTCCAAATCATTGCAATCAATCTAGTTGGATACATTATATCACTACGGCACACGTTGCTTTGAAAATGGTGCTACCATTAGAAAATGCTCTGCATTAATTAAAGCAACATTTTGATGTGTCCTCGATGGAACGGGAAAATAGTGTTTAGATATATTTTGTTGTACGCGGTGGTAAGATTCATTGGACGAGCTGGCCGTCGAAGTTGACCACCAAAAGACTGGTGGCTTAATTTGGTTTTTTGGACATGAAAATGTTCAGTTTTGGCGATGTTGGCCGAACAGGGTTGGAGATTGCTATCCTCAAGGAGATTTTCTTTCATCTGCCAGGAAGAAATTAAACATGAGAGTCATAACTAGAGAGCGATTTTTAGTGGTAAGGAATTAAGTTTTGAAATGAGGCCTGATAAGAAAAATAGGAGATGGGAGTTTGATGAATATCGATCTGGCATGACAACTGGATATCATGGTGACGATCGATCGGATGTAGTTCATACCCTGAACTTTGAAATCCAGGAACTTTGAAAGATCCGACTTGTGTTTTGTTAGAAGGCAAATTAATTAATATCGCCCAGATCTCATGTTTGCACGAAGCAATTAGCAAGCAGTAATTTGCAGATGTGCACGTGGCTTAACGAGGCACCAAGTTTCTTGCAAGAGTTTATATATACTAGAAATGTTTTCGCGGCATGATACGTCGCGCGTGCCCACGATTGTGTCAAAACGAAAGGTCCTTTTTGTGAAAAATAACTGGAATGATCTAAACGTAATTACGTTTTTTTTGCATTTATTTAGGATCCTTTCACAAAAGTTTTACGGTCTTACTGAATCAAAAGGTCCTTTTTTAAGGTTTTTTTTGTAAAAAATTGCTGAAAGGACCTACACATAATTATATTTTTTGAGGGGTGCTTACGGATGAAGGACATGAGGTGCGCGATGCCGCGCCTGGCAAAAAAAAAATTGACCCGGATTTTTCTGGAAAAAATAAAATTTCGTTTTTCTCTGTGGCGTTTTTTTTAACTGGGCGCGACTACGTGAAATCGAAAGGTCCTTTTCGCGAAAAATAGCTAGAACGATATAAACATAATTACGCTCTTTTTCAGTATTTACTTAGGGTCTTTTCACGAAAGATTCGCGATTTTGCTCAACCATAAGGTCATTTTCGTAAAAAACAGCCGAAAGGAGCTAAACATAATTATGCTCTTTTTAGCATTTATTTAGGGTCCTTTTATGAAAAACTCACGATTTTACTGAACAAAAAGGTCCTTTTCGTAAAAAAATACCGAAAGGACCTAAACGTAATTACATTTTTTGGAGGGCAATTGGTGGATGCTTGACATGTGGCATAAGTGAGAAGCTAGCAAACTTGCTATCTTTAATATATGTATGATTAGATGCGCAGGCGCAGTGCACGCCGCGTGACGTTGCGCCTGCTGCAACGTGAAATCCGGGCGAAGACAAGGATCTAGATGTAATCTTAAAAAATATCAGGGTCAAACCACATAATTTTGGGGGGGGCATCTTGGGGAAAAAAATGAATTATCAAGGGCCTTCCCTCAAAGAAAAGAAACTGGACATAATTTTAGGAAATTTCCTGAGAAAAGGTGTATTTTTTAGTTTTTTTACCGGACATAATTCTAGGAAATTTCTTTTGTAAGGAAATTCTGGGACCGGGGAAAAATCTAGAGTAAAACATATTTTTAGAAATGTCATCATATTTTTTTGGAGATTTGTGTGCAAAAGGAAAACAATTTCAGCAGTTCCAGAGTTCTCCATATAAAAAGAATGGGCTAATACGTAATTCCGAAAATATTCAGAGTCTTTTTCGCAAAAAAAAGGCCACGTGTCGCCTAAACGGTCACTGCGCACACTCGCCACGCGTCGCTCAGGGAAAATCCACTGGCAAGTATGTGCGCGCAGAACGGGGCTCAAACCCTCGACCTGGCCGACGCGAGAGGCGCGCTTTACCACCGCGCTATGAGGCTTCTCGTGTATACTGCCGTAGAGAATTTACTTAAGCCTAACATCCGAATTAGCCATGAGGGAGACGTGGCTCAATGATTTGCGAGCCATACGCGTAGCAGACGTTTTCGCTGTAGACACGCGCAAGACAGTGCTCCGGCGCGCATCCATGTCGTGCCGAAGGCGACGTGGACATGGCGAGCGGTCGGAAAAGCTCCCAACTTTATATACGATAGTGTGTGTATATATATATAAACAATTGGTGATATTCAAGGTACATCCTTTGTTTTAAGAATAAGAAAATTCTACAATAATTCTAAATTCTAAAAATTCTCACATTAATCGGAAGAAAAAGAGAAGGGTCTCCACCACTTTTTTTGGTGAGGCCAGTTTATAACGGTACAAATTAATCATATATAATAAATATAATTGTATTTTAATCATTGAAAGGATTTTCACCGCTTATTTTGATGGAGCTAGATTATAATGGTGTAGATTAATTATATATAAATAGAGTTATATAACAAATACAATTCTATTTCAATAATTAGACTAGAATTGTATATTAAAGATAATTATATCATAATATCTAGACACGTGGTTACGTGAATAAGCCTACTAGTTTATAATAATCCTTGCTACGAGTTAATGAAAAGTTTCTGGATCTATATCCTTGCCTCCAATAGCCTTTCTCCATCGTATCCAGATTCATTGTCGATTCAAGAAGTTTAACGGTCCAAATGTTTTTCTTTTTCTCTAATGAATATAAAAATTTCTAGCCCTTTTTTTTTTCTCCGATTAATATGAGAAATTCTAACTCTTTTCTTTTTCTCTGATTAATACGAAAATTTATAACCTTTTACATCATAGGATTAATATGGAGACTTTTCTTTTTTTTTTTAACTCTCGATATATAATGAATTTGATCTTGAAAATACATACATAGGTAGAGTAATATATGAAGTACATCTATAATTTTTTCAGAATTTTTCATGATTTTTATTAGTTGGTATACATGATGTATACACGGGAACTCTATGTGCATAAGATATGTTGCCGCAAAATATATATTCTCACTATCCCATTGTGTATGAGACGAATGAATGTATTTTGATTAGAGACGAATTTTATCATCGTAATTTCACGAATAATTAAGAAAGTGTAGCACGACGGTTGGAAAATATTAGTAAAGAAATAGCAAAGGCATGTCAAAACTTATTTAAGTATGTATGAGATGGATCAAGAAAAAGTTTATTGATGTGTTTGATTGTTTGAATAAAATCATTCCATTATGAGTGGTGGTATATAAATTTGAGAAATATTTTCTATAGATGATGAATAATTCTATTCATCTAAAATAATGAAATTAAATAGTATAAATTTAAGAAATATTTGTAATAAATAATGATACATTTAATTGATTGAATGGAATTATCCTAGAAGCGACTCGGCCATTGCGCGTGAGACACGGAGCGTCGTTGGATGCGAACGCGAAGCACATGGGGATGGGATGGGGTCTGATAGTCGGCATGCACGGCATCTATTGAATGCGATACACGACAGCAGGCTGCTACTGGACTGCTCCTCGTGTCCACAGGCTGCTACTGGCTACTGCTACTTTAATCAATCACCACACTCTGATGGGTCTTTTAACTCCTCCATCTTTTCCAGCTGTTCAACCCTGTCTGTCAGATTGGGAGGTCAGATTGGGAGGCTTTCACCGTCAATCTTTCACACATATATCCGATTTGTGAGGATCAACCACTAAAAATAACAGGATTATTGAACCATCCTAATAAGACTCTGATAGGCTAATATGGACTAGCCAAGAATATCATGAGATCTTAATGTCGATGATGGTAAAAGTAAAACATACGAGGCCATCTAATTTCAACCGTAGAAAAAAAGACGAGTGTTGGGACAGCAGGGTGTATATCGTACCTCTCTAACAATATATAGATACACAAGGATCAAGGATGTATACCGAATATTCAAAAATTAAGAGGGGGGGAGGCCAGTTGTCATGCATCCGCGGTACTTTTTTTACCGGGCAGTGAAATTAAAGCACTCCTGTGCAAATGCGATGCACATGGCATGTTCCAGTGTTCCACCACTGCTTTCACGTTCATGCATGGAGCCATTGAGTGCAATTAATGCAGCAAAGGACGACAGGTAGCCAATACTGGACTTGTCCCCGTTTGCCTTATGCTGCATCTGCACGCACAAGGAAACAAATTATTATAATTTATAAAAATCAAAAAAATTTAATCATGATCTTTTTACGGTAGTTAAGATGTGTTCTAGAATCTTTCTAATAATATTAAAGAATTTATAAATTTAGTAACTCAATTAAATCAGCGAACTTGTTTTAAACGTAACAGTAGTACTCTTAGATTTTTTAAACTCACAAAAGTTTGATCACTATTTGATTTTTTTATTGTAGCGTAGGCATGTTCTTAGGATACTTCTAAATTTTTTTAAGAATTTGAAAATTTAGTAACTCAAATAAATCAGTGAAGTTGCTTTAAATGTATCAGCAACATCGTCAGAATTTCTAAAAATCACACAGGTTTGATAATGATCCGAATTTTTTATGGTGCGGTAGGCATACTTTGAGAATCATTCTTAAAAAGTTTCAAAAATTTACATAATAATCTAGTAGAACAACCAAATATGTGAAATTTATCACCCTCTCTGTTGTTTCCCACAAAAAAAAAAGAAAAACACTACGGTTTCGAAGCAAAGACCTCCCGCCAGAGGCGGAGTTGCTAGTGGGGCTAGGTGGGGCTGGAGCCTACCCGGCCCCATCCAGCCAGATGCCCAACAAAAGAACTATGTTAACAAACATCACTCCCCACACAATCATATTTGTAATAACTAACCCGGCTAACAACATAATAAAAAGTAAAGCACACTAATCAGTTGAACTACTTATAACACTTAGATTGCAAATGGTGTCGCACTGCTCTTATTGTGCCTAACCATGGGTCACCAAGTACTCGACTGGCTTGAGCAGTTGCTTCGACTTACTATCTATTAATGAGGTGGCATTCAACTCTTCCTGAGTGAATTCCAACTCTGCATCTCTTTTTATGTGAAGAAGGTCTTCAATTTTGGCCTGCATCAACCTTGTCTTATTGAGGATATATACATGTATGATTGGTTATTTGTAGCGACGTCATAGCAGGTTGTTTTTTATGTTATGATGGTCTTGTCTCGCCGCAGTCACGTTTTCACGTAAACATACAGAACCTTCTCTTTGAATGTTTCTGGCTCCGTCACTGCCTCCCGCTCGCAGGCGAAAACTTTAAGCCAATTGAGCTAATCGATGAATGTGAAATGGGATAGAGAACAAATATATGAGGCCATCTAGATTTCACCGTAGAAAAAGGGACGCGTGGTAGGATGCATGTAGTATCTCTCAACAATATAGAGTTTTACACGATGATATATACGTACGCAAGGATATATACCGAATATTAAAAAAAAGGGGGTTTAGTTGTCATGCATCCACGGTACTTTTTTTTTTACCGGGCAGTGAAATTAAAGTACTGATGTGTGAATGCGATGCACGTGGCGTGTTTCATCACTGCTTCCACGTTCATGCATTGAGCCGTTGAGTTATGAGTGCCAGGAAAGGACTAGCCAGCGGTGGACTCGTCCTGCTCTTCATTATGTTGCATCTGCGCAAATTGTCATATTTGATAATCATCTAAAATTTATAAAAAATTATAAAAATTATAGTATGTTAAAACTCTTTATATATTTTTTTAAAATTTTTAGATATCGTTTGAGATATTTTACGCTCTATATAAATTCACTAAAATCTCATCAAGATTTATATATCGTACACTGAGATACCAGATTAGTCTAAAATTAAATCGGCACCTTTCACGAATTAGGATTACATCACTCGACAGTTAAGAAACATGAAAAATTTTGGATAATCATAATCTCATGCAAATAGTATCAAAAGATCTGGTAGAAGGGTAATAATTCCTTTTTAGTAAAAGGGTAGGAATTTCCTTAGTAAAGGATGAGCTCAAGTCACTGTTAAGTAGAGATCCAGCTGAGGCAAAAAAAAACCCAGTGTGGGATATGTATACCCCAGGGATCCACAAAGCAGGTCTACGAGGCCCAACCAAGCAAAAATTTGGGCAGGTAAGACGATGTAGAGAGCTAGAGGCAATCGAGTCGCGTGGAGCGTGTAAGATAAAAAACCCCAAGGTGGCAAAGTCGAATTAAGCGAGGATATGATTGTAATCAAACTATTACCTAAGCGGATAAGATCACGGAGATGTAATCTCTACCTTGAGTCCGACTAGGACTCTCTTTTTAAACCGTCCCACCTGCTATATAAAGGGAGGGACGGAGAACTATCAGCGAGAATAGCTAGCCACATATAATTCGAACGCAGAACTAGAGTATTATCTCCACCGTGAGGCACGAACACATATAATTCTCGTGTCTTGTGCTACCATCGAGATTCGAGATCGGCGCATAGCCCCATATTCATTATTATCGGTAACAAACATCGGCGGTTAGCGCGCCGGTGAGGAAGCGTCAAGATCAATTTAAATCGGGCTCGATGGCAATTGTTTTGAGGTCATCAACACCTTCACGCCTTTTCAGGCTTTCCGTTTCAGGAGCCTGGACTTCATTGCCGACAAGTTTGGCAGACTTATTCTTTCAGATTCGGAATAGATCCAATCTGGAAAGGACTTCATGACACTTCAAGTCAAGCAACCACTCGGATTCGAAGAGTTTCGCAGCATCTTCATGATTGAAGATGCGCGGACCGACTCAACACGAAGGATCACGGCGAGATCTTTGCGAAGTTGGCGCTTCGTCGAAAGCCCAAGAGAACCGAGCGAAGACACTACAAACCAGAGGCCGCAATGTCAACGAAGATATTTTGTAGACGAAGGTGGGGAACCAATCGGTTTTTCACACTGCTCAACAAAACATCGTGGCATCAAAGACATTACTCGATACTTTGGGGCCAATGCTCGACCCCGACAGCCCTGCTGCTCCGATCGTGGCTCAAGTCAAGGCCATGGTGACGGCTGCAGCAGTCCAGCATCATCAAGATGAACCTGCGGGTAAGGCATACCCTCCTCGAGCGGCCACCCAGACAGCGAGTAGTAACACTGCTCATAGTCGCTCGAGGCACACATGGCACGAAACCCGCCGGGGCGAGGATGCCCGCCGAAGCATCAGTGGCGACCTCCGACTGGATCTCAACGCCAGACGAAGGGAGCGCGAGGAAGATGAACGGCGCTGGCGCAAGGATGACTACGAGTGTTTCGGCATCGGTCGGGGTGATCGAAGATCCCCGCGCCACCCAGAAGATAACGACGATTGGCATCACCAAGACATGTCACCACCACGGCGCTCCCCGCATCGCCGAGGAGGTGGTCCCATTGACGGAGTTAGAGTTTACACTCCCAGGCTTCGCCGAGTGGTTTGGCCCGATGGTTTCAACCCGAAGGGCATCACCAAATTTGACGAAGAGAGGGATCCAGAAGCTTGGCTCCAAGTGTATTCTCTAGCGATCAAGGCTGTCGGGGGCGATCACAACGTGATGGCAAACTACTTGCCGGTCATGCTTACCTCTTCGGCTCAAGCTTGGCTGACAGGACTTCCAGCGAATCCCATAGATTCCTGGGGAGATCTTTGTGAGCAGTTCATCACCAACTTTCAGGGCACTTACGAAAGACCTGGGAACCAGTGGGATTTATACCAGCTCCATCAAAAGAAGGGTGAGTCTCTCCGATGATTCATCCGTCGTTTCATGCAGAAGAAGAACACAATCCGAGACATCTCCGAAGCGGCAGTCATAGCAGCCTTTCAGAAAGGTGTCAGCGATCACGACTTGATCAAGAAGATGTCCAGAAAGCCGCCGACTACGGTGAAAGATATGTTCGAGTTGGCCGACCGTTATGCAACTGCTTTAGATGCTCTGGCAGAACGGTAAGAAGATCGTCCACAACATAGAGACAGGAAAGATCACGCCGAGTCCTCCAGACCAAGGGACAAGAAGCGGAAGGCCGAGGAGATGGTGGCGGTAGCAAGCGAAGCGACCAAGAGTGCCACGAGCAGACGACTACGATCACGGTAATGGAAGTAACTTGTCCTTTCCATCCTAAGGAAGCATGCCGCCAAGGATTGTTTTACTTTGAAGCGTTTGCCAAGAAAACCTGGCGGCGAGACCGATAAGGGTGAAGCGAAGAAGAAGCAGAATCCTCAAGAAGATGACAAAGGCGACTATCAGAAGACCGAGCGAGAGCTTGACTACATATTTGGGGGCTCGGCAGCTTATGAGTCCAAGCGGAAGCAAAAGCTGACCGCTCGGGACATCAATGCTATCATGTCAACAACTCCCCAGTA
Organism: Guadua angustifolia; assembly: GCA_036346375.1. Lineage (NCBI taxonomy): Eukaryota > Viridiplantae > Streptophyta > Magnoliopsida > Poales > Poaceae > Guadua > Guadua angustifolia. The sequence continues at coordinate 1,825,613 of CM070521.1, read as the reverse complement.
CCTCAGTTGGTCGGAAGTCCCGATTGTCTTCGATCGCTCAGACCACCGGATCACATCCCGTATCCAGGTAGATATCCGCTTGTTTTGGATCTTGTTATCGCATGGTAAAAGCGAAAAAGTCTTTGAGTCGGCGGAGGCGGACTCAACGTCCTTTTCTCCAAGACCTTCGACGACATGAAGATTCCGCGCTCAAAACTCAAGCGAGGCTCATCACTATTCCATGGAGTAATCCCTGGTACTTCTTCTGTTTCGCTTGGGCAAATCACCTTGGGTCACGTTGGAACCAAGGAGAATTACAGAGCGATACTGAACTTTGAGGTGGTGATTCGAGGCGGCATATCATGCCATCTTGGGAAAAGGACCTAGCAGATTCATGGTGTGCCTCACTACACCTACCTCGCGATGAAGATCACGAGGCCAAAAGGAGTCATTACGGTCAGCGGTGGCGTCAAGAAATCCTTCACTGTGTGGGAAAAGCTGCGAGATGGCGAGTCACAAGATGCTCTGGCCGTCGGGAGAAAATCCGTTTGTATACGCTCGACAAGATGAAGGAGAAGTTCCATCAAGCGAGCAAAGATAAGCATGAAGCGATGAGGCGTCAAGAAAGTGGTCCTCGACCCATCCAACTCGGCCCAAACGGCCTTAATTGGGACGAGGGCTCGACCATAAATATGAAGGCAGCTCGTCACCTTTCTTCGAACAAGCGGGACATCTTCGCGTGGAAACCATCTGACATTCCTGGAGTCCCTAGAGAGGTGATCGAGCACTCCCTCAACGTCGACGAGAAGGCAAAACCCATCAAGCAACGCCTCTGACGGTTCGCCCAAGATCGCAAGGAAGCCATCAGGGAAGAGATCACTAAGCTTTTAGCTGCAGGGTTTATAAAAGAAGTGTATCATCCCGACTAGTTGGCGAACCCAGTTCTTGTTTGCAAAAAGAATAAAAGCTGGCGCATGTGTGTTGATTATACCGATCTTAACAAAGCATGCCTAAAGGATCCATTCGGCTTACCACGCATCGATCAAGTTGTGGATTCAACAGCCGGATGCGAGATCTTAAGTTTCCTAGACGCTTACTCAGGCTACCATCAAATCAGGCTAAAAGAGGAAGACTGCATCAAGACTTCATTCATTACGCCATTGGGAGCCTTCTGCTATGTCACAATGCCATTTGGGCTGAAGAACGCGGGTGCAACCTATCAACGTGCAATTCAGCGATGTTTTCATACTCAAATTGGGCGCAATGTGGAGGCCTACGTGGATGACGTCGTCGTCAAATCTCGTGTCAGAAAGGATCTCATATCCGACCTAACCGAGACATTCGAAAGCCTGAGGGCCTACAAGATGAAGCTCAATCCCGAGAAGTGCATCTTTGGAGTTCCCTCAGGAAAATTGCTTGGCTTTATCGTATCACAGGACGGTATCGAAGCCAACCCAGAGAAGATCAACGCCATATTAAAGATGAAGCCACCAGCCAACCAAAAAGATGTTCAAAAACTTACAGGCTGCATGGTGGCACACGGAAGATTTATTTCTCGCTTGGGGTCACGAGGGATGCCGTTTTTCAAACTTCTGAAAAAACAAGGCAACTACCAGTGGACTCCCGAAGCAAACCAAGCCTTTGAAGATCTAAAAACATTTCTAACCACTCCTCCGGTGCTGGTCTCGCCAATGCCTGAAGAACCCCTTCTGCTCTACATTGCAGCAATGACGCATGTGGTCAGTGCGGCGATCGTAGTAGAGCGGAAGGAAGATGGACATCTCCAAAAGGTTCAACGCCCCATCTACTTTGTCAGCGAAGTGCTCGGTGAGTCTAAGGTGCGGTATCCCCAAATCCAGAAATTGTTGTATGCTGTATTGCTCACTTCCCGCAAGCTCAAGCATTACTTCCAAGAACATCCAGTTTCGGTGATCACTGCCTTCCCGATTGGAGATATACTCCACAATCGAGAAGCCATCGGGAGGATAGCAAAATGGGCGGTTGAACTCGGGGCCTTCGAAGTATCTTTCAAGCTGCGGACAGCTATCAAATCCCAGGCTCTCGCCGACTTCACCGCCGAGTGGGAGGAAGTGCAGAATCCGACTTCTACAGAAGAACTCGAATACTGGACGATGTATTTCGATGGTTCTCTTATGCTCAGTGGCGCAGGGGCAGGCGTGGTACTTATTTCACCAACAGGCGAACGCTTGAAGTACATTCTTCAACTTCACTTCCCAGCCTCAAACAATGCTGTCGAGTACGAGGCACTCATCCACGGGCTTCGCATTGCAATATCCCTCGGAGTCCGAAGGTTAACAATCCGCGGGGATTCAATGTTGGTCATCAACCAAATGCAGAAGGATTGGTCATGTGTCGAAGGTAACATGGCTGCATATTGTCAAGAAGTAAGGAAATTCGAAGACAAGTTCGATGGACTAGAACTCATCCATGTACTCCGTCGCGATAATGAAAATTTGAAGCGAGCTTGCAAGACTAGGCTCGGTCGAACAGCTATGCTGGTGGGGTATTTGTCGAAGAGCTCCACAAACCCTCGATAAGCCAACAGCAGAAGCCAAACAAGTCAGAAGAAGCAACGACCGATGAAGAAGTCTTAGCCATCAATCATTTGGATGACTCGTTCTTGAATTATCTACTAAGGACGAGCTTCACGAAGACGCATGGTGGCGCATCTGCGACGATGCAAAAACTATGTGGTAGTCGGGGAGGAACTCTTAGAAAAAGTATACGGAATCTTGAGACGCTGCATATCAGAGCAAGAAGGAAAAAACCTACTCAGAGAAATTCACTCGGGAATTTGCGGACATCATGCTGCATCAAGTACCCTGGTGGGCAAAGCTTATCGTCAGGGCTTCTTCGCATTGCTATGGTAGCGAGAGGATATTGTTCGCACCTGCGAAGGTTGCCAATTTTTTGCTCGTCAAATACATGTGCCAGCACAGGAATTATAAACCATCCCAATTACATGGCCATTTGCATGATGGGGGCTCGACATGGTCGGCCTTTTGAAGAAAGCTCAAGGAGGATTCACCCATCTCTTTGTCGCCGTTGATAAGTTCACAAAGTGGATTGAAGCAAAACCTGTTGCCACGATCACGGCAGACAAAGCCAAGGATTTTTCTAAGAGATTGTGGTAAGATTCGGTGTACCGAACAGGATCATCACAGACAATGGAACTCAATTTCAAGGAGAAGAATTTCAAGACTGGTGTGACAAACTCGGCATCAAGATCTGTTTTGCCTCTGTGGCTCACCCGAGGAGCAATGGTCAAGTAGAGCGGGCGAACGGCATGGTACTGCAAGAGTTAAAGGCAAGGATTTTTTATCGTCTCAAGCCATATGCCACACGATGAGTAAAAGAATTGCCTTCGGTACTCTGGGAGCTGAGAACTACTACCGATGGAGCTCTTTGGCGATCACCTTTTTCCTAGTATATGGCTCGGAGCGATCTTGCCCACGAGTTGGCGTTTGGATCTCCACGAGTGCGAGGATCTGAGAAGCCGAGTCGAAGGAAAATCGAATCGAAGACCTCGACCGACTAGAAGAGGCGGAGAGAGTTCTTGACAATCCGTCGGCAAAATACAGCCGAGGGGCTAGCCGCTACCATGATCGAAACGTCAGGGGCCGAGCTTTCTCCAAAGGGGATCTGGTCCTAATGAAGAATCAAAAAAGCGAGCACAAGCTTTCCCCAGACTGGGAAGGTCCCTACATCGTCGATGAAGTAACACGCCCAGGGGCTTACAGACTTAAGCTAGAAGACGGAGTCGTCATTGGCAATTCATGGAACATAGAGCAGCTACGTCGTTTTTACTCTTAAATTTGTACATTGGTTACGTTGCTCATGAATAAAAGTTCTTTCTATTTGACTTGCTACTCAATTGAACCCCAATTAAGCAGTAAGTCGGGGGCTACACCTAGTAGTGTCGCGTACGTGCAACACTTCTTGCGAATTATCTGTCATTCTTTTTTCCTATCGCGGTCAAATCCGAGTGTTTTAAGTTCCTAATTGTGAAACTCCAACCCAAGAATGGTAAAATCTAGTTACCCAGAAAAAGGTGTACCCGAGAAAAGAAAGGCCATGAGCCAAAACTCGACGCTCGGGGGCTAGATTAGCCGGTCAGAGCGCTTAAACATAAGGAACGAAGAAACCACTCGGATGAGCTGAAAAATGGGAAGAAGAAAGAACTGGCACCACTAAGATAATATTACAAAAGACGATATTGTTCGAAATACATACGATTTATATACATCAAAAGCATTACATAAACATATTTTGCAGAAGTGAAAAGAGCTATGCCCGGCGCACGCGTCCCACGGCTTCGATGAGGGCATCCCGAGCCTCGATGAGCATCGGGACGACCTCGATCAGGACGTCTATAGCAGCGACATCACGGGCCATGGCTTCCTCCTCCACAATCTCAGCCAGGACGAGGTCGTAATCGGCCCAGAGCTCGGCGATGAAGGCTTCCCACTCGCCGAGGCCGGTGGAGCTTCATCCCCAAAATCGAGACCAAATCCTCCGCCCGAGGAGAGGCAGGCGAGAACCTCGTCGTCGAGACAAAAAGGCTCGGGAGAAAGGCGCCATAAAGAAAAGAGCCTAGAAAAAGATGATTGGCCAAACAGCAGTTACACCTTCACGTGCACGAAGAGAAGAAATCAAGCAACTTGCGGCAAAAGCTAAGTGCAGAGGTGAGAAAGAAGACGTACAACCGAGAGTTCTGAAGGAGCTCTTGAAGAAAGAAGACGAAGAGCCAGCGGAATGGTGGTAGTGTGCAGTAGACCATGGCGTCCGAGGCAAGACTAACTCTTATATGGAGCGACGTCGGTCTCCGTCTTGGGCGGGAAAACGCTTCACCTTCCGTGTGTACTGAGCATGACCTAGCGCACGTCTCAAGATGGGCGGACAAGCGCATACGGGCATCTGGCGAACAGACTTCACGATGGGCGAATTCAATTCGGGACATGGTATGCCCCACGATGGGCCGAAAACTAATGACTGCACTAAGGCAGGAATTGGATACCTTCCGAATTAAATTCAACCCCAAGAAAAGCCTTTTTCAACTTCAGAAAAACAAAGCATAACACAATCACCAGAACGATTACCCCGAAGACACAAAAGAATGAACTACAGACCAAGTTCCATACAGGCAGAAGTCTACATGGGACCCAAGTCCAGATTCTCAACCAAAGCAGAAGCAGTGCTCCTGGCTTCATCCATAAGGGCGAACGCCTGATCATCGTCAACAGTACAAGCAAACCCTTCTTTGATGGCTTCAAGCTCCACTCGCGGATACAGGGACTTCGCAATGGCCAATACTTGGCAGGCACTCGTGGTCGCTGTCTCCTTCAAATGTGCTGTCAGCTTCTTGGGTGCTTCCTCCAGTCGCTGAATCGTGGCGTCCGCATCGTATGGAACACCCTGGTCCCAGCCTCGTCGAGACTCGGCATCCATGACATCCTTTGAGCCCATCTAGAGTCATCAACTTTGCACCTCGGTGTACTTGATTTTCTCATCAAGAGCATGGTATTGAGCTGCGCATTGACTCGGTGAGCTGCAAGAGACCCGGTCGGATCAGCTCGAGGATGCTAAAAACACCAACAAAGGCAAAGGCGAATTAGGAGCAAACCTTCGGCTCCTTCCTTAGCTTACTGCCTCGGTTTTAGCGTCCTCCTCGGACTTTGTCGACTTTTGGCTCTGCTTTCGTGGCGAACTCAAGCTTCTCGAAGATCTGCAAAGGTAAAATCAAGGTCAAAGCGTCAAAGACCGGATAAGAAGCGAAGACTAAAATAGGATATGAGGCACTTTCGGACAAGAAATTACCGCTAAGAGAGTTAAATCAGTTAACTTCTCGCCTCGAGGTTTGGACTTGACCCGGCTTCTCTAGCTCCTCTCGGTTCTCCACACAAGCGCCCAAGTTCCTCTTCGGCTCGGGCGGACTCGGCTGAACCTCGGCGTCATAATCCTTCCTCATTTTGTCTTGGGAGTATCTCCAGAAGGCGTCGATCTCGGGCATGGTCCTTGGTAGCTGAAGACAGCAAAGCAAACAACAAAGGCGACATTACGCTTCAAAGACAATAAAGAAGACTCCTAAAGGTGGCCTTGGCGCACGCAACTTACGGCCAAAGTCGGAGGCGAGTTATAAGCGGCATCATGATGACTCCACTCTTTAGCCTCGCCTTCATCGTCATAGCAAATCCCATCGCCATGTTTGTCCAGCAAACCCACCGGAGAATGGTGAGGCGGAGAGCTCTTCAGGTGGCGGTGATTGGTGGGAAGGGTTGGGAAGCTCTTCTGGCACAGGTGAAGGGAGAGCGGCAACATTGGGGGATGTGGCCTGATCAATCGGTCCAGGAAGGGCCGGTGGTTGGAGACCGCTCAGCTCCAAGCTGACTTCGCCACCCGTAGCCTCGAGGGCTGTCGGGAGAACCACCCCGACTAGCTCTGGGGTGGCACAAGGGGCGGTGGGTACAGCACCAGTCGATTCCTCAACCCCTACCACACCGGAGGCACCCTCATCAGCTACTCCCTGAGGCTCCAGATGCGGCGCTTCGCTGAGCACTTTGTTAACAGGATTCTTGGAAAAGGAAGTGCTCAAGACGTGGCCCGGAGGAACAAGGAGGAATCAACGAGAAAAGCCAACATGTTGGATCTTGTTATCTTGCACTTTGAGCCCCTCCGGGTGGAAGGGTCGCCAGAAGAAACTCCAACATGCACACCTTGCGCGGAGGACAATGAGACACCAGTCGGGCATGGGCGGAGCTACACTGTCGTCGGTATTTGGTGAGGAGCTTAAACACCCGAGTCCATGATTAGCTCGAAGAGGAAGAAGTCTGGGAGAGCCGCCTGATTGTGGGGTCCCGAACCTTCGGGCCACTAGTCGGGCGTACATTTGCTGCCAACTGTTTCCTCTTGGGCTTGTGAACAATTGGACTTTTTCCTTTCCCAGAGGATCATCGAATCATTCGTCTTGCTCCTCTTGCGCTCAGGCGGGGAGAGTCTTGAGCGGGAATTTCCGCTTGTCACCTTTATGTACGGGGAACTCAGGCAGTGGCGCATCGGAAAAGAAGGCATCACGACCCTGCAAGTACGAAAAGAAAACACACTCTCAGATCACAGCCAAAGTAAGAACCAAAAGATTCAGTCTTGGAAAATAAGGAAGACCTCTTACCGAAGGAGGAGGATTGAACTTCGTGAAAGGTTTTGGGCATCCGGCATTGACAATCTGGGCGCTTGGAGCAAAAAAGTCGGCTACGCGATTGAGGACCATTTCCTTAGTAACAAGCTCAGAGACTTCCCATATAGGGTCGTCTGGACCCTCATGCTCGTATCCTAGGTGAACTCGGTCCTTGAGGGGCTGAACTCGGTGGGAGCAAAAATTGAGAATGATAGCCATACCGGTGAGCCCGTTCTCCTTCAACTCAGCAATCAGCCCCATGAGTTCGTCCACTTGGTCCATCCCATCACCCTTAGGAAGTGATATCCAATCAAGCGAAGGTTTGGGAGGCACCTTGGAAAAAGCAGGCAGTGAAGGCTCGGGGTTGGCACAATAGAACCACTCTTGGTGCCAGCCCTTGTTCGAAGTTTTGAAAGGAATGGCAAAGTAAGGCTTTCTCATACCATCCCTCAACTGGAACCCAGCGCCCCCGACCGCTTTGGGGGAGTTCTTGTTGGGAAAAGGTTTGAGAAGGAAGAGATGGCGAAAAATGTTAAAATGGGGGTGAATGCTGAGGAAGGCCTCATAGAGATGAACAAAGGCAGTAATTTGAAGGATGGAATTGGGATTAAGATGGGTCCATTCAATCCCATAAAACTCAAGAAGACCGCGGAAGAAAGGGGAATCAGGAAGACTAAGCCCACGCGTGAAGAAGGATTCGAAGACAACCGTCTCCTCAGTGCGAGGGGTGGGACAGGATTCACCCGCGGCAGGCCGGGCGGCAAGCATCACCAATGGTGGGAAGACGCCGGCGCAGACTAACTCCTCTAGTCGCTTCTCCGTCGTCACCGAGGTGGCCCAATCCTTGGCCAAGGTGAACGAAGGAGTGGTTGCGGGGGAAGGAGACGACATTTCTTGAACAAGAGAAACTCGCGATCGTGCCGGATTGGGGTGGCAAGAAAGGCTAACCCTAGCGGCGGAGGTCGCGAGAAAAGAATTGAAGACAAAGAAACAAAGGGGCAAATGAGAACAGTGCGTGGAAAGCCGTCTCATTCGTGCCTGGTTTCATATCTATAGGGAACGACACCGACTTTTGCCTCAAGCGGGAAAACGCATCGCCCTCCCCACATCTTGAGGTCGCCCTAGGACGTGCTTCAAGGTGGGCCGGTGGACATGTACATCGTGCATGGTCGCCGTTAGGCCGAAACTGAATTGGGAAAAAGGTGCGCCCCATGATGGGCCAAAAGCCAAGAAACCGTGACAGATGGGGTTTGGATGCCTCCCAAGAAATAACATCCTCTTATGGTATGCCTCATGTTAAGTCATATGCTGATACCGTTCAAAAACGGGATCAAGTACCATAAAGATGGCCTTAAAGGCAGGTATTCCGAAGGTACACTTCAGGATAGGACAAAAGCCGTATGCCGCAAAAAAGGTATCTACGGGTACCGATCGGGTAAACTATGGTACGCCTTACTTAAAGGTAGAAGGTCAGTGTGTTCGTATACGACAGTACCACTCGACTAAAAGCCGTCTTGAGAATGGAGACATATTCCTGTTTGAGTGGGCGATCGGCCCAATAAATTGGGTCGGAGGCGGCTCGGAATAATTACACGAAGAGTTTTATCGAGTTCTTTACGACCTCTTTGCCAAATTACAAGCACTTTCATTGCAAGCGTCGGAAGGGCATAGCAGAAGGAAGGCAATCCGATCGCGAAGCACTCAAGGGCTACTTTAAAAAAAGTTTCAAAAAATTCTAAAAAAAATCATGGATGTACATCTCAACTTACCCCATCTACATATAAAATTTCATGATCAAATTCATCCTATGCTAGAAGTTACAAAAAAGACAAATTTGGGGTGCATTTGAACTATTCAAGTTTGTCAGAAATTTGTCTTTTTTTATTACTCTTAACATAGGACGAATTTGATCATGAAATTTTATATGTAGATGGGGTAAGTTGAGATGTACTTCCATGATTTTTTTCAAAATTGTTTGAAACTTTTTTTAGTTGGATTGCACGGTGATTGCACCAAAATCATGATTGCACTGGATATGCCCCCCTGATTAAAAGGTTAACCAGCTTTGACCACAGGATCATTGGCCGATAAGATTCATTTTTGATAAAAAAAAGATAGAGATGAATTCGTATAGAAATCAATTTGCAAACTTTTTTATTTGTTATTCCTAATTTTTAATTATTTTTAGAATTTTAATGCGTATCGAGATGATGATTTTTATTTTATTTTTATTCCAAATTAGTTATTTGTGGATTTTATTTTAGAATTCATATAGAAATCAAATTTTAGTTTTATTTTCTTTTTTAATTCGAATTTCTTTTATTTTTATTAGAATTCATATAGAAGTTAAATTGCTAATTTTTATTTAATGTTTATGATGAATTATATATATTTAGGATTTTACTTAGGAATTGTGATGAAAATTAGATCAATTTTTATTTTCAATTCAATTTGTTTATTTTTTGTTAGAACTCATGTAGAAGTCAAATTGCTGATTTTTATTTAATGTTTCGATGGATTATATATATTTAGGGATTTTGCTTAGGAATTCGGTTGGAAATTAGATTGTTAATTTTTATTTTACTTTATATCCTGAATTTGCCTATCTTTGGTAGGAATGAACATACATACATGCATTAAATCTTTCCATGTTTGTAAATCAATCTAGTAACCGAAGAATTTAAAAAGTTGATAATAATAAACAAATGGGAAGTTGCAAATAAAACAAACCAATCTCTTTTCTTGATCAAAAGCAGTAATTGGATGAAGTTGAATTACAACACAACAGGTATATTCATATATCACAATTTACAAAAATAGTGATTAACATAAATTTTTACAGGTGGCGTAACAATCATATGAATTACATTGTACATGATTATTCAATTACATCAAAAATAAAGATAAGAAGAATGTTTGAATTTTCTAAAATTTAAACTTCAATTGATCTTCGACTTGAATTCCTAAAAAATACTAGTCAATCATGCATATAGAATCAAAGAGACAATAAATTAAATTTGTAAAAAAATTAAATGGAGGAGTTGTCGTCAGACTCGTATGAGATGGTATTGTGCACTGAGATACCAAATTTATTTGGGTCCAAATCAGTATCTCTCACGAATTAGGATGCATCATTCGGCCCTTAACAAACATGTAAAATTTTGGATATCATAGCTTTATGCGAAGAGTATCAAAAGATCCTGCGGTAGAAGGGTAATAATTCCTTTATAGTAAAAAGGGTAGGAATTCCCTCAGTAAAGGATGAGCTCAAGCCACTGTTAAGTATGGATAAGGACAGCCTTCCAGCAGAAGCAAAAACCCTTATGGCCTGTTTGGTTGGAGGGAATTGACGGAAGGGAATGGGAATTGAGAGAGATGGGTTATAAAATCCTTTGATTGGTTGGTGGGAATTGGAGAAGGGAATGGGAGTTTACAACTTAAACGTAGGGAATTCAATTCCCTGCCTCCCCCCTGGGAATTGAAGTCTCGCTTAATTCCCTTGTCCATTCCTATTTCCCAATGATGCCAAACATGCCATCATCTAGTCCTATTCCTTCCACCTTTAAGGCACGGAAGCCAGCCTGTGGCTAGCCAAAATCGCAAGGGCACCCAGGTTGAAAGGAAGACCAATAGGTCACTCCCTCAGTCCATTCTTCCCCAAGCCATTCACAACCAAAGACCAGGAGCAAGCTCCCAGGAAGCAACACAATCATCAGGAAGCACAGATAGGGGTGCAATCGGATCGGATTCGGTCGGATATCACTCTTTCCATATCCTAAACCATATTTTTTGTCGGATTCGGAATCGGATTCGGATAGTACCGGATACGGATACGGCGCGGATAATATCGGTCGTGGATTCGAATCGAATACGGAGCGGAATCGATACGGTATCGAATAATTTTTGTCGGATAACGCGTAAAAACAGATACGCATAAAGCACACATATAACAATAATTAGTCAGTTTATCAAATACTGATCAAGCAACCCAACATCACAATTCACAGCAAAGAGGCGGGCACCGGCAAGGAGAAGCATCAAAAACACAAACACAAACAATACAATATAACTGACAATTAGGAATCAAAGTTATCCCAGATACCACCTATTGATAATTAACTGAAGGCGATACACAAAAAGCATAGAAGTTTCCGCTGATACGAACCGGTTTAAAACTTCCATTCACATTCGCACCATTCTTGCAGTTACAAGCTCAATTCATACCATATTATTTGGTTTTCACCAACTCATCTATTCATCAGCCAACCTAGTAGACAAAACAATTCCTACTCAGACCCAAGAACAGCAGCAGGAACAAACATGCATACTTTTCACCATGTGTCAAACACTGATCCAGCAATCCAACATAACAGATTCACAATTCATAGCGAAGAGGCAGGCAAGGACAGGCATGCAAACACAAACAAAACAATGTAACCAAATAAGATTTGCAATTAGTATGCCAAATTCTCTCAGGTACGAACTAGTGTCAACTTGACTGAACACAATGTGCAATCAGCATACCAGCTTCTATCCATATGAATCACTATAGAAATATCCGTCCCGGCATCCACAATTCACACCAAAACTTGAAAGTATACGATGCTAAATTCACACGATATTCTTGTTTAGATAACAACTAGCATTCTTAATCTGCATTCATCACAGAGCGGTGAATAATTTTTCCCCAACATCAAGCAGTGATTGTTGTAGTTACAACGATAATTCAATACACAAGTAATTTTATTACCAGACAGCGATAAAACCACCAATCATACATCAAAGAGAGGATCACATGCTGAACAAAGGAGGAGAATGAACATACATCACTAGATCGGGAAGGACCGACCGGCCAGAAACACTGGGGCGGCGGAGGTGTGGCGGCACGGACTCAGATCGGGGAAGGACCGAGCATGGGGCGGAGGTGTGGTGGCGGTGGGACTCCAGATCGGGAAGATCAATGGCGGCAGCGGGGGCTGAGGGGCGGCGCAACGGGCGCACCGGCGAAGGAGTTGGGGGAGGGCGGCGGCGATGGAGTTGGGGGAGAGCGGCGACGGCGATGGAGTTGGCGATTGGGAGTTGGGGGAGGGCGGCTTGGCGATGGAGTTGGGGAGGCGGCATGATGGAGTTGGGGGAGGCGGCGGAGGCGATGGGAGTCCGCGGGACTTGTCCAAGAGACCAAGAGAGGAGTCAAGAGACTGAGAAAGCTAGGTTAAGTGGTTAACGGCTTAACGCGTTGGTCGGGACTCCGGATATCCGAATCTAGTAATTCGGATATATCCGAAAATTTTCTCGGAATATACCGATCCGACGGATAGTGCTCTCCCGAATCCGAATCCGAATCCGAAATAAAATATCCGAAACCGAATCCGAATCCGAAAATTATCGAAAAAAATATCCAATCCGATCCCAACATGTCCGGCTTCGATTCGATCGATCGCAGAAAATCGATCCGATTGCAACTGAAATAACCCCAAAATTTCAAAAATGAATTTCTTTTGCCCTTCTTGATTTTATTCAATTTTTTATTTGATTTTATCCGGATTTATTTCGCTCTTATTTGAATTCAAATCCAAACTTTCCTTTTCGGGCAATTCCCCCTCTCTCGCTTTCCTTTAAAATCCTGTTTTCCTGGGCCATTGGCGCATTTTCTCCACGCCCTTGCTCGGCCTTCTTGTCCGCTCGCCCGCCTCGGTTGCTCGCGTCCTTAGACGCACACAGACAAAAAGCCAGCGCCACGCTACCTGACTACTTCGCCACCCTCTGACTCTCCCGTCACCTCGAGTCAGAACTAGCGCCGCCAAGACGCCATTTTCGCACGCAAGACGCTCGATTTTCTCGCGTTGCCGCCCGGCTACCTCGCCGCCCCACCGCAGATCCTATGCCTTCCCCTCGACGACGGCTTTGCCCGCTATGCCACTGGCCACAAGACCTGCAGGCCACGATTAGCCCCTGTGCTGGCCCGAACTGCGGCTCCTCCTCTCTCTCTTCCTCTGCCCATATTTTCTCCTCAAGACACGCTTATGAAAGCCCCTAACGAAGCCGCCATTTTCGGTGCGCTCCGAGTGCCCCAAGGCTTCCTCCTTCCTCTCCGCTTGCTCAATCTGCCTCGGAGACATCTCCACGCCGCTACCATCTATTTTTCTCCGCCCGCTGAGTACTGTCGCTGTGCCACGCGAACCTTCCTCCTCCATTTTCAACTTCCCAAATTCACCTTAGGCCCCTCATGCTCCCTAGCCACTTCATTCTCCTCAGGCGCTATTTCATGAAATCACCGGCTGTCTTCCTCCCCCCATTGTTTCCCCCCCTCTGTGAGCTCGCCTACTTCTGAATCTCATTGACAAATTTATCCCCACTACCACCAGATCGCCTTCTCTCGCCGCCATCCAGGCCCACGTACGCCACAAGACGCACAGGCCCACAGCCAGCAATCGCCTCTCACACAGACGCATAGGCCACGCGAAGGCCGAAGCGATGTACAGTCTTGTCTGGCTGCTGTTCTTGGCCGAGATCTGGCAACCCGTAGAAAAATTCCTTTTTCTTTTTCATTTCGGTTTTTGAAATCTATTTTCGGATTTACATATTCAATAAAATCCGAAAACCCTCCAAAAATGCTAGAAAAATCCTAAAAATTCCCAAAAATCCCCAAATACCCAAAAATATATTCTCTTGTCCGTTTTGAGCCGCTGAGTCCAAATACGGTCTCCGTTCCGCCAAAATAAATTCTCAAAATTCCAAAAATACCCTTCCTCGCTACTTTCGACTCCCCGCTCCGATTTATTTTTGATTTTCCTTTTTCTTTTATTTGCTTCATTCGTTTATTTACTGTATTTGCTTTCTCGCGCTAGATCCAACGCCTGAGCAAGATTTTGAGCCGAGCACTACGCCGAGTCAGACGAGAGAGCGAGAGCCGTTCGGGACACCTCAGGACACTGGCGACTATTCTTTAGGAGAACCCTCAACTTCGCAAGGCAAGCCACACCCCTTGAACATATTGGACCCAGTTCCGCTACAATTTATATATATATCTTACATCTTTGCATTATTTTATTGGTATTTTAGAAACTAAGAAATGCACGATGGTTTGAATGACATGATTAGATACATCCCAATGACTAGACTCATTATTATGCCTTAACCCCTTTGTAACCTTAAGATATAAAGTATTGAACCCGTAGATGTAGCAATTCACACCAATATTACTTTTTAGACAAATGCTTAATCTCGTATGATTGGTTTGGAGGATGATTTTAAAACTGCACTTTCACGGTTAGGGGACAAGATTTGACTACCCACGAGAGGTGGCTACGGTCCCATCCCCAACCGATGACAAGTCTATGGTTAGGATGGTGGTGGTACAAGGTACCATGGATATGATGTGGGTATAGACTTGGTCTTTGGCATTAAGGACTAACCACTTTGGGCAAAGTAAATAACTTCAGTAATCGCTCAACCGCGAGGTTGGGACAGTCAACTCGTTGACTCATTCCAACGTAGCCTAGTACATTGTACTTCCTTTTTAATACCTATAGGAAGTAGTGGCGAGGCAATGGATCGATATCAATCGAGGCGAGCAGGGAATGGAGTGGCTATTCACCGGCTCACATAATTATGGTATCTACAATATTCGTAACTAGTCTCCCACGCCCCAAGGTCTGAATATTGCGGATCTTGGATAGCCTCATCGGATAGGAGCTAAAGAGGGAAGTTCAATAAACCGCCACGATCATCTCGGTCCCACCAAGATGCATATAAGTTGCATGTTAATCGCGTGGCACTAAATGCCGAGATATCTTGTGGGTAAAGTCGAGCAAGCTAGCGAGAGTCAATTAAAAATTGTAATCGACACGCCGTGCTTCCTAATGAAATTTGAGTTAATTATGGGGTGATACCGAATCAGGCTCAAATTAGTTTTAATAATAAAACTTGTCAAAGTGCTGGAATTTTCACAGAGAACCCCCCCCCTTGTGCTAGCTATTTATGGTTTGTGTTTCAAATGTAACTAAAGTTGATCTTTAAAATTGCATACACAACAATTATGAACCTGTACCCTTCCTTTGTGAATCCGTGCATGTAATATTCAGAATATTCCTGTGTGGTTTGTTGAGTACTGTCTAGTACTCACCCTTGCTTCCTATCCCCTCCCATAGACTTTCATGAAGCCGGAGAATATCAAGACTTCATAGATGACGATGGTGCTTGGTTCTAATTGGTGTTGATCTGCCGCTCGCCATTTCTGTGGGCTTGCTTTTGTATTGTAACTGTTTATAACGCGCCCTTTTGTAAAAACCTTAGCCGTCGAGCTTATTATTTCAATATCAACTGTTGATTTCGCTTACATGGCAATATAATGTACTTGGTTACCAATGCCTAAACTCCCGGTAGTCAGACGGTATTTATACGCACTCGAAAAAGGGCGGTCCGTCACAAGTGGTATCGAGCGAGGTTTGACCAGTAGATCAAGACCTTAAGGTGGTTTATGACTCCTTTCCAAAAAGTTATTTAAAACTTAAACAAAACTGATTACAAAAATGTATAAGCATATTAACTATCTTCCTCTTCTTCTCGCCTATTTTCTACCTTACCTAGATCTCTATTTCCAAAAATTGATTTGAGGTTTCTATTCTCAACTAACTTCAAAACGTCCGCATTAGCAAATGACGCATAAGTTTTCCTCATCCCTAGAAATTCTCAGTAGTCTCTTTTAGGCAATAGACCTAACCCCACTCGTCGACTACAAGGAGTTTCCGCCGCAATAGATCGATAGCCTTAGACCTTTCCCCTATTGGTTGTAATAGGTCTTTTGATAATGTAGCATGGGTCGTACCAGACCTTGAGACGGTATTGTGTATGACTCCATAAATATATGAAAAAGCTATGTTCCCTATTTCTGATATTTTGTGTTGTCCTAAAATATCTGTATAACCTAACCAACTCAAAATTACTCCTTCTGTTCGTCTAAGCCTCTCAACTAAATTCACTCTACTCTTACCCATGTTTCTAACTCTTACTCATCTTCTAAGTTACCCAAAACCTGTTGCAGAACTGAAGAGGAATTAATAACCATGGTTGAAACCCGATCCCAACATAACGGCAATGATGAGGCAGAATCTGCCAGCAACACACCTGCCGTGATCCAAATCTTAGCAATGATGGAAAGAAACAGGCACCAAGCCGAACAACATCAGGCACAGATGATGGAAAGGATGATGGAACAGATAACCGCTAGACCCCAAGGAATACCCCAAGGACCATACCATCCTCCAGAAGGGAACAACGGCGGAGTCAGATGGTCTGACTTCCAGAAAACCAGGCCACCCATTTTCTCTAGCGCAACTGAACCACTGGCAGCCGACGATTGGATCCGGGATATCCGGAGGAAACTAGATCTCCTGCGGTGTTCAGAAAAGGAGCAAGTCCAATACGCCTCTCACCAACTGCAAGGTCCGGCTGCAGCATGGTGGATAAATTATGAAGCCCAAAGAAATGGTCAGGATATAACCTGGCAAGAATTCAAAGATGCCTTCAGGAAAACACACATTCCCGCAGGACTGATGGCTTCCAAGCGAAGGGAATTCTTGGCGCTACGCCAAGGCGAGAAGACTGTGATGGAATATCTTCACCAGTTTAATTCCCTGGCTAGGTATGCCCCAGGAGAAGTAGACTCTGAGGCCAAGAAAATGGAAAGGTTTCTCGAGGGACTGCAAAAGAACCTTAAGTTCCACATCTCTGTGATGGATTTCAAGGATCTTGCGACAATGGTCGATAAATTGATGATCACTGAAGAGACCAGGAACGACTTGGAGGACACCTGCAAAAGAAAGGCCCAACAGCTGAGGACCCAGAGTCAAGGATCATTCAGAGGAAGAATGCCAGCACCTATCCCGGGCTTTCCGGCAAAAAGGCAAGCAATAGGTGGATCAAGACCAGCCCCCACCTCTACTCAACCTAGGGCCGTTAAGTGCTTCATCTGCAATGAGAATCACTATGCCACTGACTGCCCCAAGAAAAATACAGTATGTTTCCACTGCGGCCAGCCAGGACACTTCAGACAACATTGTCCACGCAAAAACCTACCCTCCGAAGTGGCCAAGGCACAAGCTTCTTCCTTTACCACTGCTGGCAACCGTCAGGTCGCACCATACCAACCTCCGCAACAACAAGGAATGCTGCAAGGGCGAGCGCCTGTGAAGACTGAACCAAATTCCATCAACAGGAGTCAGAACACTTCCCGAGTATTCCAAGGACAACCACGTGTCTGCCGAAGCAGCTGCAAGGGCAACGGATGTGATCATCGGTAAGTTCCCAGTCCAGTCTCAACCTGCTTTGATTCTTTTTTATCCAGGCACCACCCACTCCTTCATTTCTTTGGCTTTTGCTTGCAAGCATGGTTTTCCCTATTTTTCCTTGTCCGCCCCGTGTGCTTTCCAAACACCAGGAAGCCGACTAGTGACCCGGTTCAAGTGTGAAAACTTGGAGCTAACCATTCAAGGTGTTAAATTCAAGGCTAGTCTGTTAATGCTAGAAATGGAAGAATTGGATGTTATTCTAGGAATGGATTGGCTAGCTCAGCATAAGGCCAGACTGGATTGTGAAAGAAAAACGATAGTACTCATGAATGACAAGGATCAGCAAGTGATAGTGACAACAGATCCTAAGTGGGTGTCAGTGAAAAGACAAGCTATCAATGCCCTAGTGTCAGAAGTCACCAAGGTGCCAGTAGTTCAGGAATATCCTGATGTCTTCCCAGAAGAACTACCCGGAAGACACCCGGACAGGAGTATTGAACTATCAATAGAGTTGGTACCAGGGACCAAACCCATCACCAAGCATCAATATCAGATGTCAGCAACAGAATTGAAAGAATTAAGGAAGCAGTTGGATGAACTATTGGACAAAGAATTTATCAGACCTAGTGTTTCACCCTGGGCTTCGCCAGTTTTATTCGTCAAGAAGAAAGATGGGAGTCAGAGACTCTGTGTAGACTATCGAGCATTAAATGCAGTGACAATCAAAAACAAGTATCCCCTGCCAAGAATAGATGATCTGCTTGATCACTTCAAGGAGCCAAAATATTCTCAAGATAGATCTGAAACAAAGTGCTACCACCAGCTAAAAGTCAGGGAACATGACAGAGAGAAGACAGCTTTCACCACAAGATATGGACTTTTCGAGTTTACAGTTGTCCCGTTTGGACTCACCAATGCACCAGCATATTTTATGAATTTGATGAATCAAGTCTGCAAGGACTATCTGGATCAGTTTGTGGTGGTATTCATCGACGACATCCTGATTTACTCAAAGAGCGAGGAAGTTCATCAAGAGCATCTACGTCTTATATTACAGAAACTCAGAGATCACCAGCTGTATGCCAAATTTTCTAAATGCGACTTCTGGATGAGTGAAATAGCATTTCTGGGACATATAATCACCCCGGAGGGAGTCAAAGTAGACCCTGAGAAAGTAAGGGCAGTAATGGAATGGAAGCAACCAACATCAGTGACAGAAGTCAGAAGTTTTCTGAGATTAGCTGGATACTACAGGAGATTCATTGAAGGATTCTCCAAAATCTCAAAGCCCTTAACACAGCTCCTTAAGAAGGATCAAGCTTACCAATGGTCCGAAAAGTGCTAAGAAAGTTTTCAAGAACTTAAGACTAAATTAACATCCGCACCTGCTAGTACTTCCGTAACTGCATAAGGAATTTCAAATATATTGTGATGCTTCGAAGCGAGGCCTTGGATGCGTGTTAATGCAGAACAGAAGAGTGGTTGCCTACGCCTCCCGACAGCTAAGGCAGCATGAGGAAAATTACCCAACCCATGACCTGGAGTTAGCAGCAGTAGTACACGCCCTGAAGATTTGGAGACACTACTTGTTGGGAAACCGATGTGAAGTGTTCACAGACCACAAGAGTCTAAAGTATGTCTTCACTCAACCAAACCACGATGTCAATGAGCTTCACGGAATGACGTAAAACCTCAAGTGGCTCATGACTTGTGAGGAGCGTTTGACGAGACGTCCATTGTTGGCACGACAACACGACAAGCCTCAAACCAGCAACGAGCCTTGTGCTAGCTACAGTGTCAGCGGAGCTTGGTGAATTTTTTTACTGTTCTAGCGAGCTCTGTGTTAGTTTTTTTTCGTAAATAGTTATTGATAAGATAAAAATGTCGAAATGACCTTTAAACAGTAAATTCAGTGGATAGGGTGTGCGAGAATTTTTTTTGCATTTCCAGCGAATGGGATCTGCGGAATTGTTTTTGCACATTTTCAACGGACTGGATCTGCAGGAATTTTTTTAAATTCTTGCCGCACTTCCAACAGACTGGATCCATGGTTTTTTATCGATCAGAATGTTTTTCACTATGCGAGCGATGAATAATAACTTCTAGCGAGCTAGAAGCGCTAGAATTGGTGGGGCCGCCGCACGGTTTTTTTAATTCCGATTTTTTACACGCCATTTTTTTATTCCGATTTCTTTTAAACTTTCTTATTTTCGATTTTTTTGAATATCGAACGGTCGCATTGCCTTTGAACTGAAGAATTTCTTTTAGCGACAAAATATTACAGTAGTTTAGAACTCTGACTAAGAAAAAATGTGCGAAGAATTTTTTATGGTTCTAGCCCTTTGGCTATTTGCTTTTGAAAGAATAGCCACGTTCGCTAGATAATTTCGAATTTAGCCCCAATTCATGTGGTCCGGAATCGCAATATTTTTTTGTTATTGTCGGGGATTGGATATTTGCCGTAGACGACCATCGCAGCTCGGTGGTCTTCGAGCATGCCCTTGCTCGGGAGGCGTCCCCGGGCGGTCCGATCTTCGGGTCACTCCGACCTTCGTCGAGCTCCCCACCCGAGCTATCCTGCTCGGGGTCCGCGACTGTCAGCGTACTCTGCGCTGGGGTACCCTCCCTGCCGCACATAGCGGTCAACATAGCGGCCAACATACCAGATCCACGTGGCGCCCGGCGAGCAGGTGGGTGAGCACGCCTGCCGCCGTGGCGACCCACGTGGCGCCCGACGAGTGGGGCGAAACACGCCACTACTTGCCGGCGGGCGCCCACGTGGCGCCCGGCGGCAGTGGGCGAAGCACGCCTCGCTTCGCCGCTGGGTAGTTCACGTGGCGCCGGCGAAGCGGGTGGCACGCTCGCCTGCCCAACGAAAGTGATCACGTGGCGCCGGCGGCGGGTGGCGTGCACGCCTCGCCGCCTCGGCGCTGGCAATCACGTGGCGCCCGGGCGAAAGGTGTATGCACGCCCGCCGCCGCCGCCGCAAGGCAAAAGGTGGTGCAAGGTGGCTTTACCAAGGCTCTTCCCTGTCAGATCGCTTCGGCAACAGAGGCAATGGCTGCACTGTTTCACTTGCAAGGGTTTCGCATAAACCCATTCCTTCGACGCCTCACCAACTCGCCAAGAAAGGGTCACATCACGGGCGAATCCCAAAGCTACGCGCCGGCATTTAATGAGGCTAGAGGAACGGGACAGCACAGGAAGGCGTATTAAATGTGTAAGGATCAGCATGATGACGCCCTTTTACCTACTCCTGTTAGCCTGGCCTATATAAGGGCTTTCGGGCTTTCGGGTGCATGGGGAAAAGGGGGGGTCGAAGGTTGAAGAGAACAAGCAAGAGTACCACAGTAGAGCCCAGGAGGAACTTGGATTCTCAATCTTTGTACTGTGTCAATTTCAAAACACTTCATAATCAATCTAGCAGGAAGTAAGGCTATTACCCAAGAAAAAGGGGGCCTGAACCTTGGTAAAATCTTTGTGTCGTCGTTAGTTCATAGACACCGGAATCCTCCGCGTGAGAGTCTCTAGGGTTTTCACCCTCTAGGTTTGGCCACCAAGAGGCGCCTCCTTCCCAACCAAACCCGGTCAGATCCTCCCAGAACTGTCGCCGGAATCTACCGGCTGTGGGGCGCCTGTAGGGGGCTAGTGGTTGGTTTTTCCGGCTAACTCCCCGGCGGACTTGGCGTTCGCTATTTAGAAGCAGGCCTGCATCGAAGATGGCGGATTCTCGCACTGAATGTTGCAGGTGAGCGACGATCGGGCGCCTCGGTCATCCTCACGGCCGAGGAGCCGTTTTACCTCGCCTGCAGGCAGTGCCGCTTCCTCCTCGAAGCAATGGAGCAGCCGTCAGGCGTCACAGTCGGCCATGGAGGCGCGCCACCCGCCGTAACTCGCACGACGCCTCGTTTTTCTCGACCACCCACGGTGGAGTTCGCGGGATTCCCGGCCACTCACGTGGGCTGCTGGCATTATTGTTGGCCTCGTGGATGCGCCCAACTCGGGTAGGGCTTCGGCCACAGCACCGAAGGGATTTTAGCGCCTAAGGGCGATGCAGGCGCCTCAGCCCACACCTCTAACGAGAAAGGCCACCAGGGGCCGGGCCATGAAAGGGCGCGCAATCCTCGGCCCCCTCAAGGAACTGAGGACCTCCGCCTCATCTGGGACGAGAGCGCTAGCACAGTGGCGATGACCTTTCATGATCGACCGCCGCACCACCGGACCTCGAGGCCGCATTTGCAGTAGTAGCATCGGACAATGAGAGTCCCCTCTGGCTCTCATATCCACTCAAGGAGGAGGTTCATTCCTCCGAGCTCCTTGAAGACCTCTCGCGCCCCATGCGTGATCTCCGGACCTGCCTCCGACGACGGGCTCGGCTCCTCTACTACGGGTGCAGCGTTTTCCCGGCGTCGCCTGCATGAACATGGCCGGACAGTTCGCGCCGGCTATAGAAAATATGATGGCACCACCAACCCGGAGGAGTTCCTCCAAATCTACACGACGATGGTGCGCGGCAACAAGAATCTGAAAGGTCATGGCCAATCACCTCCCAACAGCCTTGACGGGTTACGCCCTGGCCTCGTGCTAAATCTCTCCAGGGTCAGTGCACTTTCACTGGGGAAGTTCAGCGACATCTTTGTCGCCAATTTTCGTGGCTCACAAGCAGGCCAGGAGGACGCGACCTCCACGCCCGGAGCAAGAGAAGGGGAGTCGCCAGCGACTTCATCCCCGGTTTTGCCGCTCGCCGCAACACAATCCCCACATCTCCAACAATCGGGTCGCCATCGCCAGAGAGGCGACGCGACCGCAAGATGAAGGAGAAGATGGCCACCCGTACCATCGGCTCCACCTCCGAAGTTTTTCCTCGCACATAAGTGTGCGCGGTCATGAGAGGCAAGGGGCGACATCCGCCCCAAGGGAGGCCATAGAAGGACGCAGGCCGGGACCTCGAAGGGTTCCGGCCGCCAAGCAAGAAGGAGCGGAAGCCGAGGCGGAGAGACCAGTGCTTGTCGCCGGCAGCGCGACGAAAGCGCGACGATGAGGACGACTTCGCTGGCGAAGAAGCGCCGCCGCGATCGCATGGGATGATCGCCGGATCAAGGTGATGGCGCGCCGCGATCGCGCGATGACCGCCATGATCGCAAAGATGACCGCCACGAGCAAAAGGAGGGCGAGCCATATTGCCCCATCCATCAAGATAACACCCACGACCGGACAAATTGCCGGTCGTCGGGACAAGATGTGGAGAAGCGGCCAAGGAACGCCGCCTAACGATGATCAAGACGAAGATCCAAATTTAGCGGTCTTTCAAATAGTGCCGACCACGCGGTGGCCTACATCCATGGTGGTTCGCCCACCTTCTCCAACGCCGCTTACAAACGGTCAAGAGGGAAGTCTTGCGCCACCGATCGAGCTCGGGGCGGATGATGTCAAGTGGTCTCGAGCAAACGCCTCTCACCAGTCGACCATCCCGAGGGCGCTAACGCCTGGGGTACCTCCCGGTCGTAGTGTCGCCCATCGTTTGAACGCGCGGCTAAGCCGTCTTTGAGTGGACGGAGGAGTTCTATCAACCTCCGTCCTCCTCGCCGCTTCTTGGCGCTCCAGATCCCTGCTATGGGATCTCGCCCACTCTGCCCTTCTTTCGGGTAGCCCAGGCTTGCAGATGTTGCCCCCGGGCTGCGCGCCTCCCAGCTAACTTTGGGGAGAGGGACAACTATCGACCGACCAGAATTGGTGGATTTCGAGGTCGCCGACCGACCTCCCCTACGCCACTGCTCGGCCTAACCGTGCTGGCCCGGCCATGGCAACCACCCACTATGCGTGCACATGGTGGTGAAGATGTCGAGGGCCCTGGCCCCATTGCGATCCGTGGATAAGGCCGAGGCCTTGCGCTGCTTCAAAGTCGCGCCAAGACTTGGCGGCGCCACTGCGTCCTGCACCCAGACGCCACTTCCTCGGGAGCCCTCAGTTCGACCAGCGCCTCACCTGCTCCACGGTGAGGTCAAGGTGGTCGCCTCGAGTGAGGGCGAGCCCTGGCGATCACAATATTGGCGCCAACCTCGGCGCAAATAGGAAGACGCGCTGCCACCTTCCTCCACCCACTCGACGTGTTCACCGCAACCGTCCGATATGGCTGGGTCCCTGAGGAGGTGATTGAGCACCGATTGGCAACGCCCCGAGGCGCTCGCCCGTCCGGCGGAAGGTCCGGAGGCAGCGCCCGAGCGACAAGATGCCATTCGAGAGGAGGTAGAGAAGCTGCTGGCGCAGGGTCGTTAGGAGGTCTCTCATCTCGAGTGGCTCGCCAACCCTGCTCGTTTCGCAAAAGTCCAACGGAAGGTGGGCGATGTGTCGATTTTACCGACCTCAACAAGGCTGTCTGGGATCCTTATCTCCGCCGCGAAGTCGATCTCATTGTTGACTCCACTTGCCAGTCACGGTTCGGCTTCACAGGCCGCTGCATCTGGATACCACCAGATCAAGATGGCACTTGAAGACGAAGAGAAGATCTTTTGTAATTCTACGGTGTTTATCGTTATGTAAGAATGGCTTTTGGTTTAAAGAATGCGGTTCTACTTACCAAAGGTGCCATGCATATTACTTTCCGTCCCCAAATAGGACGAAATCTTGAAGTCTATGTCGATGACTTGGTTGTGAAGATTAAGAAGAGCGATGAATTGATCCAAGACCTGGAGGAAACCTTTGCTAACCTCCGGAAGAACTGCTTGAAGCTCAATCCGGAAAAGTGCGTGTTCGGTGTGCCCTCCGGCAAGCTGTTGGGTTTTCGTGTCCAATGGGCATTGAAGCCAATCGACAAGATATCGCCATCGAAAGCACATGAAGCGCTTGTAGCGACTCAAGCAAGTCCAATGCTTGGCGATCGCTCGCCTCCTGGGCGCTTCATTGCCGGTTGGGGAGAAGAGCTGCCCTGTTTAAGGCTGGCAAGAAGACAAACCACTTCGAGTGGATCAAGAAGCCGGAAGTATATGTTTGAGGAATTGAGCGGTACCTCTCCTCTCCCCTTTGGTTTCCCCCATCACCGGGTGAGCCGCTGTTTTGTACATAGCTGCCACCCCGAGGTGGTGAGCGCAGCGGTCTTGATTGCGGAGAGAGAAGGTGTCCAAAGGCGGTGTACTACATCGGACAAAGTCTTTGCATGAAGCAGAGACCCAAGACCGCAGAGCTCGAAGATGTCAGACGCTGATCTGGTGGCGCCCGAGGAAGTCGCGCCATTACTTCAAGGGCAGAAATTACCGTGGTCACGGCCTACCTCTACGAGAGATCCTCCACAACCGAGAAGCCGAGGGCAGATTATGAAATGGGCGGTGGAACCTGGGGAATTCAACCTCAAATTTGTACCCTTTGACCGCCATCAAAAGTCGAGTCGGCAGAGTTCATCGCCGAGTGGACTCCCGCCACTTGAAGCCGTGAGAGTTCCGCGCCTCTCCTCGGACCTTGTTCTTCGATGGTTCTTCAGTTGGAAGGCGCGGAAGTGGGGTTGTCTGGTCTCCCCGACGGGACATCCTCCAAGATATGGTCGCCCCTCGAGTTCAAGGCCACAAACAATATAGCCGAAGTACGAGGGCTGGCGAGGTTAGCTTATCGCTTCCGCAGATTGGGCATTCAACGTCTCCAAGTCAAAAGAGACTCCCTGCTGGTCATCAATCAAGCGCAGAAGGAGTTCCAATGTTCTGACCCGACCATGGCGGCGTACCTGGCGGAGGTCCGAAAAATGGAACGTCATTTTGAAGGTTTGGGATATATCCATGTCCCCCGGCGCGACAATCACCTTGCGGACGGGCTTTCGCAGCTCACGTCCTCAAGGGCTCCTGTCCCGGTCGGAGTCTTCGAGGAGAGACTATCACGACCGTCCATCGCGACCCCCGATTCAGGTGGGGACGATGGTGTCGCTATCGCAACCCCCAGTTCAAGCGGGAACGACGGCAAGGCCATTAAGGACCTCGGCTCGAGCGGGAAGGCGGTGCATGTCCACGGCCCCGACCGGAGAGGCAGATGTTCGCCTCAACCCCGTGTCCGGAGGGAAGATGGCGGTGTCTTCCGAGGCAGCGTAGAAAACTTCGGCCAATGAGTACCCAGCGAGCACCGAGTGGTCGCCTGCGCAGGCCGGGAGGATCGATGGATGGATCCTATCCTAGCCTTCTGCGCGACCAAGTGATCCCCGGCGATGATGCCTCACCGAGAAGATTGCACGTAAGGCCAAGTGCTATACCACGGTAGGTGGGGACCATGTCGCCAGGCGAAACGAGTTCTACCGGGTGCATCACTCGGGAAGAAGGGAGCAACCGCTCTCTCGATATCCATGGGGCGTGTCACGAGGAGCCATATGTTGGCCCAACGCTAGTCGGAAGGTGTTTCGTCAAGGATTTTATTGGCCTCATCGCCTCCGGTGATGCTTGCGAGTGGTGAGGACGTCGCGGCTTGTCGATTCTTCGCCAGCAAATCCACCGACAAACCAGGGCTCGCAAACCATCTCGCTCTCTCGGCCGCTTATGTCGGGGCGGATATCCTGGGTCCGTTCATGGGCTGTGGGGTTTCACCCACCTCTTCGTCGCCATCGACAAATTTATGAAGTGGGTCGAGGCCGAGGCGGTACGCGCCATCACGGCCGCTGCCGCCATCAAGTTCATGCGCGGGATCTTCACCCGCTTTGGAGTCGCCAATCGCATCATCACCGATAACGGAACCCAATTCACCAGTGCGGCTTTCCTGGAGTTCTGTGATGAAATGGGCACCAAAGTATGTTTTGCTTCGGTGGCCCATCCCATGAGCAACGGGCAGGCAGAACGCATCAACGCGCTGGTGCTGAAGGGCCTCAAGACAAGAGCGTTTGATCGGCTCCATAAGAGGGCGCAGCGGTGGACGGAAGAGCTCCGACGATCTTTGTGGTCGCTCCGCACCACACCCAACGGGCCCAGCAGGCGAGACGCCTTTCTTCTGGTATCTGGGCGGAGGTCGCCCTCCTCCGAAGTCGCTTCGGTTCCGTAGCGTCTCGGTGTTCAACGAGGAAGACCAAGAGGATCTCCCAGAAGATGTCAACCTTTTGGAGGAGGTGCGGGATCGTGCTGCTCTCCGTGCCGCCCGCTACCAGCAAAGTCTCAGGCGGTCCGTGGCCGCCCAGACGCTTGGGGGCTGGTCGCCCGATGATATGAAGAGCAAGATAAGTGCTTCATACCGTATTTTCGACCATTTCCTTATGCGCATGCGCTAAGATGGGTCAAGTTACGTGTGATTGTCACAAGTGCTAAAAATTAACGGCCCCTCATGATTAAGAAAAATGTGCTAAAACGTTAACGTTCGGCACGGCCAAGTAACCGAGTGGCGAAGTTAGGCGTGGCTTTTCAAGCCGGCTCAGACGCCGGGTTAGCTCTCCGAAGCTTCACGTTGGTCACCGCCGTCAGTGCCGCATTGGTCTAAATACACTTCCGGAAACTTGTTGCCTTGCCATGCTACGTTGCAGCACGCTTTCAGGCGATCATCAGGGTCCGAGCTCCAGGAGAATTTGAACCAAGTGACAATCCCGCGCAAAAACGAAACGCTATGACCAAGCTGCGTCTAGCGTCTCCTGTCGGACTCAAGGTCGTTTTTTGCCTAAGTCCCGTATGACTTGTGTGATCCTTACTTGTGTTTGCAGCAAGCACGCGTAATCACTGGCGGAACTCAGGAGCGCCGCCCTAACCTAAACGTTCCACGAGCATCTCAGCTAAGTTAAAAAGCTGACCGCATAACGATTTAATCTGGCAAACTTGATCGCACAAAACGAAAGAACATGCAAAATAGCTTAAAGCCCAGGAATGTCTGATCCGCTAAGTACCACTTAAGTGTTTGTACATGCAGGTAGATCAAACAAAAGAAAGAAAAGCAAAATGAACCAAGAAGCTGCCCGGCCCTTCACTCCTCATCGCCGATGTCGATGTCGTCGCCCTCGTCTCCTTCCACGGCCAGTGGGGTGGAGACGTCCATGACCGGCTGCTCGACTTGTAGCATCCCGGCCACATGCTCGGCAAGACGCACCTCGCCCCGCCGCGCCAAGCGTCTCCCTCAATTCGCCGTCACCACGCCGATGGATCGAGGCGTCGTCTGGCCGCCCAAAGAAAGGTGTGTAGGTCGCGGTCATGATCGCGACCTCTCGACCTCTCTCGTGGAAGCGGCACTAGGGCTTGAGCAGTCCGGAGCGCCTCGCGGCCGGTTGGTTGCGTGGGCGAATGCGCGCGGAGTCCTCCAATGGCTGCGTTGAGCCACACCTAAGGGCTCGAGCACCTCTTCGTCTTGCGCTGGAAGGCCTTCTTGAGCATGACGGACAGGTTGCGCCGCAGGCGGAAGGACTCCACCTCCGAGGTTTTCAGCGCCATCTCCGTCCTCTGCGCCCGATCCTCAGCCCTTTCGGCCCGCGTCGCATGGCGGCGGCGCCGGTTCTCTCTTGCGCTTAATGCCGTCTCGCGCGCGTCCGCCCTCACCGCTCCTGCGGTTCACCCTTTATCGACACCAATCGCCGGGCGGATCGGTCGGCCCGTGCTCGGCGGCACGCGGGTAAGCGATCTTGATCGCGGCGTGCGGTCGGCCGAGCCCGGTGAAGTGCTCGGCGTGGCGTTCGGTGGGGGCGTGGCGGCGATGGTGCGAGCTTCGGAGGTCTTGGGCTGCCGATCATCCGCTCGCCCTCTCTCGTGGCGCGATCGGGAACATCTGGCGGGGCGATTAGCGGTTGGGCCGGTGGCGTTCGCCCTTGGCGCGTCTGAGGGGCCGCCTTGGCGGTACCCTCAACCGAGACCGCCATCGGAGCGTGAGGCCACCTTGTTGGGTGGTGGCACAGGCTCCGTAGCCGGCGAAGTTGGCGCCTTGATCGTTGAGGCCAGATCGGGAGGAGGTATTGAGGTGGCGCCGGAGGTGCCGGGCGCCGAGGAGGAGACGCCGGGCGGGCGCTGGCTGAGGCGGCACCCACCGATGAAGTCGAGATTGGGGCGGCTTGCATAGCCACCTCTGCGGAGGATCCGCGCATGACGGAGCTCGTGGCGGCGGAGGTCCTGACCGCGGCCCACGCTGCCCTCTTGGGATCCGGACCCGTGGTGTCCGGGCGAGCGATTGCCATCTGGCCCGACGCCGGCGGAGCCGTGTCCTCGATCACCGGTCATGGCGGGCACCACGGCGGGCCCTGTGGAATCCATTGGCGGGAGCGACCTTACGACTTTAGGCGCCGCGTGCTCCAAGTTGGCGGCGGTTGGGCCGCCGAAAGGAGTACCGACGGGACCGGCCAGACAAGATAAATGAGCCATCCGCCTGGATCTGTTCTTCCAAGTTTCCCGCGCCTGGCAATGAAAAAAAAGGGTAGCTGCTGGTTGGTGGGAAACCACAAAAGAGGCATGTGCACGAAAAAGCTAAAGAAGAATGAAGACTCACGTCCCGCCACGGCGCGTGTCGAGTCGTCGCCGCCAGATATCGCCATGCGTATGGCGGACGCGGTGGCGAAGAGGGCCGATCCTCCGGGCCACGAAGTCCCTGCTACAAAGCCCAGATAGTCCACTTCCCACAACGGAGGACGCGGGTCGCCATTGCGCGGAGTTCCGCCGTCTCCTCGACTGGAGAGTTCCAGTCCTCGATGGCCTCCGCTGCCTCGGCGGGCACATTCAAGGCGTCGACGCCGCTGTCATCCTTGATGTACAGCCACTCGCTGCGCCATGATTTCCAGTTGGATCGAGGCTGGAAGGGGATGTAGCGAGAGGCTATCCCATCCGCAGCGAAGTAATGACTTCCCACTACTTCATTTTGGTGAGCTTGCGAGAGAAAGAAGTGGCGGAAGAGCGGAAGATTCGGCATCACCCCCATGAACATCTCACAGAGGTGCGCGAAGATGGAAAGGAAGATAATGGAGTTGGGGGTGAGGTGAAGATGGTGGATCTCGTAGAAGTGAAGGACGGTGAGGAAGAACTTCGGAAAATGGCGGGACCAGCCCGCCATCATAGCCCAAGTGTGGAGAAGGATTTCATCGAGAAGGCACCGGCAGGGGGGGGGTCCCTTGGGAAGCGGAAGGTGCCGTCGGCGCTAGGATGGCCATTACATGCCCACCGTGGGAGTCCATGATGGAGGCGGGAATTCGGGCGCCATGAAGAAGACAAAGGCTTTTCGAGCAAGAAGATTGAGGGAAGTAAAAGTTGGGGTGCGCAAGGAAGAAGAAGGCGTAAAACCGTCCAATACAGATGAACCTATCTATATATGCGCCCCTGCACCGACGGTTCGCGAAGAGACAAGATCGTGCGTCGCCTCGGGTCTCGAGAAAAATCCGCAGATACGCGGGAGGGGACCAAGGCGGTCGTACCCTCATGAGTGGTGGCTCCACCCAGGAGCACGCTAAACATTTAATGAAGGTTCTAAAGTAAGCTTTGGTGCGTGCTCCAAGGCGGGCCCGGCCCTCACAACGGATACTCGCGCTTAGGGTACCCTCCGCCAAGACATAGCGGTCAACATAGCGCCAACATACCAGATCCACGTGGCGCCCGGGAGCAGTGGGCAAGCACGCCACGCCCGGCGAAAGCAGCGGGCGAAACGCACCGCTCGCCCGCGGCGATCCACGGGCGCCCGGCGAAAGGTGGCGAGCACGCCGCCGCCTCGACGAGCGAGCCCACATGGCGCTTCGGCGGCAGTGGGCGAAAGCACGCTCGCCGCCGGCGGCAATCCACGTGGCGCCCGTGAGTAGGTGGCGTGCCACGCTTCGCCGTGCCGCAAGGCAAAAGGTGGTGCAAGGTGGCTTCACCGAAGGCTCCTTCCCGTCGTCAGATTGCTCGAGCAACAGACAGCGGTGTCGAATTGCATCATCGCAAGGGTTTTCGCTATAAACCCATTCCTCGACGCCTCACCAACTCACAAGAAAGGGTCACATCACGGGCGGACGGGTGAAGCCATCGTCGCATTTAATGAGGCTAGAGGAACGGGACAAAGACAGAAGGCGATAAATGTGTAAGGATCAAGATGATGACGCCCTTTTACCTACTCCTGTTAGCCTGGCCTATATAAGGGCTTTCGGGTGCATGGGGAAAAGGGGGGTCGAAGGTTGAAGAGAACAAGCAAGAGTACCACAGTAGAGCCCAGGAGGAACTTGTGATTCCCAAGCTTTGTACTGTGTCAATTTCAAAACACTTCATAATCAATCTATCAGGAAGTAAGGCTATTACCCAAGAAAAAGGGGGTCTGAACCTGGGTAAAATCTTTGTGTCGTCGTTAGTTCATAGACATCGGAATCCTCCGCGCGAGAGTCTCTAGGGTTTTCACCCTCTAGGTTTGGCCAGCCGCGAAGACGCCCTCCTTCCGAACCAAACTCGCTCAGATCCTCCGGCCTGTCCAGCGGAATACGCCGACAATGACGGCGACGACGTCAACCAAGATACCTCGAGTTCGCCCAAAAGCCGCACGGTCACGGAAGAAAACGTGGCATTAATCTGCTTAATTACCGTGGTCTACGCTACCGCAATACACGCCCATCGCACTACCATCGTCGTGGTGCCCGGCGGTGGCGCGGTGCGCTCTTCGCGACGTCTCGAGCAAGCGCCCTGTAATAAATGTTTTGTCGCTCAGAATCCCTATAAATACCCTCGCACGAAGGATTTGGGGTTGGGTTGATCAAGTTCCGATCGGGTCAAGTTAGCTCGATCTCATCCCCCACTTCCACTTGTATACAGCACTTGTAATTCACCTTCATACAGTAGTGCAATCGCTGGATGTAGGGTTATTATCTCCCCTACGAGAGGCGAACCGTATAAAAAACGACCCCGGCTTGCTGCGATTGTCTTGGTCACCTTGTCCGTAGCTCTCAGAGGACTCCTGACGCTATACCCTCATGGAAAAGGGGACTTAGGTTGATCCCTCATTCAACAAGTAAGCTCGGCGGGGGACCGATTCCCGAATCGTCGACAGTTATTATTTCCCGCGGATTGGAACCGCTGGAATATGTTTTAAATTTTTGAATCTAGCAGTTCCAGACCGTTGGAATTAGACGGCTGGGAATCTTGAATAAGCTCGGCTTAAGGTAGCTTAGTCCAAGCTCGAGCAGATTGGTAAGTTATTCGAGTTCAACTCGGTTAAGCAAGTTTGAGATCGAGCTTGAGTTTGGCTCATTCAGAGTTTGAACCAGGCTCGAACAAATCCTCTCGTGAGCCGAGCTCAAGTAGCTCACGAGTCTTGAGTTTTTTATTGCCCTATCTACGGTATTTTCTTTTTACCGACAATGAAATTTAAGGGCTGTTTGGTTGTCTGGTTCCACGCAGCCAGACTCGCGGGAGCCAAGGAACCAACGTTTGGTTGCTCATTATATCGCGTAAGTCTGCACCTATATATACAAAATGGTTGTTTGGTTACTTACGTGCAATGCGAAGTTAAACCAGCACGATGCACAAAATATTCGTAGCCAGATTTATAAAAAACGAGCTTCATAACTATTTTCCAGAGCCAAACTAAAATAGTGTAGACTATCGCGATCAGAGTCGTGCATAATGACAACTAAACAGCCCAAGTACTCATGTGCGAATGCGATGCACAAGCACTTGGGTGTTCCACTTCACCACTTCCACGTTCATGCATTAAGCCATTGAGTGCAATTAATGCAGCAAAGTACGACGGGGAGCCAGCAGTGGACGCGTTCCCCTCTGCTGAAGTGGTCGGCACGGCATTTATTGTATTGAATACGATACAGGACAGGCAGCTAGTGCTCCTCGAGTCCATGTCTCGTAGTACATCACTTTAATTAATGACCTTTAATTAACCACCTAACTCTCATGCGATTTTAACTCCTTCAACTGTTCCAGCTGTTCCGAGCCAGTCTGTTGGATCAGGAGGCCTTCACTGTCAATTTTTCACATATCTATCCGATTTGTGAGGATCAACCACTAAAAATAATTACAGGATTACAGAACCATTAGCCCTAATAGGACTCGGATAGGCTAATATATATGGAGTATCATGCGATCTTAATGTCGATGATGGTAAAAGTAAAATAAAACAGCACAAATAAGTACCGTCAATAGAAAATTTATCTCTATTAAACTATTTCTTATCAATAGCTTCCGTTTACGCAAGTCTATTTTACAAATCAGTTGAATGTTCGTAAATAAATTGTAATTGTTACGGAGTGTCTGGCGCCGCATGTCCTTCCTCTGCCTGCCCTTACATCACCAACAATACACCAAGCAGGGTTTTAAAAACGACGAAAACCTCTCGAAAACCTCAATTTGCAATCTTACCGTTGCAGTTTGAGATTCAAAATCGCTCGGTAAAAAGGTATAGTTAAAAAATTCAAAATTTTGAAAAAAAATATATCTTGAAAATCACACGAAAACCTCTCAAAAACCGTTTTTAAGAAACGTTCAATTGGTCAGTTAATTTTTGGGGAAAAGCGAGTGTTTTTTCGTGAAAATTGAGCGGTTTTCAGTGAAAAACGGCGGTTTTCGTTGAAAACCAAACGGTTTTCGATTTTTTTTAATTTTTTTCAATTTTTTTTATTTTTTTAACCCTTCGGTTTCTAGCGGTTTTTGAGTGATTTTTATGGTTTTTGTTCCGTAAATTTTGAACCAGTTTTTTTATCTCTGACACCGAGAATAGTAGTTATGTATATATACGTATAGATATATACCAAATATTCGAAAAGGTGGGGTTGGTCAAGCATCCACGGTACTTTTTTTACCGGGCAGTGACATTGAAGTACTCATGGGCGAATGCGATGCACAAGGTGTTTGGTTTATGTTGAAACCGTGGGTGTTGTACTTTTTTTTTGTCTCATGTTAGACTCAATTTTTGCTAAACTTGACCAAACTTGTGGAGCTGAATTTTGTTACCACACTTAGGATTTCAACAAAGTTTCCAACTCATCCCTCGTCCTCCCTTACTTTTAACTAAGGTTTCAAAATCCGGTGAAATTGCGGAAATCTTGGCCGAGATCTCGGATTCCAGCAAGGGACAAGATCGAAAATCCCGAAGGTGCAAAAAATTTTAAATTGCTAGGTAATCTTGGAAATTTCAGTGATATTTCTATAAATCTCGCTCAAATCTTAGTTTTTTATTAGTTTTTACATTTTTATGGATGGAATTGATTGGATTTGGTCCAATAAACCTTAAGAAAGTCATCTTCTATGAAAATTTGTTGAAAAAAAATGAATTTTTGAGACGTTTTAAAGTCTTAGTAGACCGTTGTCAGATTTTTTATAAAATTGTATAGGCTTGATCATACTCTAAAAAATTTATGGTACTATCTATAAAATTTTAGGATCATGCAGAAAAAGTTTCAAAATAGTTGAACTTCATTTGTTATTAAAATCAAAAACAGAATTAACATAATTGAGACAGTAACGTTGTCAAAATTTTATAAATTTGCTCGAGTGTGACCATGATCTAAAATTTTCAGGAGAGCTTAAGAATTTCCTAAGAATCCTTCTTAAAAATTTTAAAAAATTTTGTTTGCTCAATTAAATCTATGGATGCATTGAACTTCATTTGTTATCTTTCAACAATAAAAAACACAAGGAACATAAAGAGTATAGTACTATTATAAGAATTTTATAAATTCATTGGTGTATGATAATGATCCAAAATTTGTATGAGAGCATAATAATAACCTCCGCATCCTTATCTAAAAGTTTCAAAAATTATAATTGTCTCTTTGGATGCACAAGAAAATTTATGTATTGATCATCAGGTTTTTATCAAGAAGTAACACTGTCAGAATTGTTGAAAATTATAGAAGCTTTATAATCATCTAAAAATTTTATGGAAACATTGATGATGCATAATTACTATCCAAAAAAATTTTAAAAATTTTCTAATGTGATTTTAGAAATTTTTCATTTGGTTGAATTTTGCCAGTAAGGCTTTTGTCAGCACAGTAGCACTATCCGAATTTTTTAAAATTCTTAAAACTTTAAAGTCTTATAAAAATTTTGTGGAAAAATTATTAATATGTCTGAATCAAGTAAAAAAAATAAAATTTTATAATATGGTTTGTTCGATTTTTCGTTCGGTTCAATCTTGCTGGTTAGTATTTTATTAGGATAATAGCAATGTTAGAATTTTAAAAAATTCCTCAAGTTTGATTATCATCTAAAATATTTATAGGAATATCACTGATATGTTAGGACACTCCATAAAAAAATTTAAAATTTTTAGACATTGTTTTATATATTTTCGCTCGGTGCAAATTCACCAAGGTCTCAGCAAGATTTCGGATTTCGGCCACCTCCGTGTTGTCATCAAAAATGAGATTTCAAACATTGTTTTTAATAGCAAGGTGGCTCGCGTATTTGTACAGCTAGATTTTTTTAAAAAAATTATAGTATAAAATGATATAACTCATATTCTTGAGAATATATTTACATATTTTGTTGGCTATTTAGATTCTTAAGACATCATAAACATTAGAAATGTCAATAGAAGCTTGACGGAAAATTCAACTTAAGAAATTTAATTAAAGTATAAGATTTGATGGAAGAAAATCACTAAGAGTAATAAGTTGGTGGGGTTCTTAGAAACGTAGCTACTCTATATACCCTTATTCTTTCTCCATCAGTAACTATTTTTTCAAAATATATGCAGCACATGTATCACTATTTAATCTCAAGTAATACACTAATTATTTTACATGTACCTCTGTGTGGCGGAATGGGTTGTGGAAGTCTTGCTCTGATCAACCTGAGGACTTAACATTGCAAGCATTCGACATGTGTCAAATATGCATCCATATGTCTGGAATGGAACAGACCTAACTGATTAATTTGTAATAACTTAGTTTTAGTACTACTAGTAGTGATGTGAGTCTCGACCGAACGATGAAACTCCCTCTTGCACCTGGGTGATGGATTCTATTTCTTCCTCGGTGTTCTTCAGTTCGCGTTCTTGCTGAAATGTGTCTTATCTTTTATATTCTTGCTTTTTGGAGGAGTGAGGCTTCTGGGGAAAATGGAGAAATGACTAATGAGTGATGAATGCACGGCGGCTTGTTAGATAAGATATATTTGGCATGTATGTATAGATGGAAGGATAGGATTAGGAAGGCTCAAGATAGGAATGCATCCCCTGATCTCTCGCAATTACCATGTACTCTCTGCTGCGTTTTGCCAGCTATATTAACAAAGGTACGCGGCCTCTGTATGAGGTGAGAACGCTTCATCAAAGTTCACATGGTATCAGAGCCTCTTCCTCATAGATACATCTGTTAAAGCCATGAATGCACCCTTCTCCTCAGCTCCGGCCGGCGGGTCACCGTTTGGCGTATCGGTGACAGAGAAGCTAGGAAAGAACAACTACCCGCTATGGAAGGCTCAAGTTCTTCCCGCCATCAGGGGAGCACAGATGTTCGGGTACCTCGACGGCACCATCGCCGCTCCCGTAAAGGAGATTGACGTAAAGGAGGGCGACAAGATTGTCAAGAGGGCAAATCCTGAATATGTCCGGTGGACAACAGAGGACCAGCAGGTTCTCGGTTACCTAATGACGACCCTGACACGCGACATCCTGACGCAGGTGGTGTCGGTTGCAACGGCGGAGCAATTATGGAAGACTCTGGAAGAAATCTACTCCTCAAAAACCCGTGCACGATCCATCAACACTCGGATCGCGCTATCAACTACAAAGAAAGGTAACATGTCTGTTAATGAATACATAGCCAAGATGAAAGCTTTAGGTGACGAGATGGCGACCGGAGGAAAGCCGCTCGATGAAGAAGACATCGTGGCGTACATGATCGCCGGACTTGACGCCGAAGTTTGAGCGGTGGTGTCGGCTCTTGCCGCATTTAACCGATCCACGATGTTGAACTCTATGGGCAATTGCTAGGATTCGAGGAAGACATGATCTTGACAAGGACTTACCAGATTTCAAAGAACTCCGCTCTTCGGAGAGGCAGAAATCAACGCGGTCGCGGGCGCGGTCGGGGTTATACCGGTGGCAACCCTGTTCGTGGCCATGGACAAGTCCGTGGCGGAGGACAAGCGTCATCTGGAGGATGTGGTGGCGACCGCCCAACATGCCAGCTCTGCGGCAAGATGGGACACACTGTTGGTGTCTGCTGGCACCGCTTTGATCCTGATTTCGTCCCGCAAGAGAAGGCAGCCAATTCCGTTCAACAGTCCTATGGGATTGATACGAATTGGTATGTCGACACAGGGGCAACGGATCACGTCACTGGTGAACTTGACAAACTAAGCATGCGGGAGAAAAATTATGGTGGAGATCAGATTCAAACTGCCAATGGCTCAGGTATGCGCATTAGTTATACTGGTCACACTCAAATACATACTCCCCATCGCAAATTTCATCTCAATAATATTCTCTACTCACTAGATGCAAGGAAAAATCTAATATCTGTTTGTCGTTTCTCTGCTGACAATCATGCATTCTTTGAGATTCATCCAAAATTCTTTTTGATTAAGGATCTAATCACACGGAGAGTTCTGCTTCGAGGCAAGCGTGAGGGCGGACTATACACCTTGCCACCATTGCCCATATCCAGTACGGAGAAGCAAGTCTTCAGCGTCACAAAACCCTCCTTGGCTAGGTGGCATGATAGGCTAGGTCATCCATCCCATACTATTGTTTGGCAAGTTATCTCTAAGAATAAACTTTTGTATTCCGGAGAGGCCAATAATGAGTCGGTGTGTGATGCCTGTCAACAGGCAAAAAGTCATCAACTCCCCTATCCTGTGTCAACAAGTGTCTCTGTTGCTCTATTAGAACTTATTTTTTCCGATGTTTGGGGTCCTGCTCTCGATTCTGTGGGGAAACAAAAATACTATGTGAGTTTTATTGATGATTATAGCAAGTTCACTTGGATATATTTGATTAAACATAAGTCTGATGTCTTGCAAAAATTTCAAGAATTTCAAGCTCTTGTTGAACGACTCCTCAATCGGAAAATCATTGCCATGCAAAGTGATTGGGGCGGCGAGTATGAGAAATTACATTCTAACTTCTCCAAAATAGGCATCACCCACCACGTCTCCTGTCCTCATTCACATCAACAAAATGGTTCTGCCGAACGAAAACATCGCCACATTGTGGAAGTCGGGTTGTCCCTTCTTGCCCGTGCCGCCATGCCACTCAAGTTCTGGGATGAGGCTTTTATCATGGCCACCCATCTGATTAACCGTACTCCTACCAAACTTCTCCAATTTTCTACACCTTTGGAACAGTTGTTCCATCAAAAACCAGACTACTCCATGCTCCGTGTCTTTGGATGTGCATGCTGGCCTAACCTACGTCCCTACAACTCTAGAAAATTAGAGTTTCGCTCTCAACAATGTGTTTTCCTTGGCTATAGCCCCATGCACAAAGGATATAAGTGCTTGCATGTCTCTACGGGTCGCATCTATATCTCCCTCGACGTCATTTTTGATGAAACTATTTTTCCATTTACTAAACTCCATGCCAATGCCGGTGCTCTCCTTCGCTCCGAGATTCTTCTGTTTCCCCATTTACTTCCTCGTTCTGATCAAGGGGGTGTAGCATCAAGTGATCAGTTAACTAGTGTGCATATTAATTCTCCTGATGTTACTAATCTTTCTGGTGAAAATGTGGCAGCTTTTGATGCTAATTCCGAACAAATATCACATGAAATCATGGAACATGCTGGTGGTGGACACGAGGATGATATCCCTGCTTTGACAGATGCAACAACAGGCAATCCCGTACCGGCGTCGGATTCAGCACCTGATTCTCCGATAGCTTCTTTGGTCAATCAAGAAGACGTGGCCGGTACAGATGGCACGATGCAACCGCCCACCATAGCACGTGTTCTCTCGAAAGCTGCATCGGCGGGATCGTCTGCTGTCCCTGAGTCTTTTCGCCCGCACACTCGGTCACAAAGCAGAATCACCAAGACAAAAGTCTATACCGATGGTCAAATCAGGTACAATCTCTTGACTGTTTCAGGTGAACCAAAAAGTGTTGATGAGGCATTGGCAGATGAGAAGTGGAAAGCAGCCATGGACTGTGAATACAGTGCGTTGGTCAAGAACAAAACCTGGCATCTTGTACCAGCTAGAGAAGGAAGAAATATCATTGACTGCAAATGGGTTTACAAGATCAAAAGAAAGGCCGATGGAACTCTAAACAGGTACAAGGCCCGTCTAGTCGCAAAAGGGTTCAAGCAAAGGTATGGAATCGACTACGAGGACACCTTTAGTCCCGTAGTTAAAGCTGCAACTATTCGAGTAGTTTTGACTATTGCTGTTAGCAGGGGATGGTGCCTCAGGCAATTAGATGTACAGAATGCGTTTCTTCACGGCGTTCTTGAGGAAGAAGTCTATATGAAGCAACCTCCAGGATATGAAGACAAATTGATGCCACATCATGTGCTTAAGCTAGACAAGGCTCTCTATGGTCTTAAACAAGCGCCGAGGGCATGGTTTGCAAGGTTAAGTCACAAATTACAGCAACTTGGTTTTATCTCCTCTAAAGCTGATACTTCACTATTCTTCTATAACAAGGGAGCAGTTACAATATTTCTGTTAGTATATGTGGATGATATTATAGTAGCCAGCTCCTCACAAAGTGCAGTAACAGTTTTTCTTAAAGAACTTGCAACATATTTTGCTTTAAAGGATCTTGGTGACTTGCACTACTTCCTCGGCATCGAAGTGTCAAAGATGAAAGATGGCATTATGTTGTCTCAAAACAAATACACAACAGACTTGCTCAAGAAGGTAAACATGCTTAACTGTAAACCTGCAGTGACCCCATTGTGCACATCAGAAAAGTTGTCATTACAGCAAGGAGACACTCTTGGACAAGAAGACTCAACACGGTATAGAAGTGTGGTAGGTGCGCTTCAGTACCTAACTCTTACTAGACCAGATATTTCTTTTTCCAGTAAACAAAGTCTGTCAGTTTCTTCAGTCACACTCTTGGTACTGGTCTAAAGATTAAGAAAGAGTCTTCTACACTTGTTAGTGCCTTTTCTGATGCTGACTGGGCAGGAAGTGTTGATGATCATCGCTCAACAAGTGGGTTTGCAGTCTTTCTTGGATGCAATCTAGTCTCTTGGAGTGCTCGTAAACAAGCTACAAGATCTAGATCTGCCACGTGTTGAATACAAGTCACTAGCTAATGCAACGCAGTAAATAATTTGGATTCAAACATTGCTGCAAGAGATGAAAATTCCTAGTCCACCGGCAGCTCAAATTTGGTGTGATAACATTGGAGCAACCTATCTATCTGCAAATCCGGTGTTTCATGCTAGAACAAAACATATAGAGGTTGACTATCACTTTGTGCAAGAGAGAGTGACACAAAGACTATTGGAAGTAAGGTTCATTTCAACTAATGATCAAATTGCTGATGGATTCACTAAAGCTTTGTGTAGTCGTAAACTAGAAATGTTTAAGTACAATCTTAACTTATGTAAGTTATGATTGTGGGGGGATGTTAGATAAGATATATTTGGCATGTATGTATAGATGGAAGGATAGGATTAGGAAGGCTCAAGATAGGAATGCATCCCCTGATCTCTCGCAATTACCATGTACTCTCTGCTGCGTTTTGCCAGCTATATTAACAAAGGTACGCGGCCTCTGTATGAGGTGAGAACGCTTCATCAAAGTTCACACGGCTTAGATTGTGGTTGGTCTGGAGGTGAGAAGTCAGGTTAGGGATTAGATATTAGTCCCATGTGTCAGTCTGTATTTGGTAGATAAACGGACGAAACAGCCACCATAAGGTCCATAAGTAGAAATACTACCGCATATAAAGATGGGAGGATTTCCGGCTCCACGCCGTGCCACCTCACCCTTTTGTCGACGTGCCGGCGCGCTGGCCCTCCGCGTCGTGCACACGCACAGAAAAAACGAGCGCCGTTCGTACGGCGTGAAAAATGTTGAGCCACGTCACCTGCTTTTTTCATGCAGTTGCTTAGCTTAAGTGATTAATCGCGGCAATTGGAATTGAACGGCGGCGGCGCGCTGTTAGAGCGCTGTTGCGATCGATAGGTCGCTGCTCGAAACCCGCTTCGCCGACACGCCCGGTTTTTTCCGCCGACGCGTTTCCGCTGCTCGCGGGGCCCACGAGCTTAAGCGCTTATTTTCGCGCGTGGCGCGTGTTTATTTTGGCGCGAGGGCTTGCAAGCGTGTTTTTTTCTCCTCAACGCGTGGCTTTTTTTGCTGCTCAACGCCGGCGTCCCGCGTTCCTAATGCTCAACGCGTTTTTTTTGCTGTGATCGCTCCTGAATCCTGATGTATTCCCTCATATAATCACAACTTTTGTTGTACAGCGTGCATCACGTAGGCGATCAACGGATGTTAATAGGAAAAAACAGAGAAGCAAAAAACATACTATAAGCTTCTCTGTTTTTATGCCGTCGCACCAATCGTTTCCTTTTTGGAGTTTCCTTGGTCTATAATATAAACTGGTTGCATCATTTGTTTTTCGCTCGCTGCTGAAAACAACCACCGGAAGTTTTAACATTTGGCCTCTGTATACCAAAAAAATCCCTCCGTCTATGCATGCTCTTCTTTTCTAGCATCACTCAGATAACCGTAATCCCTTTGTTTGCTTTCTCCCAACTTATATTCGTCAACAAACTAAGAATTTCTGCCTTCTTCCCAGTCGAGCAACAACACAGAATGGTTTTCAGCCGATAATCTATCCAGTATTCCTACATATATTTTTAACCTGAATCTCTTTTCTTAAAAAAAAACCTTTCGTATATCATTATGTATCCACGTAGCGCGGCGTGCCGCCGCGCTAACGCATCTAGTATACTAATATCTGTTAAGGTGATCGCAGATTCTCTGGTGTTATGGCAGCCGATCCGGCCGTCCCTGTTAAGGTACCCACAAGGCCACAAGTAATAAGGTCAAATGGGCCAAATTGCCATGCATATACGATGTCAATGAGCTTCACGGAATGACGTAAAACCTCAAGTGGCTCATGACTTGTGAGGAGCGTTTGACGAGACGTCCATTGTTGGCACGACAACACGACAAGCCTCAAACCAGCAACGAGCCTTGCGCTAGCTACAGTGTCAGGTACTGCAAAACGATTTCGACTTTGATGAAGGGCTCCCTGCCTATGTTAACCTGCAGGGCCAATAAAAAATATGCCACGCGTCCCACTTAATTAGGAAAATTTAACTTAGGAACAGCTACATGAAAGCCGCGTCATATATATACATATCCATCTGTATATGATGGGAGAAAGCGGAATATTATCTAGTCTCCATGCTCCACTTCTATAATCTTCGGACTATCAAATTTCACCATTCACTCTGATTTGATTATATAAACTAAGCTTGAAAGCTAAGGATCAATGACATGGCTTGCATTCATTGACATTGCACTGCCGCCATCAGCCGGCTGCGTCTGGCCACTGGACCGTATTGGAGTAGCTCGCAAGGCTCTGCTGAGCCAATGCAGCCATGCTCCTTAGCTCCTACCATGCAGAACAAGGAGTTCAGCTATATATACATTCTTAAATATCATGGTAATGTCTTAACATTTGAGAACACCTTACTTAGCTCTGCTTCGGACGTTGTGTTGACTGACCTCAGCGACCACCGTCCCGTGCCTGGTTAAGTGGTTAGTCAAAGCTGGCAAGCTCGGAGAGGACCGCTGTACACATTTTTGCAAAGTGCGGCACATCTTGCCAAGCCGCCAGGGATCCATGGCAAGCCAAGCGCAAGCGGTAGGGAAGAGAATATTGTTGAACAAAATGTGACAATAAGAGCAAGATTTTATTGCTAATTCGAAATGACAATACGATGAAAATTACAAAATTCAATGATAGTAGTAATGACAAAACCAACAAGATGAAGCATATAAAGCTTATGTTCCAGCGTTTCCAATCCGTGGGACACAATAACAAAAAAATCTTGCGATTCCGGACCGCGGGAATTGTCCGACGGGGGCTAAATTCGAAATTTTCTAGCGAACATGGCTATTCTTCGAAAAGCAAATAGCCACAGGGCTAGATCCGTAAAAAATTCTTCGCACATTTTTTCCCACTCGGAGTCCTAAACCACTGAAATATCTTGTCGCTCGAAAAAATTCTTTAGTTCAAAGGCAGTGCGGCCGTTCGATATTTAAAAAAAAATCAGAAATTAGAAAGCTTAAAAAAATTGGAATAAAAAAACGGCACGTAAAAAAAACAGAATGAAAAAAAACCGTGCGGTGGCCCCACCGATTCCAGTGCTTCCAGC
Organism: Guadua angustifolia; assembly: GCA_036346375.1. Lineage (NCBI taxonomy): Eukaryota > Viridiplantae > Streptophyta > Magnoliopsida > Poales > Poaceae > Guadua > Guadua angustifolia. The sequence goes on along the minus strand of CM070521.1, from coordinate 1,782,979 downwards.
CCGCTGGAAGCTACTGTTCATCACACGCACAGTAAAAACATTCCGGTCGCAAAAAAAAAACCACGAATCCAGTCGGCTGGAAGTTTGGTAAAAATAATTAAAAAATTTCTTGCGGATCCAGTCCGCTGGAAATGTGCAAAACTTTTTTTAAAAAATCCTGTGGATTCCGTTCGTTGACACCAAAAAAAATTTCCCGCGCACCCTGTCCACTGAAATTTACTGTTTAGAGAACATTTCTACGTTTTTGTCGGATCAACGGCTATTTAATTAGGAAAAAAAATTCGTGCTTGGTAATGCAAAATGAGTTCGGCTCTGATGCAAGGCTCCCTGCCTATATTAACCTGCAGGGCCAATAAAAATGTGCCACGTGTCCCACTTACCTGCAATAAAAAATGTGCCATGTGTCCCACTTAATTAGGAAAATTTAACGGAGGAACATCTACCATCTGCAATAAATAAACATCTACCCAAAAAGAAGGCGAAGATTTCTTTGATACTTATTCACCTGTTGCTAGAATGACCACCATTCGAGTACTACTTTCCCTGGCTGCCTCGTATGGTCTTCTCGTTCATCAGATGGACGTGAAGACAGCTTTCCTTAATGGAGAGCTAGATGAGGAAATCTACATGGAGCAGCCTGATGGGTATGTAGTAAAGGGTCAAGAGAGCAAGGTGTGTAAATTATTGAAATCTTTGTATGGCCTGAAACAAGCACCTAAGCAATGGCATGAGAAGTTCGACACCACTTTGACCTCTGCGAACTTTGTCATTAATGAGGCTGATAGATGTGTATACTATCGCTATGGTGGGGGTGAAGGAGTTATATTGTGCCTTTATGTGGACGATATACTGATTTTTGGCACAAATATTGATGTGATCAATGAGGTCAAGTCTTTTCTGTCAGAGAAATTTGATATGAAAGTTCTGGGAGAAGCTGATGTAATTCTGAACATCAAGCTTATTAAGGATGAGAGTGGGATTACTCTTTTCGCAATCCCACTATGTGGAGAAGGTCTTGAGCGGTTTGGCTTTATGGACAGACAAGCCCTCTCCCACTCCTTATGATCCCGGTGTGACACTGAGAAAGAATAAGAAAATTGGTTTAAACCAATTGAGATATTCTCAGATTATTGGTTCGCTCATGTATCTTGTTTGGTGCAACGAGACTGATATATCATTTGTTGTGAGCAAATTGAGTAGGTTCATGTCAAACCCGGTTACGATCATTGGCATGCACTTGAAAGGGTAATGCGCTATTTGAAAGGTACTATGAGTTATGCGATTCACTATTCAGGGAACCCTGCAGTGCTTGAGGGATATAGTGACTCGAACTGGATTTCTGATGTAGATGAGCTCTATACCACCAGTGGATATGTGTTTACCATTGGTGGTGGTGCAGTGTCATGGAGGTCCTGCAAAGCACCATTTTGACAATGTCAACCATGGAGGCGGAGCTCACTGCTTTAGATACGACCCATCGAGAGGCAGATTGGCTGCGTGAGCTCTTGATGGACTTGCCGGTGGTTGAAAAACCAATACCGGCTATCCTTATGAACTGTGATTGCTAAAGTGAACAGTGCTAAGGATAATGCGAAGTCATCAAGACACGTTAAAAGACGACTGAAGTCTGTCAGGAAATTGAGAAACTCCGGAGTAATAAGTGTGACTTATATTCAAAGCATGCATAAAACACGGCAGATCCCTTTACGAAGGGACTATCACGGAATGTGATAGAAGGTGCATCGAGGGAGATGGGTATGAGACCCATATAAGTTGCCATAGTGGTAACCCAGCCTTTGTGATCAGAGATCCCGTGAATTAGGTCCTGGGTAAAACAAGCTATTGGCGAACTGAGGAGAGTAATCTATTACCCTCTCTAAGTGAAGATGCAATACTCTCAAAAGGTCAGAAGGCGGTGGCGATATGCCTTAATGTGTTTCTATTGGCTTTAACTAGCGAAGATGTTGTCCTCTGAGCATTCTTGAAAGAACACACCTATATGGGTCCGATTGTCTAAAGTCGATCTATGAGACTCGGGTGATCTCTAGTAAGCTCATGAAGAGACCATGGAGTACGACTCATATGCTCCACCATGGAGAAGGCTCTTGGCGGCCAGTGTCGATTATGACTTTGAGTGAAATCTGTTCACACAAAACTTGCAATTCAAGGCATAGTCCATTGTTCAAGTTGTGGATGGGTGTAGCTTGGAGCTCTAGGCAGAAGTTCAACTTAACAGTCTCTACTGAAACGCTGGTATATTAAACAGTAGTGAGTATTGGCAAATCTTTAAATGGACTTTGAGATCTGGTGGGGGATTGTTGGATTATTTGGGCCTAGCCCACTTAATTGAGACAAATAAATCCTAGAAAATCTCAAAGGCCCACTCATGAGGAGGCATGTGTGCAAGCATTAGTCCCATATTGCTTGTGGAGGTGGAGGATGACCAACTTATAAGGGAGAGTTCTCTCCACCTTCCTAGAAGCATGGCAAGGGAGAAGAAGAGAAGTACATCGCCTCCTCCGGGCTCGGCCGGGGCGGGCGGGCGGAGGGCGGGTGTGCGGCACTGCGTGAATGGTCCGCCGAATCCGACCAGAGCCTTGCAGACGCCGCCTCCTTTGCAGTTTATTCTTTTGCTACTCGGAATCGTGGCAGTTGTAGTATGAGATAAGGATACTGTAACCGAGTCCGTTCGTGGCACGACTTCGAGTCACGTTCGGTCACGGTTACCAGGCTATTCCTATATATACTGCGCCTTGCCACCCGTGTAGATACACAGAACACACTCTCGCTGCTGCGCCGCCATCATAGCCTTCTCCATCCCGAGCGCCGACGTGCATTTGCGATAGGGAGAGCAGGTCTCCGGAACCCTTCGTCTTTGCGATCCTGCACCGAAAGAGGGCGAATAAGGTTTTTGGGAAGCGCTCCGCGCGACTGCTCAAGATCTTCACCACGGCTCGTCTTCCTGTTCCGCTGGCTGGACGCCGCCGCCGCCGCTCTCGCGACGCGATCATCAATGTCGTCCACGTCAACACTGCATCTGCACCAGCTCCGTCGTCTGCATCCTCTTCTACCCAGTACGTTTGATCTGTTCTAATCTTGTGGTTAATTATATCTATCAAGATGATCATGATGTTTGTACTGTCTAGTGTGTTAGAGAGATGCATGCTAGTTTCTGTGATGCTGTTCATGATTTATATTCGGAATTTAATCTGGAAACTGTCTAATTTTTCAACAATTATAGGCACGTTACGCTGCATCGGCCACAAGAGTAGCGAATACTAAGGTACAATGTGCTAACAATTCATGCCTCAGATATTGAATTGACAGTAAGCTTGTATCCCTATTTTGTCATATGAAAGGAAAAACCATGACTTTTGCTTTTTGTTAAGATCTGGTGATGCTCAAAAGAAAATAACTAAGATAACAACTAATAAAAGAACACATTATTAATTCCTAAAGAGCCCAATCGTGTACACTGTTAGTATGGTCGAGGCAGCTTTCCTGCATCCTCTATCACACCATCCTTTATTGCAAAGCATTGCAAATAAAGATCGCCATGTAAGTTCTAGAGCTTCTAATAGAGAACAAACTTAATAGAATGGAACAAACAAGAAAACTTTGGATGATAAAAATAAAAAAATTAGTAGCTCTAAAACCTTTTCATTTTTGTAAGTATAATGTAGAAGCTCAGGAATACTTTTTTTCTCTTTCGCAAATTTACATATAGATGAAACATTAATTGGTAAACTATTTATTGGTAATTACTGTGAAGCACTGCAACTTAAGTTAAGCAACAACTTCATTGCTGAGCACAACGTACCTCTTCACCTCATCAGGAACATGGAAGGCTTATGGAAGGTTCATGAGGCCAGAGTAGACTATTTATGGTTGCTTCTACTTCTTTGGAAGCTAAAGCACTCCCATGAACATTATATGTGTTTGCCCTGTTTGGTGATCCATAATCAATTGTAATAGTCACCTATACAACATCATCTGTCTGATGAAACTGGATCAAAATGACAAGCAAAAGAAAAATAAGAAATATTACCACGAAACTGACAATGACCTTCTGTATTACCATCGATCGATATATGATTGTCATCATAGAAAAGTAAAAGAGGACAAACAAGCTTTAGAATGGTCACTATAAGTTCAAGAGGCAAACCAGTGGTGACTCCAACACCAGGCATTCCAAAATTTCCTAGATGACCAGGAGTCCTGCTTCCCCACTGCCAGAAAGCATTCTGATCCTCCATCTGCAACAACAAAAATGACCCTCTAAGTAAAATAAATGAAAATCCCTAGTCCGACGCAGTAGATACAACAAAATGAGACATGAGAAGGCTGTGTGCAACATTACGATCTCCACTCCCTAGAATAAACTTAGATGACAGCTCAATCATTATGACCCTAAAATATAGGTTGCAGTTTCATTTGTTGCTTTTAAGTATGCTAATTTGGCAAACATATGTGATATAGTGTCCTTCATTGTCAGCCTATTCTTTTATATGTAGCTTGCTTGAAAACAAATAGTAATGAATAAGAACCAAATTTGCAAAACCACTACGTGCACAAACGTATCAGCTTCTTCTAAACTAAGGCTTCATGGGAGATGGAAATTATGCTACAGGCCTTCGCAATGAGCATCAATCAAAACCAGATGATAAAAAAAGAATTAGGATCAAGATGAGCACCCAACTTCAAAAGAACAGAACATAATTCAAAAACAGATTAGCAAGTTATGGAATAAAAACCATCCATAGCGTTTGAGACCCTTTGCCTTTTGGAACAACTTACTTCAATTTGCGACTCCAAAAATGCATCAAGATTAATCTGTATCGGCCAATTGATATCGTGTCCTGAAATCAAACCCAAAAACTCTCCTAGAGCCCCCTAAAATCTTATAATGATGGGAGTATTTCGAGCTCATTGTGAGTAGCGCGTACTAGAGCATGCATCCGTGGCCGGCGGAGAACACGAAGAGGTTGCGGTCCAACCAGTAGGGGTTCTTGGGGCTGAACCAGATGAACTCATCGAAGAGGACGTGGCTCAGGGGCGCGCAAGCCATGGGGAGGCCGGGGTGGCTGGAGTTGGCCCAACACTACTCCGAATCAACCAACGCTGTTAGTGGCGGCACGGGACAAACCCACTAAATGATCAGTTGGATGCTTCCCACGAAGTATGGCCTGGCAGTGAGCTCTAGCCGATGTGGCTGGATCCATGTGTAGGAGAGAACAGAATAGGCAAGAACAGAAATCACAGCTCGCAGAGTCTACAAACCCTCACCGACGAAGCTGGAGACGCATAGAGCAGGAACACAGAAAAATGAGGAAGGAGCAAAATGGCAAAATAGGTGATAGCCGAGGCAGAGGCTCACTGGTGGAAGAAGCACGGAATGAAGACGGATGTGAGCGCCGCTACTGATGACCGCCGGTGATACACTCAGGAGAAGAAGCGTTGCCCGTGGAAGAGAATAGGGACATAGGTAACCAAACTGGCGAAAAAAGAACCAGCGCCAGCGACCAAAACATGCAAGGCCACATGCCGTTCTCGCAAAAAACACGCAAGGCCACGTGCCGTTCTCGCAAAAATCCAAAGCTGGAGGCGCGTGAGGACTCGAACGCAAACCGCGGGCTCTAGTGTGAGGGTGCTGACCGTTGCGCCGCATGTCTGGATCTGGAAACCACCGACGACAAAATAATTGAGGTATACAAGCGGTTGAGTCAAGCGGACGGACGCACGCGGGACGCGCAACGCGGCGCAAAGGCGGACAACCACGTCGCTACAAAAATGATGTGGACGCGACGAGCAAGCGCAAAAACTTCAGGCTTTAATATCTGTATTATTAAAGTTTGGTGATGTGTCAGTATTTAAAGGAACCTACAGTTTTTACAAAATATATGGGTTGCTTTTTGGAGGGGAATTCCACTGTTCCAAAAAAAAACACTAGCTGAATACCTATGCTTTGCTATGGATAAAAAACAATCATATTAATATATTATCATGGCATGTCTAATTGGCGTGGCAGGGGTGGAGGGAGGAGGAATTTGGGGGTTTTTTTAGGTAGATCAAAGGTTTGGATCCAATGGTTGTGATGATTTTGAGAGTGATTTGGTGGATTTTTAGTGGTCAGATCTACACATACATGCTGTGGCTAGGGCTAGGAGGATCGACGTGGATATACTTTTCGTGACTTTTTCATGCCTGCGCATACGCATCACTAGCGGAGGAAGAAAACTGTGCGGGGGATTTCCATGTTTCGGCCTCCAAGAACGTGAGCACTACAGGAATGTTTTGTCTGCGATCGATGAATTATCCCCATATGCAATGTCTTTGTGGTTTATTATTGCTAGGTAGGATCTTACGCTACGCCGCTTCATGTGAAATTTGATCCGAAGTTTTTTTTTGAAAAAAAAGATGGTAGGAGGACCTCAACGTAATGTCCATTTTCTCAAGTGTTTTTTTTTAAATATGCTAGCAAGAAGTTACCGGTGAATTTGCATAACCACGGTCTTTTTTGCAAAAAAACGGGTGGAGGACCTGTCTGTAGATTTACGAAACTACGGATCCTTTTTGCAAAATAATTGCTAATGGACCTATATTTAATTTTGGTTTTTCTGGAGGGCCACCTTATGAGATCGATGAGGTGGCATGGCTAAGGATCCTCCAACCTCTTCAGCTTTAATAGATAAGATACTAGCAATAATAGCGCGCTATGCTGCGCCGTTCTGTAGAGTCGATAGAACCCGTCGGTAAATTCATAGGGGTCATATTTTCGGTTTTCATATTTGTTAAAAAAAATAGGTCGTTAGCTATAAACCTTCAAGGAATCTACGTTTTTTTTAGAAAACCGCGGTTACAACCCGTTGTCTGATAAAATTTGTCGAATTTTTTATTTTTCACATTTTTTAAATAAAATGGGTCGGTAGGACTCGCTGGCGAATTCATGGGATATTACAAACCTTCGATGAATCCATGTTTAATCTACGGGTTACTATAAACCTTCGACGAATCTGTGTTTTTTTTAGAAAACCGTGGTTGTTTTTTACACATTTCGGGATATTTGATCGTTTTTTTGTTTTATGTGTTTGTTAAAAAAAATAGTTCGTTAGGACCCACCGGCGAATCTATGGGTCACTATAAATCTCTGGACAAATCTACGTTTTTTTAAAAAAACCCGTGGTTATGACTCGTTGGCAAATCCATAAGCTGTTATAAACCTTCGACGTATCCGTGTTTTTTTTGTCGATGCGTGTTTTATTTAGAAAATTGCGATTGAATTCATGTTTTTTTGTTTTTTGTGTTTGTTAAAAAAAATGGGTCGTTAGGATCCGCCGGCAAATCTACGGGTCGCTATAATTTTTTTGACGAATCTACTTTTTTTTAAAAAAAAAAACCCACGGTTATGACCCGTTGGCAAATACACAAGTTGTTATAAATCTTCGACGAATCCGTGTTTTTTTTGTCGATGCGTGTTTTATTTAGAAAATTGCGATTGAATCTGTGTTTTTTGTTTTTTTAAAAGAAAAGTGCGGGTTTTTTATGTATTTCCTTTTTTAAAAGGCTGCTCGGACCCGTGGGCGAATCCATGAACCGCTATAAACCTTCGACGAATCTGGTTTTTTCGTTTTTTGGTTTTTTGTGTTTGTTAAAAAAATGGGTCGTTAGGACCCGCCGGCGAATCTATGGGTCGCTATAAATTTTCGGACGAATCTACATTTTTTTAAAAAAACCCGCGGTTATGACCCGTTGGCAAATCCATAAGTTGTTATAAACCTTCGACGAATCTGTATTTTTTTGTGACGAAAACATTTTTTTCGAGTTTTTTGGGTGACGAAAACATTTTTCCGAGTTTTTTTGTGGCGAAAACATTTTTTCCGGAAAAACCGAAAAAGGACCTGAACGTAAGAAGCAGGGACCTGTTGAGCCTCAACAAATAGGCATTACAGGGATGGCCCCTTTTGGCATGGCTTAGTTTGTATAAAAGCCAACTTCCAGCTGGCTATCCTTCCAGAAGCTTTTGCTTCTCTCTATAAATGGGCTTGGGTTTAGACAAAAAGCTAAATTAGAAGCTAGTTATTTGGCACAACTAATGATTTCTTCTAGAGAAAAGCCAATCGAGAAGCTGTGCCAAAGGAGGCCATAACATGTTTGCCATGTACGTCCTTCCATGGTTTATTTAAGCTGCACAAAAGTGATATCTTTTTTCTTTTTCTGTCGTTTGGGATGGTCTGTTCTAAGTCACCGTCCGACCAAGTTCATCGACTAGTACGGTGCCATTATCTTTTGGATAAAGGAAGCTTTTATTAATTTCAAGAGCATTACATCGAGGAGATACAAACCCTTAAAACTACTCCCGGCCTCTGCTTAACATGAAGCACACAGCCCAAAAACAAAAAAAACACAACTCATGAACAAAAATACCCCACCCTCGCTAAAAACAAGCAATCCGAAGATTAGACCGCCATCCAGAGACCCGGGAGAAGAAAGCCATGGCCACCTGCACCAATCGTTGCGTAGCCTGCACCAAAATAATTCGCAATTCCGGCTTCTGCAGCACAGTCCATGTACGCAGCCAGTGGGAAATAGCAAAAAGAACCTGTAAAGGGGATGAGTTTGATTTCCTGTCAAAGACAATATCATTTCTGTGTAACCATAGGGACCAACAAATGGTGGCAACCCCTAGCAACACAATATTTTTAAGATCTTTATCAAAAGCGCCAATCCAGTTCCCAAACATATGATCAACACTAGTAGGTCTGTCAATACCAAAAGCTAGATACAAAAAACCCCACACCATACGAGCAAAACGGCAATGAAAGAACAGATGCCTAATTGTCTCCATTTCGTGACAAAAGCAACATGTTTTACTACCTTTCCAGTTTCGTTTTGCCAGATTGTCCTTAGTCAGAAGAACCCCCTTCTAAGGTACCACAGAAACACTTTGATTTTTAGAGGGGCTTTTAACTTCCATAATCGTAAATTTAAATTAGGGACATCAAGTTTAATTAGCACCAAATAATGAAACTTCGCAGAGAATTGTCCAGATTGACACAAATTCCAACAAAATTCATCCTCGTCCTGTGTCAAATGTAAGTTAACGATGCGTGATAGCAAATCGTTCCACGCCATTAACTTGACACCAATCAAAGAGCGACACCAGGCTATATTTGGCTGAGGGTTTGTAAGAACTTCAGCAATAGTTGTGTATTTCTTCCTTACAATACTATATAACCCAGGATATTGATCTTTTAAGGCGCTACTTCCAAGCCAAATGTCTTCCCAGAATCGCACCTGACGCCCATTATTAATTGTGAAAGTACCAAATCATAGAAAATCTTGTTTTACCTTCATTAAACAGGACCAGAAATGCGAGTCTCCTGGTTTCCACTCAACTTGTACTAACGGTTTAGAATCCAGGTACTTATTTTTAAGAAGCTGCTGCCAAGTACCATCAGTTGTTAAAAGCTTGAACAACTATTTACTCAAAAGAGCAATATTCATAATATTTAAGTCATGAATTCCAAGTCCCCCTTGACATTTGGGTTGGCAAACAATACTCCATTTTGCAAGACGATATTTTCTTTTACACTCATCACCTTGCCAGAAAAATCGAGAGCGGAAATAATCAAGTTTTTTAAGAACACCTTTGGGAATCTGGAAAAAGGACATCATATACATTGGAAGGCTACTGAAAACTGAATTTATAAGAGTTATTCTACCTCCAATTGAAAGATGCTTCCCCTTCCAACTGCTGAGGCGCTTTTCAAAACGCTCCTCTACCTTTTTCCAGTCTGTATTTCTCAATTTTCTATAATGAATAGGAATTCCTAAATATTGCAAAGGAAATTCCCCTTGTTTACAACCAAACAGATCCCTATACTGCTCCATTTCACCTTGAGCCTCACCAAAGCAGATTAGCTCACTTTTATGGAAATTAATTTTTAGCCCCGAAATTTGTTCAAACGCACAAAGCAATAACTTCATATTGCGTGCTTTATCCGAGATCATGTTCCATAAAAGAATTGTGTCATCTGCATATTGGAGAATAGATAGACCTCCATCAACTAAGTGAGGCACTACTCCACCAATTTGTCCCTTCTCCTTAGCTCTGCCAATCATAACTGCCAACATGTCTACGACAATATTAAACAACAGAGGAGATAAAGGATCACCTTGTCGAAACCCTTTTTTAGATTGGAAAAATGGACCGACCTCATTGTTTACGTTAACCGTCACACTACCTCATTGTTTACGTTACGGTGCCATTATCTTCGTCCATCGCTTTTCGATTTGACGCTTACGATCATCCATTGGTATCTGGCATACAGGTGAACTCGATAATGTTCAACGTAAGCAGCTTCTTCTGCCTTCTATCGTGCATTCGTGCTTGCATCAGTACCTTCGGATCGAACGCGAATGCTAATTGGTAAATAAGACTTAACCGTTCTCTCAGGTATTGTTCAGTGCGAACATAGACGCTTGGATCATGCTTTCATGAATGTTATTTTATTTTAAAATGATAAATATTTACTCCCTTCCGTCATAAAAGAGTAACGCTTGTTACTTTTCGAAGTCAACGATATACTCTTTTGACTATTAATTTATCCCACGATATATTCAACAAAAGTTGTAAAAATGCAATATTATGATATATCCAAACCATATGTTTTAAACAATATCTTTAGTCAAAATTAATAAGATTTGACTACACGCATCATAGGACATCACTCTTTTGAGACTAGAAGAAGTATAATTTAGGATCATAGAAAAATACTATGATATATGCAGTGGCGGAGCCAGAAAGTTTCAAAGAGAGGAGCTCTGCGTGTCTGCGTAAAAGCGTGACTGCAGCGAGACAAGGCCACCATGGTATGAAAAACAACCTGCTATGACGTCGCTACAAATAACCTATATATATCCTCGAGAAGACATGGTTGATGCAGGCCAAAATTGAAGACTTTGTCAAGAAAATGTCAGACCTTCTTCACATAGAAATAGAGGCAGAGTTGGAATTCACTCAGGAAGAGTTGAATGCCACCTCATCAATAGATAGTAAGTCGAAGCAGCTACTCAAGCCAGTCGAGTACTTGGTGACCCATGGTCAGGCACAATAAGAACAGTGTGACACCATTTGCAATCTAAGTGTTACAAGTAGTTCAATTAGTTAGTGTGCTTTACTTTTTATTATGTTGTTAGCCGGATTAGTTATTACAAATATGATTGTGAGAGGAGTGATGTTTGTCAACAGAGTTCTTTTGCTAGGCACCTGGCTGGGTGGGGCCGGGTGGGCTCTAGCCCCACTCAACCCCACCAGCAGCTCCGCCTCTGGATATATGCAAACAAAGAATCTTTACTTAACCGAAAAGTGCCTCGAATACAAACAATTTAAGTCAAGATATGTACAGGAAACAGCACAGCTTAGACCTGAACTTTGCTCAATCCTCAGATGGCTCCTTCAACTCCATGAAGCTTGCATTTCCACAAAAGGAGCCGACCTCTTCGTCTTGTTGTTCCATGCCACGCTTTTGTACTCTGCTGTGCCATATGTCCTATGACACGCTTGCTTCGAAAAAAACTAATCATTAACATCTCTGCAGAATTGATAAAGTCAGCATCTGGTTAACTCCCATTCTAGTACTGTTCAACGGCAGGGTAATCTGTCTGAAAAAAAGTTCTGCGCAACTGTGAAACACAACAAAGAGCTGAGTATATATTATTACTGTCGTTGAACCTATCATGGCCTGGGATACACCCACCTTGAGTTTTCTTTACTGCAACATAATTCCTGCACTATCTCTGTTTTTTTTTTACAACCAGAAAACTCCTTTAGAATAGAATAATAATGTCAGATTAGTCCGTCTTCAGAAATGGGAAGTGGAAGCTAGCAGATTTTTGGAGATCAAGTTGGGTGGAAGGGAAGGCTCCCAAAAATATGGCGCCGAACCTTTTCCAAATAGCTAGAAGGAAAAAAATCTCGGTTCACCAAGCATTAACAAATGACTACTGGATTCGTTTCTGTACTCCGGTCAGCTCAACAAACGCAATTACAGAGTTTGTCTCACTTCATGAAGCCATTCAACGAACCAGTAGAAATGCAGAGAGAGAGGACCAAATAAGGTGGCGCTGGACGAAAGATCATCAATATTCAACAAAGACTGCCTACCTCATACAATTCGGCACAGCTTACTGTAGGATGAAAATTTGCCCCATATGGAATGCGAAAGTGGAACCTAAATGTCGCTTTTTCGCATGGACATTACTTCACAGCAAGATACTAACAGCAGATAACATGATCAAAAGGGGATGGCCGTGCAATTCAAGCTGCAGTCTTTGCTATACATCGCCGAAAACACCGATTCACCTTTGCAAAGACTGCCCTTTTACTACTGAAGTCTGGAGAACGCTTCTTTGCTGGGGAAACCTCGATCGATGGTAGAACTTGAGTCACAACGGCTTGATATATAAATGGTGGCGCATGCTAAGAGCCCAATATGACAAGGAAAGACGAAGAGATTTGGATGGCCTCATCATCTACTTCTGGTGGAATATTTGGCTAAAAAGAAACAGACGAATTTTCCAAGGGGTCACTACAACGTCAGAGCAGGTGGCCGCATCGATCAAGAATGCGGTGTCAAACCACGGTTTTGCTTGGTCGATAAACCACTCGGATTAGCATCTCTCCAGTGTTTTCTTTTCTTTTTATCCGAAGGTTTTTTATTTTCTTCCTTTCAACTTGTCAGATTGTTCTGAGTGGGGTGGGGGGTTTTTTGTTGGTTGTACCATGATTAGTGGAGTGAATAGCGAAGTGTTGTTCGATTGTGAATTGTGAGGTTTTTTTGGGTCCTGTTTTTTCCTAAAAAATAGGCCAATCTGTCTTTGCCCCGCTTTTTTCCTTCTTAATAAACTTTGCGGCAATCCTCTTGCTGCTCTTTCAAAAAAGAAATGGGAAGTGGAATTGCCTGATATTGTTTAGGCATGTAATTAGTTAAGTGATTTTTGTATTTTTGTTGCCTCTGGTGTAGTTTTCCACCTATCTTTTGTTTTCCAAATAAGTAGAACAGAGTCCTCTATGAACCAAATGGTAATATGAGAAAAGATAATTAATGTGCTGAAAAGAAAATAAGAAGTACATAGTGGTATAAAGAAAAAACTTGGAGGCCGAATTTACATAAGATAGCTTGGCAGTGCACTTACTATATTTTCGATGTGGGCGAGCTTCATCTTGGTCTCGTTTGATTCACACCACTTCTTTAGTTCAGGGTTTTCCGAAATTCGTAGCACCTTGAGTTTGGTGAGTTGTTGTATACATTGCGGCAAAGACTTGATGCTTCTGCATTCGTAGATATCGAGGCTTTCAAGGGACGGGAGGTGGCCCAGCCATTCCGGTAGCGCTGATATGCCATTGCAAATAATCAACTCTAGCGATTGGAGGGAGGCAATGTGCCGCATGCTCTCCGGCAAGCTCGCCAGATAACCACAATGCCTGAGTTTCAACTCTCGGAGGGTAGGGAGGTGGTGAAGGAGCCTCCACTTACCCACGGGCACTTTGCTGCACAAGATCTCCAACGTGGTGCCTCGACTATCAGAAGGGGAATGGATGATGCGTTCTCCCTCACTCCATGATGATATCACCTCATCACTATTCTACATCATCCACGTGCAAAATATTGGTGGGCGTGATATCAGCCTCAACTTTGGGCAATCTAATATGTGCAATGTGTCAAGTTTAGGGAACATGAACTCCGTCACGCCGTCCTCTTCCGGCTGTTCCATATCACGCAATGTGAATTTTGACAGCTGAAGGAAATCTCCGTCGATTTTTGTAATTCTGTGCAGCCTCTCGAGATGTAGCTCATCCAGGTTTGGTAATTGTCTGAGTGGTGTAATTGTTTGCACCTCGGCAGATTCTCCAGATTAATTTTAGCAAGACTTGGGAGATAATGAGAAATTCCCATGAACATCCATGGTGGTAGGAAAGTTTATACTACTATAATCTCTTGGTGGCACTAGTTCTTCCAAAACATCCTTGTCAACTGTGAAAGACTTTGTCTGTCTAACAATCTAACTTTCTGTGCTTCTTCAAGAGAACTTACATCTTCAAGACAAGATATTTTCAACTCATTGAGATTTACCTCCTCAAGCTGATGGAGTTTACTGCAAGTGTTGACATCAGAAACCATGACAAGTTGTAATGAGACTGAATTATTCTTGCCCTGAGAATCCCCGGGATAACAACCCTCGTACCTCTGCAGAATTGATAAATTCAGCGGCTGATTAGCAAACATTCTAGTTCTGTTCAGAGACTAGGTAATTTATCATAAATAATTATGTACCTCTGAAAAAAGAAAAAAGGGACGAATATATGTTACTTTGTGTTCGCTCCAGTAATAGTATATGTTGATGATCAGGACCTAGGGTATCTATCGAACTTACGGGGAACTTATGGGAAAATAAAATATGAGAGCACGATCAAACAGAGACTTTATTGTCATAGATAGAAATAATGTTAAGGACTGAGATTGTAGTCAAATTATTTAATTTTGGGCACGAAGGCCTCTCCATTTATGCACACCTAAGAGGTGGTAGTTAATAGTACTATAGGTGTTTTGACCACTAATTTCTATTACAATATATTTATAGAATCCAATAAAATTATAATATTATTAAAGTACTTTTCGAGACAAATCTACACATATGATTTTCATGTATCCAATATAAATATTTAAAAAGATATTAACAGTCAAAACTTCAAAAGTTTGACTACCCATGTCCAAAACGACAACTATTTATGACCGGAGAGAGTATGCCATAACCACTCTCATGTTAATCATGTGGGAGACTACCTTGTCTTCTGAGCAGTTTACCTGGCTAGGGCTTATAAAATCGTATGATTGGTTGTTACTGTCCAGGACCGATCGTCTCTTGGTTTTAATTAGTCTTCATGATTTTGACCCGTTTATTACTAAGGGAATAAGATCACTTTTGAATTGTGGGCGTAGATATAACCGTTATATTAAGTAGGCATACTCTTTAGAGACTTTGCTGTAAAATGTTGATTTGGTCAAATGTCAATAATCCTCATCAGGATATATTAAAACCTTGAGTTTTCTCTACCTTAAGATAATTCCCGTATCCTCTTTGTTTATCACAAGTACAATATTAATCTCAGAATAATCATCTCAGACTAGCCCGACTTCATAAAGCAGCATTATACGATACTGTTTAGGTGTGTAAGTTAATTAATGCTTGCGATATAGACCAGAAAGAGATTTTCATATTTTTGTCGCTTCTGGTGTAATCTTCCCGATTAATGCTTGCGATATTTTCACATTCCGCACGTCCGCTCGGGGGGTGCATGATATTGTTTAGGTGGATTTTGGGCGGATGTGATATGTATGGTAAATTCGACGGAAACAACCCTACGGTAAGATGACCAAAGATAATGTTCTGAAAAAAAATAAGAATTCTATAGTGGTATAACGGAAAACTTGTAGGACGAATCTAGATAGGAGATAGCATTGCAGTGCACTTACCTTATGTCTGATCTGGGCAAGTTTTATCTTGTTCTCCTCTGATTCACACCACTTTATTAGTTCATAGTTGAGCGCAATTTCTAGTCTGTTGAGCATAGTGAGTTGTACACATTGTGGAAAAGACTTCATGCTCTGGCAGTCGTAAATCTCGAGGCTTTCGAGAGAGGTGAGGTCACCCATCCATTCCGATAGCACCGAAATGTTGTTGCCGCATGCTCTCTGGCATGCTTGTCAGATAATCACAATCTCTGATTTCAAACTCTTCAAGGGCAGGGATGTGGTGAAGCAATCTCCACTTGTCCTTTGGCACTTTGCTGCTCCAGACGTGCAATATGGTGGCTGGAGTAGAGGAGGAAATGCTGATGTGGTCTCCCTCACTCCATGACGATATTACTTTGTCGCTCCTCAATATGTGCCATCTAGAAAATATTGGTGGGCATGGTTTTAACCTCAGCGAACAGCAATCCGATATCCACAGTGTCTCAATCCGATATCCATCGTTGCCACTGTTGTATGTTGTGCTCCAATGTTGCAGTCGTTCCATATCTTTCAATTCGAATTCTGACAACCGACGGAATGCTCCGCCGCTGCCACACAAATCTTCGCCAATTTTGGTAATGCTACGCAGCCCAATGAGATGCAGCTCTCCCAGGTTTGGTAACTGTCCGAGTGGTGGCAGGTTGTTGCACCTCGGCAGATTCTCTAACGTAATCTCAACAAGATTAGGGAGGCGATGAGAAGCATCCAGGGAGGGAGGTGACGACATAATGCCCATGAGCCAGGTAGGGAGTTCTATACTGCTATAACCTCGTAGCTCAAGGTCCGTCAAACCACTTGGTGGCACTAGCTCCTCCAACACATCCTTGTCCTCCGAAAGTCGACAATCATCCAAGTCCCATTCAAATGTCAGCTTTCAAAGATTTTGTTTCTCGAACAATTTCCAGACTACATATTTCCAACTCAGCAGAATTCATGTCCTCTAGCAGATGAAGATTGCCACCAGTATTAACATCATTAGCATGAACCATGAGGCGTGCTGATTGTACAAATTTACTCAGGATACCAGAATACATCATGTGCTCCTCCAATTGATTTGAGCAGCCTGTGAGGTCCAACGTATGTAGCCTTTTGAGGTTACCAAGACTTTCTGGCAGATAATTAAGCTGTGTATTCCAAGACAAATCGAGATGCACCAAAAGCTTGCCTATATCTTCTGGTAGTTCTTCAAGCGTGGAGCGGTGTGAAATGTTCAAGTATCGGAGTTTGGTGAGGCTACAAAAAGCTTTTGGCAGCCCTTCAATTCTGAAGCAGCCAGATAATGATAAATAAACCAAGTTTTTTAGATTCCCCAATGATTCCGGCAGTTCTACTAGCCCAAAACAATTTG
Organism: Guadua angustifolia; assembly: GCA_036346375.1. Lineage (NCBI taxonomy): Eukaryota > Viridiplantae > Streptophyta > Magnoliopsida > Poales > Poaceae > Guadua > Guadua angustifolia. The sequence continues at coordinate 1,766,056 of CM070521.1, read as the reverse complement.
ATAAGTCGAGATGCGTCAGACGCTCAATTTTGCCAATTGATTCCGGCAGTTTTACTAGGCTAGAACAACCTGATAAGTTGAGATGCATCAGACGCTCAATTTTGTCAATTGATTCCGGCAGTTCTACTAGCCCAAAACAATTTGATAAGTCGAGATGCATCAGACGCTCAATTTTGCCAATTGATTCCGGCAGTTCTACTAGGCTAGAACAACCTAATAAGTTGAGATGCATCAGACACTTTATTTTGCCAATTGATTCCGGAAGTTCTGCTATGCTAGAACAACCTAATAAGTTGAGATGCATCAGACACTTTATTTTGCCAATTGATTCCGGCAATTTTACTAGCCTATCACAACCTGATAAGTCGAGATACATCAGACACTCAATTTTGCCAATTGATTCCGGTAGTTCTAATAGGCTAGAACAACCTGATAAGTTGAGATGCATCAGACGCTCAATTGTGCCAATTGATTCTGGCAGTTCTACTAGGCTATAACAACCTGATAAGTCGAGATGTATCAGGCTCTCAATTTTGCCAATTGATTCTGGCAGTTTTAGTAGGAACTCACAACTTGATAAGTTGAGACGCCTCAGACGCTCAATTTTGCCAATTGATTCCGGCAATTCTAGTAGGCTACAACAAGATGATAAGTTGAGATGCATCAGACGTTTAATTTTGCCGATTGATTCCGGCAATCTAGAAATGCCAGAAGATCCACGCAGGTTTAGGCACTGTAATCTAGAGAGCTGAGTAACACACTTGGGCAACTTTGAGAGCCGGCATCCTCTTGGTGGCACTAGTTCTCCCAAAACATCCTCGTCGTCCAGAAATCGATCATCATCCGAAGTCCATTCAAGTGTCAACTGTGAAAGACTTTGTCTGTCTAACAATCTAATTTTATGTGCTTCTTCAAGAGAACTTACATCTTCAAGACAAGATATTTTCAACTCATTGAGATTTACCTCCTCAAGCTGATGGAGTTCACTGCAAGTGTTGACATCAGAAACCATGACAAGATGTAATGAGACTGAATTATTCTTGCACTGATAAGAACCATCGTACCTCTGCAGAATTGATAAATTCAGCGGCTGATTAGCAAGCATTCTAGTTCTGTTCAGAGACTAGGTAATTTATCATAAATAATTATGTACCTCTGAAAAACAGAAAAAAGGGACGAATATATGCTACTTTGTGTTTGCTCCAGTAATAGTATAAGTTGATGATCAGGACCTGGGGTCCTCTATCGAACTGATGGGGAACTTATGGAAAAATAAAATATGAGAGCACGATCGAATAGGGACTTTATTGTCGTGGATAGAAATAATGTTAAGGAATGAGATTGTAGTCAAATTATTTTATTTTGGGCACACAGGCCTCTCTATTTATGCCCACCTAAAGCCTGGTTTGGGAAACCCATTCCCGACCGGGATCCCTGTGGATAGGCCGGGATGTGCTATGTATAGTAAATTCGACGGAAGCAACTCTATGGTAAGACGACCAAAGATAATATTCTGAAAATAAAAAAGAATTCTATAGTGCTATAACAAAAACTTGTAGGACGAATCTAGATCAGAGATAGCATTGCAGTGCGCTTACCACATGTTGTTGTACACATTTTGGCAAAGACTTCAAGCTCAGGCAGAGGTCTATGTCGAGGCTTTCGAGAGAGGTGAGGTCGCCCATCCATTCCGGCAGCACCGAAATGCTGTTGCAAATACTCAATTTTTGCGATCGGAGGGAGGTATGGTGCCGCATGCTCTCTGGCAAGCTCGCCAGATAATCACATTCGTGGATTTCAAGCTATTGGAGGGCAGGGATGTGGTGAAGCAATCTCCACTTGTCCTTTGGCAATTTGCTGCCGTAGACTTTCAATATGGTGGCGGGAGTAGAGGAGGAAATGCTGACGTGGTCTCCCTCACTCCACGACGATAGCCGGATGGGCCGAAAACTGATTCTATCTGCGGAAAGCGGAGGGGAGCACCTTGCGCTACACCGAGACGGCGGCGCGCCACATCGAGATCCCGCGCCCGTCCGTCGCGCCTGAGGAGGAGTGGACGCTAATGCTGATCAGTGAGCTCACGCAGATGGGGCTCACCGGCCGGGACATTGCCCGTGACTTCCTTCGGAATAGGGTGTCCCCTCTGAGGAGGAGGGAGCACCCCTTCTTCAAGATCACCGGATGGGACGACATGACCCGGGAGGGCACTTCCTGTAAGTTCCACGACCTTGAAGGTTCTTTGCTTTGCCTCCGCCATTCTGGGCCCGTGCTGACTTCATTTGATGGTCTGAAATAGCCCCAGACTTCGACTGGACGGAGAAGAGGTTGGCCGAGCTGTTCGGCACCCCCAAGGGTAAGGAGCTCGAGCGCAAGCGGCAGGTCCCGAGCAACGTGCTCGAGCGGGGCGAAGTGGTAAGCTTCTTCGCAATTCATGCTCGGGGAAGAGCATCCTGAGCCTTTCTGACACCTCTTTCGCGCATTGCTACAGGAGAGGACCGCCTGACTGGCGGTGGCGAACATCGCCCGTGGCGACAAGGAGTGCTTATCGAGGAGCGCCGCCACCGCGACCACCCCATTGTCGAAGAGGCGTCAAGGTCAAGGGTCCGCCGGTGCCCCACAAGGAGTACGCCGACCGGAAGGAGGAGGTAAGGCGCTTGAAGCTTTGGCTGGAGAACTATAGTGTGAGGGCTCAAGTGGAGCAGATCGAGGCGGAGGGAAGACTGATCGAAGGGATGGTGCAGGCCGAGCGGGAGGCACTGAAGAGAGAGCTCGCCAAAATTAAGGCCGAGGTTGAGCAGGCTAAGAAAGCCCGGGCCCTCGCGATTGCTGACTTAGACGCGTGACACCCCGCGGCCGAGCACGGAAGCTCGGGGAGGGCGCTGGTTGAGATCGACATGGAGGAGGCCAAACCTCGCCTTGCTAGGATCACCCAGGCCGCGGAAAAGAAGGCCGAGATGGTGGTCGCGGCAGCCGCGAACCCATCCGTTGTTGGCGACGAAGGCCTGGGCGAAGGTGAGGCTCGAGTTTTGTCTTTCATCGCTTTCCTTGCTTTTTTGCTTTGCGCGCCCGGGCTGACCCCACTCTTCCGACGTGGGCGAAAATAGCCCGTAGGGCCCTCCCGGATTGTCACAGAATAGCTTACGTGATCGTGCCTTAGCGGGTTTGATCGTCGATGCCGCTGACATTGTGATGGCCGAGGGCGTGATGGCGGTGGAGAAGTTCGTCGCCGACGACCGGACCGAGATGGACGTCTCCGCCCTAGAGGGAACGCTTCCCCTGGGTGGGCTTCCTGCCCCCTTCAGCGCGGAGGGCACAGAAGGAGGGGAGAAAGGCGACACTACGGCCTTGGGCGAAAAAGCCGCTCAAGAAGGTTTGGTGCTTCCGAGCGTATTACCTGCCCGAGATGAAGGCGCGAAGCCCCCGGGCGAACCGCATGCCCGGGACGAGACGGCACCTGCCCCGAGCGAATCGCATGCTCGGGTGGATGTTCTGCCCCCGAGTGAGCAGCATGCTCGGGCGGATAGCGAGAAGACTCTGAGCGGGAGCGCCGCTCAGGAGTGGGGCTTGGTGCCCCAGGGCGAACCTCATGCCCAGGAGGATGATTCGTCATCCTCGAGCAACCTGCCGTTCTGGAAGGGCCCGGAGGAAACGCGGAGCCCCCTGCCGAAGCTGGCAGATATTCCGAGGAGGGAGGTCACCGAGCGCTTCCGCGATAACCTCCGTGCGGGTCTTAATCAGGTGAGGATGCTTCCCTTGCCCTCGTCGCGGTTCCACCTCCTAGTGCCTTCGGGATAGTATCTGAAATCTTCCGAATTGCAGGCCTTCGAAAAGGCCTTGGAAGACTTTGACGCTGCGGTGGAGGTTACTGAGGCCACGGCCCAGCTGCTATCCGACCATGAGACCCACCTGGACGAGCTTGAGCAGACAGTGGCCGACTTCAAGACCAGAGACAGTCTGCTTGTGCTTAGGTGCCGCCAGGCGGAGAAGGACGTCTCCCAGGCTAAGGAGAGGATCCTCGGGCTCGAGCAAGAGCTTGAGCAAGAGAGACTGAGCTCCCGCCAAGCCAAGGAAAGTGCAGCCACTGAAAAGGAAAAAACCCTTACGCTTGAGCGGGAAAAGCAGCGGTCCCTCGAAGCAGGGGAGAAGACTCTTAAGCTTGAGCAGGAGCTCGAGGAGAGGAAGCAGCACTCCGGCGTCCTTGAGGCGAAGGTGGCGTAGTTGGGCCGGGCAGCACGAGCGGCTGCCAACCTTGCAGAGCAAGGCAATGATGAGGTCGAGCAACTCCGCGAAGAAGCCTGCGAAGGTCGCGAAGCCCGTCGGAAGGTGATCGATCTGGAAGCCAAGATCGATGACTTGAGGCGGAAGTTATCCTCGGCCCTCAGGGGAGCGAAGCCTGTTGCGTAGGGGATTTCTTCTTCTTTTTTTTCTTTTTTTCTTTGACGATTTTCGGACGACTTTTGATGTCGCCGGTGGAGCACGTAACTCTTTTTTGCTTAAGGGTTGTGCTTGGTGTAATGCTTCTTTTGCTCTTGCTTGGCTTTTTCCTGTAAACCAAAACCACAAGGCAAATAGCGAGAAGCAGGTCGATCATAGGTTAGAACGAAACGTGGGCGACACAAGCCCGAAATGCGCGAAGAGCGACCTCATGGAGGTAACGAGTCTTTAAGAAAGAAGTAAAGTTACGCTGGTAAGATAGAACGAGGCACTCGGCCGCGATTTTTTGAAATGGTGCTGGTGTGGCAAGTCGCTCCCCCCAAGCCCCTGCTGCGAATGAGGGTCGTGCACCTAAGTTGCGAGCACGGGCTCGTTCACAGGAGAGTTAGGAAAGAACGCCCCCCTTCCCCGACCAAGGCACCAGTTTCTCCGGATAGCGAAAGTGGTTTTGGTTTGGGGGGAGGAACGAGCGAGGCCTAGACTTCCTTAGTGCTTAGGACGCATACTCCTGTGATGCGAGTACAGTCGTAAGCGAGGAAAGACGTGCGTTTGCCCGACAGGGTGCGCGACGATTAAACACGCGCGCGCTAGAGTCAATCTCCAGACCGACCAAGGGGTTGTCTGTACGCGACTTGTATCGCGCAGCGAAGAGCTACTGCGGATATGGTCGGCTTATTGAGACTGGGGCCCCCAGGTGGCGAGTTTTATTGGCGGGGTGTTGCTCGTGGCACCTTGTGTGATCGCGTGCGCGTCGGCCTAAACTTTTGGCATAGAGAGGAATTTTACTGACTAATTGCGCCTGACGCATTTGTCTCGTCATCAAGGTCATGAAAGAAAAGGAAAAGTGTGCCCTTGTGCAAGACTGAGCCAGCTTACCAAAGGGCAGTGACCTCATATACACATTTTCACAGCATCTTGGGGAAAACAGACATGTGTGCGCGAGTGCAACGGAAGTGCCACTTTCCTTAAAAAGAAATGAAAAGCGCGGGTATATTTATAAGATGGAAAATAGAGCATAAGTTTAGACAAAGAACTTGCGCAGCTGGTCGATGTTCCACAAGCTCGCGAGCACACGACTGTCCTCCCTTGCGAGGCGGACAGCCCCCAGGCGTGCTATCGAGACGACCGTGAAAGGACCCTCCCACTTGGGCAAGAGCTTGTTAGCCTTCGACATATCCTGGATTTGCCGAAGGACGAGGTCGCCGACCTGCAGGGCTCGAGGCCAGATTGACTTGGCCGCGTGCCTGCGAAGAGCTTGCTGGTAGACGGCGGATCGGAGCAGTGCCCCTATGCGCGTCTCCTCAGCGAGATCAAGGTCGAGGCGACGCTCGCGGCCTTGGTGGATACTATCGGCCAGGTGAACTCTTGGGGATCCGAGCACAATTTCGGTGGGTAGGACGGCTTCGGCCCCATAGACGAGCTGGAAGGGCGTCTCGCCTGTAGCTCGGCTCGCTGTGGTGCGCATAGACCATAGGACGGAAGGAAGCTCGTCCACCCATGACCCGCCATGCCGGGTGAGGTCTTTGAAGACTCTCTTCTTGATCCCTTGAAGAATTTGCCTATTTGCTCGCTCGGCTGCTCCGTTACTCTGCGGATGAGCTCTGAGGAAGCGGACCTTTGTTCGATGTCTTCGCATGGGCCCGAGAGCAGTTAAACTGAACTGGGTACCGTTGTCTGTGATGAGACTATTGGGGACCCCAAAGCGCGTCACCACATTGCTGCGGAAAAACCTCTTGGCTGCTTGAGCTGAGATGGTCGATACAGGCTCGACCTCGATCCACTTAGAGAAAGTGTCGATGGCTACGAGCAAGTACTTACAACCCTTTCGACCACGGGGGAAAGGCCCGAGAATGTCAGCCCCCCAGGTCGAGAATGGCCATGAGAGTGGGATGGTCTGCAGCACGTACGCTGGCTGGTGGGCCTTGCGGGTGTGGAATTGACACTCCCGGCAAGTCGCCACAAGAGCCCGAGCGTCGTCTAAAGCTGTTGGCCAGTAATATCCCAAACGGAATGCCTTGCTCACGAGCGTCCGGAAGGACGAGTGAGCCCCGCACATTCCTTCATGGATATCTCTGAGAAGGAAATGGCCCTCTTCTCGAGATATACACTTGGAGAGGACTCCAAGTGCCCCTTTGCGGTATAAGACGCCCTCTACTAGTTTGTAAGCAGAGGACCGCCTTGTGAGCCGGGAATGCTCGGCTGCTTCCTCGGGCAGTGCCCCGTGGGCAAGGTATTGGACGAATGGCGTCATCCAATTTGCACCCTGCTCGAGGAAGGAGACGTTACCGCGCGTCTCTGGTGCCTCCTCTACAGAGGGAACGGAGGGCTTTCTCAGATGCTCGTCTGGCGCCCAGGCGGGCGGGCATTTGGGGTTGCCTCCTCTATAGAGGAATGGAGGGCTTGTGCAGATGCTCAACGGCGCCTTGAGGGGCGAGCATCTGCGAGAACCGACCTTGGAAGGTGGTCGGCAGGAATTGTCCTTCCGGGATGTAGAGTACTTCGAAATTTCTAAAGTACCGCTCCATCTTCCTTACTTCAACCAAGTAAAGCGCCATTGAGTGATCGGAACACTGATACTCCTTGTTGACTTGGTTGACGACTAGCTATGAATCGCCCTTCACAGTTAGCCGTTGGACCCCGAGCGCCTTGCACTCAGAGTCTTGCCAAGAGGCCTTCATACTCTGCGCGTTGTTGGTCGGCGAAGTGTAATTGGATAACGATTGAGCCGATCCTTGAGGGACACAAGATAACGCCGCCCCCGGCGTTCAAAGCTCGGGACCCGTCGAATACATGGTCAGCGGCCATCCGAGATTCTGGGACTCGATGGGGGTGGCGGGGTTCGTCCATTCCGCTACGAAGTCTGCCAAGATCTGGGACTTAATTGCCGTGTGGGCAGAGAAGTGGATATCGAACTCCGCGAGTTCCATGGCCCACTTTGCTATCCAGCCGCTGGCGTCTGGATTTCTTAGAATCTCCCTAAGTGGGAAGCTGGTCGGGACGACGACCCTGTGGGCTTGGAAGTAGTGGCGTAACTGTGGTAACGCCTGGACGAAGCCAGCGACCGAAGCCATGAGCGCAATGAATCTGAGAGCTTCGGACCTCAAGGTAACGCTCCTTTGGTCCATGCAAGACTTCGCTGACATAGTATATTGGACGCTGCGTCCCTTCTCGCTCTACCGCCAGCACCGCGCTTACGGCATGGGGTGTTGCTGCGAGGTAAAGTAGGAGTGGTCCCCCGACCTTGGTGTTGCCAAGATCGGGGGGCTGGACAGGTATTGCTTTAGCTCCTGGAAGGAGCGGTCAACCTCTTCTGTCCAGACGAAGCCCTCGTGCCTGCGAAGTGCCTTAAAGAAGGGCAGACCGCGCTCACCTGACCGAGAAACAAAGTGACTTAAGGCCGCCATGCGTCCGGTCAAGGTTTGGATTTCCTTGACAGAGCCCGGGGGGCGCATCCTTTCGATGGCTTTGATTTTCTCCGGGTTGGCACCGATGCCCTGCGGCCCGATAAGGTATCCGAGTACTTTGCCTGCTTTCACCCTAAAGACGCATTTCTCGAGATTAAGCTTTATTCGATGTCTACGGAGATTACAAAAGGTCTCCTCGAGGTCGGATACATGACCTGAGGGTAGCTTACTCTTAACTACGATATCATCTACATATACTTCCAGGTTCCGGCCTATCTGGTCCTGGAAAGTCTTCTGCATCAAGCGCTGAAAGGTCGCCCCGGCGTTCCGCAGACCGAAAGACATGGTCGTATAGCAGAATGTGCCGAATGGCGTAATGAAAGAGGTCTTCTCCTCGTCCCCGGGGAACAAGCTAATCTGGTGATAGCCCGAGTAGGCGTCCAGGAAGCTCATCACCTAGGACTCCGCCATTGCGTCGACCAGCTGGTCAATGCGCGGCAGCGGGAAGTTGTCTTTCGGGCAGGCGGCGTTTAAGCCAGTGTGGTCGACACACATGCGCCATTTGCCCCCCTTCTTCTTGACAATGACCGGGTTTGCCAGCCACTCCGAGTGCTCGACTTCCCTGACGAAACCGGTCTTAAGGAGTTTGTCGAGTTCCTCCCGGATGATCGCCTGCTTCTCCGGGGAAAATCGCCTGAGCTTCTGGCGCACAGGTCTTTTGTCAGGCCAAACAGCTAACCTGTGCTCAATCACTTCCCTTGGGACTCCGGGCATGTCGGACGGTTCCCAGGCGAACACGTCCGCGTTCCTCCGGAGGAAAGTGATGAGCTCGAGTTCCTATTTGGGATCTAAGGAAGATCCCAGATAGAGGACCTTGGTCGGGTCAGCCTCGTTAAGAGGGACCGCCTTGGTTTCTCCTCCGGGCTGGAGGGTAACTCTTGGCCGGGAGGGCGTCGGCGCTTGGTCGGAGCCACGCTGAGGCAGCTACCCGACCATGTCGAGAGACTTCTCGTCACAGTTCAGGGCCGCCCTATGGTCGCCTTTAACAGTGATAGCGCCCTTCGGTCCGGGGACCTTTAGGCACTGATAGGCGTGATGCGTAGCGGCCATGAACTTGGAGAGGGACGGCCTGCCCAGGATGGCGTTGTAGGCCGACTTGAAGTCAACGACCTCAAAGTTGATCAGCTCGGTTCGGAAGTTCACGAGGCCCTCGAGCGTCACGGGCAAAACGATCTGGCCAAGAGGCTTGATCGAGGTGCCAGGGACGATCCCAAAAAATGGAACGGCTACGCTCTTGATCTTGGAGCGAGGGACTTGCATCTCGTCCAAGACCGTGGCGGATATGAGATCCAAAGAGCTTCCGCCGTCGATGAGGACCCGGCCGACCTTGGCATTGTTGATGGTCGGACTCACTACCAACGGGAGCCTCTAGGGTTTGGTCATTCCAAGGGGACAATCATCCTTGGAGAAAGTGAGGGGCAGCTCGGACCACCTGAGCTGCTGCACGAGCGGCTTGCCCTGGGCGATGTGGCCAACCTCCCGCGCCGCCTCCTTCAGATCCCTGCGGGATTTGTAGGCCGAGGAGCCCTCGAATATGACCGCTATGTGGTTACGGGGCTCCTGGTAGCTCATGTCGTCGTCGTCGTTCGCGGGACCCTTGCCTTTGCCGCCGTCGCCTTTCTCCGGCAGCACGGGCATGGGCCCCTCGCCATTGTAGAACTTCTCCAGACGGTATGCCAGTCCGGCGATTGCAAAGGTCGTGGCCGTCACCGATGGAACGGGCGAAGCGGGCGCTGGCGGCGCCCGCTCCCGTGCTCTGTCGTCACGACCTTGGCCGTCGCGATCTTGATCACCGTGGGCCTGGTCGTTATTATCTTGGTCGTCGCGCCTTCGTCGTGGCGACCCCCGCCCACCGCTACTGTCGAGTAGGTTGAGCACGCCGCTAACGGCGATCAGCGCGCCACCTCGCCCAGTAGCGACCTCTTCTTCTTTTGATCTTCTTCTCGCCGGAGTCGAGTGCTTTTGCGAGCCTTCTAGGCCGGTTTGGGCGGCACTTCCCTCGTCGATCATCCTCTTCCATTGCACCTCGCCGGCATTAGCGCAGCGATCGGCCCTCTGGGCTGCTTCGTTGGCGGCGGTCGGGTGGATCTCTAGGTCTTGAGTGAGGCAAACATCACGGACCCCGAACTTGAAAGCCCGGACGACCGCTTCATCCGAAATGCTCGGGATGGAGTTTCTCACCTTGATGAATCTTTGGACGAACTCCCGCAGAGTTTCTTTGTCCGTCTGGATCAGCCTCTCCAGGTCACGCTCGTTACCTGGTCGGGTATAACAGCTTTGGAAGTTGGCTCGGAGTGCTTCAAAAAGCTGCCTCCATGAGTGGATCGACCCCTCCTTTTGATTAAAGAGCCATGTCCGGGCAGAGCTATCGAGGACGGTGGGGAGGTAAGCCATAACCCCCTCGTCCCCTCCGGCCGCTAGGATGGCAGTGGAGTAGATCGAGAGGAACTCGTCAGGGTTCTGGGTCCCATTGAACCGCTCGATGTGGCCGGGCTTGAACTTGCTCGGCCACCGGACGTCGCGGAGGGACGCTGAAAATGCCCGGCACCCGAATGCCGGGCCATCGTAGTGACCCCTCCGGGCATGGTGATCACTGCGTCTAGGGCCCAGACGGTCCTTTGCGCAGGGGGTGAGGCGAGAAAACACGCCCCCCTGCTGGCGCGACAACGAGGGATTCGAGGTGGACCATTCGGACTGCTCACGGGTGGACGAAGCATGCCCATGAGCCCGAGAGGCCGTCCGGGAACCGCTCCGGGCGTCCTCGCGGGGCCGGTGTTGCTTCCTGCGGCCTTCCCGAGCAAGACTTCGGGAGGCGCTAGCCGGGGATTGGTGCTTATGGTCCCGGGAAACACACCGGGGCCTTTGTACACCAGGCGGTCCTGGGAAGCCTATGTCGGCGGCAAGTTTTTCCATGTTTTCCGCCACAAGCGCCCCCATGGCCGCTAGGTCCGCTTGGTTGGAGAAATTCTGGAGACCGCGCACGACCGTCGCCATGGCGCGAAGGCACTCTGCGCTCTGGGGAGCGACGGGGGGCGACCTTCGATGGCAGTCGCGCACGTGCTCCGGGGAGCGGTACTCACTGGGTTCTTCGTGGGCCCGGCCTCCAGCACCGGTGCCCACCCCCGCGCTAGGTTGGTGGGGGACGATCACTGGGTGATCCTCGCCAGCATTGTGCTGGTGACGGGGAGAAATCGCCGGAGACTGCCGCTCCTCTTGATTGCCCTCTCTTCCCGCCATGTTGACACTACAGGAGCACCAGGACCGCGTGTGCGACTCTGAGGTGGTGTCGTACGCCGTGGTCCTCTGGCTGAACTCGAGACGGTAGGGAGCGTCCCGACCATTACGGAGGTCGCCAGATTCATCCTCGCGAGCGAGGGTATCTGGCCGCGAGCGGAGGAAACGCTCTCGCGCTGTGGCCACTGGGGAAAGACTCCCGGTTTCGGTGTGGCCTTCCGTGTCGGCCGCACCACCCACGCCATCACTGGCGTAGTATTCATCGCCATCCTCTACGTCGTCGAAGACGCAAAGGTCTTGATTGTCCTGAGAGTTCGGCATCCTCAGGGATTCCTCGCGAAAGGACTCGATCGATCCTCTGACGGCGGTTGTCGGCGGATTCGAGGACCGGTGCCCGCCGAGCTTACTTGTTGAATGAGGATCAACCTAAGGCCCCTTTCCATGAGGGTATAGCGTCCGAGGTCCTACTGCTAAGAAACGAGGCGACAAGACAACCGCGACGAGACAAGGAGGCGTTTTTATCCGTTCGAGCCTCTCGCTGGGGAGATAATAACCCTACGTCCAGTGCTTGAACTGATATGCGAAAGTGGTTACAAATGGGTTAAGCGTACAAGTGTTGAAAAGTAGGTGAACTGGCCGACCCCGGTCCTTCGCGGGAGGGTATTTATAGGGATTCTGACGAAAGCGATTATTACGAGGGCGCGTTCTTGTCTGCGGGACGCGAGGGTCAGCGTAGCCGCCACCCACCGGGCACCACGCGACGTGGGTATAGTAAGCGTAGATCGTGGTAGCGGACCACGCAGGTAATGCGCAATTAATGCCGCGTCTTCTTCGTAGACCGTGCCCGGCTTTTGGGAGAGCCTCGAGGTTGCTCCGGCTGACCCGCTTGCTTGGTCGGGGACCCCCGAGCCGAGTCTAGGCAGGCTCGGGAGGGCGTAGATACCGAGGGATGCTCGACGAAGGTCAGAATGCTCGGGGGACCCTACGCAGGGACCATGCCTGAGCACGGGCATGGTCGACGCTGGCAGGGCTCCAATGGTCGTTTTTGACTACCAATCCCCGACAATTTTACCCCAAAATTTTTATAGAAGGTCATTAACTTACAGGAGACCATATTAAAAAATTTTAGAAATATTTTAAATAGTTACGATAACTCTGATTATGGATTTTGTACCGCACTAAATGTTTAAAAATGGTTTGAAAACTAGTTAAATTTGAGGAATTATTGTATAAAAATCACAGTGACGAATTGAGCAAAACTAAAGAAAATAGAAACTACATACTCTAGTCTCCCTACACAAAAATTTGTAGAAAATTTCAAAGTAGCTAAGACCACTTTAAAACTAATTCAACTGAGGCTTTTTTACTGTTCTAGCCAGCCAGCTTTATGTTAGTCTTTTCGTAAATAGCCGTTGACAAGACAAAAACATAGAAATGGTCTCTAAACAGTAAATTCAATGGACGGGGTGTGCGGGAATTTTTTTTTGCGTTTCCAGCAAACGGGATCCGCAGGATTTTTTTTAAAAAAAATTTGCATATTTCCAGTGGATTGGATCCGTAGAAATTTTTTATTATTTTTACTGCGCTTCCAGCGGACTGGATCCACAGTTTTTTTTTTTTTTTTGCAATCGGAATGTTTTTCATTGTGCGCGTGATGTACATTGACTAGCGATGAACAATAACTTCCAGTGGGCTGGAAGCGCTGGAATCGGCCAATTCCAGCGTCCAGTCCCCTGGAATCGGTGGGGCCACCGTACAGTTTTTTTTAATTCCAATTTTTTTACGCACCATTTTTTTATTCCGATTTCTTTTAACCTTTCTGATTTTTGATTTTTTAATATCGTCGGCCGTGCTGCCTTTGAACTGAAGAATTTTTTAGCGACAAAATATTTCAGTGGTTTAGGACTCCGACTGGGAAAAAACGTGTAAATAATTTTTTACGGTTCTAGCCCTTTGCCTATTTGTTTTTTGAAGAATAGCCACGTTTTTTAAGAATAGCGAAAGGGCTAGAACCATAGAAAATTCTTCACACATTTTTTCCCAGTCAGAGTCCTAAACCATTAAAATATTTTGTCGCTGGAAAAAATTCTTCAGTTCAAAGGCAGCACAGCCGTTCAATATTCAAAAAAACATAAATCAGGAAGCTTAAAAGAAATCAGAATAAAAACGGCGCGTAAAAAAAATGGAATTAAAAAAAAATCGTGCGGCAGCCCCACCGATTCCAGCGCTTCCAGCCCGTCGGAAGTTATTGTTCATCGCTAGTTATTGTTTATCATGCGCACAGTGTAAAACATTCCGATTGAAAAAAACTATAGATCTAACGCGGGAAGTGCGGTAAAAATAATAATAAAATTTCCTGTGAATTCAGTCTGCTGGAAATATGTAAAAAAAATTTAAAAAAAATCCCGTGGATACCGTTTGCTGGAAACGGAAAAAAAAATCAACGCACCCCGTCTGCTGAAATTTACTGTTTAGGGCAATGTCTGTGTTTTCGTCGTATCAACGGCTATTTAATTAGGAAAAAAAATTCGAGCTTGGTAATGAAAATGAGTTCGGCTCTGATGCAGGGCTCCCTGTCTATATTAACCTGCAGGGCCAATAAAAATGTGCCACGTGTCTCACTTACCTGCAATAAAAAAAGTGCCATGTGTCCCACTTAATTAGGAAAATTTAACGGAGGAACATCTACATTAACGCCGTGTCATATATACACATATCCATCTGTATATGATGGGAGAAGCGTCTTGACATCTGAGAACACCTTGCTTAGCTCTGCTTCGGACGTTGTGTCGGCCGACCTTAGCGACCACCGTCACATTTTTGTAAAGTGCAGCACATCTTGCCAAGCCACCAGGGATCGATCCATGGCAAGCCAAGCCCATGCGGTAGGGAAGAGAATGTCACATAAACTTTGATATGCTAAATGGTACATGCGACGTGATTTTATTATTAGCCCTGCACGTGATATATTATGCAGGGAGCCTGCACAAGAGCCGGGCTCATGCAAAACCTGATCCAATTAATTTTGCCTGGCTACTGCTTCGACGAGTTTAACGGTTCCACGTAGATCATCTATAGCCTATGCCACTTTAAACAGATAAATATAACTGGACTTTTGGCCTTAGATATTGAGATATATATCCAGACTCTTGTTTATAATGGATAAATTCCAAAACTATCTCTAAGGGGTTATAGGTGGTATAAATATGCTAGTACCCCTTTATACAAGAGAATTAATCTCTTCAGAATCAATCAATAAAGAGAGAAAATAGTTTATCTCTATATATTTGATGTTTATCTATTGTGATTTTTCTTCATCTTTTCTTAATTAGCATTAAGATTGATCTACGGTAATCGTTATCCTTTTACAACGTTACGAAACTCGTCCACGGTGACATGCAGTGGTGGTGAGCTCCACCACGTGGCTGGCCGTCCGCGAGCGCCGTGGCCTTCACCGTTCGTCGTCGACATCCACGGCCTGCCGCGGGAGCTTGGGGTGCTGCCGTCCGCCAAGCCAAGCGGCGCTGCCGGAGAACGCGTGCACCACGCCGTCTTCCGCGCCCGCGCGCCGCGAAAAGAGTAAATTTCCTGACTTGAAAATTTTCACCATTTTCCGAGTTGAAATATCACGTGCTGAAGTTTTCCTGATTTGAAATTTTTTTTCAGCTAAAATCTCTTGATTTAAAAATTTTGTATTAGAGAAGAAGAAAGAGGTGGGAAAAGGAGAAGGGAAAGGGGAAGGAGGGAAGTAGAAGATGGTGGAAAAGATGACATTTGACGTTTTAAGAGGAATGTCGTTGTTAGATTTTTGAGTTTAAAACAAACTAGATGTCGAGACAGACCACCGTACACAATATCTATTAGGTTGCCTGGTGTTAACGTGGATGCTTTTACCAATAGCTACCAATGTACTCCATCCGGTTCTCGGTTTATGATATCTACAGTCAAATTTTTGAAACTTTAGCTATCGATATCTTTTAAATATTTAGATTGGATGCATGAAAATCATATGTATAGTGGTGTAGATTCGTCTCAAAACGTACCTTTATAATATGGGAGATTTAGATATTTGCCACTCTTCAATTTCAAACTTCGACGCCATGTACAAATCATGCCACTGGAGTGGCATTTTTTGTACATGGCGTCGAATTTTCACGTTGAAGGGTGGCAAATATCAATTAATTAATAATGTAATAATAATATTATAGTTTTATTGGATTCTTTAAATATATTACAATAGGAATTAGTGATCAAAGTTGAGTTTTAGGAACTATGTCAATGTACAAAACGATGACTATTTATGGCCGGAGGGAGTACAGGCCTAGAATTTTCTTTGTAGTAAGCACGAGAAAGTAGCCTATAGCATCTCATTAAAAAATCAGTGTGCAAAGAAACGAAGCATCTAATGATAATCAATAAACAAATTACCGGCACTGCATAACTATAGTTAACGAGAAGAGACGTCCTGGTTAAAAGGTTAAACAGCTTTGACCACAGGATCATTAGCCGATAATACTCATTTTTGATAAAAAAAAAGATAGAGATGATAAGTTGCACACCACCAAATCACCGCCCATGAGTGCTATAGGAATGAAGAAGCAGAGGAGTAGACGTCAGCACGCAAGCGCCGTGGCGCGCTACGACGCTTACTGCCAGCTTGATTCCTCTGCATAAAACCAGGATCCTTCTAGAAGCCCGTGTATATTACTTTTTTTTTATAAAGGAAGATTTTATTAATTTCAAGAAACATTACATCGAGAAGATACAACGTCTTTGAAACTTCTTCCGGCCTCTGCTTAACAAGAAACACACAGCCGCGAAAAAATAAAGAAAAAACACACACACTCTAGCAACTAGTAATCCGAAGACTAGACCGTCACCCATGCCCCTGGGAAAAGAAGTCCTTGGCCACCTGCACCAATCGTTGCGTAACCTCCACCGTAATACTTCGCAAGTCCGGCTTCTGCAGCACAGCCCATGTACGCAACCAATGGGAAGCAGCATAAATAACCTGCAAAGGGGATGAATTGGATTTTCTTTCAAAAATTATGTCATTCCTGCTTAACCAAAGAGCCCAACAAATGGTTGCGGCTCCTAGTAAAGCAACATTTTTAAGATCCTTCTGAAAACAAATAAGCCAGCTCCCAAACATATGAGAAACACTAACAGGTATAGCAATGCCCAAAGCTAGGTACAGAAAGCCCCAGACCATACGAGCAAATCGACAATTAAAAAATAGATGCCTAATTGTCTCCTTTTTGTGACAAAAGCAACAAATTTGACTACCTTGCCAGTTACGTTTAGCCAAATTGTCCTTGGTCAGAATGACCCCTCTTCTAAGATACCACAGAAACACTTTGATTTTTAGAGGAGCTTTTAACTTCCATAAGCGCTTGTTTAGATTAGGAACATCACATTTAATCAACGCCATATAATGAGACTTGACCGAAAATTGTCCAGATGGGCATAAGCTCCACCGAAATTCGTCCTCATCCTGTGTTAAATGAAAATTGGCGATTCGTGAAAGCAAATTATTCCACGCCACCAACTTAGTGCCAATCAATGTCCGCCTCCAGGATATGTTTGGCTGAGGATTCATAAGAACTTCAGCAATGGAATCTGTACGAGCAGTTAAAAAAACATGATGAACCGAGTAAAAACAGTCAGAATATCGATCCGTGTATATTACTATATGCTACACATAATATTCCTCTGTTGTTTTTTATGGAATCTGTACGAGCAGTAAAAAAAACATGATGAACCGAGTAAAAACAGTCAGAATATCGATCCGTGAACAAAAAGGTAGCAGGATAGGCATTCTCTACGAACAAGTGCTCGCAACGTTTTTCAATCACCCTGTCACAGACTTGATCCTCTTCACACAAGTTTTCACTGGTACTAGGGATAATTTGAATACAATAGAAGGAAATGGGAGTTTAGACTGGGAAGAGCAAAGAATTGGAGGTAGGATAGCAGAGAATTTGTGGTAGCAGAGGAGAGGAAGCGGTCGGCGGGAAGAAGAAAGGCGTCGTTTGTTCTTCGATCCTTTTCTCATGGCTGCTCCTTTGCCTTTGAAGTATCTTCCCTCTCACCAAGCGTAGTGGGCCAACCCAGCTTTCGGGCCCATGTCCATGACATTCCTCCTCCTTGAATTTCGCTTGTCCTCAAGCCGATGATCGCCGACCGAGAGGCATACATGTTGTCACCACCAAGGTCCCATGGTAAGCTGTAAGTACAGACTTCGCTCCCGAAACGACCACTGTAAAACCCATATCCTCCAGAGACCTGGGAACTGCCATAATTTGCATAACTGTCAACAGGAACCATTTCGTCCGATGGATAATCATGCCCAGCAGATTTAGTGTCTCTGCCTATATACTTTGGCCCATCAGTAACACTAGCAGGCAATGGATGGTAAGGAATCACAGGTGGAAAACCTGACAAAGCATCCTCTCTTTCAAAAAAATTGGCTTTCAGTCTTGTAGTCATTTGCACAAGAGCATGTCTTGCAACATCAATGTCTCCACTGATCTGAACCCTCTCTTCATCTTCAGCTGCTACTTTTGGAACATTCTCCTTTGACAGGATACGTATGTTTGCTCCTGATGTTCTCCGTATCTCAGTAATGATTGAACCACCTTTGCCGATCAAGCAACCAATACGTGATGTTGACACCAACGAGCGTGTTGTATATGATGATGGCTTCCCCGATTCTGCGTCAGTTTTCTCACTGCATCTTGGCTGTAAATGAACTGCAGCATTAATTGTTGGAGAGACAGAATCTTCAAAGCACTCCTTTGCCGAAACTGTAATGATGCAGTCATCTTCAGCACTTGAACTATCCATTTTGATAAAAGCTCCAGATTCCTGCCTAATCTGTCTAATAACTCCTCCACCCTTGCCAATTACACCCCCCACATTCGGTGCAGCACAAAGCAGACGCAAGCTAAAGTCCTTTGCAGAATTCTCCTCCCTCAGTTTTTGCGGAGCATGCTCTTCAGTTGATCCTGCATCGATGAAAAGCTCTGAAGTATTAGGTTGTCCATCAGTTTCCAAGGAGGTTGCAGTAGAATTTAAAACTCCGGCAGACATTTCTGATGTTACACTGCCGGCTTTGTCCATGTCAACACAAGCCCGGAATAACTGAGGTTGAAACACAAATTGTTCTCTTGATCCCTGACATTGACAGATTTACAAATGTCACCATCCACTGTAGCATTTAACTGACTCACATCTTTTGGTGACCACTTCGTATCATTGGGAAACAAGATTTGACCATCATGTAAAGCATTTGCTTCATTAGGACAGTTAGCAGTGAACCCATCTACCGGTGGATTCAGAATCACAGCAGTATCTGGAACTCCAACAAAAGTTTCATTTCCAGAATTCTTCTTCTGTGCATGAGTGTTCAGAGCAACAGAAGACTGATTAACACCACACACCAAATATTCTTGACCAACAGAAGACTTATCTGCATCTGAATTAGTTATACAATCTGATGGTTTCTGATAGTTCCTCACTTCATCATTGAAATCCAAAGAAGAAGCAATGTTAGCAGTTTTGTTTTGCAGTACAATGGTGGGCACAGAGTATGCTTCGACGTTATGAGTTAGTTCACAGGAATGGGTAGAAACATCATCTAATTCAGTTGGTTGGGTGATGAATTCAGGTTGCTGTCCACATCCATTATCCTCTATTGGTGCCTGAAGCAGCTCCACAGATGAATGCTCAATGAAGTTCTTTCCAGAACTAGATACTCCAACTTCCTCATCGATGTAAATATCCATATCCTCTGTTTTGATTTTGCCAAATGTGTCAGGACTTCCACTTCTCATTAGAGCTCCAGCAGATAATATTGTGTTTTCCACTACTTCGATGGGCAACTGCTGTTCGTGCTGAATGTTCATCCAACAACAGTCGTCCCAAATGCATCGGCCATGGCAGACTTCACGAGCTCGCACTGCCTCATGCCAAGATGGCAACCCGACGAGAGCCACAATGCCATCCATACCTTCATGTACATGCACTTCCTTCACCGGTCCCCATCGACCAAAGACTTGACGAAGTGCCTCCTCAGTCACTTGCCCAGGGTAGAGTAGATGGTGAATAATGATGCGAAGGAGGGATCCAGCAGATGCCACACGCTGCGTCGCCTGAGTTGTCATTTCGTCGAACATGTGGCGAGCAATGCGGAAGGCGTTGAGCACGCTGGGTTTGACGCTTGTTGGTGACTTCGCCCGCATTTGTCGGCCAAGCAGCGCCATCAACGCGCTCGCCTCGGTTGAGCACGGCGGTGGGGCCGCGTAAGGCGGCGCCCGGCGTAAGCGCTGGCGTCCTCGGTGTGTCGAAGGTGCAGAGCCGCCGCCTGGCGCCGATCGCGGTGGAGTCCGGATCTCCGCTGTACTTGCCCCAGAGGCGGTGGGCGAGAGGCGGTGGCGGCGAAGGGCTGGTGCGATGGTGGAAGACGCCGATGGAGGTCTTGTGGTCGTAGGCGTTCTTGCCGCCCGGAGCGCGTGGTTGGTGCTGTCGCCGCCGCGGCGCTCGGAATCGCTGCGGTTTCGGCGGGCTGCATTCGGATCTTGGCGGCAAAGGAGAGCTCGATACCAAATGTCACAGACTTGATCCTCTTCACACAAGTTTTCACCGGTACTAGGGATAATTTGAATACAATAGAAGGAAATGGGAGTTTAGATGGGAAGAGCAAAGAATTGGAGGTAGGATAGCAGAGAATTTGTGGTAGCAGAGGGAGAGGAAGCGATCGGCGGGAAGAAGAAAGAGCGTCGTTTGTTCTTGATCCTTTTCCTCGTGGCTGCTCCTTTGCCTTTGAAGTATCTTCCCTCTCGGTAAAGGCGTAGTGGGCCAACCCAGCTTTCCAGGCCCATGTCCATGACACACCCCTTTCCGACCGAATTTTCTTCGTGTGGCCAATTAGAAGAAGAAGAAAAAAAAATCCAAAGATGTATTACGAACGCGAAATACGAATGTTTGACAGCATGCTTCACGCAGGAATTTGTGGCAGGAAGGCGAAAATTTGAAGACAACAGTCAATTCTGACATACGAAAACTTGTCAAAGTGAACTGAAATAATCAAACAGTGCTCCTCTGACTCTAAATGTAAGTCTTGTCCTCAAAGGCTAAATTGTGTACGTTTAAATACTGTTCCGTAGAGTTTATCTGGATTGGATATATGGATTTGGTATTAGCTGTTTCATTATGACATATATTTTTGTAATATAAGCTTCATTACATATTATAGGATAAACTAGATGCGTGGGCGCGGTCCACGCGGCGCTAGCCACAACGTGCTCACAAATCAATAGAATAATTTTTGAGGGTCTTCTTGAAATTTAAAAAAAAATTGACGTTTTTTTTAAAAAAAACCTGCGAAATCCGGATTGTTTGGGTGTCTTTTCGGGAAAAAAAGGGTCTATAAGTAATTTCTCAAAATTTCTTGTGTTTTTTTCCCTTTTTGTCTCCTCAGGGAGTAATCTTCAAAATTTTGGGGGGCCTTTTCCCCAAAAAAAGGTGAATTTTGAATTTTTGGGGGTCTTTTAATGAAACTTAATGCAATTACCATAATGATTTTATTAGTACTTTGCTGGAGAGCAGAACTCCAAAACAAGAAAAATCACAACACAAGGAGGTCCTGAGTTGGACTCTCCAACCACCGCTTCAAGGCTTTATTTTCTAAGTCCGACATTATATTCTGCCATGTAAGAAATTCCATTTATATTATATTCTGCCATGTAAGAAATTTCATTTCAGCAAACACTTCTATCCCTTTTGATTGCATTATTCAAATATGAATATTTCTATGTAAAATATAACACTATACTATGGAAAAGAAGGCAAAAACCATCTATTGGTGTGAGCCCCCCTATAATGCTTGGACTTTTCTCTCACGCTCCGCAATATACTAGAGTTTTCGAACACGGGACCTTTGAGCATATTGCCTGCAAGTGACATGTAAAAAGAAACAGCTTAGATGTACTAAAACACAAAGATGTTTAACAAATTAGCCAGTTTGTTCAATCACTACTGATGGATTAAAACATGGAAAAATATCCTGTGCAATCAGACAGGCTGGTGAAACCACGGTGCAACCCAACTAGAAAAAGTTTCAAAAAATTCTGAAAAAAATCATGGATGTACATCTCAGCTTGCCCCATCTACATATAAAATTTCATGATCAAATTCGTCCTGTGCTAAGAGTAATAAAAAGACAAACTTGATCATGAGCGATAATAGATACTTGTTTATGATCAACTTTGTCTTTTTGTAACTTCTAGCACAGGATGAATTTGATCATAAAATTTTATATGTAGATGGGGTAAGCTGAGATGTACATCCATGATTTTTTTCAAATTTTTGAAACTTTTCTAGTTGAGTTGCAAATGGTTTCATCAACTCTCTCAGTTGCGAATATTCCTTAAAACATACACTCGGGAGAAGAAGCATTGCCCATGGAAGAGAATAGGGACGGAGGTAACCAAACTGGTGAAAAAAAAGAACCAGCGCCAGCGACCAAAACACGCAAGGCCATGTGTCATTCTCGCAAAAAAAAAAAAAACACGCAAGGCCACGTGCCGTTCTCATAAAAATCCAGAGCTGGAGGCGCGTGAGGACTTAAACGCAGACCGCGGGCTCGAGTACGAGGGAGCTAACCACTGCACCGCAAGAAAATTGACGTTTTACCATTATTATTTTGTGGACTCGCGCTTTTACCATCAATTTTATGACGCCCGCGCTTTTACCACTCATCTCGGGAAAACTTTGCACATTTGCCATTTCGGGCATTTTACGCATTTTCGAGCATTTTCTCAGGTTTTGGTCGACCGAACTTCCGGTTTTGCCCCTCTCTTGTGCTTGCGGTTTGCCCCTGGACTTTCTCGTCCCAAACACCTCACGCGGGGACATCCGACCCAAGCGCACGTGCGAATCGCCGAGGACCTCACCGGAGGCGGCGACGAGCTTGGATTCCGGCGGGCTCCTCGCCGGAGGCATCGCCGTAGGCGGCGTCCATGGCTCGTCGGTCATCGTCCTCGTCGTCTGCAGCTTGGCGGTACTTGAACCCCGCGTATTACCTCAAGCGGCCGAAGCGCCTCGCCCTCCTCTTCTTCGTCTTCGTCGCCGCCACCTTCACCTTTTGGGACCGCCAGTCACTCGTCCGCGAGTACGAGGTGCGCCCCTCTCACCGCTGGAACTGCCCTGATTCGGGTTGGAACGGCCGGGATCTGATTGGTTGCTGCCCCTAGCTTCGGATTTCGAATTTGTTGCAGCGCTGATTGGTTGCTGGATCTGATTATAGCGAGAACTCGTGGTTAAAGCTGGAACTTAATGCGATAGTTTTAGGACTCGGGATGATTGGGTGTAGGCTATGATGTATCTAGGATCCATTTGTGAGAGATTATGTTGAGGATTTGGCTTTCTGTAAGAATCTTGACGATATTCGTTCGAGTTTGGATCTTTCGAACTATGGATTAGTGGTGGCATGAGGGTCTACAAGGCTATAACTCTACATATGTAACGATGATTTTGATTAGCTTGGATTTCTCTCCAGCTTTGACTATAATTTTGGCGAAGAAGTTTGGATTCTGTCAGTCCAGGGGCAAAACCGGATATTCACTCGAAAATGTATCCGAAAATGGCTCGAAAATACTTAAAGTCCCGGAAATGGCAAATGTGCAAAATGCGTCCGAGATGAGTAGTAAAAGTGCGAGCGTCATAGAATTGATGGTAAAAGTGTGAGTCCACATATTAATAATGGTAAAACGTCAATTTTCTCCTGCACCGCGTGTCTGGATGTGGAAACCACCAATGACAAAATAATTGAGGCATACAAGCGGCTGAGTCAAGCGGACGAACGCACGCGCAACGCGCAACGCGGCGCAAAGGCGGACCCCACATCGCTACGAAAACGTTGTGTATGGGCGAGCAAGCGCAAAAGCTTCAAGCTTTAATATCTGTATTATTAAAGTTTGGTGATGTGTCATTATTTAAAGGAACCTATGGTTTTTACAAAATATATGGGTTGCAAGAAAGCGCTCACTGGAACAGTGGAACGCCCCTCCAAAAAAAAAAACACTAGCTGAATACCTATGCTTTGCTATGGATAAAAAACAATCATATTATCATGGCATGTCTAATTGGCGCGGCAAGGGTGGAGGAAGGAGGAATTTGGGGGGTGTTTTTTGGTAGATCAAAGGTTTGGATCCAATGGTTGTGATGATTTTGAGAGGGATTTGGTGGATTTTCAGTGGTCAGATCTACACATCCATGCTGTGGCTAGGGCTAGGAGGACGTGGATATACTTTTCGTGACTTTTTCATGCCTGCGCATACGCATCACTAGCGGAGGAAGAAAACTGTGCGAGGGATTTCCATGTTTCAGCCTCCAAGAATGTGCGTGGTGATGCATACGGTTGCTTCTTGATTTTGAGCACTACAGGAATGTTTTGTCTGCGATGGATGAATTATTCCCATATGCAATGTCTTTGTAGTTTATTATTGCTAGGTAGGATATTACGCTACGTCGCTCCGTGTGAAATTTGGACTGGAGTTCTTTTTGAAAAAAAAATGGTAGGAGGACCTCAATGTAATGTCCATTTTCTCAAGTGGTTTTTCTAGAAGCTTTTGCTTCTCTCTACAAATGGGCTTGAGTTTAGACAAAAAGCTAAATTAGAAACTAGTTGTTTGGCATAGTTTGTGGCTTCTTCTAGAGAAAAACCAGTCGAGAAGCTGTGGCAAAGGAGGCCATAATACGCTTGCCATGTACGTCCTTCCATGGTTTATTTAAGCTGCACAGGCATCTAATTGTTTGTCTCAAAAGCGATAGCTTTTTTCTTTTTCAGTCGTTTGGGATGGTCTGTTCTAAGTCACCACCCGACGAAGTTCGTCGAGCTAGTACGGTGCCATTATCTTCGTCCATCGCTTTTCGATTTGACGCTTACGATCATCCATTGGTATCTGGCATACAGGTGAACTCAATAATTAATGTTCAACGTAAGCAGCTCCTTCTGCCTTCTATCGTGCTTGCATCAATACCTTCGGATCGAACGCGAATGGTAATCGGTAAATAAGACTAACCGTTCTCTCAGGTATTGTTCAAGGCGAACATTGTTACTGAATACGGTTTGATTTTTTACAATGAAAAATATTTACTCCCTTCTGGCATAAAAGAGTAACGCTTTTTTACTTTTCGAAGTCAGCGATATACTCTTTTGACTATTAATTTATCTTACGATATATTCGATAAAAATTGTAAAAATGCAATATTATGATATATCCAAACCATATGTTCTAAACAATATCTTTAGTCAAAAGTAATAGGATTTGACTGCACGCATTATAGGACATCACTCTTTTGTGACTAGAGGAAGTATAATTTAGGAACATAGTAAAATACTATGATATATGCAAACAAAGAAACTTGACTTAACCGAAAAGTGCCTCGAATACAAACAATTTAAGTCAAGATATGTACAGGAAACAGCACAGCTTAGACCTGAACTTTGCTCAATCCTCAGATGGCTCCTTCAATTCCATGAAGCTTGCATTTCCACAATAGGAAGTTAGGAACTGACCTCTCCGTTTCTGTTGATCAATGCCACGCTTTTGTACTCTGCTGTGCCATAAGTCCTATGGCACGCTTGCTTAAAAAATCTCCTTTAGAATAGAATAATAATCTCATATTAGCCCGTCTTCAGAAATGGAAAGTGGAATTGGCTGATATTGTTTAGGCATGTAATTAGTTAATTAATGCACGCGATAGAGATCGGTAAGTGATTTTTGTTGCCTCTGGTGTAGTTTTCCGCTTATCTTTTGTTTCCAAAATAAGTAGAACAGAGTCCTCTATGAACCAAATGGTAATATGAGAAAAGATAATTAATGTGCTGAAAAGAAAATAAGAAGTACATGGTGGTATAAAGAAAAACTTGGAGGGCGAATTTAGATAAGATAGCTTGGCAGTGCACTTACTATATTTTTGATGTGGGCGAGCTTCATCTTATTCTCGTTTGATTCACACCACCTCTTTAGTTCAGGGTTTCCTGAAATTCGTAGCCCCTTGAGCTTGGTGGGTTGTTGTACACACTGCGGCAAAGACTTGATGCTTCTGCATTTGCAGATATTGAGGAATTCAAGGGAGGGGAGGTGGCCCAGCCATTCCGGCAGCACTGATACGCCATTGCAAGACATCAACCATAGCGATCGGAGGGAGGCAAGGTGCCGCATGCTCTCTGGTAAGCTCGCCAGATGACCACAACATTCGAGTGTCAACCGTCGAAGGGCAGGGAGGTGGTGAAGGAGCCTCCACTTACCCATGGGCACTTTGCTGCAAAAGACCCTCAACGTGGTGCCTCGAGGATCAGAAGGAGAATGGCTGATGTGTTCTCCCTCATTCCATGATGATATCACCTCATCACTATTCCATATTTTCCACGCGCAAAATATTGGTGGGCGTGGTGTCAACCTCAACTTCGGGCAATATAATATTTCCAATTTGTCAAGTTTAGGAAACATGAACTCCGTCACACCGTCCTCTCTGCAGTATGTTGTGTTCCACTCTCTGACAGCTGAAGGAATGCTCCTTTCCCACCACAGAAATCTCCGTCGATTTTTTTAATGCTGTGCAGACCCACTAGATGTAGCTCATGCAGGTTTGGTAATTGTCCGAGTGGTGGCAGGTCGCTGCACCTCGGCATATTCTCCAGCTTAATTTTAGCAAGCCTCGGGAGATAATGAGAAATTCCCATGAGCCAGGTAGGAAAGCTTATACTACTATAACCATCCAGCTTCAAGTACTGCAAACCTCTTGGTGGCACTAGTTCTCCCAAAACATCCTTGTCGTCCAGAAATCGATCATCATCCGAAGTCCATTCAAGTGTCAACTGTGAAAGACTTTGTATGTCTAACAATCTAACTTTATGTGCTTCCTCAAGAGAACCTACATCTTCAAGACAAGATATTTTCAACTCATTGAGATTTACGTCCTCAAGCTGATGGAGTTTACTGCAAGTGTTGACATCAGAAACCATGACAAGATGTAATGAGACTGAATTATTCTTGTGCTGAGAATCCCCGCGATCACAATCCTCGTAACGCTGCAGAATTGATAAATTCAGCGGCTGATTAGCATGCATTCTAGTCCTGTTCAGAGACTAGGTAATGTATCATAAATAATTATGTACCTCTAAAAAACAGAAAAGGAACGAATATATGTTACTTTGTGTTTGCTCCGGTAATAGTATATGTTGATGATAAAGACCTGGGGTCCTCTATCGAACTTATGAAAAAATAAAATATGAGAGAACAATCAAATAGGAACTTTATTGTCAAGGATAGAAATAATGTTAAGGAATGGGATTGTAGTCAAATTATTTTATTTTGGGCACGCAGGCCTCTCTATTTATACCCATATAAGAGGTGGCAGTTAATAGTACTATAGGTGCCTCTTGTCTTCAAGCACGAATCTTCGTTATGTCTTGAACCGTCTCGCTCTTTGGTCAACCGTTGTGTCCTTGGGACCCTGGCTAACCGTTGTAAGTAGCTAGATATTCCCTCCGGTCACAAATAGCTGTCGTTTTGGACATCAACACAATCTCCAAAACACAGTTTTGACCACTAATTTCTATTGTAATACATTTATAAAATCCAATAAAATTATAATATTATGAAAATACTTTTCGAGACAAATCTACACATATGATTTTCACGTATCCAATATAAATATTTAAAAAGATATTAACAGTCAAAACTTCAAAAGTTTGACCGTATCCATGTCGAAAACGACAACTATTTGTGACCGGAGGGAGTATGCCATAACCACTCTCATGTTATAATGTGGGAAACTGCCTTGTCTTCTGACTAGTTTACCTGGCTAGGGCTTATAAAACCATATGAGTGCTTGTTTCTGTCGGTCGTCTCTTGGTTTTAATTGGTCGTCATGGTTTTGACCCGTTTATTACTAAAGGGAATAAGATCCCCTTCAAATTGTGATCGTAGACATAACCGTTATGTTAAGTAGGCATACTCTTTGAAGACTTTGATGTAAAATGTTGATTTGGTCAATAATTCTCATCTGGATATATCAAAACCTTGAGTTTTCTCTACCTTAAGATAAATCCCGTATCCTCTTTGTTTATCTCAACTACAATATTAATCTCAGAATAATCATCTCAGACTAGCGCGTCTTCAGAAAGCAGCATTGTATGATATTGTTTAGGCCAGCAAGAGATTTTCATATTTTTGTCGCTTCTGGTGTAATCTTTCCGCTCGGGGGTGCATGATATTGTTTAGGTGGATTTTGGGCGGATGTGCTATGTATAGTATATTCGACGGAAACAACCCTATGGTAAGACGACCAAAGAAATGTTATGAAAATAAATAACGGAAAACTTGTAGGACGAATCTAGATAGGAGATAGCATTGCAGTGCACTTACCTTATGTCTGATATGGGCAAGTTTTATCTTGCCCTCATCTGATTTGCACCACTTTTTCAGTTCATAGTTGCCCTCAATGTGTAGCCTCTTGAGCATAGTGAGCTGTTGTACACATTGCGGCAAAGACTTCATGTTCTGGCACCCGTCTATCTTGAGGCTTTCGAGACAGGTGAGGTCGCCCATCCATTCCGGCAGCACCGAAATGCTGCAATCATTCAATTCTAGCGATCGGAGGGAGGTAAGGTGCCGCATGTTCTCCGGCAAGCTCGCTAGATAATCACAATCGTTGATTTCAAACTCTTGGAGGGCAGGGATGTGGTGAAGCAATCTCCACTTGTCCTTTGGCACTTTGCTCTCGTAGACGTGCACTCTTGGATGGCACTTTGCTGCCGTAGAGGAGGAAATGCTGATGTGGTCCCCCTCACTCCATGACGATATTATTTTGTCGCTCCTAGATATGCCCCAGCTGGAAAATATTGGTGGGCATGGTTTTAACCTCAGCGAACAGCAATCCGATGTCCACAGTGTCTTAAGCTTAGGGAACATGAACTCCATGCCATCGTTGCCACTGTATGTTGTGCTCCACTCTTCCAGTCGATCCATGTCATCCAATTCGAATTCTGACAACCGACGGAATGCTCCGCCACCGCCACACAAATCTTCGCCAATTTTGGTAATGCTATGCAGCCGAATGAGACTCAGCTTTCCCAGGTTTGGTAACTGTCCGAGTGGTGGCAGGTTGTTGCACCTCGGCAGATTCTCTAACATAATCTCAACAACATTATTGAGGTGATGAGAAGCATCCAGGTAGGGAGGTGACGACATAATGCCCATGAGCCAGGTAGGGAATTCTGTACTGCTATAACCTTGTAGCTTAAGGTGCTTCAAACCACTTGGTGGCACTAGCTCCTCCAACACATCCTTGTCCTCCAAAAGTCGACAAGCATCGTCCCAGTCCCATTCAAATGTCAGCGCTGAAAGATTTTGTTTCTCAAACAATTTAACAGTACGAGCTTCTTCCGGAAACCTTACATATTCAAGACTACATATTTCCAACTCAGCAGGATTTATGTGCTCTAGCAGATGAAGATTGCCACCAGTATTAACATCATTAGCATGAACCATGAAGCGTGCCGATTTTACAAATTTACTCAGGATAGGAGAAGACATTATGTGCTCCTTCAGTTGATTTGAGCAGTCTGTGAGGTCCAACGTATGTAGCATTTTGAGGTTACCAAGGGGCAGATAATTAAGCGCTGTATTCCCAGACAAATCGAGATGCACCAAATTCTGGAGCTTCCCAAATGACTCTGGCAATACATCAATTTTATCACATGATGATAAGTTCAAGTGTCGCAGTTCGGTGAGGCTGCCTATATCTTCTGGTAGCTCTTCAAGCGTGGAGCAGCGTGAAATGTTCAAGTACTGGAGTTTGGTGAGGCTACAAAAAGCTTTTGGCATCCCTTTAACCCTGACGCAGCCAGATAATGATAAATGAACCAAGTTTTTGAGATTCCCCAATGATTCCGGCAGTTTTGCTAGCCTAGAACAATATGATAAGTCGAGATGCATCAGACGCTCAATTTTGCCAATTGATTCTGGAAGTTCTGCTAGGCTAGAACAACCTGATAAGTGGAGATGCTTCAGACGCTCCATTTTGCCGATTGATTCTGGCAGTTTTACTAGGTTATAACAACCTGATAAGTTGAGATGCTTCAGACGCTCAATTTTGCCGATTGATTCTGGCAGTTCTTTTAGGCTATGACAACCTGATAGGTCGAGAAGCATCAGACGCTCAATTGTGCCAAATGATTCCGGTAATCTAGAAATGCCAGAAGATCCATGCAGGTTTAGGCCCTGTAATCTAGAGAGCCGAGTAATACACTCGGGCAACTTCGACAACTCGCATCCGCTCAAATCCAAGACACGCAAATACTTTGCAAATTTAAATGCATCATCGCGGAGCTCCAGTCCCCGACAATCCAAGAAGCGCAGTGCCCTCACTTGGGCCGGAACAATAGCAGACAATTCCATTGGCCCACTATAATTTGTGAGCAATGCATAGCGGCAGTAGTTGTTCCCACTACTGTTGCTCCGATTTTCAGCATCAGAGAGAAGTAACTCGTCAGTCATGACTGATCTTGCGAGGTCATGCACTAGGTCGTGCATGGTGAAGTACACCTCTCTCCCTTGGGTAGTCTGAAATAAAAATAACAAGTTCTATTAGAAATGTCAAGTCCAGGCATCTTATATATGATATAAAAAAGTTGTTTTAAGAGCATAACAGCTTGTTCCTTGGTCGAGTTAATAGCTACCTTCTATTCTTTCTTAACATTTCAAAATATATTAGTAATTATTACTCTCGTGCTGTGCATAGGTCAATGTTATTTAAGGAACACAGATGCAGCAAATGTGATTTGAATGAATCTAGGATTCAAAATTAATCTATACTATAATATAAAAAGAGGGAGTTTTTCTTTGCTACATCTACCCCATTTGGTGTACACAGTTGATTAATAACCGTTCGATTAGCTGAATCTAGTGGCTTATATCTAAAGTTGGCCCATTAAATGACTGGATGATCCGAAGCATCGTGGCCATTCATCTCTTCAATCGGACGGCTGGTATGCTAAGTTGGATCCTTACCCCAAAATCACTCGTATCCGAATCATCATGGCCATTCATCTCTTTCGATCGGACGGCTGGTATGCTAAGTTGGATCCTTACACCAAAATCACTCGTATGCAGTTAACATGCAATTAATCCCAACGCCACCACTACAATTGCTTCGCCTTCTCCTCTAGCTCGCCTCCATGTCTGCATCTGGCTCCGGCCAATATCGTCCCCTCCCCACGCAGCTCTCCTCCGCCATTCCTCCCAACGCCACCACTACAATTGCTTCGCCTTCTCCTCTCTCGATGCCGCCATCATCTCTTTTTTTTTCCAGAAAAGGAGGTGTTGAGGTCATGCCCTTTTTATTTTCTTATCTACATGAGGTACTATTGATTTGACATTATAGTTTGTAGTTCCAAGGCAAAAATGAATTACGTGCTGCTACTTTGTTTTTCAAAAAATTGGTTACACCAAACACAATGTCAGGATGATACTGTAGCAATCAAACTGGTATTTTCCCATGTTTTCTTGCTAAATATTCTAAGAAAGTGCAAGGTTATTTGGTATTTTATTGAAAGAGAACATATCTATTATGATGCCAGTAACAAATTTGTGTGGTTCTCCAGCGAATTCACCGTGTTTTGGTAAATTTATTTATTGAATCTTTATCCCTTGGCAACTCACTATCATTTGGATAGAGTTAATTTTCTTAGGAATTAATTTAATACTATAAAGTTGAATTAGATGCCTGATTATGAAAGATTCCATGTTTTCCAATAAAGCGATAGAAATTGATGGCGGTCCTCTACCGAACAATCATGTGTTTCGCATGTTGCAATTTCTTTATGCCGCCAATGTTGGAATGACAATATTCTTTTAAGGGTGAGAGAGAGAGAGATATCTATTGAGCAGTTGCTTGAATTTATTGTTGGTACTTGATGTTTTATTTGTTTATTTGCGATGAAATGAATGATAAATAAGTAGAGTTTGTAACAAAAAAAAAATTAAAATATAATTTTCTTTGCTTATAAGTGCTATATTTTTCGTAATTGTACCATGGTGAAAGCTACATGAGTTGTGTGTGGAATCATCCTTTTTGAATCCTAGAGCATGGGTGATTGTTAGGAATTAAAATATCTGTGCAATCGAGACGGGTTGGTGAAACCAGTGCAACCCAACTAAAAAGTTTAAAAATTCTGAAAAAAATCATGGATGTACATCTCAGCTTACCCCATGTGCTAAGAGTAAAGATAAAGTTGATCATGAACAGAAATTCGCTCATGATCAACTTTGTCTTTTGTAAATAGCACAGGACGAATTTGATCAAGAAATTTTATATGTAGATGGGGTAAGTTGAGATGTACATCCATGATTTTTTCAGAATTTTTGAAACTTTTTAGTTGGGTTGCACCGTGGTTTCACCAACTGTCTGATTACACAGATATGTTCCTTGATAATGTTGGTCACTTTGTATTTTTCTTTAACAGCGAGTGTATAAGAGGATTTATAAATTTGGGATAAATTATATTACAATAGATATAGCTTTTACATTTTGAATTTGATTATAAATTTCTTGCGACATATAGTAAAAAACATGCATTGCACATGCACGATTACTAGTGTAAGAAAACTGAAAGAAATCATGCAACTATTTATCTTGCAGTTTTTGTTTTGTATTGTAGTATAATGTCCAAAATTTAATATTATTTAATGATTTTATTTTCTATGTAAATAATGTATATAATAATTACTTAACTAGTTTGAAACTAAATGCAAACTGTTGTAAATTGACGATCAAGCACTCAAAAACTCACAGAGAATAAAAGTAGAACAAGAGATACAGGATGCAGTCCCAATCTTTCCTCTCAAATGTTGTATGAATTTGATTTTTGTCAAATTTCATGAAAAAATGAAATAAAAAAGGAAAAGGGCAGGCCATCTGGGCCGACTCAGCCCATGGGACCGAGCCAGCCCAGCCGACCCAGGAAAGTGAGGATAAGGCACCGATGCTCAGTGCCCTACCTTAGTCCGCACCCATGGGGGGAACGGGAGTAGAGGTGCTTCTGGAAGGCGAGGTTCACTTGGCGCTCTGCGTTGCCAAGTCTTTGGGCTCACAGTGATTGCTTTGTGTGGAGCTGATCCTTTAGGGTGCATTTGGTTGGGTGTACGAGAATGAATAGGATAGGATGGTACATGTTGGACGGGATAATCCTGTATAAGATGGTACAGGGAAGGTGTTTGGTTGCCTGAATAGAATGATATAAGATTTTGTTTGGTTGCTTAGATTTAGAAGAGAGAAGGTTATGCGCTCAAACTGTTCTTGACGTTTAAATTCTAGGGTAACCAACTAGGCCTTTTTCTTTGCTAATTCATGGGTTACTCGGTTTTCGAGTGGTGCAGTAGATGTGTTTTTAGTGTGACTAGACTTGTTGAAAACCCTAAATTAGTGCTCTCTAATAAATTTTTTAGCACCGTAGATCGATATGTGGTCGTGATTGCGTGAGATCGTGGCAGGTGGGAAGCACTACCGGTGATGTTGTTGATGTCGGGGTTATGTCGGGGTTCGGTACAACATGCTGTCATTTTTAGTGTGTGAAGTAGCATTATTGCGTCACTTGTTGCATCATCTTTTAGAAATACCTAATTTTAGTGTTCACTTATGAGCAATAAAGTGATTAGCCAATATAGTTAGTGAACTTTCATAATCGTAGTAGTGGGCATATGAAGTTTAGTTGTTTATCTATTGTTTATTTATTCTTGATCATTATCGTTGTCAAAAGGTAAAGATTGCTTCTGGACACTTGTGATCCGGGTGTGCCCAAGTGCGAAGACTTGGGAGTTCCCGAACACGTGGACTCGGGCTTGGTTGGGCATGTGTTTCCAAGGTTATTATTATTTTGTTGTTGTTTATATGGTTATGCAAATTATTGTTATTATTGGTTCAGTAGTGGTAATAATTGTTTAGATTGCTTGCTGAAATTATGGATAAAATCATGGTAAAGTGATAAAAAGAAGTAAGCGGTGGTAGTATTTTGAGCACATGAAATGTTGAGGTATTACAAAATCTATGCAAAAAGTATTCAAAATAGAAGCCTTGCTTCTAATACAATGGGTGTGCTTTGTGAGTAATATGTGAATATGGATTTTATACATGCTACTTGACGATGAGTTATGAGAAGGCCAGTTCACTCGAAAAAAAACAATAGTTGTTCTGCTGTGGAGGAGTTAAATATGAATAGTTCATTCTAAAAAAACAGTTGTTCAGCTGTGGAGGTATACAGCAACTCACCGAAGATAAATTGGAGGGACGAAGGAAAGACATCCCAAGGAGCTGCGTGATATACTTCTCGCCAACCTGTGTGGCTGAAAATGTTTCGGTGGATGGCTTGATGAAATCGAGAGCAATCCATTGGTAAATCAGATCATATTTACCTATATTCTGACCTTTTGGAAAGATTGCACAATAGGCAAAGCATAACTTTAGATAGAAAGGCATTCTTTTGTAACTTAACATTAAGGATGGAAGCATTGAATGTATATCTTCTGGTGATTGTATTAAATGTTCATTCCAAATGTCACTGTCTCTCACTGCTAACCATCCCTCAAGATTCATTTCAGATAACGTGTACCCAAGTGCTCGAGCTGCTAATGGTATACCTGCACACTTGTTTGCGATGTTCTGTCCTATCTGCTCCAGTTCTTCTTTGTCATGTCTAGATTCAAAATTACACCTTTTCTTGATTATATTCCAGCACATGGTATCATTCAAGGGCTTTAAATCATATGATTTACCAGTCCGAATATTTTTTGCAATTTCTTCCTTACGTGTAGTTACTATGACATCAATCATGCAGCCCTCGTTGCCCACGTTTAGCATAGTCTTCAACTTTCCCAACTCAGTGTTTTTTTCCTCCCATAGGTCATCGAGAACAATTAGAATCTTCTGACTCTTCTCACCATTAAGTATCTTCTTAAGCCTCTGGTTTATTGACTCCTGATCATTCAAGTATTAGCTTCCTTGATCTGAAACTCCGGAAATTATAGACTTCCCTATTTTCTTCAAGTCAAACACCTCGGAAACATAGACCCATACCCGATGATCATACTGTATAAAATGGGTATCGTTGAAAACCAGTCTGGCCAAGGTTGTTTTTCCTATGCCTCCAAGACCATTGATAGGAACAATTATGGTCCCTTCTTTGGTGTTTCTTTCCAGTAACAATTTTGTGATTTCCTTCTTTTCTTCCTCTCTACCTAGGATTTCTTCATCCTCTGCTGATGTTGTTTCCCGTTGGACAATAATCTGCTCCTCAGAGTTACTGCCAGAGTCTGGTGAGAAACAGAATCTCTTATGGTCTTTGTGGATCTCTGTCAGTTCCTGTCTCATTTTTCTCTTCTTGTTAGCCAAGGTAATCTTTGGTGCAATGTCAAAATATGAAAGCAGACCTGTCCTCTGTATGAAAATTTAAACTTATATCAGATCTGGAAATAAGGAAAAACATCAATCTTGATATATATTCTACGAAGTACCTTCCAATAGGAATATAGGATTAGTATCGGATTATGCTACCGCTGTCAGGCAGGGTCCAAAAAATACGACAGATCACGCTAGTTTTGTGTATGCGATTAGTTCGGAAAATGCTGGCGTTGCAAACACTTTTGTAGGGGAGTGCATAAGCCCTAATAGGACCCTGATAGACTCTAATTTGGAGTAACCAGGAATATCATGTGATCTTAATGTCGATGATGGTAAAAGTAAAATAAGAGAGCACAAATAAGTACCGTCAATAGAAAATTCGTCTCTATTAAACTATTTCTTATCAACAGCTTCGGTATCCCCTCTTTCTCTCCACAAGGTTTGATTGATTGGGAAATGTTTCGTTTTTTCCGTTTACTCAAGTCTATTTTACAAATCAGTTGAATGCTCGTAATTGTTACGGAGTGTCTGGCGCTGCGTGTCCTTCCTCTGGCTGCTCTTTGTACACATTAACAAGAATACACAGAGAATAGTGGTTATAATCCTCTGTTGAAAATTTAAACTTATATTAGATCTGGAAATAAGGAAAAACATCAATCTTAATATATTTCAACGGATTAGTATCGGATTATGCCACCGCCGTCAGGCAGGGTCCAAAAAATACAAGACATCACACTTCTGTAGGGGAGTACATATTTTCAATCAAAAGTTCACAATTTGCAAATAAACCCATAAAATTGGTGGCGCCTTCACTTCTTTTTGGAAATGCAAACTTAAATATAACACTTCGTTAAGTATTTTCTGATAAATACTCCAACATGAATCAAGTGAAAAAATATCATGGAAGTAGTGGTGCTGGATCATCAACTCAGGTACTGATGAACGACAAGCACTTGACAATGGTAGTACTAACTACGTACCTTTCCATCTTGGAAGTCGTCGAGCATGTCGGAGATGTCGTAGAAGGCATTCTTGAGCCGCCTCAGCCACTCCTTCTCCCCTTTGTCCTTGATCGACCTCCCATCGGCGTCCTCAAGCGTCTTCCAAATCATATCCAGCTTGTGCTTCATGTCCTCCATGTCGTCCTTCAAGTTCCACTGCATCATCACCTGATCTCCAAAGACAGGAGTCAGGATAGCAAATGCCTTCTCGAGGATAGCCGAGGCAAGCCCCTCCATGGCCGCACAGCTCTCTCTGTGTCCCCCCTAGGTGGTATGCCCGGAGCTGTGGAAGAAGCTGGAGGAGGTAGGTTTGAAGAGGAGAGATGTCTTGTGGGGGTTATATTTAGCTGCAGCCACCCACGCGGAGCATCTGCCGTAGGAGACATTGCGCGTGAGACATGGAAAAGTTAATTAAAGTTAGGCCCCTTCGTATGGTGAATACTACTTTTAGTTTAAAAATGTTTAAGAACCTTTTTCTTTCACACTATCTTTCCACTCCCTGCCACCCTCACTTACATGTAAAGTGCATAATTTCACGAATAATTAAGAAAGTGTAGCACGTCGGTTGGAAAAATATTAGTAAAAAAATAGCGAAGGCATGTCAAAACTTATTTAAGGACAATAAGGGTGCTCTCACTAAGGGTGTGTTTAGTTGTTTGTATCAAATGGTGTATGTATGAGATGAATCAAGAAAAAAGTTATTGATGTGATTGATTGCTTGAATGAAATCATCCCATTATGAATGGTGATATACAAATTTGAGGAATATCCTCTATAAATAATGAATCATTCTATTTACCTAAAATAATAAAATCAAATAGTATAAATTTGAGAAATACTTTTAATAAATAATGATATATTTAGGGCCTGTTTGGTAGAGCTCCAGATCCCAGCTTCACCTGAGATCCGAAACTTGTAGGCTAAAATAAAGTGAATTAAGTTTATATTTTTGTCTAAAATATAAACAAGATGATCCATATAAACATTCTTAATGTACTTCAGACTTAGAACACGGATCTGTGGAAAAAAATCTTACTCTCATGAGATCACGGATCTCTAGAAATTTGCCCTATCAAACAGGCTCTTAGTTGATTGAATGGAATTATCCTAGAGCGGCTCGGCCTGTCGGCCATTGCGCGTGAGACACGGAGCGTCGTCGGATGCGAACGTGAAGCACATGGGGGTGGGGTCTGATAGTCGGCAGGCACGGCATCTATTGAATGCGATACACGGCAGCTGCTACTGCTCCTCGTGTCCATGTCTCGTAGTACAGCACTTTAATTTAATTAATCACCACACTCTGAGGGCTCATTTGGATGCTAGGGAAAACAAACCCAGGAAAAATTTTCCCCCAAGGGGATTTTGATGGCCATTTGAATCCCCCTCCAATCCCTATGGAAAATTCCCCCAAGGGAAATTTATTCCCTATCACTATTTGGAAGCTATAGGGGTAAAATTCCCCAACATTGAAAAAATGCAAAGGAACAAGAAAAAAAATCAACATGATCAATATGATGAAAGACTATTGATACAAGCATTCACACATGGGTAAAATCAAAAAAAGTATTTACATCTAGACATCACAGATGATTCAAATAACTAAGAAATCATAAAAAATGAGTTCAGAGGTGCTAGAACCTGCACCAAAATTTGATCAAATCCACATATCAAGTTCAAATTCATACATTACATATGATTCAAATATGATTCACACATCACATATTATATTCAGCCACATTAACCATTTGAAGCATCCGTACATCCACACATCACATATGATTCAAATATTACATATGTCCAACTCATGCAAAAGTCAAAATCAAGCTAGTCGGCCATATCATGTTGCAAGTCCAACAATTTGACCACTTCTTTTCTCTTCCCTTCTGCTCCAAAAAAAAAAAAGAACATCATCAACATAGTGCAGGTGAGTTTAATAAAAAATGAAGTACAAATTAGTATATACGATCATCAAAGAAACTTGGAGCACACATTGCATTTTTGTAATAAAAAGCTTTTCATACACATAACAACGTGTACTCCAATAACAAAGCCATGAACATTCCTGTTCTAGCAGAACAATATTTTAAGGTATTTTTTCTCATCAAGGAATCCAATAAATTATCAGATTTGTTTGCCCATACGCACACACTACAGATAGAAAATTGCAGACATCTGAACATTGTTTAGTTTCAAATCTAGCTATAGTAAATTAATATTTCATTCTGCAAGAGTAATTTGTTCTAAATTCAATTAGAAAAACTATTTGGTTCATTGGATCAGATTGGCTAGTTCTCTGAGTTGATTAACACCTCATTAATTTCAGTTCTTCCACTGACTAAGCAAAACAACTGTAACCAACTGCAAGTTGAGTTTAGCACTGTCAATTCATATCTTAGTGAGCAAGGCTAAGATTTCTAAACATGAATGCGTGCAGACATTCAGGTCCATCCATGGATCAAAGTCAACTGTGAGTTCAACATCAATTAAATCTTACTGGAGCATACAATTAATAATTGGATTAATAATTCTTGCATGTTGAAGTTAGTTTCTTGTATTCACCCGATGTGTCAAGACTCTAAGATGATACGAAGTTTCACTAGGGATGGTAGTATGCGGAAACCTCATATATGAAAAGCTTTTACCTTTTCTTGCCAGAACCTTGACATCCACTCTTCAAGTGATACATAGTAACATAGATGCCAGGCGTTGTACCTACAAAATTCAACATGATAAGTATATGAACAGGCATGAGAGAATATGTTAAATAAATTAATTTGTGTAACATCGATGTATTAGTTTTGTGATTGTGTTCTATCCAAATTGGCCTTAATTACTCCATAATAAATGCAAGTTGATTATTGTCCAACAGTAACAGGCTAATGGCATGTACACTTATGTTCTATGTCTGTTATGAATTCGAAAATTACCACTTTTGCAGTTTTGCTACAGAGACAACGTATATAAATTGACTTGATGATTGAGATTTATTTAAAGTAATTATCACAAACTGCTTCAACAAGCAACCCGCAAAATGAATGATAGATGGCCATACATCTCATACCTTAGAACAGTCTCGAGAATGCATTGGTTGAAAGCATAATATATCAACCCGATCTACAACCATCTTCCTCAATTTCTGCATATAGGAAAAAGAACCAGACCACTCATCATTAAAAAGCTTTTAACTTTTACTAAAAAATGAATTGGAAAAAGAACGGATACGGATAGTATCATCCTAGAACAGAACGCATAAGTAATCCAGTTTCAGGGAATAAGAGTCAAAGTTCGACAATAATCTGGGCAGGTTAAATAAACAGAAAAGCAACACAATAACATAACAGAAGCTACAGTAGAGATACATTTAGCTGTACTGTGTATATTGTATAAGAAATTTGCTGATAAAATTACGCAGATGCACCGATGCACACACCGACACACGTGCACCCCTTTGGTAAAAGATTGAAGATGCAAGAGATGGATGGCAGACATGATTTCCTTGTATTGTGGACTAAAGAAAAAACAGTAAACTTTTGAATTACTGAAGTAAACTGGCATCCCAATAATTTTGAGTTTTTGACCATTATCGAATTGCTAAAATCCTATGAACTAAGGTAGTGAGCACATACAATATTTTCAAAGAAAATAGATATATCTTGACAGGGCTGTGAACCCATGGTGCTGTTGCAACAAAATTCTCATCAGACCTATAGAACTTGACAGGGCTGCAAAAGTGAAGGTTTGTAACATAGTTGAAGTTACAGATATACGTGAGAGGGGTAAAACTGTATATGTTGAACATATGACCAGTCCTATGAATTACTCTAGAAAGCATGTAAATTAGAGAGTAAGAATTACCTAGAGAGTAAGAATTTCGCTCCTGATCCAAAGAAGGCGAACACTTGGGTTCTTTGTGTTCAAAAAGATCTCCCTATTCAGCTCACATTTGAATAGTCTCAATGCCTTTGCCTTCTCCTCATCCGTCAGCTCTTCAATTGACTCTAAAGCAGCGACACACTTCCCAATTGAGTACTCAGACTCATTCCTTTTCATTCCACTAAGTTCATTTGCAAAATTCTTTGTTTGCTCCTTTTTGAACTCTAAATAGCTTTCAAGAACCCCAGCAATCTGATTTTGTTTGCGCTTTCTCCCATGAATATCTGAATTATGCCCAGAAGAAGCAGATGGTGCATGTTCTACTTCATCAACTTCTAGATGAGTACTTGATGTTTCTTGACCTTCTGAAGTAGCAGGGAGAGGGTTCAAACCAATATTGACTTGTACTTGATCAACCGGAGGCTCGCTTGGATCAATTGATGTGATGTTCATGTCTCCAGTTGCTAATAAATAGTAAAATATATGTTTTCCTTCTTGTAACTGTCCAAAAAAACACATGTTTGAAAACTTGAGAGGAGAACTTCAACTGGACTATTGGAACCAGAGCATTAACTTCTACAATAAATCACATGACGCTCTAAAGATACTAGCCATAACAATTGAACTATCTTCACCACGCGCAACTAAATTGGACGGAATTGTAACAGCAAAAGAATCGATAACAGGAGATATTGCTAATCTTTTGGCACAAATAAGCTTCCAAAGCAAAAGAAGAGGTATATTTCATGGACCTTTTGGTCACCATCAAAATATAAAGAATCATTGTAATTATTCCAAGCCTATATCCAGTGTGTTGTTCAACTCAGCTGTCCTTGCAACCTACTACTAAAAAGAAACTTAGTATCAATCAAGAAACATCAAAGGATGTCAATCAAGAAACATCAAAGGATGTCACAATGATTAATTAGACAGCATCAATCAAGAAACATCAAAGCATAAACTTCCTAATTAATTCCTTCATTTACATGCAACGATATAAGGCCATTCCTAACTGGAACAGGAGCTCTGAAGGCCATTCCTAAACAAGTTTGCATTATCTGACTCAGAAACATGTACATTGCAATATAAGACCACACATCCATATGTTATTTCACATGCAAAGTCCTCAGTCAAAATACACACGACTTTAGTTCTCATAATAATACCACCAATAATGTCGAAAGGTGCACCAAAACTACTCATTAAGCAAAAATAACACTGACACATCCAAATACTCCACTTCTACTCATTAACACACATGTTAGTTAAAATTCAGAACAAGTAATTCAGAACAAGGAATACATGTAAGTTTAGCATTTTCAGTCAACAATCTGATATATATTGCTAGCATGATGTGCACCCAACATATTGTGAACCACAGGTTTTGCTTGATGCTGCCAGTCATGCGGAATGAATTTCCAAGCATAGAATTTCCAAAATTCTATTCTGTAAGAACATAGAATTCTCTATCTTAATCATAGTCTTGAAAAATCACATTCGTTGAAGCAGAAGGAGGAAAGAACAAGAATCCATACCCACGGTTCCCGCACGAACTTGCAGACTGCAGATCCTCTACCCCGTGAAGTCTTTTGGCGACTCCTTGCTCTCCCTCCTCTCCCAATCAATGGATCTGGACCCTCCTCTTCTCCTTCTCGGTATACACTCGTGATAGCAGCAGATCTAAGACATAGCAAAGGAGGAAGAGGATGAAGAGAACGAGCTCCTGATAGATGAGGAGTAGATGAGGAAGAGGAGGACACGAGAGGAGCCGACTGAGAGACGCCTGGTTCCGTCGGGCGAGGAGAACTTGCGGATCTGTGGCCTGCCTGCGGGCGCAGGAGGAGGCCCAGCTGCCTCCAGCGGCGAGAAGGCGCTGGCAAGCTCCGTCATGTGACAGTGGATGTAACCCTAGCTCTCCGGATGCGGGCGAGGCGAGGTGGCGCCTAGAGGGCGAGGGGAGGCGAGGCGAGGCGAGACGAGACGGAGGAGGCGCGAGAGAGATGGGAGGGCGAGGCGAGGCGAGGCGCGTGAGGGAGAGGGCGATTCTTCCACGGGTCGACCTAGGGATGAATTCGAGGAATGGACGGGAAGGGCGCGAATTCCCTTTGGGATGGGCTTCAAACGGCACAACGCCTCGCCGGGAATTTTCATGTGCCCACAAATCTCGATCAGCGGGATCCTGCGGATTGGGCTTTCCAAATGAGCCCGATGGGGCTTTTAGGGGTGCAAACGAGCGGATACTTCGGCCGATCAAAACCGAATTCGTTTAAAATTCGATTGAATCCGAAAAATGATATCTGGTTATATCAGGTTATATCCGGATTCGATCCGAATCGAATCGCCTATCCGAAAAAAATATAGGGTAGGATATGGGAAGAGAAGTATCCGATCCGTATCCGATCTATATCCGCATATCCGAGATATCCGAAAAATATCGGTGTAAATGAGTGCAATAGATATCCGATAATGATCCGATAAACATAAACATTCTACATCATATAAGTTCATATGTTGGTTGGAATTATACTTGGTCGCATATTATTCTTATATAGGAAAGCAACTATTATTGAATTTGAAACACTTATATGCCTCCAAGGTTCTAGTAAAGTTTTGT
Source organism: Guadua angustifolia (assembly GCA_036346375.1). NCBI lineage: Eukaryota > Viridiplantae > Streptophyta > Magnoliopsida > Poales > Poaceae > Guadua > Guadua angustifolia. The sequence goes on along the minus strand of CM070521.1, from coordinate 1,723,967 downwards.
GTATGGTTAATTGATTTTAATATCGCGACATATATGGTTTCGCTTTCACGATTATCCGACTAACTATTAAGAATCGAGACTAACCGTATCCGAACGATCTGTATTCGCTCGTATTCGTGACCGAAGTAATCCGTATTCGTATTCGAATCCGGAACTGTCCGTATCCGATTCTATATCCGAGAAAAAAATTGGAATAGGATACAAAATGAGCGAAATCCGTCCATATCTGATCCGTTTGCACCCCTAGGGGCTTTTAACTCCTCCAACTTTTCCAGCTGCTCGACCCTGTCTGTCAGACTGGGAGGCTTTCACCGTCAATTTTTTCACACATATATCCGATTTGTGAGGATCAACCACTAAAACTTACAGCATTATCGAACCATCCTAATAGGACCCTGATAGCTTAATATGGAGTAACCAAGAGTATCATGAGATCTTTTTTTTTGGATAAAGGAAGCTTTTATTAATTTCAAAAACATTACATCGAGGAGATACAAGTCCTTGTATCATAAGATCTTAATATCGATGATGGTAAAAGTAAAATATGAGGCCATCTAAGTTCAACCGTAGAAAAAGAGACAAGTGTCAGGACAGCGGGGCGCATACCGTACCTCTCCAACAATATGGAGTTTTATATAACATATATAGATATACACCGAATATTCAGGGGGGGGGCAGGTTTCATGCATCCATGGTACTTTTTTTTACCGGACAGGGAAATCAAAGTACAGATGTACGCATGCAATGCAAAAGGCGTGTTCCACCTAACGATTCAAATTTTGTTTTCGGATAAAATCTCATATGAGATTTAAATCTGAAATTTCATCGAAATCTTGGTATTTCGGACAAATCTGGCCAAAATTCAAAAACCAAAATTCAAATCTGGTCAATTTGCAATCGAAAATACCCCAGTTTCGGCCCGCTGACCAAAAATTTCACGTGAAATAGCCGAAATTTCGACGATTTTACATCGACCAAAAAGTTTATCAAACGATGACAAAAAAATTAAAAAAATTTCAAAAGAGTCCTGAAACATCGGTTATGCTCTCATAAAAATTTCAGATGATAATCAAATGTAAGGAATGTTTAAAAATTCAAACATTGCTACTATTGTGATAAAACACTAACCGACAAGTTTGAACCGAATAAAAATTAGAACAAACGAGGTTATAAAATTTTGAAAATTTTTGTGGATGGTTCTGACACATCCATAATATTCTCATATAATATTCAGATGATGATCAAGATTCATAAATTTTTAAAATTTGAAAAGTGCTACTGTCCTATTATAAGCCTTACTAGCAAACTCGAATGAAATGAAAAATAATTCAAACCATGCTAGAAATTTGAAAATTCTTGTGGATGGTCCTGATGTAACATTTATATTTATATAAAATTTTTAGATGATGATTGTCGGTGTTTCGTATAACCGGCAAGTAAATTTGTAAGTCAATGGGCCACGCGTTCCCTCTCCTTGATGGTCGACTCAGGGAGCCCAAGATGTATACTGGTTCGGGCCGAATGTCCCTACGTCCAGTTCGCGGTGGTGGTTTGTATTGCTCAAGGTGCAGAGGACTACAAGGGGTTACAAGCGAGGGCTAAGGACATGTCCTTAGTGCTCGTCCGAACGGAGGAGTTCGGGAGTGCTTGCTTAGGTCGGATGCCGAGTTGAGTCGGAAGGCTTAAATTGGGTCGAATGAGAGTGCGAATGAGCGTGCCCTTCCCTGAGGGCCCTGCCTCCCTTTATATAGGCGGAGGGGGCAGGTTACACGGGAATTTGGAGAAAAGAGGTAGGGGTACGCTACGCCCGGGTGTCTCGGTCTTCGGTTTTGGTGACAGGTAGGCTCCTGTTTATCCCGTGCTGGGTTAGTAGACACAACGAACAGCGCCCCGTTGGGAAGGTGCGCCCGTCAGACAGTGACAGTGTGAAGGGATGGGCGTTTGACTCTGGCAGCCCCCTGGCCGCCTCGGGAAGGAGCCACCCATCCCAGCATGGCCGTCATGTCCGTGGAACGGGTGACCAGCTTGCCGTAGACTGTCGACGTGGCGGAGGTCGCGGAGTTGGAGCTCGTTGGGGCCCCGGTCAAAGGCCAGGTCGGAGCCTATGGGGACGTCGGACCTAGGTCTAGGTCGGAGCCTGCGGGGGCGCCTGGCGCGGGGCCGGGTTGGAGCTTTCTCGGTGGGCCTTACCGAAACCGAGGATCCTTCGCGACCTGATGAGGCCTCTGACCAGAATGTGGCCCAGAATGGCCCATTTGATGTTTCATCCAATATTCAGTGATAATCCCATCTGTGAGGGACAGAGACTTTGGCAATACCCTCTCCAGCACTCTGTATCGCCGCCAGTCCGGGCTCCGAGCCCAGATGACTGAGAGAAATACGATCTTGAAATAGATGTATACCTTGCTGTGGGGTATCCCTGGTATAAGTATTCGTCAGTAGCCCCCGGGGTTGTCCTGAAACGTGTGCGTTCCTGAACGGGCCCATCATCTTCGGCGGCGCGATCGTCGGGCATACATGGGGCTGCCTGGGTTGGCCAAGTCCGACCGACCTGGTCGGGCGACTTCATCCGGGGGCGCGCAAGCGCACCCGGTGGGTGTAGCCCCTGATCAGGTCAGAGAGCTGGTCAGGGGGTTACCCGGGTCAGCGAAAAACTGACCAAGCGAGGTGGGCAGACTCAGTTGGTCGGGCCATTCGTCACGCCTATTCGACTCGGGCGGCGAAGCTCGATCAACTTGATCGATGAAAACCCGACTGGGGGCACATGGATGGAGTCAGTCGGCCCCGAGCCCTCGGGTGGATCGGAAGTCCGACCAACTTGGTCGGCCGTTTTCGACCGAGTGCGCGCGAGCGCACCCGGTGGGTGTAGCCCCCGAGCAGGTCGGAGAGCTGGTCGGAGGGTTACTTTGGTCGAAATGCTATTTTTACGTCGTAGCTGGATGCGGCCGCGGTCGGCAGGGATACCCGAATGCCTTAGCGAGGTTCCGGTTCCCGAATGCTCGTTTTTCCTCGTAGCTGGACGTCGGCGTGGACGACCAAACGCCTAGGGCGAGGTTTTAGTGTCCGAGTGCTAGTTTTACGTCGTAGCTAGACGTCGCCTTAGTCGGCGCGGACGACCAAACACCTTGGGCGAGGTTTAAGTGTCCGAGTGCCAGTTTTACGTCGTAGCTGGACGTCACCTTAGTCGGCGCAGACGACCAAACGCCTTGAGCGAGGATTAAGTGTCCGAGTGCCAGTTTTACGTCATAGCTGGACGTTGCCTTAGTCGTGCCAGACGACCAAACGCTTTGGCGAGGTTTATGTCCGAGTGCGATTTACGTCGTAGCTGGACGTCGCCTTAGTCGGCGTGGATGACCAAACGCCTTGGGCGAGGTTTAAGTGTCCGAGCGCTAGTTTTACGTCGTAGCTGGACGTCGCCTTAGTCGGCGCAGACGACCAAACGCCTTGGGCAAGGTTTAAGTGTCTGCGTGCTAGTTTTACGTCGTAGCTAGACGTGTTAGTAAGGCTGGTTTGACGCTGGAGCTAGGCGAGTTAATAGGGCTGGTGTAACGCCGGAGCTAGGCGAGTTAGTCGGCGTGGACGACCAAACGCCTTGGGCGAGGTTTAAGTGTCCGAGTGCTAGTTTTATGTCGTAGCTAGACGTGTTTGCAGGGCTGGTTTAACGCCGAAGCTAGGCGAAGGGCGTCCGTCCCGAGTCCTCGTCTGGCGAGGCTATTTGCGGGAGGAGTGGCCACTGTCTGTCCCACGTGTACGCCCCGTCCGCAGGTGTGGGACCTGGAGGGGGTGAGCAAGCGCGTGTTTACCAAGCGTAGGTTTGAACACCGTGCTCGTGGAGCTACCAACGGGTTATCCGAGTGGGCCCTAGAGATCACATGATCTCCGAGTGGACGATCCCTGCGCCGGGTGTCCGACCCACTGGGGGCGACCCATAAAAAACCTTTCTTTACTCGATCCCGTGTCGGACCCCGAGCCGTCCGCCGACCCGGGGCGCAGCTGGCTGCTACCCTTCGGGGGGCTCTGCGGGAGAGCGTGAAGTATGGTCTCGAACACAAGTTAAGGCGATTGAGTCATCCGCCAACTCAACTAGAGGCCCACTAGGGGCTCACCTTGTCCTCGCCCCTCACTCTATTTTGCGCTGGGGCGAGCACGAATCCACTTGGTGGATCCGGCCTTTGGAACCCGCAGCTAGGTTTTGGATGCGGGCTATTCGAGCCCTCTCGCCACCTCAAGGCCGTAGCGGCCCGGTGGGCTTTTCATACCTATTTCGGCCCAGTCGATCCGACCCAGAGGCGGAGATCGAGAGGTCGTGGGGCGTCCCGCCTGGAGCGATGCCCTGGCGCCTCCTGGTGGCATTTAATGCGCGTGTGGGGAATTAAATGTGAAAGGAAATGATTGGGGGCGATACGTCTCACCAGCGGCCTGGCGTGGCGTTCTGACGGGACGCGCGACGCTTCAACTGAAGCGACGTTTGCTTGACCGGCGTCCGATCGGCCAATGCTTGTCCGACTGGCACGTGTTTCGGCTGGTGCCTGTAAACTTGGTGCGCAGAGCGCTGGATCACGCTCCTGCCTTTGCTATCGCCGCCTCCTCGCCTTCGCCTTTCCCGCCTCTGGAGATGTCATGGTTCGGGTGTAGCCCCCGAGCCGTGTGAAGCTGCAGCCCCTGAGCGGTGCGTGGGGACCAGGCTGTGGTCGCCTCGCAGCACTTGAGCTCGGCGGAGTGGGAAACGAGGGCGAGGATGGGAAAAAGTTTTAGGGATAGAATTGCCTTGACTTTTACTCCTCGCGCTGGAAATGACGCGGCTGTTGGGCCCATCGCTCGGCTTTCCACCGGGATGGCGAGGTAATGGGCCTTTCGCTAATTAAATTGCCGCGCCCCACCAGTCCTTTGTTGTGCCGGGCGGCCAGCCCAGCCAGAGCCGAATCAAGAGGCGCCATACCTCAAAGCGAGTCCTTCCGCCCCCTGCTGTCCCGTCGCATTTTAATGCGAAGTGGGGTTTTAATGCGCAGTGGGACGAGCGGAAAGGACACGTCCCATAGCGCAGGACGTGGAGTTAATGCGCGTACGGCGCTTCGGCCGGGGTGACGCCCGCTTGGACCGCTCCGCCCCGCTCCCGCATATATAGCATGGGGGGCACGAAAGCGGCCACGCGTAGCCAGTTGCCTTCGCTCTCTCACCACCCCACGCCTTTCTTCGACACGAAAGGGAGTGATTCCTGCATCTCGAGCCGGCAAATGGCGAGCGGCGGTGACGACCGGGGAGCCGGCAAGCGGGAGGCGGCATCAGACCCACGGGGTTCGGACCCTAAGAGGCCCCGTGCCGATGCCGGGTCCTCCGTCGCTGCGACGGGAGGCAGGATCACTCTGCCCTCGTTGATCTTCTGCATTGCGAACCCCCTTACGGAGTGAGTCCCCTTTGCTTGGTCTTGGCATGGCTTTGACTCTGTCTTGCTGACGTTGAGCTGCATCTTCTTTCTTTCAGTGCTCCTGGCTCGGGTTCGCGCAACCGCTGCGGTGCAGCCGTGTACCATGGCGAGGGAGGTGGACGCCGCCCGAGCGGCCTCTGACGCTCCCCTGATCGCCGCAGGTGATCCCCCTGGGCGGGGAGCCTGGGCGGCGGATCTGGCGGCCTCCTTCAATGTCCAGGCCGCAAGGGCTGCTTCCCACGAGGCAGATGCGCTATGGCAGCGGGCTCAATGCCGGGCCGCTGAGGAGGAACTCGTGAAGACGTGCGAGGAAGCTTCAGCACTGCGGGCTCGGGCCGAGGGGGCCGAGGCGGAGCTCGCAAGGATGCAGGAGGGGCGCCGGGTCTGGCGCGAAGACCTCCTGTCAATGCTTCGGCCCACCTTCGAGGGCATAAGCAGAATCTTGGAGCCACTGGGGATGAGGTTGCGGGAGCCGCTGGAGCGTACTCCGTCGGGGTACGCCTTATTTCACCTGCAAGCGTGCCGATGCCTTGGCGAGCCGCCCCGCACCTTGGCGGCGCTCGCCTCGCCGAAGGGCGGAGGTTGTCGTCTGGCGGCAAGAAGATGCGTGTTGTCTGCGCGCCCGGCCGTGATGCCTCCTTCAACCCGGAGGCGGCCGTGACTAGAATCGAGGGTGACCCAGCCCCGGCGGAGGCAAGAGTGCGCGCAGCAGCGGAAACGGTGGCGGAGCGGCTTCGAGTCGAAGCCCGAGGCGCGGATGACTCCGACGACAACGTCTGGGACTAAGAGCCTTCAAGGCGCCCGCGCCTGTCTTTTGTTTTTGGATGATGTAATGCATGTACATTTTATGCCATAGGACTTTTGCTTGATATTTTGCATTTCCTTCCTGTGGTGAGCGCTCGTCGAACGACCGTAGCGCTTAGGAACCACCGGGGTTGTTAGTGCGTAGGTCGGAGCGCTGACAGTTCGAGGAAAATGCGAAAATTGCAAGGGACTCAGCAGCCCAAAGGCGCGTCCCAGATCGACCGTGGAACGCCTCGCATGGGCGCTTCCTTCTTCCGCAAAGCACTACTTCGCAACCGTAGCCGTTGGGGCGTAGGCTGTAGCATTTGGGTTGAAAGGGTTACCGCTTGCGAGGTCCTGAAGGTCGGTTGGGGCGCCGACTTGGGGGTGTACGCAAACAAGTATCCCCCAAGTGGTGTGTGGGACCCCGTTCTGATGAACAGGAACCTCCATGTGATTACTGTGCTATTCCCTGGATCAGTAGCTAGCACTCACATGTTTACAACAATTGGAATCATAACCATACAACATATTAATTAAGCGTAAACGAATAATTACAGACATAATACAACTCAGAGAAATATAGCAGTAAAGAAGCAATATCCTGTAGTTTGCCCAACCGACCCGCAGGCAACTAACCAGGCATAAACTCCAGATAGAACACGCTTCAAGGAAGAACCCGCAACCTGCGATGAACAACTTCGAAGCTTCGCTAGCATACACCTACAATATAATTAAGCAAGGGTGAGCACTTTACGTACTCAGCAAGACTTGAGCAAACCTATGATACATGCAGGCCATTTCAAAGGAAAGCTAATACAGTTCATTTGCATAAAGCGAATTAAATTTGTAAATCCAGTTATTTGCAAACGGAAGTTATAAGAGCAAGATTGATTGATAACAAATAATTAAAGCATAGTAACACTCACAGTCCTCCATGACGTGAGCAACGAATCACTGAATTCCTGAAATCCAACAATGTCAGCCCTTCGACATAAAACACAGTTGCCAAAACAGTTTCAAACCGAACTCCAGTTTTCAGAAAATACCAAAATCTAACATTGGAATGACTTCACCAAGTGCCCATGACCGCGGGCGCGGCTAATTAATTAGATTTAAACTCTGCAGAGGTGTACAACTGTACCCACAAGTCATGATCTTTCGACCATACATAGTCGTTACATACCTAGACATGACTTTACACTAGCCCGGGACGTTAACCCTCGCCCTGAAAACAGAGACACTCACCCAAGCCGTGGATCCACATTTATCACACCCAACACCACGTCTCTGCCCATGGCAAGGCGTACACCGATGCACCGCCAGCAATTACCCATCTGAATCGCATGGAAGCCCTCACAAGCAATCCGTCTAGGAAAGCCTCCGCTAGCTCCGCCTACCAATGAGCAAAGCCATGTCTAAATACATAACAAGCTATGGCTAACCCATCCTCACCCTTGTGGTTTGTACGGAAATCTCGGATCAATAGCGTCCCATTGCTCGGTCCTTAGACTGACACGGGCGATACTCCACCCTACACTACGTGCAATTCCTGTCGCACAATCGGCTATTGCCAATAATCGCCCGCATCAAAGCATAGTTTTATTTTGGGTTTTTAATCAAAGTACCCGCAACCAACAGTGCCATTTTCAAGGTTTTCAGGAAACAAATATTGAGTTGATCATGTACATCATTTATTCTAAAGCATGACTAAGCATGAATAATATGATCGCATATACCCAAGATGACATTAAGTAATGCCTATCCTCAATCTATGGTTATCAAGGTTCACATGTTCATAATCATCAAAGGAGATTCATGTGACAACAGGTATATCTACCAAACCACAAGATAGCAATTTACATAAAGTAAACGCATGCATAAAACAATTTGATGCACAAAAGGAATATAAAATATTGGGAGCAATATGGTCAAAGGATGCTTGCCTTGCTTGTTCGACGTTTACGATGAAGACGATGATTACGGTTGACGATGGCGATGACGAAGATAGAGACGTCGGGTTCTACACGTCGAACCAGGAAAATAAAGCAAAATACTAACTTCAATAAGGCAAAAAGATAGGAGATAGAAAGAACAACTAAAACTCTTCACAAGAACAGGGATTGCTCTTTTATGAATTTATTAATCTTATTTTACGAATTCAAGACGCAAAAATAGTTTAGATTAAATAGAGTTAATCATTAGTTGCAAGCTTTCATTGATTTACTATTCACAATATGAGTTTCTGCCAATTCTTATTACTTAAGGGTTTTGCTTTATTAGGATTCAGATTCAAAGAAAGATGAAATAAGAATATTTTCTTAGATTGCTATAGATTATAATCTAAAGATCGTTTCTAGACCATTCTTTACTAAATTCAGATTTAGACGAGCTGCTTTGCGAGTTAATGAAAAAGCTTAAATGATCATATTATATTATGAATGTATACTTCTTTGCACTTATTGACTTTGAATAAAATTAGCTTCACGCAAGTTAAGATCTTCTGATTTAGGCTACTGGACTAATTTACATGATATTTGAGAAGGTTCTGGTGATAAAAATATCTAATATACAGATTTCTTCATTCTTACTGGTTCATATTATGAAGTTCAGGAAACTTAACACTTAAGGTTATTTGACTATTAGGATTTGTATGCAAGACATGATGAAATATGATTATTTCTTCACAATAAGATGATTTATACTTTGTATAACAATCCTAAGATAATTCCATAAATTTTAGGCTTTGGCTGATACATTATATTCATTGTTGAAAAGGCTTAAGTGGCATTGTTAAGTTGACGATTAATCGGAATCGGCCAAAAGGTGAATTGTACGATTAACGATTAAGGGTTTTGAGCTAATAAGATTAATATGCAAACCTTGATGAAATAAGATTCTTTTTACAGAATATGGTAGTATAAACTTTGTACAATGTTACTAAACTAGTTTTACTGATTTTAGTATTTGGATGTGTTATTTTATCGATGGCTGAAATAGCCTAAATGATCATATTGGCAATATTAAATCGGCCAAGATTCAAACTTCACTCCTGACTATACTATACATGATCTTTAATCCATTTTTCAGGTATTAGCAGAGTACCATCCTAGAAATGTTTTAAAACTATTATTACATTATTTTGACCTTAACCGCGGTAGATTAACTATTTATTTGCTGCTGCAGTTTGCACTTTCTTGCATTCAAAGAATGCAAGATAAGTTTCGCTTTAAGTATTCTTACATAATTGGTTCTCTATCGATTCCAGGAACATCATATAAATTATTTCATCCTTTTATGAGCTTTTATGCTTTTGTTTTCACTAATGGCCATACCAAGTTTTATTGATGATTGCAAAGTAAGTAAATCAAACATAGATCAAAAATTAAATATATTCTCATGATTGAGTTTAATATAATTCCAGAAGCATATAATCATTTAATTTATGATTTAAGATGCCATATTTCTCATATGCACAATAGTGCTTATAATAGCGTTTATACCATTCTTTTAACTTCTCACAAATGTTCGGGACTCGTGAATTAAATGTTTTCATATGTTCAATTCATCCTAGTCTTTTAAACAGATATGAATTTATTTTATTATTTTATAACATATTGTGCATAACTTTTATTAAAGCCCATAATGCAACTATAATCATGGATTATTTAAATTAATTGCTCAGTAGTCCAAAAATTAAATACTTTTGAATATTTGGATTCTTATGGATTTTAAATGAATATAGAAATTTGTCCCACTAAATTTTGATTAAGATTGCAAAAGATATTCAAAATTGATTTTCAATCGGTTTGGGAAATGGTCGAATTTGAAATGCGCTTTCATATCGAGAAGGCGTCTTTTACCCTTTGAGTGAAGGAGCTACACAGGTGATGAAGGGCCCGATTTGCAAGTGAGGCAGGCGAGCCGGCTAGGGCAAGGCGGCGACGGTCTCCCGCTGATTCGGCAGCAGCAACGACGGGGAGATGGATCTCGGCGAGGCGCATCCAGGTGTTACCAATTTGGCGGAGGAGCAGAGAGGTGCGCGAGCTTGCACTGGCGGCCATGGCATGGCAAACCGGAGAAGATGAACAGGCGATTAGAGATCGAATCGGTAGCAATGTAAGCATGAGAAGATGCCAAGGGTTCCATTTTTGCGGTCGGACAGGGTGGAAACTTACCGGAGAACTCCGCACACGGTGGCCGGTCATGGGGAAGATGAGCTCCACGGTGGCAGCATGATTCCACATGAAGAACTGGGAATATTGTTGAGGGCTTTCGATCAGTGGAGTCTAGTGATGCTATGAACGGAAGGAATTTGGAAATGGTTCATTGGCTTGGCTGATTGGATTTCGCTTGAGCTTGGAAAGCCTCCGCAATGGCGAACAGAGGGAGTTTCATGCTCTGGCTTGAGGGGAAAGAAGGAGAAGTGAGGGGAATGAGAAAGAGGCTCACTGCGAACACTGGGAAGCTCTTTATAGACGGCCGAGTGCTCTGTTGAGCTTGGACGCGCGGCGGCAATCGCTGGCATTCGGCATTGGCAGGACAGGAGTAGGCAAGAATGGCAATGGTGAAGCTCGGTGCATGCGACTCGTGGCTAGACCGTGCGACGATGAGGGAAGATGACGCAGGGGAATGACCAACGACGAGCTGGTTCACTGAATCGCATTGGCTTCGGGAGACTTCGCTCCACTCGGTCGCAAGCACAGGGGAAGAAGGAGCTGACGAGTGGGGCCTGGGTCCACTGATCAGTGAGTGAGGCGCCCAAAAGAAATGGTCTGGCTCTGATGGTTCTAGAACCAGATTTTCTTGTGCTGTCAAATGGGAGTAGAAATTGATCAAACTTTTTGACCAAGGTCTTATGGCAGTGACAAACCTTTGGTAGAAATTTCGGACTAAAATACATTATGGATAATTAATGAAAATTCTGACAGTGAGCACTGCCCAGATTTTCTCAATCCGGATTTCAATTTTATTAAGGGTCTAAATGACATTATTTATTTTTGATACTTTGTTTTTCAATTGGATTTGAGCTACAGATACTTATGTAAAATTTTCACCTCAAATACTCGAGTCATTATTTAATTAAAATTCTGACATTGAAATTTCCATTTTCCCAAGTTTTCAGTTTTCTAATTTTAATAAGTCTCAAACCATTTTATTATTTTATTTTATTTTTACTTGCTGTAGATATAGAAATGAGGTTCTCATATAAATTTTCTCAAGTCCATTTGCTGTTCCAATATTTTGCACAAATTCGACAATGCGTTATTTGAGAATAAAAATTGTTGTTATATTTTTTCTCTCATTTTCTTATGTGAAGATTTCATGTGGTAGTTAAAATGGCTTAGTTACATGCTCAGGATTCTCCTAATAAATTTTCCAAACTTTTGCTTTTTGCTTCTTTGCCTTTTCTTCTTTTCATTCTTTATTTCCCTTTACTTGATTTTACTTGCAACACGAAAATCCAAGAACTCCAAATAAAAATCAATAATGCCAAGAAAACTCAGAGAGAATAATATTCAAATTCAAAATATTGATTTTTATTTTATTAAAATTTTGGGATGTTACATGGTGTACGGGGACCAGGATGTGGTCGACACGCCGCGCTTTTGGACTCAGGGGTTTGTCGGAGACGCAGGAATAATGGAAAAGTTTTTAGGGATAGAATCGCCTTAGCTTTTCAATATTCCATGCATTGGGTACAATGTTTCCATCGGCGTCTTTGAGTCGAAAGGTGCCGGGTCGGAGGACCTCCGCGACGGTGAAGGGCCCTTCCCATGGAGGGGACAGCTTGTGCTTGCCAACGTTGGACTGAACCTGGCGCTGGACCAGGTCGCCAACGTTGAAGGACCTTCCACGGACCTGACAACTGTGGTAGCACCGCAGCGTCTGTTGATACTTGGCAGATCGCAAGACGGCGACATCGCGCGCTTTGTCGAGCTGGTCGATGGCGTCTTGTTGTGCGTCGAGCCCCCGAGTCTCGTCGAAGGCTTGTAGTCTTGGGGCACCGTACTCCAGGTCGGTCGACAGCACAGCTTCAGCGCCGAACACCAGGAAGAATGGCGTGAACCCGGTCGACCGGGTTGGCGTGGTCCGTAGGCTCCAGAGAACGGAGTGCAGCTCGGCCGCCCATCGCCCCGGAACTTCTTTAGTCGGCTGAAGATTCGCGGCTTGAGCCCTTGGAGGATCATGCCGTTCGCCCGCTCGACCTGACCGTTGGTCCGCGGATGGGCCACTGCAGCCCAGTCAACGCGGATGTTGAAGTCGTCGCAGAACTCGAGGAACTCCTTCCCCGTGAACTGCGTTCCGTTATCGGTGATGATGGAGTTCGGGACTCCAAACAGATAGACGATGTCGCGGAAGAAGTTGACCGCCTGTATCGAAGTGATGGTGGCGACTGGCTTAGCTTCTATCCACTTGGTGAACTTGTCCACCGCAATGAGCAGGTGAGTCAAGCCCCCGGGCGCCTTCTTGAAGGGCCCGACCAGATCGAGTCCCCAAACAGCGAATGGCCACGTGATGGGGATCGTCTGCAGGGCTTGTGTTGGGAGATGCGTCACGAGCAAAGAATTGGCACCCCTCGCAGCAGCGGACAATTTGCTCAAAGATCGCCACCGCGGCCGATCGAAGAGAAACCTTCTTGGAAGGCTTTCCCCACGAGGGATCGTGGTGCAGCGTGGTGACCGCTGATTCTGGCATGGATGTCGAGCAGCAGCTGCTTCCCTTGGTCCGTCGGAATGAACTTCTAGAGGACCTCGGAGGGGCTCCTCTTGTAGAGGTCTTCCCCGACCAGGATGAAGGATTTTGCCTGCCGAGCGAGGCGCTGGGCCTCGGTGGGGTCGGCGGGGAGTGATCCATCGGTCAACCGATCGATGAAGGGCTTCCTCCAGTCGGAGTCGGCAACCAAGACGCCGCGGCCCGACCCGGATGGCTCCGCTCCGACCGACTAGCGGTCGGAGCGGCCGCATCCGAAGAGTCGGCCGGTGGCTCGATCGAAGAGTCCAGTCGGACTGAAGGCTTGTTGAGGTCAGAGACGAAGATCCCCGGCGGGACCGGTCCCCGGCTGGAGGCAAGATTGGCCAGGTAGTCGACCTCACCGTTGTAGCGTCGGTAGCTATGGTGAAGTTTGAATCCCTTGAATCTTTCCTCGAGTTTGCGTACCTCCTGGCAGTATGCTGCCATACGGGTGTCACGAGGCTCGGAAGCCTTCATGACTTGGTCAACGACAAGCTTGGAGTCGCCGTGTACGTAGAGTCGGTGCTCGCTGAGATCGGCAGCTATCTGGAGACCGTTGACGAGTGCTTCGTACTCAGCGACATTGTTGGTCGTGTCGAAGTGTAACCGGATGGCGTACTGGAGCTTGTTTCCAAGCGGGGAAACAAGGATGACTCCAGCACCCGCTCCGTTCTTGGTGTAGGACCCGTCAAAGTACATCGTCCAAGATCGGGGTCTTCAAGTTACCGTGGCGCTGAGCCGTCCACTCGGCGACGAAATCAGCCAAGGCCTGTGACTTGATCGCCGTCCGGGGGACGTACGATATGTCGAGGCCATTGAGCTCAAGCGCCCACTTGGCTATTCTTCCGGAAGCATCGCGGTTGCGGACGATTTCGCCGAGCGGCGTGGAGTTCACCACAGCGACTGGATGTCGGTCGAAGTAGTGGACCAGCTTCCTCTTTGCGATGAGCACCGCATAGAGCAGCTTCTGCACCTGCGGGTACCGAGCCTTGGACTCGGAGAGCACTTCGCTGATGAAGTACACCGGGCGCTGTACCTTGAGTACATGGCCCTCTTCGGCTCGCTCCATGACAAACGCCGCGCTAACGACCTGGGTCGTGGCGGCGATGTAAAGGAGGAGCGATTCCTCTGGCGCTGGGGCGACCAGCACCGGAGGTGAGGTCAGGAATGCCTTCAGTCGGTTGAGGGCTTCCTACGCTTCCTGCGTCCAGCTGAAATGGTCAGACTTCTTGAGCAGCTTGTAGAGCGGCATTCCGCGTTCGCCGAGGCGAGACACAAAACGGCTCAAGGCTGCAAGGCATCCTGTCAACTTCTGGACTCCTTTTAGGTCGCTAATCAGGCCCATCTTCATGATCGCGGAGATCTTCTCCGATTGGCTTCGATGCCACGCTTGGAGATGATGAAGCCGAGCAGCTTTCCCTTGGGGACCCCGAAAACACATTTCTCGGGGTTGAGCCTGATGCGAAACCGCCGGAGGTTCGCAAAAGTCTCTTCTAAGTCGGCGACGAGATCGTCAGCCTTCTTAGTCTTGACGACGATATCATCCACGTACGCCTCGATGTTACGCCCGATCTGGTCGTCAAAACACGTTTGCATACATCGCTGGTATGTAGCGCCCGCATTTTTTAGACCAAACGACATCGTTACGTAACAAAACGAGCCGAACGTAGTGATGAAAGAAGTCGCAAGCTGGTCGGACTCTTTCATCACTATCTGGTGGTAGCCTGAGTAAGCATCCAGAAAGGACAGGGATTCGCACCCTGCGGTGGAGTCGACAACTTGGTCGATTCGAGGCAATGGAAAAGGGTCCTTGGGACATGCCTTGTTTAGGCCCGTGTAATCAACACACATTCTCCATTGCCCAGACTTCTTTTTTACAAGGACAGGGTTGGCTAGCCACTCGGGGTGGCGCACCTCTTTTATAAACCCTACGGCCAAAAGCTTGGCAATCTCCCCTCCTATGACCATGTGCTTCTCCTCGTCGAAGCCGTGCAAGCGCTGGGCAACCGGCCTTGAGTCGGGTCGGATGTTTAAGGAGTGCTCGGCAACCTCCCTTGGGATGCCTGGCATGTCGGAGGGCTTCCATGCGAAGACATCCCGATTGGCGCGGAGGAAGTCGACGAGCGCGCCTTCCTATTTGGCGGGGAGCGCGGCTCCGACACGCATGGTCTTGGCCGGATCCTCGGGGTCGACCGCAACCTCCTTCGCGTCCTCGGCGGACTTGAAGGACCCAGGCCCCGACTTGCTGGAGTCGGGGGCAGACTCGGAAGTTTCCCTCCGAAGGTTTTTGAGTTCGGCGGACGCGATGAGCGTCGACGCCAAGTTGCAACTGCTACGCTCGCAGTTGTAGGCAAGCTGAAAAGACGCGGCCACGGTGATGACTCCCCGCGGCCCCGGCATCTTTAGCTTGAGGTAGGTGTAGTTGGGGACCGCCATGAACTTGGCGTAGCACGGTCTTCCCATGATGGCGTGGTAGGAGCCTGGAAACCCCACAACCTCAAAGGTGAGGTTTTCGGTGCGAAAGTTGTCTGGGCCCTCGAAGGTGACGGGCAGGTCGATCTGCCCGAGTGGATGGGCCTGCTGGCCCGGGACGATGCCGTGGAAAGGTGCCTTGCTCGGCCGGAGGCGCGAGCGAGGGATTCCTAGGGCGTCGAAGGTCTCAACATACATGATGTTGAGACTGCTGCCGCCGTCCATGAGCACCTTGGATAGGCGCTTTGGACCCACGACGGGGGCAACGACCAAGGGATATCTCCCCGGGTGCGGGACGTGATTAGGGTGGTCGGCCCGATCAAAGGCGATCGGCGACTCCGACCACCGGAGGAACTTAGGCACGGCAGGGGCCGCCGTGTGGACCTCGCGGAAGGCAAGCTTGAGCTGCCGTTTGTCGGCGTAGCTCGCTGGTCCGCCGAAAATCATGAGGCAGCCGTCGGGTTCGGGGAGCTCGGTGTCCGCCTCCTTTGCCCCGGTATCTGGTGTCGGGTCCTGCTTCTTCCCTTTACCCCGCGTGGGGGCTCCGGAAATGAGGCGCTTCAGGGTCTTGCATTCCCTGAGCTTGTGCCTAACGGGGTACCCGTGATGCGGACACGGGCTGTCCATCAGCTTCTCGAAGTGGTCGGGCGACTGCCGCACCTGCTGCTTGGCGGGGTGGTCGGCAGCCGTGACCACATGGTGTTCACAGCCTTTCCCCTTCCGCTTTCGTTTGTCGGAGCGGTTGGAGGGGGCGGCAGCGTCGGGAGCGGGCTCCCGCGTGGTTGGTGGCAATGTCCAGAAGCTCCTTGGTGGTCCGGGGCTTGGCGCAGCCCAGCTTGTGGACCAGAGCCTTGGACGTGGTGCCGTAAATGAATGCCCCAACAACGTCGGCATCGCAGATGTCGGGGAGCTCATTGCACTGCTGGGAGAAGCGTCGGATGTAGTCCCGGAGGGTCTCCCCGGGCTGCTGCTTGTAGGTGCCCTTCAAGTCCCAGGAGTTCCCAGGGCGCTTGTAGGTGCCCTGGAAATTGCCGACGAAGAGGTTCTTCAAATCGGCCCAACTCCTGATGGTGTTGGCGGGCAAGTACTCGAGCCAGGCTCGAGCCGAGTCCGCGAGATAGATGGGGAGGTACTGGATGATGAATAGATCATTCGTAGCTCCCCCCGCCCGGCACGCGAGCCGGTAGTCTTCCAACCAGACACTGGGGTTTGTCGCCCCAGTGTACTTGGTGATGTTGACGGGTGCTTGGAACCGGGTAGGGAAATCCGTGTTGCGGATCTCGCGACAGAACGCCTGAGGCCCAGGGCCGTCAGGGCTTGAGCCGCGGTCATGGCGCCGTCCGCTATCCACGGCCCGCGAGCGGGCCGTCTCGTCCGCCGTCCTCCTCCGCGCCTCGAGGGTGTTGCGGACGTCGCGACTGTCGCCCAGGCGCCGACGCACCGGAGTGCGCGAGGCCTGGGGTGCTCGAGGGGCGACGCCGTCATCGTCGAACCTCGCTGGTCCCCCGAGTGGTGGGAGCTGGAGCCTTGCACGCGCTGCACGGCCGCACGCTCCACCAGCCCCCGGAGGTTCTGGTACTTGGCCTTAAACTCCGGGTCTTCGGGCTTGGGGATGCCGCGGAGCAGCATCGCTGCCGCGGCGATATTTTGGCTGGCGTGGGCGAAGAATGGAGGGCCGTCGGACCCCTCGCCGCTTGACGTTGGACTGGCGCTTGTAGCGCTAGCGCGTCGAGGGCTCGGCCGGTCTCGCCCAGTCGCCGAACTTGTCGATTGGGCCTTCGAGCCTCAATCGTTTCTGGCTGCTGCCGGCTTCAGCGGCGAAGCTCGACGCTCTCCTCGGCCCAGCCGCCTCGGCCGGGCGGCGGGCGGTTTGACCACGGGGTTATGGTCGGTTCGGCCGCATCGGCCATGTTGCACTCGCGAGAGTACAACCCGTCCGCCGTGTGCTTCACATCGAAGCTGGAGCCGTCGCTGGAGGAAACTTCCAGCAGTTCATGGACGGAGGCCGACGCGTAGCCAGCCAACGCCATGAGCTGCGAGTCTTCGGGAGGCGGCGTCGCCGCCCGGAGGGGTTCAAGTGCGCTGCTATCAGAAGCGACGCAACGGCGGACTGGCCCTGGTGACGAGGTCCGCGTAGGGGCCTCGAGCCGGAAGTCACCGAAGGCGCCGGTGAAGGAGTCTGCTCCCAGCTAAGTCCGACTCGAGAAGTGGCGGGTCGAGCGAGAGCTCTCCGTCGGTGGCAACGGGTCGAGGGAGCCAAGCAAATCAGATCCTGGCGCGAATGCGCCATCGCGGGTGAAGAAAGCCATCAAGGAGATGACTGGGAGTCCGGAGACGAAAAGCGATGACGCGAAGGCCCTACCGCACTCCAACCGCGGTGTTTCAGATAACCGCAAGTAAATTTGTAAGTCAAGGGGCCGCGTTCCTCTCCTTGATGGTCGACTCGAGGAGCCCAAGATGTATCTTGGTTCGGGCCGAATGTCCCTAAGTCCAGTTCGCGGTGGTGGTTTGTATTGCTCAGCAGAGAGGACTACAAGGGGTTACAAGCGAGGGCTAGGATGTGCCCTTAGCGCTCGTCCGAACGGAGGAGTTCGGGAGTGCTTGCCTAGGTCGGATGCCGAGTCAAGTCGGAAGGCTTAAATTGGGTCGAATGAGAGTGCGAATGAGCGTGCCCTTCCCTGAGGGCCCTGCCTCCCTTTATATAGGCGGAGGGGGCAGGTTACACGGGAATTTGGAGAAAAGAGGTAGGGGTACGCTACGCCCGGGTGTCCCGGTCTTCGGTCTTGGTGATAGGCAGGCTCTTATTTATCCCGTGCTGGGTTAGTAGACACAATGGACAGCGCCCCGTTGGGAAGGTGCGCCCGTCAGACAGTGACGACGTGAAGGGACGGGCGTTTGACTCTAGCGGCCCCCTGGCTACCTCGGGAAGGAGCCACCCGTCCCAGCATGGCCATCATGTCCGTGGAACGGGTGACTAGCTTGTCGTAGACTGTCGACGTGGCGGAGGTCACGGAGTTGGAGCTCGTTAGGGCCGGCCAAAGGCAGTCGAACTCATGAGGCGTCGGACCAGGTCTAGGTCGGAGCTTCGGGGCACTGGCGGGACCGGTCGGAGTTTTCTCGGTGGGCCTTACCGAAACAGAGGATCCTTCGCGACCTGATGAGGCCTCTGACCAGAATGTGGCCCAGAATGGCCCATTTGGTGTTTCATCCAATATTCAGTGATAATCCTATCTGTGAGGGACGGAGACTTTGGCAATACCTCTTCTTGACCTCAGATATCGCCACCAGCTCCGAGCCCAGATGACTGAGAGAAATACGATCTTGAAATAGATGTATGCCTTGCTGTGGGGTATCCCTGGTATAAGTATTCGTCAATGATCATGCTTAAATAATGTTTAAAAATTGTAAAAGTGCTACGTCCTGATAAAAAGCCAATGATCAATACATAGATTTGCTTTAGTAAGAAAAAAAGGTTTAGAATTTTTAAAAATTTTACATAAGGTTGATAAGGAAATGCTTAAGATCTTATAAAAATTTTGAATCATGATCACAGTCCAATGAATTTATAAAATTCTTAAAAGGCACAATACCATTTATGTTCTTTCTTTTTTTGATTTTAGAAATACAATATAACAAGCGAAGTTCAATGCTTATATAGATTTGATTGATCAGACAAAAAAATTGAAATTTTTTGAAAATTTTATAGAATGGTGCTGGGACAATTATTAATCTCTTATAAAAATTTTAGATCATAGTCACACATGAAAAAATTTATAAAATTCGACAAGGTTACTATCCTAATTTTGTTCATTCTATTTTTGATTTTTAAAGATAATAAATGAAGTTTGATTATTTTTAAAAAATTTTATATGATCCTACACTACTAAAGATAGTACCATAAATTTTTCATATCATTATAAAGCTTACAAAATTTTATAAAAATATGACAGTTTGTCTATCAAAATTTTAAAATATCTCAAAAATTCAGTTTTTCAACAAATTTTTATAGAAGATGACTTCCTTAAGGGTTATTAGACCAAATTCGGCCATAAAAACAGCAAAAAAATGGTTAAAAATACCAAAATTTTAGGCAGCTTTAGCGAAAATTTACCAAAAAAATGAAATTACTATAGCATTTTCAAATGTATGGCATCGATGTGTCATATGAAGTTGAATTACAACGCAACAGGCATATTCATACATCACAATTTACACAAATAGAGGTTACAACAAAAAGGAAGTAATTTTTACAAGTGACCTACAACAACATATGAAATACATTGTACATGATTATTCAATTACATCAAAAATAAAGATTACAAGAATATTTAAATTCCCTAAAATCTAAAGTTCAATTGATCTTCAGCTTGAATCCTTGAAAAATACCAGTCAGTCATGCATATAGAATCAAAGAGACAGTAAATTAAATTTGTAAAAAGGATTAAATAGAGGAGTTGTTGTGAGACCCGTATGAGATAGTATCGTGCGCTGAGATACCAGATTCGTCTGAAATTAAATCGGCACCTCTCACGAATTAGGATTAGTTCATTTGACAATTAACAAACATGTAAAAATTTTTATAATCATAACCTTACGCGAATAGCATCAAAAGATCCTGCGGTAGAAGGGTAATAATTCCTTTATAGTAAAAAGGGTAGGAATTCCCTCAGTAAAGGATGAGCTCAAGCCACTTTTAAGTAGAGATAAGAATCAAGGACAGCCTTCCAGCCGAAGCAAAAACCCCCAGTCCCATTCCTTCCACCTTAAGGCATGGAAGCCAGCCTGTGGCCAGCCAAAATCGCAAGGCCACCCAGGTTGAAAGGAAGACCAGTAGGTCACTCCCTTAGTCCATTCTTCCCCAAGTCATTCACAACCAATGATCATGAGCAAGCTCCCAGGAAGCAACGTAACCATCAAGAAGCAATGAGACACAAAGCCAAGCAAGCCTCCAGTAGGAAGCCCCAAGGCAAGCCAAAGCCTCAAGCACAAGCTACCAACCACCAGGAGCACATTCCGAGTAAGCACAACCAGGAGACCACCCACATGGCCACATCACAAAGCCACAGGGAGCAAAGCCACCAAAAGCACCAAGGAGCAAGAAGACCACGTGTATCACCAAGATCAGAAGGCATCTTGCTTATATGTATACTGAAGTGACATTTGACGTTTTAATAGGACTGTTGTTAGATTTTTTAGTTTAAAGATAACCTCAAAATAGATGTCGAGACAGCCACCATACACAATATCTATTAGGTTGCCTTGTGTTAACGTGGATGCTTTTACAGCTACTATGAACTACCTCCGGTTCACAAAAACTTATCGGTTTGTGATACGTATAGTTAAATTTTTAAAATTTAAGCTATCAATATTTTTTTTAATATTTAGATTGGATTCATGAAAATTATATGTGTAGTTGTGTAGATTCATCTCGAAATGTAACTTCGTAATATTATAATTTTATTGGATTTTAAATATATTACAATAGAAAATTAGTGATCAAAGTTGAGTTTTAAAACTATGTCAATATCCAAAACGATAACTATTTATGGCAGAGGGAGTATACACCTAGAATTTTCTTCGTGGTAAGCATGAGAAAGTAGCCTATAGCATCTCATTAAATAATCAGTGTGCAAAGAAACGAAGCATCTAATGATAATCAATAAACAAATTACCGGCACTGCATAATTATAGTTAACGAGAAGAGACGTCCTGGTTAAAAGATTAACCAGCTTTGACCACAGGATCATTGGCTGATAAGATTCGTTTTTGATATATAAAAAAAGAAAGAGATGATAAGTAATTGGCTTTGGGCTTGCACACCACCAACCACCAACCATGAGAGCTATAGGAATCAAGAAGCAGGGGAGTGACGTCAGCACGCAAGCGCCGTGGCGCACTACGACGCTCACTGCCAGCTTGATTCCTCCTCTGCATAAAACCAGGATCCTTATAGAAGCCCGCGTATTATATGCTACACACAATATTCCTCTGTTGTTTTTTTATGGAATCTCTGTACAAGCAGTAAAAAAACATGATGAATTGAGTAAAAAAGGTCAGAATATCCGTGAACAAAAAGGTAGCAGGATATATAGGCATTCTCTACGAGCAAGTGCTCGCAACGTTTTTCAATCTCCCCTTTCAGACCGAATTATCTTCGTGTGGCCAATTAGAAATACAAATAATCCAAAGATGTATTATGGACGCAAAATACGAATGTTCGACAGCATGCTTCACGCAGGAATTTGTGGCAGGAAGGCGTAACTTCGAAGACAACAGTCAATTCTGACATACAATAACTTGTCAAAGTGAACTGAAATAATCAAACAGTGCTCCTCTGACTCTAAATGTAAGTCTTGTCACACACACACACACACACACACACATATATATATATATATATATATGAAAATGATTCCATACTCTGGGTGTACGTACTCCTATCTCTAGTATACAGTTTAAATGATGTTGTTATATATATATATATATATATATATATATATATATATATATATATATATAGGAAGTCTTTTCTCAGACTCCTAGGTGTACATACTCCCACCTCTAATATACCACTTAAACGAACATGTTATATTTTTTTATCACTTTCAATATTATTCAATAATAATTATAAGATACTCAATGTGAGACCCGCTCGAAGAACAGAACCTCCATGTGATTACTGTGCTATTCCTGGATCAAGAGCTAGCACTCACATGTTTACAACAATTGGAAATCACAACCATACATTTTAATAATTAAGTTTAAAACGATTATACAAATAATATTACAACTCGAGAAATATAGCAAGAAAAGAAGCAAGCCTTGTGGTTTACCCATCCAATCCCGCAGTAACCGACTGCATAAACTTGAGATAGAATACGACGAAGAATAATAATCAAGAACTTACGATGAACAACTTGAATCTGCGCTAACTCAACCACCTACATATAATTAGGCAAGGGTGAGTATTTTACATACTCAGCAAGACTTGAGCAAAACCTACAATACATGCAGGCCATTTCAAAGGAGGCTATTACAGTTGATTTGCATAAAGCGAATTTGAACTTGGAAACCAAGTTATTTGCAATCGGAATTTAAAAGAGCAGATTAATTGATAGCAAATAAGTAAAGCATAAATAACACTCACCGTCCTCCATGACGTGAGCGATTTAATCAAACCTTGCCATCGCATGGCATATATCCGATTCTTTGTCCACGAGGCACAATAAATGATTCCAATACTTGCCCACAGGTATAGTATTGGGTCATCTGTGGGGTAAGCTAACTTGTAAAATAAACCCTTTTTGAAAATCAAAGCTAACATTGGAATGACTTCACCGAGTGCTCATGACATGGCCTGCTAATTAATTAGATTTAAACTCTGCAGAGGTGTACAACTTTACCCGCAAGGAATGACCCACCTTTTGCGAGATCACACACGCCCCAATAGGACATTGTGTCCGCCGAGCGATCATACATAGTCTGTTCAGTTACCTAGACATGGCTTTGATCCAGCCGGGACGTTAACCCCGCCAGTAGAACTAGAAACACACACCCAAGCCGTGGGCCCACATTCACACACTCAACACAACGCTTCTAAACACGGCAGGCGACACCGATTGCATTAGCAAGTAGACCTGACCGGAATACCCCGTCAGGGTAGTCCTGACCGGAAAACCTGTGCAAAGCTCCCGCCTACCAATGAGCAAAGCCACATCTAAATAACTTAATAGGCTAAGGCTAACCCGTCCTCACCCTTGTGGTTGCACGGAAATCTCGGATCAATAGCGTCCCATTGCTCGGTCCTTAATTGTGACACGGCGACACTTCACCCTACACTACGTGCAATTCCTTTCGCACAACCGCTATTGCCAATAATCGCCGCATCAAAGCATAGTTTTATTTTGGGTTTTTAAATCAAAGTACCCACAACCAACAGTGCCACTTTCAATGTTTTCAGGAAACAATTATTGATTTGATCATCAGCTATTTTGATTCTAAAGCATGGCTAAGCAGGAATAAAATAAACGCATAAACCCATGATGACATTAAGTAATGCCTATCCTCAATCTATGGTTATCAAGGTTCACATGTCATAAGTATCAAAGGAGGATCACGAGACAACAGGTATAAATACCAATCCACAAAATAGCAATTTACATAAAGTAATCGCATGCATAAAACAATTTGATGCACAAAAGGAATATAAAATACTGGGCTCAATATGGTCAAAGGATGCTTGCCTTGCTTAATTGACGATTACTACGAAGGCGAGGATTTCGGTTGACGACGACGGAGATCAAAGACGTCGGGTTCTACTCGTCGAACAACGGAAAATAACAAAATACTAACTTCAATAAAGGCAACAAGGAAATGAATAGCAAAAGCAGATAAAACTCTGCACAAGAAAAGTGGATTGCTCTTTAATGAATTTATTAATCTTATGTTATGAATTCAAGATGTAAAGATTGATTAGATTGATCATTAGATGCAAGCTTTCAATGATTTGTTATTCATCTTTAATTGACTTTGCTTAGAATTAGCTTTATACAAGTTGAGTCTATGGATTTAGGCTTCAGATGACATTTCCATCATATTCGAGAAGGATCGATACAACAATTTCACAATTAAAGTCCAATTGTTCTTTCTATCGAATTCGTGAATATGCTCATTTAGGTTAGTTAACCTATAAGATTATTATGCAAACCTTAGCAAATTGAGGTTATCTTTTTTGTAATAGGATAGTCTACACCTTGAAGAACACTACCAAGCTAGTTCCATAAGTTTTAGGATTTTGGGCGAGACTATATTCTTATTGCTAAAGTGGTTCATGCTATACTTAAAAACTATACTATTCAAAATCGGCAAGAAAGGGGATTGACAGATTAACGATTAAGGGTTTTAGGCCATTTGGATTAATATGCAAAGCATGATGAAATATGGTTATTTCTTCATAACATGATGACTTACACTTTGTATAATAGTCCTAAGCTAATTCCATAAATTTTAGGCTTTGGCCGATACATCATCTTCATTCTTGAAAAGGCTTAAGTGGCATTGTAGAGTTGACGCTTATTCGAATCGGCCAAAAGGTGAATCAAAAGGGTTAACACTTAAGGGTTTTGATCCGATGAGATAAATAGGCAAACCTTAATGGAATATGATTCTTTTTACAGATCATGGTAGTATAAACTTTGTACAATGCTACCTAACTAATTTCACCTATTTTAGTGTTTAGACGAGTTATTTTATTGATCGCTGAAATGGACTAAATGATCACATTTGAAAACCTTAAATCGGCCAACTTCATATTGTGATTGTGATTACGATATACATGATCTTCAATTCATTTTTCAGATGTCAGCAGGTAGAAATCCTAGAATTGTTTCAAAGCTAGTTTGGCATTATTTTAACTTTAATTGCAATAGATTAACTAGTTACTTATCACTATGACTTACATTTCCTTCCATTAAAAGAATGCTAATTGAGTTTGATTCTAAGTATTTATGCACACATGGGCTCTTCTGTTTCCAGAACCTATTCAAAGAGTTGTTACCATTTTATGAGCTAACAAGCTACTATTCTTATTATTGCTCACACCAAGGTTATCAATATTTGCATAGTAAGCAAATTTAAACATAGATCAAGGGTTATACGCTCTGGCCTATCTGAGCGTCTCATAATTCCGAAGCACATAATCATTTCTCATATGATTTTATAAGTTATATTCTTCGTGTGAGCAATATTGTCCATACTAGTGTGTTCATCCCTTTCTTGATTTCACTAATTGTTCTACAACTCATAAATTGATTATTTTTATATGTTTGAATTCATTCGGACATGAATATTTATTTTATCACTTTAGTTCTTATTATTCACAAGGTTCCATTACAAACCATATTAACACCATAATCAATGTTTAATTTGAATAATAATCTCAGACTCCAAACGTTAAATCTTTCGTATATTTAGATTCATCCGACTTTATATAAATATTCAAATTTATTTCACGGCCTCTAACTAAGAATGCACCACTATTAATATTTGAAGGTAATTCGCCAGAAAACAACTAAAAACTGAAAATGCGCTTTACCCAAAGGAAAACGCTTCGATACCGCTTCTCTGCCGATGGGTCGAAGGTCGAAGGTCGATGGCTCCCTCTTTGCGCAATGGCGAAACGAGGAGGTTAGGGCTCGGCGAAGGGTGCTCCGCGACTTTCCGGCAAGGCGGCAGCAGGGAAGGTGCAGCTTCAGCGAGAGCTCGGTGGTGTAACCGATTCAAGTGAAGAGAGGCAGGCGGGCGCAATGAGTTGAGCGCAGCTCCAATGGCGGACGTGGGAAGACAAGCGGCGTTAGAGATTGAATCAAGAGTGTTTTAAGCTTCATGGGAATCTTGGGGTTCCATTCCTAGGGTTTACTCAGGAGGAGAAGCTCGGGAGCTCTACCCACGGCGACTCGGGGAAGAAGGGCGACTGCATGCTTGTTTTACATGAAGAACTCCGAATCTTTTTGCTGGAACTTGATCAATAGAAGCTCTAGATGGTGTATCCGGAGGAATTTGGGAATGATTGGCTCTCTTGCTTGAATTTTCCTCGCGCTCGAGCCTGGGGTTCTGTTCATGGCGGTTTTAGGCGAGTTCAGGCGTCTCAGCCGAGGAAGAAGTAAGGAAGTGAGGGGAGGTCCTTGCGCCACTGGGGCATGGTTTATAGCCAAGGATTGCGGTGTGGGAGTGGGATTCGTGGCGATCATCGCCGGTAGTGCGCCACTAGCCGGATTTCGTCGATGGAAGAAAGCAGAGAGGAAGGAACGGGTTGGGGGAAGGCTGGCGGGTGGGATCTCGGGTCCGATGTCGATGATGGAGTTCCAACATTGCGCCAACGAACGGAAATTAACAAATGGCCCACACGCGGCGTAACGATTAGATTTCATTTTGTATTTTGATTTTCCTTTTATACCAATTGAAATCTATTATTTTTAATATTTTGTTTTTCAATTGGATTTGATCTCGGGATGCTTCTATAAAATTTTCAAGTCAACATATGATTCCATCATTTTATGTAAATTCGACATTGCGTTATTTTGATTCAAAAGTTATCTTTTCATTTCCTTATGCATAGAATTTCAATTCTTTGGTGAAATGATTTAGTTGAATGATCGGGGTTTTCATGGCAATTTTATAAATTCTTACTTTTTATATTTTTACCTTTTCCTCTTTTCATTCTTCATTCTCATGTTAGATTCTTCATGCAAAGAATAAATCCGAGGAAATCCAAATAGAGCAAATATTGGCAAGAAACTCGAAATAGATATTTTCAAATTCAAAATATTTATTTTTACTTTATTCAATTTTTCAGGATGTTACACTCAAATGCGATATAGTTGGAAAAATTTCATCGAAGCCCTTATATTTTTGCTATATACACTATTCCATATGTAAAAAGAGTGTATATACAAATTATGCTATAAAAAGTGGAGCGTGATGAAATTTTTCGTGGAACTCACTTTGGGGTGTCTTATAATCAGTATTTGAGCATGTTCAAAAGGATAAATAGGTATAACAACATTATTTAAATGGTATACTTGGAGTGGGAGTACGTACACCCAGGAGTATGGAACCATTTTCCTATATATATATATATATATATATGGTGCAAACCACCCTTACCGTGAAAACCACCTGTAAAAGTTTTGAAAAATTCTCAAAATATTAATATATGTAGGAGAGGTGAGCCTCTACAATTTTGCAAAATTTGAAGATGAAACTCAATCGCATTTGAAAGATACGAAAAAAGACAAATTCAGTCTGAATAGTAATTTTTCACTGTTTGGTACTATTCATTTTGCTGTTTGTCTTTTTCATATCTTTCAAATGCGATTGAGTTTCATCTTTAAATTTTGCAGGATTGTAGAGGCTCACCTCCCGTACATATGGTAATTTTTTGAGAATTTTTCAAAACTTTTATAGGTGGTTTTCACGGTAAGGGTGGTTTGCACCACAT
The DNA here is from genome assembly GCA_036346375.1 of Guadua angustifolia. Taxonomy (NCBI): domain Eukaryota; kingdom Viridiplantae; phylum Streptophyta; class Magnoliopsida; order Poales; family Poaceae; genus Guadua; species Guadua angustifolia. Next base: position 1,696,554 of record CM070521.1, on the reverse strand, counting down.
ATGCAGCCATATATATATATATATATCATCATCATGACATATATTTTTGTAATATAAGCTTCAACCATAATAACATATTATAGGATAAATTTGTTATGAGATAAGGAATTCTAACCGTATTCTGTTAGACTCTATTTCTTATTTGTATTGTGTTGATCGTCGTTGCGTAGTTGGTTAATTGCCGGTTGGATATATGATTGATTATCTAAGGACCTGCTAGAATGTTTCATTCTATTTTGAGGGATTGATATATTATATAACTGCTATTGTTCTTTTGTCTACTGAGTGGTTGTCCTCTGTTCTAGAGAGGTCATGCGAAATTTTGTAAATTTCGGTGGCTTAGTTTTAAGCTGGTTTTAAGCGTTTAAAGGTTGATTTCAGTCTTTTCGTAGAGGTGTCATTAGTTATTTAGAGTTTTAGTAGCATCAGTGGCGTGTTTGGCGTCGGGGTGTTACAGTGGACATCCCTGGATCCCTGTAACAGCAAGAAGAAAAAAGCTGGGGGGCTCAACCCACTGAGCTACTGGTATCATCCTAGTCTATATTAGTAGAGGCAAAAGTGACAAGGATCTGACCTTAGCACAATCTTAACTAGCAAACTATACTACATTTGAGATAGCAGGCTATCAATTTTTATCAGGCCACTACATCCACCAAACAGTCCTTCCCTGTAATTTCCCCCCAAAAAAAACAACATAGATTATGTCTCTATATCGCACGAGACTCAAAACATAAATTTGGGGCTTCACTTAATTCAACTCCTCTTGAGTAAGCAAGCTAACAGTCCTAATCAGATGGGGAGCTGAAATTCTTTTCCTAATTTTAGGATGAACACATTCAAAGAAAAACAAGGGTTTATATTTGGTCCATCAACAAATTAATAACTAGTATTAGCTTATTAAGGTACCTAAGTGTAGAACCACTCAACACTTCTGCGAACTTGAGCAACTTGGAGTTTGCACAGGAAAAGAACATGTATATAATGAGCATGATGTGTGGAAAGCATGTATATAATGAGCAGGATGTGTGGAAATTTTTGGTCTGATCTTAATTTTGAGAGATAAGCATATCTAGCAGTCTCAAATTCACAATGACACCATCAGGGGAAGCAAAGACTGCAATAACATTGAGATTAAGGGCACCTATTAATTGGCATTGTAATTGCCCCAGGGGTGTTTCTTCAGAACCCATCATGCCAGAAATTTTGTAGGCAAGAAAAGCACCAGATTGTTGCTTATCATTTCTCGTTTTCAGTTTGTTTACGTATCAATGGGAATGTGCCACGTACTGTAAGATATAAAAGAGAAACACTGCAAATTCAGTGAGCGTTGGCTATTGAAGTTTCAGTTATTGGACGCCTCATAAACTGTAGTTAATAACAGAACCAACGTTCACTGCCAGTCCGCCTGTGTTTGTTGCCCGTTACATTTAATGAGAGTTTAGTTTACTGTAACCTTAAAGATGTAAAAGGATGTATAAATTTATGTCAGTGCTTAATTTTCTCTTGTTTAGCTTTTGCACACACAATCGATGGGGAGAATGTTTCAGACAAAGGTACAAAAATTGGTGAGAGTTTTGCCTTGTTAAGTGTACTTGAAAAGTAAAGGAAGTACCAGGTTTTATTTCTCAATGCAAGATATATTCTTAGTGTTTATAAGATCAGGCGGTGAACAAAAAAGCAAAATGAGTCAGCATTTCTGTTATGAAAAATCGGAAGGTACCAGAGATGAGACTTCCCAGCAACCAATATACATGCTGCTAGTCTTCCCCCAAATCAAAACTTCATTCCAAATTTAATTTCTTTTCCCAATTTCCCCAAGCAAGTAGATATCACAAAGATAATATAGAGGCCAAAGAATTGAAAATAACCTCACATTACTGACAAATCTTTGCAACCCACCTCATAAGAAACGCTACATCCTAGAGGAAGCTGCTAATATCTTCGGCAGCAAACGACAAATTGTAGCAGCTAATGCCGGATTGCTGATGAAAGACTAGACTGCAAGCCAAAACTAAATGGAGTCATTCATCACGGAAGCTGTGATACTAAACAAGCAAGCTAGATCAAAGGGTACAATGCTTAGATAAAGTGAACTATAGTCAAGAACAACACCTTGGATTTGTGCGCACACCTTGGATTTGCAAGCAGTAGTCGGCAAATGAAGCAGCAGGTTGCGAGCAGTAGTCGACAGACTTGTGGTGGCGTGGCGCCTTCTCAGGCCGGCAGGAGGCAGAATGACCGGCGGCAGAAATGGCGGGCGCGCTAGTCCACGACGGCGGCACTACACGGCCATGGTGCCCTTGCGACCACCGCGGCTAGATGACAGCGAGGCAGCGAGGGGGTAGATCCGCCTGACAGGAGGCCCGAGAGCCTAGAAATTTTAGATCTGGTTAGTGAGGCGGAGGCGGAGCCGAAGGAGGAGGTGGCCGGTGAGGTAGAGGTGAAGTGTCGAGCAGATTGAAGGCAGCCGGGCGGGAGCGACGGAAGTCTCTGTGAGGATGGGGTGGGGGAGCAAGGTGGGGACGCGGCAGAGGGATAGCGTGGCGGCCGGAGCTGGGCGAGTCGAACGGATGGAGAGAGCGAGTTGTGTGGCGGCGCTATGAGGGAGAGAGTGATTTCGTTGCGGCGCTAGCTGTGAGGGATCAGAGAAGGAGGTGCTCGATCGATTGGATTAACCTAGCTAGGGCGACCACACTGGTCCGCGCACGTATCACCAATTTTTTTTTGTTCGTGCGCCTATTTTTGCCGCCTTCATTGTATATGAGTTTTGCCGACATATAGACTTTTGCCAATAGATAAACTTTTGCCGACAGATAGACTGATAGAAATATTTGTCATTGCCGACAGATATGTTGTCTCTAAAACTATATATATTTACCGACACATAGTCTGTCCGTAATTACAGTAATACCGATGGATTAACTATTGAAAATATTTACCGACAGATAGTTAGATGGTAAAAGCATATTTTTACCTACAGAGATCTGACGGGAATTTTGTGTCATGGTGTAGTGAAATAACAAACTTTAATTAGGGCAAAAGGAAAATTGATAGAAAAGTAAATAAAGACTTGCTACAGATAGCTGATGTATTTTAGGGTTGGTTTGAATAATTCCATGTTCTCATGTTTTAGTCGTTAAAATGTATACATTCAAGTTACTAGCAGTTTGAATGACACATGCTTTCTTTTATGCATTATTTATTCTTGTTTTACGAATTCATGAAGTTAAAATTATGTATTCTATTACTTCTAATATCGAATTCAAGATGCAAAAATTATTTGGACTAATAAAATTAATCATTAGTTACAGGGTTCATAAATTTTACTATTCACAATGTTTTTGGTAACCTTATCACTTAAGGGTTTTGCTCTATCAGGATTCAGATGCAAAGCAAGATGAAATAGGAATATTTTCCTAGATTATTGTAGACCATAACCTAAGAATCATTTTTAGACTGTTCTTCATAGAATTCGTATTTAAACGAGTTGTTTTGCGAGCTGCTAAATAGGCTTAGGTGGTCACATTGTATTATGAATGAATAGTTCCTTATCTTTGATTTATTTTGTATAGAATCGGTTTCGCATAAGTTAGATCTATTGATTTAGGCTACCGGTCTCATTTTCATGATATTTGAGAAGGTTCTGGTGATACAAATATCATATCCATTGATTCCTCGTTTATAGTTAAAGTTTGTTCCTTCATATAACGGATCACTGAAATGTGAATACTTAGGCTTATTGAGCTAACAAGATTAATATGCAAAGCATGTTGAAGCAAGATTCTTTCTTTAGAATATTGTAGTATAAACTTTTTAGAGTGTTTCTAAACTAGCTTTATAAGTTTTAGCATTTAGACAAGTTATTTTATCTGCTGTTGAAATAGCCTAAATGGTCGCAATAGTAACATTAAATCGAGTTGGATTCCATTTTGAGTTGCGACTACATTATACATGATCATTCATTTATTTTTTTGGAATTAATAGGGGGCAACCCTAGGTGGGTTTTAAATTTGGTTTTGCATTATTTTGATTTCAATCGCGATAGGTTATATATTTATTTATCATAATAATCTATTTTTTCCTTTTATTAAAAGAATGAAAACTAAGTTTGATGCTAAATATTTTTACATACATGGGCCCTTACTGACTCCAGAAGCTTATATAAAATATTTCATTATTTTATGAGTTGTCAAGTTCTTATTTTCATTAATGGCCATATTAGGGTTTACTAATGATTGCAAAGAAATTAATTTAAACATAGATAAAAAATTAAATGTTTTGCATATTTGACTTTCCCATGGTTTAAGAAGAACATAAATATTTATTTTATTATTTTATAAGTTATGTTTTTCATATGTACAATAATGTCCATAATAGTGTGTTTATCTTATTTGTAATTTTAATAATTGTTTTATGACTTAAAAATTGAATATTTTTGTATATTTGAATTAATCCTGGTCTTATAACCATATAAAATTTTATTTTATTATTTTAAGGTTTATTGTGCATAGATTTAATATAAAGGCCATATTAAGGTTATTAAAAATATTTAATTCAAATAACTCTTCTGTGTTTTAAAATTTAAATATTTTTGTATATTCTAAATAAACATGATTTTATATGAATTTATGATTTTTTTTCATCTTATTTGGATTAAGTGTGCAGAAAATATTCAAGATTGATCATCAATCGGCTAAGAAAATTACTGGAAAAATTGGAAATACGTTTTCAGAATGGAGAGGCGTCTTACCCTTGAACTGGCGCTGCTTGCGCTGGCTGACAAGCGGGACCCACTCGGCAGTGACTCCCGAGCAGAGGTTTGGCTAGGGCTCGCCGGCGAGAGCACTCCGGCGAGTTTCCAATGACGGCGAGGGTACGGGAAGATGAAGCTCGACGATATGCAGTAAATTATGGAACCAATTCAGCCAGAAGCGGAGCAGGTTGGTGCGCCATCGAGCTCGAGCGGCAGCCATGGCGGAGGCTAACCGGAGAAGATGAATCACCACGAAAGAGATCGAATGGGTAGCCAGATAAGCATTACGGGATGCTAGAGACTACATTTTTGTGGTTAGTTCGGCTGGAGAAGCTTCGGGTAGGGCTGCCACCGTCGGCCGGCCATGGAGAAGATGAACAATGGTGGCGGCTTTATTTTGCATTAGGGGAATCAAAAGTTTTTGGCGGATTTTATTCCTTGTGAGCTACTGATGCTACTGCTTGAGTTAATTGGAATTTGGTTGATAATTGGACTTGATTTGGTGTTTGAGCTGAGCTCTGGTATTTCGGCAATGGCGGCAAGGGAGTGAGAATTCGGGCGCCTGGCTGGAAGAGAAGGAGTGAGAGATGAGGGGAAGATGGTACGCGGTCTCAATCGATCACTGGACGCTATTTATAGTGGCGGGAAATGGATGAACTAGGCTAGGACCAGATAAACTCGGTCCCAGCTGAGTTCGTCACCAGTTCTTGCGACGCGGCACAGGGAGGAATGGGCGAGCTACGGGAAATCCGGAGAGGGCTGCGGCGTGGCAACGAGATGATGAAGCGAAGGACCTTAGGTGGCGCGGAAGAACAGACCGGATGACGCGAGCTATGTTAGCGCTATGCTGGATTGCTATGAGGATCAGCGACTGAATTTGTGAGCAGAACGTGGTTTCGGACGAGCTACAGTAACCTGACGAAATTCAGAGGAACTGGAAAACAAGAAATCGAGAGAACACGAGCGATTGTGGGCGCAACCTAACTCATGCTGCTTTTTCGCTTTTTTCATATTAATAGACGCACACCTTGACAACCGTTCTAGCTACAAAACTGGACGCGATTTCAGCCACTCGCCACTGCCCTGCATGCGCGAACTGAATGCTGAAGAACCGGTCCTCTCTAACCTGAAACACGCACACCACCTCACCACGAACTCAGCGCAGTTCAGGTGGCTTACAACTAAAGAAAGAACAAAACGCCACACACACGCACTTACATTTGCACGGGATTACCGACTAACATATCACCCCCTAATCTCGCTGCAAATTCACCACCCCAAGCTGTTGCCTCAATTCAGTAAACCTGACTCGACCCAATGCCTTTGTCAGTATATCCGCTAACTGCCATCAGTTCCCACATGATCTACTTCCACTTTTCCCTCGTCTACACAATCTCGAATGATGTGAAATCGAGTGTCAATATGTTTACTCCTCTCATGATGTACTGGATTCTTACTGAGGGCAATGGCCGATTTGTTGTCAACTAACAGCTTTTCCTTTGACGCCTCTTTCCCTGTCAGTTCGCCAAGAACTCTGCTGAGCCATATCCCCTGACAAGCTGCTGCTGCACTTGCTATATATTCAGCTTCACAAGATGACAGAGCTACAACCTTTTGTTTTTGAGAGGTCCAGCTGATTAAACTCGAACCAAGGAAGAACACATACCCACTAGTACTCCTCCGGTCATCTATGTCCCCAGCGTGATCACTATCACTGAACCCTATCAGCCTGCACTCTCCATCCTGCATCTTCTTGTAGCAACAACCGTAGTTGATTGTGCCTGCAACATACCGAAGTATTTGCTTCACCGCTGCCCAGTGCCTTGTCGTAGGAGCCTCCATGTACCTACTCACAATGCCGACTGCATAGGCTATGTCAGGCCGTGAATTAACAAGGTAGCGCAGACTGCCAATCATACTGCGGTACCTTGTAACATCCACAGGCTCACCTTCACCTTTCTTGCTCAATTTGAGTCGGTTTTCCATTGGAGTGTGACACTGGTTACATCCAGTCATTCCTGCAATCTCTAGGATCTTATCAACATGTGTTGGTGTTACGAACTCAACCGCCGGTGTACGCGAAGCTAGTGTTGGTGATGATGCCCCCTGCGTTGAAGACCATGAGCTTGTAGCTGAAGGTGTCGATGCCGGCGTGCCCGATGCTGATGACGGAGTCTGAGGATCGAATGCGTTACCGCACTTGCGTTCACCCCCGACCACAGTATAAAACTCGACGTTGAACGTGGCTGGCGACGAGTTGTCACCGTTCTCCTCCCTCCAATTCCACGCGCAGTGCTCTTCGAACACCACGTCGCATGAAATATGCAGCTTCTTAGCCACAGGATCGTAGACCCTATAGCCTCGATCTGTTCCTGTTTCATAGCCCAGAAAAACCATGGGTACAGACCTGTCCGTGTGCTTGTCGACGCCGGGACCGACACGCTTGACATGGGCGACACATCCAAACGTGTGCATGTGATGGACCGAGGGCTTCCGCTTGTACCAAGCTTCATATGGCATCTTCCCTTCTAGACTTCTTGTTGGCGCCCGATTCAGGATGTACACGGCAGTTTTCACCGCTTCACCCCAAAACTGTGCCGGCATGTCCTTGCTCTTCAGAAGACAGCGCGCCATCTCCACCACCGTGCGGTTGCGTCGCTCGACAACACCGTACTGCTGCGGTGAGTACGGCGCGGTGGTGAAGTGCTTGATTCCGTGCTCATCGCAGTACGCCTCGAACTCCAGTGAGTTGAACTCGCCGCCGCGATCGGACCGGAATGCTCTAAGCCGGCCCCTAATCTCGCTCTCTGCCATAGCCTTGACCTTCTTGAAACATTGGAATGCCTCGGCCTTCGTTGTAAGCAGCTCCAGCCACATGAATCGGCTATAGTCATCGATGATCAGAAGAAAGTAGTCCCGATGGATTTCCTGCAGAATTTTATCAAGTTTTTTGGGAAATTATAAAAGGGGACATGATGGATCTTTTTAATGAATTTTATGAAGATTGTTTACCATTATTCAAACTCAATTTTGGTATTATTACTCTTCTTCCAAAAGTTAAGGAGGCGACCAGAATCCAGCAATATAGACCTATTTGCCTACTTAATGTTAGTTTCAGAATTTTTACCAAGGTTGGAACTAATAGACTCAGAGAGTTCTTTGGGAATGTAGTAAGACCGTCCCAAACGGCTTTTTATGCCGGGTCGAGAATATAATGGAGGAGTAGTCATTTTACATGAGACTATTCATGAATTACACGTTAAGAAACTTAATGGTGTAATTTTCAAAATTGATTTTGAAAAAGCCTATGATAAAGTTAATTGGTCTTTTCTTCAACAATCATTACGTATGAAAGGTTTCTGTCCAAAGTGGTGCAAATGGATTGAAAATTTTGTTTCTGGTGGTAGTGTGGGTATCAAAATTAATGATGATATTGGACGCTACTTTCAGACAAAAAAAGGGCTTCGGCAAGGTGATCCCATGTCGCCTATTCTATTTAACATAGTCGCCGACATGCTTGCTATTTTGATAAAGAGAGCAAAAGAAGATGGCCAGATAAAATGGGTCATTCCCCACCTTGTAGACGATGGTTTGTCCATTTTGCAATATGCAGATGATACCATTTTGTTTATGGATCATGATTTGGAACAAGCTAAAAATATGAAGTTATTGCTTTGTGTTTTTGAACAATTATCTGGTCTAAAGATAAACTTTCATAAAAGTGAAATTTTTTGTTTTGGGGATGCCAAACGATTTGAGGGTGATTATACTGAGTTATTTGGTTGTGAAGTTGGTGCATTTCCTTTTAGATATTTAGGGATACCAATGCATCACCGTAAGCTCCGTAATATAGATTGGAGTGCAGTTGAAGATCGCTTTAAGCGGAAATTAAGTACTTGGAAGGCTAAGCTTTTGTCCTCTGGGGGACGATTGGTTTTATTAAATTCAGTGCTTAGTAGTTTACCGATGTTCATGATGTCCTTTTTTCTGATTCCAAAGGAAGTTTCAAAAAAACTAGACTATTATCGATCAAGGTTTTTTTGGCAAGGAAATGGTATCTGAAAAAATATCATCTTGCTAAATGGGACATCCTTTGTCGTCCTAAAGATCAAGGTGGACTTGGTATTACAAATCTCCTTATCAAGAATAGATGTCTTTCGAGTAAGTGGTTATTTAAAGCGCTTAATGAAGATGGAACTTAGCGATCATTGCTTACGAATAAGTATCTGAAATCAAAGACCTTGTCACGAGTTCAAATTAAACCCGTGACTCACATTTTTGGAAGGGTCTTTTAAAAGTCAAGGACCGTTTCTCGGTTGTGGGACTTTCAATATTAAGAATGGTTCACAAACTAGATTTTGGGAAGATGTTTGGGTGGATAGGAGACCTCTTAAGGAGCAATTCCACGATCTCTATAGTATTGTTATTACTAAGCACATAAGCGTGGCAAAGGTTACGAGTTAGGTGCCATTAAATATTCGTTTAAAGAGAGCATTACGGGGTGACAAATTAAAACATTGGCATAACATTGTAGCTAAAATAGCTCATGTTCAGTTATCAAGAGAGAAGGATATTTTTATTTGGAATTTTCATACCCATGGACAATTCTCGGTACACTCAATGTATCAACATCAGTTGAACCAGGGAACTCCATTTTCCCATAAATTCATTTGGAATTTGAAGATTCCACTCAAAATTAAAATTTTCCTTTGGTACCTTCAGCGAGGAGTTATTTTGACGAAAGATAATTTGATTAAGCGAAACTGGGTGAGAAATCAAAAGTGTTGTTTTTGTGATTGCAATGAAACGATTCACATCTTTTCTTTGATTGTCGATGTCGACCTATTTGGAGAATAATCCATATAGCTCTTGGGTTGAATCCACCTGTTTCTATAACTCATATGCTAGGGAACTGGCTCAGTGGTATAGAAAGAAAAATGAAACATCAGATTTTGATGGGTGTGGCTGCTATTTGTTGGGCCATCTGGTGTTGTCGTAATGATACTGTGTTTCAAAACAAACGATACTCTTCTTTTATGCAGGTTGTCTTCAGGGGAACCTATTGGATGCGATTCTGGGCGTTGTTGCAACGTGAGAAAGCAAGGGAGAACATTCGTTCTATATGCACAAGATTGGAGATTGTTGCAATGGAGTTTTTTGCCAAGAACGGATGGAATATTTACAATAGGCTTTGCTATCCTTAATTTTATGTTGTTTCATCATTCATGTAATTTTGTATCCCTTTAATTTCAGCTGATAGCTGAACAATTTGTAATAAGACCCGGCTGTGTGCTTTTGCAGAGGCCGGAGTTAATTCCATTGTCTAAAAAAAGAGTGCTTGGCCGAATCTGTCCACAGAGGTCTGCGTGGAACAGATCCAGACCGCGTACACTCTGTCGTCCCGCCACTTGTGGGAATGGCACTCGGTGTTATTCGCCTAGCGCACACCCGTCGCAGAACTCTTCGACGCGATTGATCGCCGGCAAACCCTCCACCATGTTCTTCAACCCAAGCTCCCAAAGAGACCGGAAGTTTAGATGGCCGTAACAGGCATGCCACAGCCATGCATGGTCATTAACCTTGGCCACCAAGCACACTGGTGCGGCGAGCTGGGTCTTGAGCAGGTACAGCCGGTTGCTTGTGCGTGGTGCTCAAGCAAGCAGTGTGTGCTCGCCATCAAACACATTGCAGATCCCGTCCTTCAGCACCACCTCGCACCCCCCCCCCCTCTTCAAGTTGACCCAAACTCACAATGTTACTCTTCAATTTTGGTATAAAGTATACTTCTGAAAGCACCTTTTGGCCATGGTTCTTCGACTGCAGCACCACTGAGCCGATGTCGTGGATGTCGACGATGGAGCCGTCGTCGAACCATACAGTGCCGCGCACACTGTTGTCGAGAGTCACCAGCGCAGCCCTACAACCTGTCATGTGATTGCTCGCACCTGTATCGAGCACCCACGTGTTATCGTCGTCGATGTCTTCCGGCACCACCGCCTCCTCATTCAGGTGCACCACCTGCGACGTCGTCCGCGTGACCACACTAGTCGCGGCGAAGAACACTGCTGGCTACTGCACCTCGGCCTTCGCCACATGCGCCTCCTCCCTGCGTTCCCGCTTTGGCCTCTTGCACTCCTTCGCCCAGTGGCCATAGATACCGCAATTGCAACACTTTCCACGTCGTGCCCTTGGATGTCAACTTCACGGCCATCAGACCGCGCTCCGCCCTTCGCCTTGCCTTGACTGCTTGAACTCGCCTTATCACCGCTTGACGACGACAATTTGGCCGAGCACATGCGGTGTGCTTATACCGCCACCAATCTTCTTCAAAGCGAGGAGCTTGCCGCGCTTTTCGATGGATTTAACTCGACGTTGACCCGTTCTTTAGCCACGCGCAGCTGCCCAACGAGTTCCTCCACAAACATCGTCTTAAGATCGAGCAGTGTCTCGATCGAAAGTGCTATCTGTGAGTATCGCTGTGGCACAACGCGTAGGATTATCTTCACGATACGTACCTCCTCCACTGTCTCGCCTAGAGAATGAAGATTGCTTGCCAGCCCGGAGATGTGCATGGCAAAATCATCAACTGACTCGCCATCCTTGAAGCAGATGTTCTCAAATTTTTGCATTAGCCACTGTGCATTTGCTTCTTGGACGCGAGCGACGCCCATGCGCATTTCCCGGATCGCCTCCCACGCCTCTTTCGCCGTCTTCTTGACTGCAAGGGTCAATTGCATCTCCGCCGGCACCGCGCGAAGGAGAGCTACCAAGGCTAGCCGGTCCTCACGACGCTCGACGTTAGTGCTCTTGATCGCCTCCCACAACCCTTGTGCCTCCAAATTCACCTGCATCACCAGCTGCCACTCGTGGTAGTTGGTTCTCGTCAACTCGAGGTAGATGACCGACGTGCCCACCTCCTTCACAACGTGTTCCACCACGACCTCGCGCGCGGCACCGCCTGTGCTGAGGATCATGTGTGGTGGAATCGGTGGAGTCGAGCCATTGTCACCAGGGAGGCCATCATTGCCTCCGTTACCACCGTTTTCGAGTTCGTCGTCCTCCATTGCAACCTCCCGGGTTTTAAACGAGGCTTTGATACCACGTGTTAGCGCTATGCTGGATTGCTATGAGGATCAGCGACTGAATTTGTGAGCAGAACGTGGTTTCGGACTAGCTACAGTAACCTGACGAAATTCAGAGGAACTGGAAAACAAGAAATCGAGAGAACACGAGCGATTGTGGGCGTAGCCTAACTCATGGTGCTTTTTGGGTTTTTCATATTAATAGACGCACACCTTGACAACCGTTCTAGCAACAAAACTGGACGCGATTTCAGCCACTCGCCACTGCCCTGCATGCGCGAACTGAATGCTGAAGAACCGGTCCTCTCTAACCTAAAACACGCACACCACCTCACCATGAACTCAGTGCAGTTCACGTGGCTTACAACCAAAGAAAGAACAAAACGCCACACACACGCACTTACATTTGCACGAGATTACCGACTAACAAGCTACAGAGGCTGCTCGGGTTGTTGCTCAGGGGCGCAAGACCGGAGGAAGAAGATGACAGGGAGTGGGATGCTGGTGTGTGGGCCTAATCAGGAAGTGGTACCCACCTGGAAGTGAGAGACAAAGGGGCAGCGAAACTCAAGAATAGGTAGCAGGCTGAGCCGAATAGGTTTTTAATGGATTGGTTTTGCGTCGCATTAAAATTTATGATAATTTTTCTGTGAATGGTTTGTCAGTTATATAGTTACTGTAGAAATTTCAGTCAAAAATACTATTCATAGAATTTATAAAAATTCTGACAAGACGCCCTGCACAGTTTTTAGATTTCTGTTTTTGATTTATCAAAGAGTTTAAATCTTCTTGGAACTTTTTAAACCTTTTATATGAGTTTATCCGGATCCAATTATTCTTCAGTAAAAATTTTAGATTTAAATATTTTGTATTTAATTTATTAAAATTCTTACATTCAGATTACTAGATTTTTAATCTCTCGATTTTGAATTTTCAAATATCACAAAACAATTTATTAATTTCTGAAATTTTTACTGTATATTAATATTTTACTCCCGAATAAAATATAAAATTTTAATCCGGAGATAAGTCATTATTATGTTTATTAAATTCTGACAATTGCACTGTTGCTAGTCATGGTTCAATAAATGAGTTTGTATTTCATGCATATTTGTTGGATATGACATTTTAAAATTTAAAATTGGGGTTACAGGGTATTCTTAGGATTATCCAGGATTTTGGAATTTTATTTACTTAATATTTTATTTTTTTGTTATCGTTCTATTACTTGAAAACACTTTTCCAATGAGGCAAAAATCAAGAAAATCCAGGAAATTCAGATAAAGCATCAATAAATTCAAGTAGAGGTTTACGATTTAATTTATCATTATATTTTGCATTTTGTGTTAAGGAGAAACTGAGATTAATGTAATAAAATATTTTCTTAGGATCCAAGGAAATTTCAGATTAATTGAAATTTCAAATTAAATTTTATTTTCAACTCATTTTCATATTTTGATTGATTTTAAGTTTTATTTTGCAGTTCATCCTTTGATTAAGATTTGTTTTTAAGATATTGAATAAGAAGATGATATCTTTAACTCATTTTCTTAATTTCAATTAAAGATTTTATCCAATTTCATTTTTAAATTTTAAATTTTCTTATTTTGAAATTTTCTGGATGTTACACACCTCCTCCAGATGATTCAGCGTGTGTAGTGTTAGGATCATAGTCTTCGTCATCATCACATCTCTCAAAAAGTTCATCACATAAAGCACTATCTTGGATGAAGTTATGAAGAGCCATACAAGCAATAATAATTTGTGTTTGGTTGCCTATGTTGTAACTTGGCATAGCTAGCAAAATTCGTCATTTCATTTTCAGCATGCCAAATGAACGTTCAATCAAATTTCGAAGGGAGGAGTAAGCATGATTAAACACCTCATATTTGCCACTTGGTTGTCGACCCCGTCGAAATTCCGGTAGATGATACTTTTGACCCTTATAAGGAGCTAGATAACCCTTTCGATTGGGATATCCCGCATCAACAAGATAATATTTTCCTATATATGAAAAATGAAAGTTTTGATGATCCAAATAGAGAATGTCATCATATAAATTAATATACTTTTGAAAGAAGAAAATTACCGTCGGGAGGATATGAAAACTGATTTGAATACTTGTCCAAAGTATCATTGAATATCTTTGTGTCATACGCCGAACCCGGCCATCCGACAATAACAAAGGTGAACCTCATGTCAAAATCACATACCTCCATCACAGGCATCTAATTGTTTGTCTCAAAAGCGATAGCTTTTTTTTCTTTTTCAGTCGTTTGGGATATTGGTCTGTTCTAAGTCATCACCCGATGGAGCTCGTGGAGCTAGTACGGTACCATATCTTCGTCCATCCCTTTTCGATTTGACGCTTACGATCATCCATTCGTATCTGGCATGTAGGTGAACAGTTCTGTTACGAAAAAGATCCCAGTAGAACTCCATGACATTCAACGTAAGCAGCTTCTTCTGCCTTGTATCGAGCTTGCATCAGTACCTCCGGATCGAACACGCCTGGTAATTGGTAAATAAGACTAACCAAACTCTCGCCTTTTAATCGCTGTGATCAGACTGATGCTGACATTCTTATGATTTGTTTTCCATGCTTATGGTTTTGTTTGTTCAGTGAGCCCGTGAGCAAGGATATATATTCCCTCTGTGCAGCATTCCGAAATATTAAAGTACCTAGCTAGTAGTAATTGCTTAGGGCGGCATCAGATAATTTCTGCACCATTACATAGAATAACAGCATGTGCACTATTCTCTCAGGTATTGTTCAGCGCGAACATAGACGCTTGGGTCATGCTTTCATGACTGTTACTGAATGCGGTATGCTTTTTTTAAAATGAAAAATATTTACTCCCTTCGATCATAAAAAAAGTTGTAGAAATGTAATATTATGATATATCCAAACCATATGATTTAAACAATATCTTTAGTCAAAGTTAATAGGGTTTGACTGCACGTATTATAGAGCGCCACTCTTTTGTGACTAGTGGAAGTATAATTCAGGACCTTTGGAAAATACTACCATATATGCAAACAAAGAAACATGACTTAACCGAAAGGGGCCTCGAATACAAACAATTTAAGTCAAAGGATATGTACAATAAGCACCAGAGCTTAGACCGGAACTTTGCTCAATCCTGAGATGGCTCCTCCAACTCCATGAAGCTTGCATTTCCACAATACGAACTGTTCGACCTCTCCGTTTCTGTTGATCAATGCCACGCTTTTGTACTCTGCTGTGCCGTAAGTCCTATGGCACGCTTGCTTAAAAAAGCGGGTAATAGCTCTGCAGAATTGATAAAGTCAGCATCTGGTTAGCTCGCATTCTTGTACTGTTCAACAGCAGGGTAATCTGTCTGAAAAAAAGTACTGCGCAACTGTGTAAAACAAAACAAAGAGCTGAATATATGTTATTAGTGTCGTTGAACCTATCATGGCATGGGATACACTCTCTCTGTTTTCTTTACTGCAACATAATTCCCGTACTCTCTCTGTTTTTTTAACAACCAGAAATCTCCTTTAGAATAGAATAATAATCTCAGATTAGTCCGTCTTCAGAAATGGAAAGTGGAATTGGCTGATATTGTTTAGGCATCTAATTAGTTAACTAATGCACGCGACAGAGATCGGTAAGCGATTTTTGTTGCCTCTGGTGTAGTTTTCCGCTTATCTTTTGTTTTCAAAATAAGTAGAACAGAGTCCTCTATGAACCAAATGGTAATATGAGAAAAGACATAGTGGTATAAAGAAAAACTTGGAGGGCGAATTTATATAAGATAGCTTGGCATTGCACTTACTATTTTTTTGACGTGGGCGAGCTTCATCTTGTTCTCGTTTGATTCACACCACTTCTTTAGTTCAGGGTTTTCTGAAATTTGTAGCACCTTGAGCTTGGTGAGTTGTTGTATACACTGCGGCAAAGACTTGATGCTTCTGCATACATGGATAATGAGGATTTCAAGGGAGGGGAGGTGGCCCAGCCATTCCGGCAGCACTGTTATGCCATTGCAATGAAACAACCATAGCGATTGGAGGGAGACAAGGTGCCACATGCTCTCTGGCAAGCTCGCCAAATAACCACAATGGAAGAGTTTCAACTGTCGGAGGGTTGGGAGGTGGTGAAGGAGCCTCCACATACCCACAGGCACTTTGCTGCACTGAACGTGCAACGTGGTGCCTCGAGTATCAGAAGGGGAATGGCTGATGTGTTCTCCCTCACTCCATGATGATATCACCTCATCACTATTCCGTTTTATCCACCTGCAAAATATTGGTGGGCGTGGTGTCAACCGCAACTTTGAGCAATCTGATATTTCCAATGTGTGAAGTTTAGGGAACATGAACTCCGCCATGCCGTCCTCTCCGCAATATGTTGTGTTCCACTCTTCCAGCTGTTCCATATCACGCAATGTGAACAACAACTGAAGGAATGCTCCTTTCCCACCACAGAAATCTCCGTCGATTTTTTTAATGCTGTGCAGCCTCTCGAGATGTAGCTCATCCAGGTTTGGTAACTGTCCGAGTGGTGGCAGGTCGCTGCACCTCGGCATATTCTCCAGATTAATTTTAGCAAGACGAGGGAGGTAATGAGAAATTCCCATGAGCCAGGTAGGAAAGCTTATACTACTATAACCATCTAGCTTCAAGTACTGTAAACCTCTTGGTGGCACTAGTTCTCCCAAAACATCCTTGTCGTCCAGAAATCGATCATCATCCGAAGTCCATTCAAGCTTCAACTGTGAAAGACTTTGTCTGTCTATCAATTTAACTTTATGTGCTTCTTCAAGAGAACTTACATCTTCAAGACAAGATATTTTCAACTCATTGAGATTTACCTCCTCAAGCTGTTGGAGTTTACTGCAAGTGTTGACATCAGAAACCATGACAAGTTGTAATGAGACTGAATTATTCTTGTGCTGAGAATCCCCGGGAGCACAATCCCCGTACCTCTGCAGAATTGATAAAATCAGCAGCTGATTAGCAAGCATTCTAGTTCTGGTAATGTACCATAAATAATTATGTACCTCTGAAAAACAGAAAAAAAGGGACGAATATATGTTACTTTGTGTTCGCTCCAGTAATAGTATATGTTGATGATCAGGACCTAGGGTCCTCTATCGAACTTATGGGGAACTTATGGGAAAATAAAATATGAGAGCACGATCAACTTGGGACTTTATTGTCGTGGATAGAAATAATGTTAATGAATGAGATTATAGTCAAATTATTTAATTTTGGGCATGAAGGCCTCTCTATTTATGCCCACCTAAGAGGTGGTAGTTAATAGTACTATAGGTGTTTTGACCAATAATTTCTATTACAATATATTTATAGAATCCAATAAAATTATAATATTATGAAAGTACTTTTCGAGACAAATCTACACATATGATTTTCACGTATCCAATATAAATATTTAAAAAGATATTAACAGTCAAAACTTCAAAAGTTTGACTGTACATATGTCCAAAACGACAACTATTTATGACCGGAGAGAGTATGCTATAACCACTCTCATGTTAATCATGTGGGAAACTACCTTGTCTTCCGAGCAATTTACCTGGCTAGGGCTTATAAAATCATATGACTGGTTGTTACTGTCCAAGACTGGTCAACTCTTGGTTTTAATTGGTCGTCATGGTTTTGACCCGTTTATTACTAAAGGGAATAAGATCTCTATCGAATTGTGGTCGTAAACATAACCGTTATGTTAAGTAGGCATACTCTTTAGAGACTTTGCTGTAAAATGTTGATTTGGTCAATTGTGCACTTACCTTATGTCTGATCTGGGCAAGTTTTATCTTGTTCTCCTCTGATTCACACCACTTTTTTAGTTCATAGTTGCACTCAATTTCTAGCCTGTTGAGCATAGTGAGTTGTTGTACACATTGCGGCAAAGACTTGATGCTTTGGCAGTTGTATATCTCGAGGCTTTCGAGAGAGGTGAGGTCGCCCATCCATTCCGGCAGCACCGAAATGCTGTTGCAACTCCACAATTCTAGTGATCGGAGGGAGGTAAGGTGCCGCAAAGACTTCATGCTCTCTGGCAAGCTTGTCAGATAATCACAATCTCTGATTACAAACTTTCGGAGGGCAGGGATGTGGTGAAGCAATCTCCACTTGTCCTTTGGCACTTTGCTGTTGTAGACTTTCAATATGGTGGTGGGAGTAGAGGAGGAAATGCTGATGTGGTCTCCCTCACTCCATGACGATATTACTTCGTCGCTGCTATTTATGTCCCATCTAGAAAATATTGGTGGGCATGGTTTTACCCTCAGCGAACCGCAGTTCCTTATCAACAGTGTATCAAGCGTAGGGAACATGAACTCCATGCCATCCTTGCCACTGTATGTTGTGCTCCACTCTTCCAGTCGTTTCATATCATCCAATTTGAATTCTGACAACCGACGGAATGCTTCGCCGCCGCCACACAAATCTTCGCCAATTTTGGTAATGCTACACAGCCCAATGAGATGCAGCTTTCCCAGGTTTGGTAACTGTCCGAGTGGAGGCAGGTTGTTGCACCTCGGCAGATTCTCTAACGTAATCTCAACAACATTAAGGAGGTGATGAGAAGCATCCAGGCAGGGAGGTGATGACATAATGCCCATGAGCCAGGTAGGGAGTTCTATACTGCTATAACCTCGTAGCTCAAGGTCCGTCAAACCACTTGGTGGCACTAGCTCCTCCAGCACATCCTTGTCCTCCAAAAGTCGACAAGCATCCAACGCCCAATCAAATGTCAGCTTCCAAAGATTTTGTTTCTCAAACAATTTAACAGTACGTGCTTCTTCCGGAAACCTTACATTTTGAAGACTACATATTACCAACACAGCAGGATTCATGTCCTCTAGCAGATGAAGATTGCCACCAGTATTAACATCATTAGCATGAACCATGAAGCGTGCCGATTTTACAAATTTACTCAGGATACGAGAATAAATCATGTGCTCCTTCAGTTGATTTGAGCAGCCTGTGAGGTCCAACGTATGTAGCCTTTTGAGGTTACGAAGACTTTCTGGCAGATAATTAAGACGTACATTCCCAGACAAATCGAGATGCACCAAATTGTGGAGCTTGCCTATATCTTCTGGTAGCTTTACAAGCTTGTAGCATTGTGAAATGTTCAAGTATACCAAGGTTTTGAGATTCCCCAATGATTCCGGCAGTTCTACTAGGCTACGACAACCTGATAAGTCGAGATGCATCAGACGCTCAATTTTGCCAATTGATTCCGGCAGTTTTACTAGGCCACGACAACCTGATAAGTCGAGATGCATCAGACGCTCAATTTTGCCAATTGATTCCGGCAGTTTTACTAGGCCATGATAATTTGATAAGTCGAGATGCATCAGACTCTCAATTTTGCCAATTGATTCCGGAAGTTCTGCTAGCCTACAACAACCTAATAAGTCGAGATGCACAATTGATTCCGGAAGTTCTGCTAGGCTAAAACAACCTGATAAGTTGAGATGCATCAGACGCTCAATTTTGCCAATTGATTCCGGTAGTTTTACTAGTCTATAACAACCTGATAAGTCGAGATGCATCAGACGCTCGATTTTGCCAATTGATTCCGGTAGTTTTACTAGTCCATAACAACCTGATAAGTTGAGACGCATCAGGCGCTCGATTTTGCCAATTGATTCCAGCAGTTCTACTAGGCTAGAACAACCTGATAAGTCGAGATGCATCAGACGCTCGATTTTGTCCATTGATTCCGGTAATGCAGTAATGTCCCAAGATCCATGCAGGTTTAGGCACTGTAATCTAGAGAGCCGAGTAACACACTCGGGCAACTTCGACAACCCGCATCCGCTTAAATCCAAGACCCGCAAATACTTTGCAAATTTAAATGCATCATCGCGGAGCTCCAGTCGCCAACAACGCAAGAAGCGCAGTGCCCTCACTTGGGCCGGAACAATAGCAGACAATTTCGTTGGCCCACTATAATTTGTGAGCAATGCATAGCGGCAGTACTTGTTCCGACTACTGTTGCTCCCTTTTTTAGCATCAGAGAGAATTAACTCGTCAGTCATGACTGATCTTGCGAGGTCATGCACTAGGTCGTGCATGGTGAAGTACACCTCTTGCCTTTTGGTAGTCTGAAATAAAAATAACAAGTTCTATAATTAGAAATGTCAAGTCCAGGCATCTTGTATATGTATATAAAAGTTGTTTAAGAGCATAACAGCTTGTTCCTTGGTCGAGTTAACAGCTACATTCTATTCTTCCTTAACATTTAAAAATATAATTAGCACGTAAATCAGGCATTTAAATGTAATTAGCACTCTCGTGCTGTCCATAAGTCTCGTGCTGTAAATCTAGTCTTCCTTAACATTTCAAAATATATTAATTACTATGATAGTTTTCGCGGCGTGATATGCCGCGTGCGTTTGTCTTTTTCGCAAAAACAACTTCATTTTTTTTCGTTGGTGTTTTTTTTAGAAATCATCGAGGAAACTCGCAAAATGGTTGAAAGAATACAAACGTATCCGCAAGTGTGCTAAATCGAAAGGTCCTTTTCGTGGAAAATAACAGGAATGATACAAACGCCACTACATTTTTTCGATATTTATTTAGGGTCTTTTCACGAAAGATTCATGATTTTTTTGAATCAGAAGGTCCTCTTCGTTAAAAACGACGGGAAGGACCTACACGTAATTACGCATTTATTGAGAGACCTACACGTGAAAAGGAAAAAAAACGAGCCGAGCCGGCCGGCCGTGCGTTGCTTTTTTCACAAAAACAATTTCGTTTTTTCCGTCGGTTTTTTTTAAAAAAAATCATGGAGGAAACGCAAGAAACGGTTCAAAGGACACAAGTGCATCCGCGATTGCGCTAAATTGAATGGTTCTTTTCGTGAAAAATAGCCGGAATGATCCAAACGTCACTACGTTTTTTTCGGTTTCTATTTAGGATCCTCTCACGAAAGATCCATGATTTTTATGAACCAGAAGATCCTCTTCGTAAAAAACCGCGAGAAGGACCTATACGTAATTAAAAATTTTTGGAGGGACTTAAGCGCGATTTTTTTAGCCTGACCGGCTGGCCGGGCCGAGCCGCTGGCTCGACTCAAAGCAAGGAGAGCACGGCAACCTTTCTCGTGCTGTCCATAAGTCAATGTTATTTAAGGAACTCAGCTGCAGCAAATATGATTAGAATGAATCTAGGATTCAAAATTAATCTATACTAATATAAAAAGAGGGAGTTTTTCTTGGCTACATCTACCCCATTTGGTGTACACAGTTGATTAATGACCGTTCGATTAGCTGAATCTAGTGGCTTATATCTAAAGTTGGCCCATTAAATGACTGGATGATCCGGAGCATCGTGGCCATTCATCTCTTTCGATTGGACGGCTGGTATGCTAAGTTGGATCCTTACCCCAAAATCACTCGTATGCAATTAAATCAGGCAATTAAATGTAATTAGCACGGCCTATATTGAAAGGGAGAAACTAGCGCTCGGACGTCCGATTACTGTTCATCCCATCGGATGTCTCTTACAACATTTTTATCCTACGTTTGCAACATTTTTTACTGACGCTTGCAACATTTTTTTGAACGATTGCAACATCCGTTTACTGTAGCGCATTTCACTGTTTGTCGAAGGAAAATGTTTCACGCGGTGTAAAGAAATGTTGCACGAGTTAGAAAAAAATGTTGAAATGTGTCCGAATATTTCGGACCTTCGGACTGAAGTCATTCCGATATTGAAATAGTACTATCCTGCCATTCATTAATTCCATTAATTAGCATAATTAATACCCTCCCCTACAGGGAAACCAATCCCCAACACCGCAACACCCATCGGCCCTCTAGCTCGATCGCCTCCATGTCTGGCATCCCACCTCTCGCTCCGGCCATATCGTCCCCTCCCCACGCAGCTCTCCTCTGCCATTATATTCCTCCCAACGCCACCACTACAATTGCTTCGCCTTCTCCTCCCTCGATGCCGCCATCGTCCTTTTTTTTCAGAAAAGGAGGTGTTGAGGTCATGCATGGCCCTTTTTATTTTCTTATCTACATGACGTTTCGTAAGCATGGGATGGCTAGCATGGATTAGCTCCATGAGGTACTATTGATTTGACATTATAGTCTGTAGTTCCAAGGGAGATGAATTACATACTACTACTTTGTTTTTCAAAAAATTGGTCACACCAAAGAAAATGTCAGGATGGTACTGTAGCAATCAAACTGGTATTTTCCATATCTTCTCGCTAAATATTCTAAGAAAGTGCAAGGTTAGTTGGTATTTTACTGAAAGAGAACATATCTATTATGATGCCAGTAACAAATTTCCAGTGAGTTCACTGTGTTTTGGTAAATTTATTTATGGAATCTTTATCCCTTGGCAACTCACTATCATTTGGATAGAGTTAAGTTGCTTAGGAGTTAAATAATACTATAAAGTTGAATTGGATGCCTTATTATGAAAGATTCCATGTTTTCCAATAAAGTGATAGAAATTGATGGGTCCTCTGCCGAGCAATCATGTGTTTCGCATGTTGCAATTTCTTTATGCCGCCAATGTTGGAATGACAATATTCTTTTAAGGGTGAGAGAGATATCTATTGAGCAGTTGCTTGAATTGATTGTTCGTACTTGATGTTTTATTTGTTTATCTGAGATGAAATGAATGATAAGTAAAAGAGTTTGTAACAAAAAAATTAAAATATAATTTTCTTTGCTTAGAAGTGCTATGTTTTTCGGTAATTGTTCCATGGTGAAAACTACATGAGTTGCAAGTGGGAATCATCATGCCTTTTTGAATCCTATTGTAGAACATAGGTGATTGATAACGTTGGTTACTTTGTATTTTTCTTTTTACAGCGAGTGTATAAGTGGGATTTATAAATTTGGGATAAATTATATTACAATGGATATAGTTTCTAAATTTTGAATTTGATTATTAATTTCATGCGACTTATAGCGAAAAACATGCATTGCACATGCACGATTACTAGTGTAAGAAAAGTGAAAGAAATCATGCAACTATTTATCTTACACTTTTAGTTTTGTATTGTAGTATAATAATGTCCAAAATTTAATATTATTTAATGATTTTATTTTCTATGTAAATAATGTATATAATGATTACTTAACTAGTTTGAAACTAAATGCAAACTGTTGTATATTGAAGGTGAAGCACTCAAAAACTCACAGAGAATAAAAGTAGAACAAGCGGTACGGGATGCAGTCCCAATCTTTCCTCTCAACTATTGTATGAATTTGATTTAACAAGAGATACGGGATGCAGTCCCAATCTTTCCTCTCAACTATTGTATGAATTTGATTTATGGGCTAGCTGACAAGGATTAAAAGCTTGTCATTTGTTTGGGCCCTCAAATTAATCATGACTATACTCTGTTAATGGTCTTGCAATACATAAAGTCTATAATATATTGAACGAAGCCCACCCTTATCTGAACGGTTAAGTTTTCGACCAGTTCAATCAAGGTAATACCCAAGTTTTGATAAAATTTTGAACATGAAATTAAATTTGATTATCTACTATTTATCTATTGTTTATTTATTCTTGATTATCGTCGTAGTCAAAAGGTAAAGATTGCTTCCGGACACTTGTGATCTGGGTGTACCCAAGTGCGAAGACATGCATTCCCAAGCGCATGGACTCGGGCATGCTTGAACGTGTGGTTCCAAGGTTATTATTATCTTTGTTGTTGTTTATATGGTTATCCAAATTATTGTTATTCTTGGTTTAAAATAATTGTTTAAGTTGTTTGCTGAAATTAGATAAAATCATGGTAAAGTGATAAAAATGTAAATGGTGGTAGTATTTTGAGCACATAAAATGCTGAGGTATTAGAAAATCTACGCAAGAACTATTCAAAATAGAAGCCTTGCTTCTAATACAATGGGTGTGCTTTGTGAGTAATATGTGAATATGCATTTTATACGTGCTGCTTGACGATGAGTTATGAGAAGGCCGGTTCACTAAAAAAAAAAGAACGGTTGTTCTGCTATGGAGTTAAGAAGAACAGTTCACTCTAAAAAAACAGTTATTCAGCTGTGGAGGTATACAACAACTCACCAAAGATAAATTGGAGCGACGAAGGAAAGACATCCCCAGGAGCTGCGTGACATACTTCTCGCCGAGCTGTGTAGCTGAAAATGTTTCGGTGGATGGCTTGATGAAATCGAGAGCAATCCATTGGCAAATCAGATCATATTTACCTATATTCTGACCTTTTGGAAAGATTGCACAATAGGCAAAGCATAACTTTAGATAGGATGGCATTCTTTTGTAACTTAACATTAAGGACGGAAGCACTGAATGTATATCTTCTGATGATTGTATTAAAGGTTCATTCCAAATGTCACTGTCTCTCACTGCTGACCATCCCTCAAGATCCATTTCAGATAACGTGTACCCAAGTGCTTGAGCTGCTAATGCTATACCAGCACACTTGAATGCGATGTCCTGTCCTATCTGCTCCAGTTGTTCTTTGTCATGTCTAGATTCAAAATTACACCTTTTCTTGATTATATTCCAGCACATGGTATCATCCAAGGGTTTTAAATCATATGATTTACCAGTCCGAATATTTTTTGCAATTTCTTCCTTACGTGTAGTTACTATGACATCAATCTTGCAGCCCATGTTGCACACATTTAGCATAGTCTTCAACTTTTTCAACTCAGTGTAGTTTTCCTCCCATAGGTCATCGAGAACAATTAGAATCTTCTTACCAATAAGTATCTCCTTCAGCTTCTGGTTTATTGACTCCTGATCATTCAAGTCTTGGTTTCCTTGATCTGAAACTCGGGAGATTATACACTTCCCTATTTTCTTCAAGTCAAGCACCTCAGACACATAGACCCATACCCGATGATGATACTCTTTAAAATGGGTATCGTTGAAAACCAGTCTGGCCAAGGTTGTTTTTCCTATGCCTCCAAGACCAGTGATAGGAACAATTGTGGTCCCCTCTTTGGTGTTTCTTTCCAGTAACAATTCTATGATTTCCTTCTTTTCTTCCTCTCTTCCTAGGATTTCTTCATCCTCTGCTGATGTTGTTTCCCGTTGGACAATAATCTGCTGCTCAGAGTTACTGCCAGAGTCTGGTGAGAAACGGAATCTCTTATGGTCTTTGTGGATCTCTGTCAGTTCCTGTCTCATTTTTCTCTTCTTGTTAGCCAAGGTAATGTTTGGTGCATATGAAAGCAGACCTGTCCTCTGTAAGAAAATTTAAACTTATATCAGATCTGGAAATAAGGAAAAACATCAATCTTAATGTATATTCTACGAAGTACCTTTCAATAGGAATATAGGATTAGTATCGGATTATGCTACTGCCGTCAGGCAGGGTCCAAAAAATATGACACATCACGCTAGTTTAATTTGTGTATGCGACTAGTTTGAAAAATACTAGTGTCGCAAGCACTTCTGTAGGTGTGAAATCATGTGCTGAAAATTTGATTTAGTGATGAAATTAGCATTGCAAAGTGATTGTGGTATTGGCATGTGTGATTCTTATGTATGTGCTGTTTCAGATGATTACTTGATATGCTTGTGATAGTATGACAATAGTTTTACTTGATGCAATGCGCTCGTGTGAGTGGTTGTATGGACTGATCTTGAGTCAAGTTGTGGACTTGTACTCGTACACGGTTTCGTGTTTGTTCATATGTAGTTGTTGCTTGAGGGCGAACGTAGTCGATGATGGGACCGGAACTAGGTTTATGGAGGAACTGAGGTTCGGGACTAGGTCAAAAGTGGAACCGATATCCTAGTGATCAAGAATATCACACGAGACGTTCGGATTAGAGAACGGTGCATGTGGATGCGATTGAGTCACACGAGAGCTGCAGGTGGGCCATATACGTGCATGTGTGAATTTTGGGTTGTATGCATATATTGGACTATATGTTATTAGACCAGATAGATATATATGTATGCAGTTGATTAAGGTTAAGAGCGGGTATAAAAAGGTAGCAGGAGGCTACTGTTTAGGTGCCGAAAAGAAAAGAGCCACCAGCTGCGACGCACGAGCGAAAAAAAAAAATCGGCATACAGTCTCTTGGAACAATAATGGCTACAGTGATTGTTGCGCTACAGGTTACACAGTAATTCACCTGTACATCGTTAGATTGAAACTGAGATAGAAGTGAGAGAAAAGAAAGAAGAAACAGAGGGGAAGACGAAAAATTGAGGGGATTATTTGAGGCTTGTGTTTTTATGTAAAGTGATTTTTATATATATTCTTTGATGAAAATTAGTAAGTATGGATTCTGATCTTTTAATTTTGATTCTGATCTTTTAATTTATATTTTCGTATAATTGTTTTCTAGCATGCATGTTTAATCTATTTTCTCTTCCATAGTATTAGATCAATTATCCTATATTGATTTGTTTAGTTTAGTTAATAATTTATTAATTTCCAGTATTAATAAAAATAAAAAATGGGTTAGATCAATTTTCGTCATTATTTGGTACAGTTATCTTGCGAAGATCATAGCTCTAGATCTGTAGATCCAATTGAGCTAATTCTTGTTGGGTTAGTTTCAAAATTGCATCTAGTTTCTACAGTCCAAATTTCACATCAATCCAACGGTAGGATCTTCAGAAATTACTGTTTTAGTGAACATATATCAATCTATTTTCATGGAAACTGAAACAATTTTTTATAATCCGTTTAGGGGTGTTTTGAGAATCACTAAAAAAAATTGGTTTTACCTTTTGTACAATCTTTCATGCCTCTGATTACTATATTAGTATATATCGATCCTACGGTAGGGGAGTACATATCTGCAATCAAAAGTTCACAATTTGCAAACGCATATAATTGGTGGCGCCTTCGCTTCTTTTTGGAAATGCAAACTTAAATATAACACTTCGTAAAGTATTTTCTGATAAATACTCCAACATGCATCAAGTGAAAAAATATCATGGAAGTAATGGTGCTGGATCATCAACTCAGTACTGAGGAACGACAAGCAGTACTACTTGACAATGGTAGTACTAGCTACGTACCTTCCCATCTTGGAAGTCGTCGAGCATGTCAGAGATGTCGTAGGCGGCCTTCTTGAGCCGCCTCAGCCACACCTGCACCGTTTTATCCTTGATCGACCGCCTTTCGGCGTCCTCAAGCGTCGCCCCAATCATATCCAGCTTGTCCTTCATGTCCTCCAGGTCGTCCTCCAAGTTCCACTGCATCATCAGCTGATCTCCAACGACAGAAGCCAGCTTAGCAACCGCCGGCTTGAGGATAGCCGAGGGAAGCCCCTCCATGGCCGCACAAGCTCTCTCTGTCCCCCTGGTTGGTATGCCCGGAGCTGTGGAAGAAGCTCGAGGAGGTAGCTCTGAAGAGGAGAGACGTCATGTGGGGATCTTTATCTGCAGCCACACGGAGCATCCGCCGTTGGATGCGGCTCGGCCACTGCGCGTGAGACACGGAGCGACGTCGGATGCGAATCCTGTCCATGTCTCTAGTACAATCACAAGTTCACAATTTCTATCGTGGAAAGTTGGAGGGAAAGTTACAGGCAATTTCTTTTGTGGAAAGTTGGAGGAAAAGTTAAAGGCAATTTCTATCACAAGTCCAGCAGACTCGTTGATTAAAGTTGGATGCTCCGCGTGGCTGCAGATAAAGATAACTCTGCTGTCAGATCGAGAGGCCTTCACTGCCAATTTTTCACTATCTATCCAATTTGAGAGGATCAACCACTAAAAATAACAGGATTCACTGAACCATAAGTCCTAATAGGACCCTGATAGGCTAATATGGAGTAACCAATAATAGCATGCGATCTTAATGTCGATAATGGTAAAAGTAACATATGAGAGCACAAATAAGTACCAAATTCATCTCTATTAAACTATTTCCTATCAACAGCTTCGGTATCCCCTCTTTCTCTCCACAAGGTTTGATTGATTGGAAAATGTTTCCTTGTTTCCCTTTACACAAGTTTCTTTTACAAATTAGTTGAATGCTCATAATTGTCACGGTAACACAAAACAAACTTGTAGCAAGCAATGAGGTGACCATGCAAAAGAGGACTAGCTGAGCATGCAATAGATTACATTGATGGTGCTTGATATATGCACTCACAAGTTTAATATATTGTAGAAATTTGTACAGCTCTCATCAAATCGATTACAATTTCTTCCCATAAAATTGACTCCAAAACACACATTTTATTTTCTTAGCAGCTGGTACTTGATTTCAACAAAGTTTCCAACTCATCCCTCATCCTCCCTTACTTTTAATGTCATTGCTAGCCTTGTAACTCTCGGCTACTCCTTTCAAAGTTGAGACTTTGGCCGACATTTTCATAATAGTAATGTTAGTAAGAACCAGTAAAATTGTCATTACATAATCAAAAGTGTTTGCTTTCAAAAAATCCATTCTCCGTTATTTTCATATGGTCAATATAAATATATTTACATCTATTTCTCTTCAGCACTATCTTTTCCGTATGTCAATGGTGACCATAGCAATATGTCAGTCTCTTGTTATCATTAACATACCTATATGTGCAAGAATTGGAGAGCAACCGGCATGGCCACCTGTCACCTTGCACTTTTGCAAAAAAACCCTTCTATTTCTCCAAAATTACGGATAGGTCCCTGTGCAATTTCCTAAGAGACAAAGATATTTTTTCACTTAGCGTTTGGGTCCCGGCGGTATTTTTCTGGAAAAAGCCTCCCGTTAGTTTCAAATCGCGAACAAGTCATTTTCTAATTTTTCGAGGATAGCGAACAGGTCCAAAAAATAACATCCGGTCCTCGCTTCTTACGTTCGAGTCCTTTCTCCGTTTTCCGGAAAAAATGTTTTCGCCACGAAAAACCGGAAAAATTTTTTTCGCCACCCAAAAACCGGAAAAAATGTTTTCGTCACCAAAAAGCGCAGATTCATCAAGTTTTATAGCAACTTATGTATTTGCTTAGCGGATCGTAATCATGGGTTTTTTAGAAAGTGTAGATTCGTCATGATTTATAGCGACCGTGGATTCGACGGTGGGTCCTAACGACCCATTTTTTTAGCAAACGCAACAAAAACCGGAAAAATATTTTCGACACCCAAAAAAACGGAAACAATGTTTTCGTCCCGCAGATTCGCCGGTGGGTCCTAACGACCCATTTTTTTTAACAAACGCAACCAAAAAAACCGAAAAAAATGTTTTCGGCACCCAAAAAAAACGAAAACAATGTTTTCGTCACAAAAAAAACACGGATTCATCGAAGGTTTGTATCAACTTACGGTGAACACGTAGAGTATTAGGCTCGACAAAAGAATGTTGTCATCTCTGATAATTTTTCCCCTAGACTATTTTTGACCGGTTGGTGGTTTTGCGAAAATAAAAAAAGTTTATTTTTCCGAGCGTATGCTATCGAAATTCAACCGGCGCAGCGTAGCGCGCTTTTCTACCTAGTAGGGATAGATTTCCAAATCATTCCACTCACCATTGGATTTATTATATCACTATGGCACACGTTGCTTTGAGAAAGGTGCTACCATTAGAAAATACTCTACATTAATTAAAGCAACCTTTTGATGTGTGCTCGATGAAACGGGAAAATACTGTTTATAAATTCTTTGTTGTACGCGGTGGTGTAGTGGGTGCTGCTGATAGCCGTAAGATTTCATTGGACGAAACTGACTTGACCAAAAGAATGTGGTGGCTTAATTTGGTTTTTTGGACATGAAAATGTTCAGTTTTGGCGATGTTGGAGATTGCTCATGAATCCTGATTCGCTTTGTGCTCGTGTGCTCAAGGGTAGATACTATCCTCAAGGAGATTTTCTTTCTTCTGCCAGGAAGAAATTAAACATGAGAGTCATAACTAGAGAGCGATTTTTAGTGGTAAGGAATTAAGTTTTGAAAAGAGGCCTGATAAGAAGAATAGGAGATGGGAGTTTGATAAATATCTGGCATGACAACTGGATATCATGGTGACGATCGATCGGATGTAGTTCATATCCTGAACGAAATCCAGGAACTTTGAAAGATCCGACTTGTGTTTTGTTAGAAGGCAAATTAATTAATATCGCCCAGATCTCATGTTTGCACGAAGCAAGCATGTAGTAATTTACAGAGGTGCACGTGGCTTAATGAGGCATCGAGTTTCTTGCAAGAGTTTATATATTTATTTATAATAACCCTGCTATGAGTTAATGAAAAGTTTCTCGATCTAAAAAAAAAGTCATGGCCTGCATGCAAAGCCCACCTGATCCGACCGTAAATAATGGGGATGGCCATGGTGAATACAACTTTTAGTTAAAAGAATATTTCAGAGCCTTTTTCCGCTCCCTACCACCGGACAAGAACTCGGATGATTAGTGTATGATAGGAGAAAAATGTATGTAAAGTGCATAATTTACATACATGTGCACCAATCACTTCGCAATAAATAAAGAATATACATTTTAGAAACTTAATTGGGGATCCAAACCCTCCACGCCCCTTAAAACAAATGATCATCACCGCTGTAGTTTACCCAGATCTGTTATACCCCTATAAATCATTTTACCGTTTGATTATCCCCTTTCTTGGTCATTTTTGACCAGTTTATTGCCAATTGTTGAGATTTCTCATCTATTTACATTGTGAGACATCAACCACACAAGTATCCATCATTTTACCCTCTGATTATCCCCTTTCTTGGTCATTTTTGACCAGTTTATTGCCAATCGCTGAGATTTCTCATCTATTTACATTGTGAGACATCAACCACACAAGTATCCATCATTTTACCCTCTGATTATCCCCTTTCTTGGTCATTTTTGACCAGTTTATTGCCAATCGCTGAGATTTCTCATCTATTTACATTGTGAGACATCAACCACACAAGTATCCATCATTTTTAATTGCCAATCGCTGAGATTTCTCATCTATTTACATTGTGAGACATCAACCACACAAGTATCCATCATTTTATCGTCTGATTATTCCCTTTCTTGGTCATTTTTGACCAGTTAATTGCCAATCGCTGAGATTTCTCATCTATTTACATTGTGAGACATCAACCACACAAGTATCCATCATTTTTAATTGCCAATCGCTGAGATTTCTCATCTATTTACATTGTGAGACATCAACCACACAAGTATCCATCATTTTATCGTCTGATTATCCCCTTTCTTGGCCATTTTTGACCAGTTAATTGCCAATCGCTGAGATTTCTCATCAATTTACATTGTGAGACATCAACCAAACAAGTATCCGCGTGTCACCTGACACAAGGGAGGACCGACTCAGTAGTCAATTAATCTCACATGGTGCTCCTCATGCTCGTTGCTGGCAACTATAGATCGAAACCATATGTTTTAAAAATTGTAAAAATGCAATATTATGATATATCCAAACCATATGTTTTAAACAATATCTTTTGTTAAAGTTAATAGAGTTTAACTGCACGCATTATAGGGCATCATTCTTTTGTGACTAGAGGAGTATAATTCAGGACCATAGGAAAATACTAGGATACATGCAAACAAAGAAACATGACTTAACCGAAAAGGGCCTGGAATACAAACAATTTAAGTCAAGATATGTGCAAGAAGCAGCACAGCTTAGACCTGAACTTTGTTCAATCCTCGGTTGGCTCCTTCAACTCCATGAAGCATGCATTTCCACAAAAGGAGCCGACCTCTTCGTTTCTGTTGATCAATGCCATGCTTTTGTACTCTGCTGTGCCATATGTCCTATGACACGCTTGCTTCGAGAAAAACTAATAATCACAACTGCGTAAAACACAACAAAGAGCTGAATATATGTTATTAGTGTAAACAGAACAAAGAGCTGAATATATGTTATTAGTGTCGTTGAACCTATCAGGGCATGGGATACACCCACCTTGAGTTTTCTTTACTGCAACATAATTCCCGTACTCTCTCTGTTTTTTTTTTTTTTTACAACCAGAAAACTCCTTTAGACTAGAATAATAATCTCAGATTAGTCCGTCTTCAGAAATGGGAAGTGGAATTGCCTGATATTGTTTAGGCATGTAATTAGTTAACTAATGCACACGATAGAGATCGGTAAGTGATTTTTGTATTTTTGTTGCCTCTGGTGTAGTTTTCCGCTTATCTTTTGTTTTCAAAATAAGTAGAACAGAGTCCTCTATGAACCAAATGGTAATATGAGAAAAGAAAATTAATGTGCTGAAAAGAAAAATAAGAAGTACATAGTGGTATAAAGAAAAACTTGGAGGCCGAATTTAGATAAGATAGCTTGGCATTGCACTTACTATATTTTCGATGTGGGCGAGCTTCATCTTGTTCTCGTTTGATTCACACCACTTCTTTAGTGCAGGGTTTTCCTGAATTCGTAGCTCCTTGAGCTTGGTGAGTTGTTGTATACACTGCGGCAAAGACTTGATGCTTCTGCATTCGTAGATATCGAGGCTTTTAAGGGAGGGGAGGTGGCACAGCCATTCCTGCAGCGCTGATATGCCATTGCAAGCAATCAACCATAGCGATTCGAGGGAGGCAAGGTGCTGCATGCTCTCTGGCAAGCTCACCAGATAACCACAACGATTGAGTTTCAACTCTCGGAGGGTAGGGAGGTGGTGAAGGAGCCTCCACTTACCCACGGGCACTTTGCTGTACCAGACGTCCAACATGGTGCCTCGAGTATCAGAAGGGGAATGGCTGATGTGTTCTCCCTCACTCCATGATGATATCACCTCATCACTATTCTGTATTATCCACTTGCGAAATATTGGTGGGCGTGGTGTCAACCTCAACTTTGGGCAATACCGTATTTCCAATGTGTCAAGTTTAGGGAACATGAACTCCTCCACGCCATCCTCTCTGCAGTATGTTGTGTTCCACTCTTCCAGCTGTTCCATAACACTCAATATGAATTCTGACAACTGAAGGAATGCTCCTTTCCCACCACAGAAATCTCCGTCGATTTTTGTAATGCCGTGCAGCCCGTGGAGAAGTAGCTTATTCAGGTTTGGTAATTGTCCGAGTGGTGGCAGGTCGCTGCACCTCGGCATATTATCCAGATTAATTTCAGCAAGACTTGGGAGATAATGAGAAATTCCCATGAGCCAGGTAGGAAAGCTTATACTACTATAACCATCTAGCTTCAAGTACCGCAAACCTCTTGGTGGCACTAGTTCTCCCAAAACATCCTTGTCGTCCAGAAATCGATCATCATCCGAAGTCCATTCAAGTGTCAACCGTGAAAGACTTTGTATGTCTAACAATCTAACTTCATGTGCTTCTTCGAGAGAACTTACATCTTCAAGACAAGATATTTTCAATTCCTTGAGATTTACGTCCTCAAGCTGATGGAGTTTACTGCTAGTGTTGACATCAGAAACCATGACAAGATGTAATGAGACTGAATTATTCTGATAATACGGGGGATCACAATGATCGTAATGCTGCAGAATTGATAAATTCAGCGGCTGATTAGCAAACATTCTAGTTCTGTTCAGGGACTAGGTAATTTATCATAAATAATTATGTACCTCTGAAAAACAGAAAAAAAGGGAAGAATATATGTTACTTTGTGTTCGCTCCAGTAATAGTATATGTTGATGATCAGGACCTGGGGTCCTCTATCTAACTTATGGGAAACTTGTGGGAAAATAAAATATGAGAGCACGATCAAGTAGGGGCTTTATTGTCGTGGATAGAAATAATGTTAAGGAATGAGATTGTAGTAAAATTATTTTATTTTGGGCTCGAAGGCCTCTCTATTTATGCCCACCTAAGGCCTGGTTTGGGAAGCCCATTCCCGGCCGGGATCCTTGTGGATGGGCCGGGATGTGCTATGTATAGTAAATTCGACGGAAGCAACTCTATGGTAAGATGACCAAAGATAATATTCTGAAAATAAATAAGAATTCTATAGTGCTATAACAAAAACTTGTAGGACGAATCTAGATCAGAGATAGCATTGCAGTGCGCTTACCACATATTTCTGGATCTGGGCAAGTTTTATCTTGTTCTCCTCTGATTCACACCACTTTTTCAGTTCATAGTTGGACTCAATGTGTAGCCTCTTGAGCATAGTGAGTTGTTGTACACATTGCGGCAAAGACTTCATGTTCTGGCAGCGCCTTATATCGAGGCTTTCGAGAGAGGTGAGGTGCCGCATGCTCTCTGGCAAGCTCGCCAGATAATCACAATCTTTGATTTCAAACTTTCGGAGGGCAGGGATGTGGTGAAGCAATCTCCACTTGTCCTTTGGCACTTTGCTGCCGTCGACGTGCAATATGGTGGCTGGAGTAGAGGAGGAAATGCTGATGTGGTCTCCCTCACTCCATGACGATATTACTTTGTCGCTACTAATTATGTCCCATCTAGAAAATATTGGTGGGCATGGTTTTAACCTCAGCGAACCGCAATTCCTCATCACCAGTTCCTCAAGCTTAGGGAACATGAACTCCATGCCATCGTTGCCACTGTATGTTGTGCTCCACTCTTCCAGTCGTCCCATATATTCCAATTTGAATTTTGACAACCGACGGAATGCTCCGCCGCCGCCACAAAAATCTTCGCCAATTTTGGTAATGCTACAGAGCCCAAAGAGATGCAGCTTTCCCAGGTTTGGTAACTGTCCGAGTGGTGGCAGGTTGTTGCACCGGCAGATTCTTTAACGTAATCTCAACAACATTAGGGAGGTGATGAGAAGCATCCTGGTAGGGAGGTGACGACATAATGCCCATGAGCCAGGTAGGGAGTTCTATACTGCTATAACCTCGTAGCTCAAGGTGCTTCAAGCCACTTGGTGGCACTAGCTCCTCCAACACATCCTTGTCCTCCGAAAGTCGACAAGCATTCCAACTGTCCCATTCAAATGTCAGCTTCCAAAGATTTTGTTTCTCAAACAATTTAACAGTACGAGCTTCTTCCGGAAACCTTACATTTTGAAGACTACGTATTTCCAACTCAGCAGGATTTATGTGCTCTAGCAGATGAAGATTGCCACCAGTATTAACATCATTAGCATGAACCATGAAGCGTGCCCGTTGTACAAATTTACTCAGGATAGGTGAATGCATCATGTGCTCCATCAGTTCATCTGAACAGAATGAGACGTCCAACGTATGTAGCCTTTTGAGGTTACGAACACTTTCTGGCAGATAATTAAGCTTTTTATTCCATGACAAATCGAGATGCACTAAATTGTGGAGCTTGCCTATATCTTCTGGTAGCTCTTCAAGCTTGTAGCAGTGTGAAATGTTCAAGTATACCAAGGTTTTGAGATTCCAAAATGATTCCGGCAGTTCTTCTACTAGTCTACAACAATATTGTAAGTCGAGACGCATCAGATGTTTGCCAATTGATTCCGGCAGTTTTACTAGGCTCTCACAACCTGATAAGTCGAGACACATCAGACGCTCAATTGTGCCAATTGATTCCGGCAGTTCTACTAGGCTACGACAACCTACTAAGTCGAGATGCATCAGATGCTCAATTGTGCCAATTGATTCCGGCAGTTCTACTAGGCTCTCACAACCTGATAAGTCGAGATGCATCAGACGCTCAATTTTGCCAATTGATTTCGGCAGTTTTACTAGGCTAGAACAACCTGATAAGTTGAGATGCATCAGACGCTCAATTTTGCCAATTGATTCTGGCAGTTCTACTAGGCTAGAACAATCTGATAAGTCGAGATGCATCAGACGCTCAATTGTGCCAATTGATTCCGGTAATGCAGTAATGCCCTGAGATCCATGCAGGTTTAGGCACTGTAATCTAGAGAGCTGAGTAACACACTCGGGCAACTTCGACAACCCGCATCCGCTTAAATCCAAGACACGCAAAAACTTTGCAAATGAAAATGCATCATCGCGGAGCTCCAGTCCCCGACAATCCAAGAAGCGCAGTGCCCTCACTTGGGCCGGAACAATAGCAGACAATTCTGTTGGCCCACTATAATTTGTGAGCAATGCATAGCGGCGGTACTTGTTCCGGCTACTGTTGCTCCGTTTTTCAGCATCAGAGAGAAGTAACTCGTCAGTCATGACTGATCTTGCGAGGTCATGCACTAGGTCGTGCATGGTGAAGTACACCTCTGGCCCTTCGGTATACTGAAATAAAAATAAAAACAAGTTCTATTAGAAATGTCAAGTCCAGGTATCTTCCTTAATAGCTACGTACCTTCTATTCTTCCTTAACATTTCAAAATATATTAATTATTACTCTCATGCTGTCCATAAGTCGATGTTATTTAAGGAACACAGCCGCAGCAAATGTGATTTGAATGAATCTAGCATTCAAAATTAATCTATACTAATATAAAAAGAGGGAGTTTTTCTTTGCTACATCTACCCCATTTGGTGTACACAGTTGATTAATGACCGTTCGATTAGCTGAATCTAGTGGCTTATATCTAAAGTTGGCCCATTAAATAACAGGAGGATCCGAAGCATCGTGGCCATTCATCTCTTTCGATCGGACGGCTGGTATGCAAAGTTGGAGCCTTACCCCCAAAATCACTCGTATGCAATTAACATACAATTAAATAGGGCAATTAAATGCAATTAGCACGGCCTAGATTGAAATACTATCCTGCCATTCGTTAATATTAATCCCCTCACCTCTAATCCCTCCCTTACTGCCATCCCACCTCTCGCTCCGGCCATATATATCGTCCCCTCCCCACGCAGCTCTCCTCTGCTATTCCTCCCAACAATTGCCTCGCTTTCTCCTCTCTCGATGCCGCCATCATCTCTTTTTTTTTTTCCAGAAAATGAGGTGTGAGGTCATGCCCTTTTTTATTTTCTTATCTACATGGCGTTTTGTAAGCATGGGATGGCTAGCATGGATTAGCTCCATGAGGTACTATTGATTTGACATTATAGTTTGTAGTTCCAAGGGAAAAATGAATTACGTGCTGCTACTTTGTTTTTTCAAAAAATTGGTTACACCAAACACAATGTCAGGATGATACTGTAGCAATGAAACTGGTATTTTGCCATGTTTTCTTGCTAAATATTCTAAGAAAGTGCAAGGTTATTTGGTATTTTATTGAAAGAGAACATATCTATTATGATGCCAGTAACAAATTTGTGTGGTTCTCCAGTGAATTCACCGTGTTTTGGCAAATTTATTTATTGAATCTTTATCCCTTGGCAACTCACTATCATTTGGATAGAATAATGGCAACATGCAGCGGCAGAGCGGCTGGAATATGGATCCAACGGGAAAGAGGACAATGAAGAAGAAGAAAGAAACCAGAGGAAGAGAGAAGGTTCTACGCTCGAACAGTTCTTGACGTTTTTTTTTTTTTTTGAAAACGGCAACCGCCGTGGTTATATTAGAAGAAGAGAGTCGTTAAAAATACAGGAAGTTGATTACAAGGTGAGGAGATCGCACCCAAGGAACCAAAAAAGAAAAAAGGAAGAAGGAGAAGAGAGGGGAGGAAAGGGAGAAGGAGTCCTTCACGGGAGGCTAGAGAGGAGAGACTGAAGTTTCGACGCTCCTGCACTGGCCTAGGAGGTTGCATCGTCCTTGATTAGTTGGAGGATTTGGTTATGGGTCGCCCATTCCTGTCGAAAGATTCTGCTGTTTCGCTCCTTCCACCAATGCCAGCAGGTTAGGATGATGATTGATTTGAAGCCTTTTCTATGCCCCGTACATGAAGATATGCGTTGTAGGCACCACTGATGAAGATCCACCCCATGGTCCCATCGGTCAGGATGGAGGGACGGCACCCGAATCCATGTCGCAACCAAGGCCCACATACGGTGAGCTTCCTCGCAGTGAAGGAAGAGATGGGAGGCCGTCTCAAGATTCCGCAAACACATGTGGCGAAATCGATTTGGCGACCGAAGTGGAAGCATTGCGCAAATCGAGGCGGTTTCTTTGGGCAAGCCAAAAGAAAATCTTGATACGCTGCGGGGCCAGACCGACCAAATTGTGTCCTGGAAGGTACTAGGGATGCATCCATTGAATTGTAGACGGTACGCAGATCTGGCAAAGTAATTACCTCCAGAAGCGGGGACCCACATAATCTCATCCTCCAAGTGCATTTGAAGAGGAACCGATTGGATGATAGGCCAAAGTCTGACAAATTCGAGGAGAAGAGCCGGGGTGAGATGATGCCGGATGTCGCCTATCCAATTGTTATTCTGTAGGGCGTTCGCGACAGATCTCGATTTCCGTCTAGCGTGAGCAAAAGAGTAGCGGCGCGACCTCACGAGCGCTACGCCATGCAGCCATCTAGTGGTCGAAGGGTGCCGATTTTCGTTTCCGATGATGAATTTAGTGGCGGTCATGAAGAGCCTTTGGTCCGTTTGGTCGCGAGGAAGAGTAAGACCGATCCATGGCCTATATGGTTTGGAGTATTTGAACCATAGCCATCAGCCCTGGCGCGCGCAAAAGCGGTCTAAATCAAGCACTCCAAGCCCACCGAAGGAAAATGGTAAACAAACTTTTGGCCATTGCACCTTGCGATTTCCTCCATCTTATTTGTTGCATGCCCCGCCCAAAAAACTTCGCCTCATCTTGTCAATGTCCTTTAAGAATTTTTTGGAGTTCTTAGCCGAGAGGATATAGATTGGGATGGAGGTGAGCACAGATTTGACGAGCGTGAGTCGCCCGCCGATGGAAAGGTGCTTAGACTGCCATCCCGCGAGGCGCCGAGCGATCTTATCCAAGGTGGGTTGCAAGTGGACGTGACGAAGGCGTCCAAGAGCCAGAGGCATTCCTAAATATTTGGTCGGAAACTGAGTGGCCACACCTGAGAACGGTTGAAGAATAGCCTGGATGTCAATGCTTTGACACTGAATGGCGGCAATGGAGCTTTTCTGCATGTTGACACGTAGGCCAGAAGTTTCTCCAAATCTTTGTAGGATGTCAATGATGGCTTCAAGTTCCTCTCTCACCGGGTTGAGGAAGATGACCGCGTCGTCAGCGTAGAGGAACAGGCGATGCGACGACGTGGAGCCTGTCAGTGGTGATAGGATTCCGTCATCGGCAGCCTTGGCGAGGAGGTAGTGTAGCGTATCGATAGCCAGGATGAAGAGGAATGGTGATAAGGTCACCTACGGAGGAGGCGTTAGTCAGGATTTGAGGCCCCGGGCTCCCATTGAGCAACACAGTTGAGGAGGAGGTTGCGAGGAGGGTTGAGATCCATCGACGCCATTGAGCGCCGAAACCCCGAGCTTGAAGAAGGTTCAGAAGGTATTCCCAAGATACAGAGTCAAAAGCTTTGGTAATGTCAAGTTTGAGCATGAGGACCGGGGTACACGTTTTGTTGTAGTGACGTGCATGACTCCGGACGGCTAAGAAATTTTCCTGTATGCAACGTCCTTTGATGAAAGCAGTTTGCGATGATGATATAAGAGAGTCTAAGTGGGGGGACAGGTGACAGGCAAGCACTTTAGTCAGGATCTTTGAGACTGAATGGATGAGGCTGATGGGTAGGAAGTCTCAGCGCACTCCACACCCTCTTTCTTTGGAATGAGCACAATCGAGGCTGTTGATGGGTGCAAAGTTGTTTAAGTGGCCGTTGTGGAGGGCATGTAAAACAGCCATTATGTCGTGTTTAACCGTTTCCCAACAGTGCTTATAAAAGGCAGGCGAGAACCCGTCTGGTCCAGGAGCCTTGTCAGAAGGCAGTAATTGGACAGCCCGCAGTACCTCATCCTCAGTGAATGGGGCTTGAAGATCATCGAGGGGAACTGACGGAAGGCTGAAGTTGGACCAAGAGATGTCGTAGGTACGTGTAGTTTTCATTCCCAGGAGTTGTTTGAAGTAGTCAAACATGATATGCTCTTTGTCCGAATGAAGCGTTGCCGTGCCCCATGGAGCCTAGAGGGACGAGATGAAGTTTTTACGTCGACGACCATTTGCTTTTAAGTGGAAAAAACGGGTATTTGCGTCTCCCTCCTTGAGCCAAGTTATCCTGGAGGTCTGTCTTTTCCGCGCTCTTTCGACAACCGCCAGACCCATCACCCTAACTTTGAGTGCGCGATGGAGCGCCAACTCGTCAGGGGATAGTTGTCTGAACTCTTGGGCTACGTCCAGCCTTAAAACTAATGCGTTGGCCATCTGGAATTGCTGAGAGGCATCGCTGAAGAGGGCTTGGCTCCACGCGTGAAGGGCCGATGCAGTTGTCCGAAGCTTTTGTGCAATCCGCTTAGAGGGGTCGGGATGCAGCTGAGACTCGCATGTCCACGCATTCTGAACGACTTGTTGGAAACCCGGAATGCGCGTCCAGAAGCTCTCAAATTTGAAGGCCCAGGATTTGCGAACTCCGTTGTTGCTTGCTAGCAACAGCGGACAGTGATCCGACATAGAAGAAGGTAAGGCTTGCAGCGTATGGTTGGAGAAGAGGACGTCCCATTCGTGGTTGCAAAAAACCCTGTCGAGCTTG
Source organism: Guadua angustifolia (assembly GCA_036346375.1). NCBI lineage: Eukaryota > Viridiplantae > Streptophyta > Magnoliopsida > Poales > Poaceae > Guadua > Guadua angustifolia. Next base: position 1,656,395 of record CM070521.1, on the reverse strand, counting down.
ACTAAAATGGGGTTTTGCCTGTCATTACTCCAAGTGAATCGCCTGTTCTGCAGAGGAATATCACGCAGCGTGCATCGGTCAATGACGGTGCGGAATCGGCGCAAGAGGCGATGGTTGATGTTGGAGTTGTTTTTGTCACGAGCCTCAAGGATGAGGTTGAAATCACCGAGCGAGCTGAGGAGATTGGGAAGTCAGGCAGTAGCAACAAGCTCCTCCAAGAAGGTCGACTTGTCGTGATCGGCAGAGGGCCGAGACCGTAGTAAAGCGTAAAAGAGGTTTCATCCGATAGAAGAAAGCGTTTGCGAAAAGGGAGAAGGCACGAACAGCGGATTTGACACGAACTTTAGCATCATCCAAGACAAAGGATTCCCCTCTAGTGCCTGCAGGAGAAGGGTAAACGAGGAGGCGTTGACCGCCAATCTGGAGGATGGTGGGTAGTCCGCACTTTGAAGCTTGGATTCTCTGTAAACAAACAATCGCCGGGCGGATGTCTTGCAAAGTCTGCAAACCGTAGCTTTACTGGCGAGAGCGTTGAGGCCATGAACGCTCCAAGAGAGCACACAACATTCGATCATCACAATTTTGAAGTCCACAGATGAGCATGGGGAGGCATTGATTGGGTGACCAATGACATATTGTTCGAGGCGAACAGCCCTAAACATTCGACAGAGACACGACGGCAGGGGGTGAATTTGCTGGAAACAATGAAGTGATCGAGCAATGAGACGATCAGGCGGACATCATATGACCGAGACGCAAAATAAGCGGGGCGATCGCGGTGGCGAGGGCGAATCGAAGAGACAGTAGTCGGCGTAAAATACATGTTGTGACGCAAAAGCAACTGACTGGGGCAGCGAGCACTAGGCGGCCGCAGGGGGGTCCCGAGCGGAGGCAGTGGCCAGCGGCTGCTCGTCCTCATGTAGAGGCTGGAGAACTTTCATGAGCTCCAGGGTGGGCTCGTCGAGGCGGCAGATGGCCTTTAGAGCAGCAATGGAGTCGGTGGAGAGAGGCTCATCGAACATGGAGATGAACTTCTGCAGAGCTTGAGGCGGGACCTTCTTTGCCGATGGAGAACAGAAGCCGAGACAGCGTCGCGGCGGTTCTTGCGCCATCTTTGCGGTTGGAACTCCAAAGAAGCTTAGCGATAAGCGTAGGCTGCGTCGCAGCCGCTTGTTGGGGTACCACCCACCCGAGAGGCCTCACAGATAGGCGAGGGGAGCAGCGGTGGCACAGGTTGAGGGAAGACATTCTGCATGAAGGATTGCACAGGGCGATTGTCAGCATCAGAGGAAACTGCAATATCCAGGCAGGCGAAAGCCGAGACGTCATCTTGTTGCACCGTGGAGGAGGCAACGACAGGTAGAGGAGCTGGTGGAAGTGACGATTCAAGCCGCATGGGGTCAGACCAAAGGTCCGGCCTTAGGGACTCCCCCAGAACCCGGGCGGGGCCAAAGAGGAGGTCGCAGCCATCGTCGAGGAGCTGAGGATCGCCTGACAGGCCCAGTGTACGCGGCGGAGGTGAGGTGTCCATTGGCACTGGTATTGCAGACGATGCCTCAGCAGAAGGAGCAGCAGGTGACGTGATCATCAGAGGGGAGTTTGAACGAGACGAGGCCAATCGATGAAGACTACCCTCAAAGGGGGCAAGTCCACATGCCAGGCGAAGGCGCACAAGGGACCTGGAGCGGAAACGCCCATCCGAGAGGTCGCAGCCAGCGCCTTGAGCGCCGCGGCGGCGAGGGAGCGGAGCGACGGTCGCCTGGCGGCGGTTGCGGAGAGCGACGCGGCGGTTCTTTGGAGGATTGAGGGCGGTCATGACGGCGATCGCGGCGCCCTCGCTGATGGCGGTCATGGCGCCCTTGGTCTTCATCATCATCCGGGCGGTCCCCCATGACGGGCCCTCCCTGGCGACATCGGTCAGCAGGGTGGCGAGGAAGACGCAACGGAGCGAAGCCGTCAACCACACCAAGCGTCCAGTCGAAGGAGCGAGGGACCGGCCACTGGTGCCCCGGCGTGCGGAGGTGGGGCGAGAAGTCTTCAGTGGCGTCTAGATGCACCAGGACATAATGTGAAGATCCTTCAGGTGGATCAGAGCGAGGAGAAGAGTCACCCCGAGCATCATGCGAAGAGCGCGGCGGCCTTCCACAGCGGTTCTCAGGGAAAACCGAGACCACAAGGGATTTGGGGACAACATCTGGGCTTTGGACCCAGACCCATACCCAGAAGAGGTTTGTGGCCAGCGGTGGCGCGACCGGTATCGATCACGATCGAAGCAAAGACCTGACCAAAGCGATTCGAGGCAAAGAATGGAATTCCAAGCATTCAAGGGGAGCCCCTCGAGGCCCAGGCGTCGCACGCGCACAAATAGCTTGGAGGATGCCGCAGCAGCGTCCGGGATCGAGGAGGATCTCGTAGCTCTGACCTCCAAAGTCGATGTGCCAGCGGATGGCGGCATTCTTGCGTCGGGTAGTCAAATTGCGCCAGAAGTCTTCGAGCCGATGGCGAGTACGCGCATGTCCACCCAAGGGATGGCAACCTTGGTCTCGATGGCCTTTGCCGCCTTGAAGGTGTTGGAGATATTGGCGGAGGACACATCGCCGTGACATTGAGAAGAACAAAAGTGGCTAAGCTTCCCGCCTCTTCACTCATGGCGGGGTAGCGAGAAAAGTCTGCGAGGCGTCGGCGGTTTGCGGAGAGGACGTCGAGCTCGCGAAAGCGAAGAGGACGCCATGATCGGAACACGGCGCTCGGCGGAGGGAGGCGACGAGGGCAATCGCGTGCTCGGTGGCCACTACGCCGCAAGCCGACATCTGAAGGGTCTCTGCAGCGGAAACTTTGTGGTCCGAGCAAGACAACGGAAGCATTTTCCTTGAAAGTCGCCCGAAAGCGGATTTAAAGACCGGCGATTTGAGGCAGCGAGCACCATGGTCGGTGAGTGGCGATTAAAGCGCGTTGAATGCCCAACAAAGTGCGGCCTTGGGAAGCTTTCTCCACGAACTCGGGCGCACTGCTGCCAGGCTCAAGGCCAACGCTAGGCCTGGCCATTTGCACGAGCCGAGAGGAAGAAGCCTTGAGCCTAGAGGAGGAGGAGGAGGTGATCTGGCAGATCTTTTGAGAAGATTTGGTGGAGCGGCGCCGGGGGGGCGTTGAATAGAGGCCGCCATTACTAGGGTGTGAGTTAATGCGTGAGTCGGAGAATACCTTTACGAGGAGGGAGCACCGAGGCGGAGGGGCGGCAAGACGGGATGGGGGAGGTCACCGCGCGCCAGCGCCAGCAGCGTCTGAAGTGATCTTTGGGAGATCGCCGGGGATTCGGCGTCTTCGAGGTCTCGGCGATCCCAATCCAACCTTCCCAAGCGTCGGAGCTAGGGAAGGAGATCCGGATTGGGGATCTGGGCGCCGATCGAAGGGGGGCTCGGGAAGCGATCCATGAGGCGGCGATGGGCGGGGTGGCCGCCGGGGGCGGATCGCCCATCGGCGGAAGGGGCGGACATCGGCTTGAGTTATGTCGTCCGTTAGTTCTTGACGTTTAAATTCTAGGGTAACAAAGTAGGCCTTTTTCTTTGCTAATTCATGGGTTACGTCGGTTTTCAAGTGGTGCAGTAGATGTGTTTTTAGTGTGACTAGACTTGCTGAAAAAACCCTAAATTAGTGCTCTCTAATAAATTTTTTAGCACCGTAGATCGATATCTGGTCGTGATTGCATGACATCGTGGCAGGTGGGAAGCACTATCGGCGATGTTGTTGATGTCGGGGTTCGGTACAACACGTTGTCGTGTGTGAGGTAGTGCTATTGAGTCACTTGTCACATCAACTTCCACAAATACCTAAGTGTTCACTTATGAAGTAGCGCGTGAACTCGGACATGCTTGGACATGTGGTTCCAAGACTATTATTATTTTGTTGTTGTTTATATGGTTGTGCAAATTATTGTTATTGTTAGTTCAGTAGTGGTGATAATTGTTTAGTTTGCTAGCTAAAATTAAGATAAAATCTTGGTAAAGTGATAAAAATGTAAGTGGTGGTAGTATTTTGAGCACGTGAAATGCTGAGGTATTACAAAATCTATGCAAAAACTATTCAAAATAGAAGCCTTGTTTCTAATACAATGGGTGTGCTTTGTGAGTAAAATGTGAATATGCATTTTATACGTGCTGGTTGACAATGAGTTCACTCGAAAAAAAAAAGTGAAAGAAGAACAGTTCACTCTAAAAAAAACAGTTGTGGAGCTATACAGCAACTCACCGAAGGTAAATTGGAGTGACGAAGGAAAGACATCCCTAGGAGCTGCGTGACGTACTTCTCGCCAAGCTGTGTGGCTGAAAATGTTTCTGTGGGTGGCTTGATGAAATCGAGAGCAATCCATTGGTAAATCAGATCATATTTACATATATTCTGACCTTTAAGAATATAGCACTATTAAGCAAATGGTTGTTTAAACTCTTAACATCAGAAGGAACCTGGCAACAGCTACTTAGGAACAAGTACATTGGTTCTAAGTCGATTGGCCAAGTTGAGTGGAAACCAGGAGATTCACATTTTTGGTCCGGTTTAATGAAGGTCAAACAAGATTTTCTCTGTTTTGGTATCTTTAAGATTAACAATGGATCACGGTGAGGTTACGGGAGGATATCTGGCTAGGTAGTTCCCACTTAAAGATCAATATCTGGATTATATAGTATCGTTAGAAGGAAGTTTATGACCATTGCGAAGTCTTATCAACACCACAACCAAACATTTCATGGAGAAGGGCATTGATTGGACCAAAGTTAGTGGCGTGGAATGATTTATTTTCCGCATCGTTAACATTAATTTAACACGGTCGATGATGAGTTTGATGGGCTTTGTGTCACAACGGTTTATACTCGTGAAATCGTTTTACCTAGCATTGATTAAAAGGGCTGTCCCTGATTCATATAAGCGGATGTGGAAACTTAAAGCTCCACTAAAAATCAAGGTGTTTCGTGGTACCTTAGGAGAGGGTGATTTCGACTAAAGACAATTTAGCAAAGCGAAATTGGCAAGGGTGCAAGACATGTTGCTTTTGTCAAGAACACGAGACAATTAGGCATCTGTTTTTCGATTGCCGTTTTGCACACAATGTTTGGACCTTAATATATTTGGCTTATGGCATATCTAGTCCACGTAAGCGTTGATAATATGTTTGGTAGCTGGTTAGGGGTTTCATATGAATGGTAGAAACCTCGCGCTTCTTGGTCTTTGCCGCTCGTCTTTGGTCCATATGGTTAACCGAAATGATTGTGTTTTTCAAAAGAAAATCAACTCTTCTCCTTTGCGAGTTATTTTGCTATTACCCACCGCTACGTCGTGGGTATGTGTTGCAGGAGGAGGAGGTGCGGCATACTTTGGTGGAGGCTACTCAACGTTTGGTACGGGTGGCCATGGACTTCTACTCGGCGCATGGGTGGCGGTTTAGTCTTGGATTGCTAGCTATTAAATGTGTTCGTTTCTTCTTTTCTTTTCTAGTTTGGTGTGTGCTTTTTTAAGAGGCGGAAGTTATTCAGAGTTGTATCTTCTCGATGTAATTTTCTTGAAATTAATAAAAGCTTCCATTTCCAAAAAAAAAAAAAATATTCTGACCTTTTGGAAAGATTGCACAATAGGCAAAGCATAACTTTAGATAGGATGGCATTCTTTTGTAACTTAACAGTAAGGATGGAAGCACCGAATGTATGTCTTCTGATGATTGTATTAAAGGTTCATTCCAAATGTCACTGTCTCTCACTGCTGACCATCCCTCAAGATCCATTTCAGATAACGTGTACCCAAGTGCTTGAGCTGCTAATGCTATACCAGCACACTTGCTTGCGATGTCCTGTCCTATCTGCTCCAGTTGTTCTTTGTCATGTCTAGATTCAAAATTACACCTTTTCTTGATTATATTCCAGCACATGGTATCATCCAACGGCTTTAAATCATATGATTTACCAGTCCGAATATTTTTTGCAATTTCTTCCTTACGTGTAGTTACTATGACATCAATCTTGCACCCCTCGTTGCCCGCGTTTAGCATAGTCTTTAACTTTCCCAACTCAGTGTTGTTTTCCTCCCATAGGTCATCGAGAACAATTAGAACCTTCTTACCATTAAGTATGTCCTTCAGCTTCTGGTTTATTGACTCCTGATCATTCAAGTCTTGGTTTCCTTGATCTGAAACTCGGGAGATTATAGACTTCCCTATTTTCTTCAAGTCAAGCACCTCGGACACATAGACCCATACCCGATGATCATACTCTTTAAAATGGGTATCGTTGAAAACCAGTCTGGCCAAGGTTGTTTTGCCTATGCCTCCAAGACCATAGATAGGAACAATTATGGTGTCTTCTTTGGTGTTTCTTTCCAATAACAATTCTATTATTTTCTTCTTTTCTTCCTCTCTACCCAGGGTTGTTTCTTCATTCACCGCTGATGTTGTTTCCCGTCGGTCAGAAATCTGCTCCTCACTGTTACTGCCAGAGTCTCGTAAGAATTGGAAATCCTTATGGTCCTTTTGGATCTTTCTCAGTTCCTGTCTTATATTTTTCATCTTATTAGCCAAGGTAAACTTTTTAAGCAGACCTGTCCTCTGTAAGAAAATTTAAACTTATATCAGATCTGGAAATAAGGAAAAACATCAATCTTAATATATATTTCTACGAAGTAACTTTCAATAGGAATATAGGATTAGTATCGGATTATGCTACTGCCGTCAGGCAGGGTCCAAAAAATACGATACATCACGCTATTTTTATGTATGCGACTAGTTTGGAAAATACTGGTGTCGCAAACACTTCTGTAGGGGAGTACATGTTTGCAATCAAAAGTTCACAATTTGCAAACCCACATAATTGGTGGCGCCTTCACTTTTTGGAAATGCAAACTTTAAATATAACACTTAGTTAAGTATTTTCTGATAAATACTCCAACATGTATCAAGTGAAAAAATATCATGGAAGTAATGGTGCTGGATCATCAACTCAGTACTGAGGAACGACAAGCAGTACTTGACAATGGTAGTACTAACTACGTACCTTTCCATCTTGGAGGTCGTCGAGCATGTCGGAGATGTCGTAGGTGGTGTTCTTGAGCCGCCTCAGCCACACCTGCACCGCTTTTTCCTTGATCGACCGCCGCCTTTCGGCGTCCTCAAGCGTCGCCCCAATCATATCCAGCTTGTACTTCATGTCCTCCAGGTCTTTCCGCAACTTCCACTGCATCATCAGCTGATCTCCAATGACAGAAGCCAGCTTAGCAAACGCCGGCTTGAGGATAGCCGAGGCAAGCCACTCCATGGCCGCACAGCTCTCTCTCTCTCTCTCTCTCTGTCCCCCTGGTTGGTATGCCCGGAGCTGTGGAAGAAGCTCGAGGAGGTAGCTCTGAAGAGGAGAAATGTGGGGATCTTTATCTGAAGCCACGCGGAGCATCAACGACTCTGCTGGGCCTTCAACATTTCCTCCAACTTTCCACAATAGTATTGCGTTCAATAGATGCCGTGTCGACTCACTCGCAATAGCCACGTGGCTGCAGATAAACCACGCGGAGGCTTTCACTGCCAATTTTTCACTACCTATCCGATTTGAGAGGATAAATCACTAAAAATAACAGGATTCACTAAACCATAAGCCCTAATAGGACCCTGACAGGCTAATATGGAGTAACCAAGAATAGCATGCCATCTTAATATCAATGATGGTAAAAGTAACATAAGAGAGCACAAATAAGTACCAAATTCATCTCTATTAAATTATTTCCTATCAACAGCTTCGGTATCCCCTCTTTCTCTCCACAAGGTTTGATTGATTGGAAAATGTTTCGTTGTTTCCGTTTACACAAGTTTCCTTTACAAATTAGTAGAATGCTCATAATTATTACGGTAACACAAAACAAACTTGTAGCAAACAATGAGATGACCATACAAAAGGGGACCAGCTGAGCATGCAATAGATTTCATTGATTGGTGCTTGATATATGCACTCACAAATTTATTATATTGTAGAAATTTCTACAGCTCTCATCAAATCGATTACAATTTCTTCTCATAAAATTGACTCCAAACCACACATTCTATTTTCTTAGCAGCTGGTACTTGATTTCAACAAAGTTTCCAACTCATCCCTCATCCTCCCTTACTTTTAATGTCATTGCTAGCTTTGTGACTCTCGGCTACTCCTTTCAAAGTTGAGACTTTGGCCGACATTTTCATAATAAAAATGTTAGTAAGAACCAGTAAAATTGTCATTACATAATCAAAAGTGTTTGCTTTCAAAAATTCCATTTGACGTTATTTTCATATGGTCAATATAAATATATTTACATCTATTTCTCTTCAACACTATCTTTTCCGTATGTCAATAGTGACCATAGCAATATGTCAGTCTCTTGTTATAGGGATAGGTTTCCAAATCATTCCACTCAGCACAGCATTGGATATATTATATCACTAGACCAAAAGATCGATTGTGGTGGCTTAATTTGGTTTTTTGGACATGAAAATGTTCAGTTTTGGCGATGTTGGGCGAACAGGGTTGGAGATTGCTCATTAATCCTGATTCGCTTTGTGCTCGTGTGCTCAAGGGTAGATACTATCCTCAAGGAGATTTTCTTTCTTCTGCCAGGAAGAAACATGCATGCGAGCCATATACCTAGAGAGCAATTTTTAGTGGTAAGGAATTAAGTTTTGAAAAGAGGCCTGATAAGAAGAATAGGAGATGGGAGTTTGATAAATATCGGCATGACAACTGGATATCATGGTGACGATCGATCGATGTAGTTCATATCTGAGCGAAATCCAGAACTTTGAAAGATCCGACTTGTGTTTTGTTAGAAGGCAAATTAATTAATATTGCCCAGATCTCATGTTTGCACGAAGCAAGCATGTAGTAATTTACAGAGGTGCACGTGGCTTAATGAGGCACCGAAGTTTCTTGCAAAAGTTTAATATTTATTTATAATAATCCTGCTATGAGTTAATGAAAAGTTTCTCGATCTAAAAAAAAAGTCATGGCCTGCATGCAAAGCCCACCTGATCCGAGTCCGACCGTAAATAATGGGGATGGCCATGGTGAATATCAGAGCCTTTTTCCGCTCCCTACCACCCGACAAGAACTCGGATGATTAGTGTATGATAGGAGAAAAATGTATGTAAAGTGCATAATTTACATACATGTGCACCAATCACTTCGCAATAAATAAAGAATATACATTTTAGAAACTTGGGGATCCAAACCCTCCACGCCCCTTAAACAAATGATCATCACCGCTGTAGTTTACCCTGATCTATTATACCCCTATAAATCATTTTACCGTCTGATTATCCCCTTTCTTGGTCATTTTTGACCAGTTAATTGCCAATCGCTGAGATTTCTCATCTATTTACATTGTGAGACATCAACCACACAAGTATCCATCATTTTACCCCCTGATTATCCCTTTCTTGGCCATTTTTGACCAGTTTATTGCCAATCGCTGAGGTTTCTCATCTATTTACATTGTGAGATATCAACCACACAAGTATCCGCGTGTCACCTGACACAAAGGAGGACCCACTCAGTAGTCAATTAATCTCACATGGTGTTCCTCATGCTCGTTGCTGGCAACCATAGTTCGAAAAGGAGAATGATGGCTACTCCTATCCGATTTGCGTGATAAGTCATCAATTCCTGAACCCCATAAGCTACGTATTCTCAATAAGTAATTTATAGATAACAAATTGCGAAAATTTAATTTCAAATTATGTAAACTAGTCATCAACCTGTGTGCTTGCATTGACGAGCTAGCAAAATTTAAAATATCATATTTTACACTTTTTATGTAAACTAAGAATGACAATACATATTCAAACAAAATATTTGATTTTTCTAATAATTATTTTAAAAGATAGGATACTGCTTTTTCAATAATTGTTGTTGGCTTGAACCTATAAGTTTGTAAAAAAAATATCAAAGGCGTGTCAAAACTTATGCAAGGACAATAACGGTGCTCCTCCAATTAAGGGTGTGTTTAATTGCTTATACCAAATGGTATATATATGAGATGGTTTAAGAAAAAAGTGTTAATGTGTTTGGTTGCTTGAATGTAATAATCTCATCATGAATGGTGGGATATAAATTTAAGAAATATTTTCTATAGATACTAAATCATTCTATTCATTAAAAACAATAAAATCAAAGAATATATTACTATCCCATCCTATTCAACATTGTTCCGAGAACTAAACACATTCAAAGCCATCGAACCTACATATTTCCAATAGTGACTTTCAGTTGTTTTTTCTCTTCTTTTGAGATGCCACCAGAGCCTTCATACGTGGAGCTATTTTATTCTTTCCCGGTTGCAGCTTACAGATTATCGGAAATGCTATTTTACGGATCCTCTTTCAGGCAGCGCATGGAGGCTCTGGCGTTTGGAGTTTGGACAGGGAGTCACCGGTCTCGAGACGCGTATTCGTTTGCCCTTTTCCCTCCCTCTACCAGGGATTTCAAATATGTTTGGGAGAAAAATATTGGGTATAGTGGAAATCCGAAATTTCAGCAAAATTTTGATATTTTTGAAAAATTTCGGTCAAAATTCAAATCTGGTCCGTTTGCCACCGAAAAAATCCGAATTTCGGCGAAATATCTCCAATGTGTTCGGACGAAATTGCCGAAATTTCAGTCGTTTTGCACCAGATGAAAATGGGCCAAACAATGACGAAAAATTTTGAAATTTTTTCTGAAGAGTCCTGACACATTGGTGATATTTCATAAAAATTTCGTATCATTATCAAATCTGAGAAATTTTTAAAATTCAAACATTGCTACTGTCTTGATAAAATGCTGACCGGCCAGTTTGAACCAAATGAAAATTGGAACAAATGAGGCTATAAAATTTTGAATTTTTTTGTGGATGGTCCTGACACATCCATAATATTCTCATAAAATTTTCAGATGATGAAAAAATGTCATGAATTTTTAAAAATTCAAAAAGTTCTATTGTCCTGTTAAAAGGCTTACCGGCAAACTTGAACGAAATGAAAACTTATCCAAACCACGTTATAAAATTTTGAAATTTTTTTTGGATGGTACTGATGTAGCATTAATGGTTATATAAAAGTTTTAGATGATGTTCATGTATAAATAATTTTTAAAAAATTTAACAGTGCTACGTCCTAATAAAAGCCCGATGGTCAATACATAGATTTGCTTTAGCCAAAAAAAAGTTTAAAATTTTATAGGAGGGTGATAAGGAAATGCTTAATATCTCATAAAAATTTTAAATGATGATCACTCTCCAGTGAATTTATAAAATTCTTACAAAGTACAGTACCATACCATTCATGTTCTTTCTCTTTTTTATTTTTGAAATATAATATAACAAATAAAGTTCAATGTTTACATAGATTTGATTGAGCAAACAAAAAAATTGAAATTTTTTAAAAATTTTATGTAATTGTACTGAGGCAATTCTTAATCTCTCATAAAAATTTTAGATTATGATCATACTCGAGAAAATTTATAAAATTCTGACAAGGAAACTGTCCCAATTATGTTCATTCTGTTTTCAATTTTTTAAAGATAACAAATTAAATTCAATTATTCTGAAATTTTTCTGTATGATTCTACAATGCTCAAGATAGTACTATAAAATTTTTAACCTATTATCAAGCTTGTACAATTTTATAAAAATCTAACAGTGTTTCTGCCAAAATTTTAAAATATCTCAAAATTTTGGTTTTTCAACAAATTTTCATAGAAGATGACTTTCTTATGAGTTGTTGGATCAAATCTGGCTCTAAAAGTTCAAAATCCAGCTAAAATTCATGAAATTTTGGCGAAAAAACGAAATAACTATAGCAATTTCAAATTTTTTACTTTTTTTATTCAGCCGGTAGTTTAGATTTTGTAGAGACCTGAAATCTGAAATTTCGGCAAAAATTGAAACCCCGCTCTCTATTCGTTTATCCCAAATCAATTTCTTTTGGGAGTGGGAGGAGGCGGACTGCTCTAGGTGAAGGGGAAGGCGACAAATCTTGATTCTTGTGTTCAGGAATGACCAGGTTGGGGTGGCCAATCGTTTTTTCCCGTTATTTTGGTTTTTAAATAATTTGGATTGTAAAAACTGTACATTGAATTTCTTAATCAAAATAAAAAATTGAACCGAATTAATCAAAATATTTGATTGCCATTACCCTTTCGGACACTTCACACCTTGGATCACATTTCATTACTACGGTAAGAACTAGGGATAATAGTTTTACTCATAGATTTGGGTACCCATGGGTACTCAAACCGATAAGGATGGATATAAGTAGTATTTTAGACCTACGAGTTTTCGAGTTTAGATAATCGATAAGGTCACTGATGGATGTGGGTGTCAACTCATACCATAGGTATCTTATGACATATAGATCGTACTTTTTAGAAACACATATAATCCCATTAAGTTACACCAATGAATACCCATTGGGTTCGGGTACTTATGTTTATTTATATCAGTAGATATTCAATGGGTATCCTAGGTGCTCATGTTTAGTTACATTAAACTACTTGTGGGTACCTATCGGATATGGGTGTGGGGCACAATTCTATGCCCGAAAAGCCTAACGGGTTAGGGTGGGCGGCACAATTTCGGGTTTTAGATTCGGGTGAACAACAGTTGTACCTAGAAGTACCCACCCAATTGTCATCCCTAGTAAGAACACTCGTTCACTTGTGATAAAATAAAAAGACAACGAAAGCATCATACGTTTTATGTGATCTGCAGGCTACACGGTTCGTTAATGTGAAGTAACATCAAGGAATGGGAGCAAGTATGGTCTAGAATAGAGGTGTAATCAGATCGGATATTTTTTGGCTGACCGACCGACTAAATATGTTTGGATAGAATTCGGATGGTCATATCGGATAGTTGTCGGATTCGGTTTCGGATTCGAAAGATTACTATCTGTCGGATTGGGATATTCCAAGTTAATTTTCAAACATTTCCAAAAAAATGAAATTCGGATATCCGCATACTTTAGCTAGGCCAATAGCGATCATGTGGCCCATTACTTTGGCTGGCCCAATAGCAAACTTTGCACTGGAGTGAAATTACACTAACCTGCTCGCTGTGACCCTGTGCTTGAATTTGAGCAGAAGTGCTTGAATTCTAGGAAGGAATAAGTATGAATTCTAGAAATAAACCAATACGAGGAAATCCTATGCGGCCAGATCTTCAAATCATCTTTAGTAGAATAGGAAGTACCTAGCAAAATTAAAATAAGGGAGCATATACTTGTGACAACACCTGTCACAGATACCTTTCCTCTCTTGCTATATCGTATCATATCTTCCTGTGACAATACCCGTAGCCGGGCTTGATGATGACGGAGGGGACCAGTCCCCTGAAGCCGCTGCTCCTTCGCCGAACAGCCTCTGAGAACTCCAAATCTGTCGTTCCCGGACCAGATCCATCCCCCTGGACCAGATTCGAGAACCCCAAGATCCGCCGCCCCCAAACCACCTGTGAGAACCTTTAGATCCGACACGTCGCTCCTCCGCCGAACCGCCTCCGAGAACCCCAAGGTGAGAGGGGAAGTGGGAGGAGAATGCGAGCGCGCGCGGCAGAGGGGGGGCATCGAGACGGTGACAGCGCCACGGGCCCACGGCAGTAGGTGGTGGTGAGCCGGTGATTGCGGGGATCAACAGTAGGTGGCGCAAGTGAATGGCAGTTCGACCGAGAGTTAACAACGGAACCGAAACCCAAAAAAACAAAATATTTGATTAATTCAGTTCGTTCAGTTTGATTTTTCAGTTCCGGTGAAAAAATGGCCACTCCTGTACCAGGCCACCTTGCTAGTTTATACTAATAGTACTTAGGGAAAATGATATGTTATGGAAAATGTTTATACTAATAGTATTTGATAGTTTATACTAAGAGAGGTGCTTCTATGCTTTTCTTTTTGACAGTTGCATAAATATTAAAACATGAATGAAGAGTAGATAATAATTACTTACCCCTTCTGTCGGGGACTGAGAAACCTCTGACAAAGTCAACGCACGGTCAACAAGGTCCCCAGCTCGGGACGGTGCGGCAAGGGGCCTCGACCACGACCTAAGCAACGCTGATTCCCGCACGACCTCGAGCTTGGGCAGTAGGGGGTTCCGTCCCCACACGACCTCGATCTTGGCTCGGGGGCGTGCGTTTACTCGGCGGTTACCAAGACCAAAGATCCCGGAGTTGAGGTGGACGTGGCGTCGGCTACTGGGGCGGTTGCAAAGACGTCTTCATTGCACGCCATGCACTACCCCGAATCTCTTGGCCGTTTCTTACTACCGTGGGAGTATAAAATCCTTTGAAGCGAGCAGCGAGAAGGACAATACGACATCAAGACTAGCAATAAACCGATGAGACACAACCGAGCGCTCAAGCGAGCAGTAATCCACTCTCTGTACTCACGACTAGTGAATTCCTCGCCTCCAGAGAAGATGGAGTAGGGCTATTACCCTCGTGGGGGCTCGAACCAGTATAATCCGCTGTCTCTTGCCCGCTGACGCCTCGCCCCGACCTACGTCTGATCCATCGTTGAGCGCGGCTCTTCCTGGGTCCCTTATTCATACTAACCCCACTTTCACATTTGCGATCAGGCGATCCCGATCGTCGACAGCTGGTGCCCACCGTGGGGCCCGAAAGCTTCGCTCAACCAGGAAAGAATCAAGACTTTCGAGGTATGGTGTCCGCTTCTGCAGCACATTCCGTGAGCTCGGGTTCGAATGCAGGCCCTGAGCATGGAAGCTCCACGTCCCTGTTCTCCCCCTCCCCGCCGCTGCGTGATCAACTTGTCCTCATGGCCGCTAGCCATGACACGGGCGTGGAGGAAGGGGAGCGCAACCCGAAGACTCCCGAGGGCGCTCGCCGGATGGCCCAGGTCACCATCAACCAGGCTATAACCGCCCTCCGGCGGGAAGAGCGTGAGAAGGTCGGAACGTCATCAGGTCGTTCCAAGCTCCCTCAATCGAGCGAGCGCCTCTGCGCGATCGCCCGAGTCATGACCGACCCCACCCATCCTGGACAATTATCTCCCTACCGTCCTAGATGGTGCCGCCTGCACCTGGCTCTTCAACCAGAAGCCCGGCACCTTCCGCTCGTGGCGCCAAATTCAGAGCGCCCTCCGTTCAAACTTCCAGAGCTGCTACGAGCGGCCCGACAGGGAGAAGGACCTGGACCGAGTGATCCAGGGAAAGAATGAACCTCTCTGCGACTTCGTGCGGCGGTTCATCCACACCAGGAACATGATCCCAAGTGTCTTCGACGAGGCCGTGATCAAGGCCTTCAAGTTCGGCGTCTGCGACCGGCGCCTCACCGAGGACCTGGAGATTACGACAAGGCTCACCGTCGGCAAGCTGTTCCGCATGGCGGAGCACTACACGGACTCGGACGACGCGGTCCGCTGGAAGCGTGACTACGACCAAGGTAAGGTCGGCATTAACTCGGGCGAGGCCGGCCCCTCCAACGCCAAGGGAGTTGACCTGGGCTCGGCTACCAAGAAGCGGAAGAAGGACCGCAAGCGCAATGGTGGCCAACCTCAGGTGACCGTTTCGGCTGATGGTCGCCGCGAGGTCATGGAGGTGCAGGATTCGGCCCAGGAGGGGCTCTGTACCCAGTGAAATCGGCCACGACCATAGCGAGCGCATGGCAGAGCCTCGGCAGGAGGATCGCCGGTGCAGGTCACGGCAGCCGCGGCCGCCTCAAAGGTCTGAGGCGGCCTCGGTTCGACGAAGGTAAATTCTGCCTATTCCACAGAACTCTGTGCCACGACTTGCGATGCTACAGGGCCTGGCAAGCCAAGCTGGAGGCCTTCTACGACAGACGCGGGGAGATGCCCATGCTCCCGAAGGTGGGGGATCAACCCGATAGGGTTAACACCAGAGAGGACCAGGGCAACCTCGACCTAGACTTCAAAGAAGGCGATCCCGGATCGGCGTCATCTTCGGCTCGGCGGTATCGACCCGACGCGAGATCAAGGATGCCGCGC
The DNA here is from genome assembly GCA_036346375.1 of Guadua angustifolia. Taxonomy (NCBI): domain Eukaryota; kingdom Viridiplantae; phylum Streptophyta; class Magnoliopsida; order Poales; family Poaceae; genus Guadua; species Guadua angustifolia. The sequence continues at coordinate 1,640,404 of CM070521.1, read as the reverse complement.
GCGTGGTCTACCAGGCCATCGTCGGGAAGCCCACGGATCAGCCCTGCAAATGGGCCGGGGCAACGATCACCTTCACGCCGGAGGATGCCCCCCAAGGTATGTCCAAGGACCTCAAGACCGCCTTGGTCGTGACCCCCACCATTAGTAATACCTTGGTCGGGCGGGTCATGGTCGATGGGGGCTGTTCCCTCAACCTGCTGTTAGCTAGCGCACTCGATCGGATGCAGATCTCCCGGTCGAAGGTCAAGAATATCGCGATTCTGTTCTTCAGGATTGTGCCTGGAAGTTCGACCACCCCTCTGGGACAGGTGGTCCTGCCCGTCACTTTTGGTGCCTCGGACAACTTCCGCACCGAGCTGGTCACCTTTGAGGTGGTCGAGGATGATCTCCCTTACAACGCCATCCTCGGGCACCTAGCTCTGGTCAAGTTCATGGCGGCCAACCACTACGGCCACCGCTGCATGAAGCTCCCAGGACCAAGCGGCATCATCACCGTGCGAGGCGACCTCAAGGCCGCACACGGTTGCGAGACTCAGGCCTTGGCCCTCACCGGCATACTGCCTCAGCAGAGCCCTAACACGACCGCGAAAGTGGCCCGCCAGAAGGAGGTAATCCAACCCGGCGGGGCAACAAAGGCTGTGCTGCTTGTGGAGGGGGACTTGTCCAAGTGCGTCCACGTCTCGGTCGAGCTGAGTTCTGAAAGGACCGAGATGTCGCCTAAAGGGGGGTGAATAGGCGTTTACAAATTTTAAATCGCAGTGGAAATTTAATCTTCGGATACTCCGAAATTCACTTCGGACTATCCGAGTGGTTCGGACAGTCCGAGCCAAATTTCGGATATTCCGAACTGGTTCGAGCACAAGAACCCTAGAAAGTAGATCTAGCAATTCTAGAGTATGATTCTAGTATCAAATGATGTATCTTGGCTAAGAATGCTTGCAGAAAGTGAAATCCCACCAATATCTACTGCAAGAACCTATTAAACCCTTGAATCCCCAAAAGATTTAACTAAGCACAAAGTGAATAAGTGAGAAATTCAAGAACCAAGGATACCAACCGATTTTTTCCCGAAGTTCGGATCCTTGAGGGGATCCTACGTCTCCGTTGAGGCGGCACAAAGCCGGGGTCTCTTTCAACCATAATCCTCTAGGTGTTGCACCAAGCACTCACCTACTTTTCTCTTGAATCCTTCCCTTGCGGAGGTGGATTCGACCTTCACAAACTTCCGGTGGCGTCCCACACGAAGATTGGGTGCTCACCGGTGACTCCTAGCCGTCTAGGAGTCCTCAACCTCCAAGAGTAAAAAATCTCACAAGAAATCCGAGTGAGGATGAACCACGTGCTCAAGATGAATCACAAACTCTTGATCTTCCAATCTCTCTACTAACTTCCCTCTAAAGATTCAAGAATCAAAGACTTGAGGGAGATGAACACTAGGGCTTAGAGAGAGTGAAAGAGCTGTTAGAATGAATTGAATGCACTACTTAATTGGTAGGTGGGAGTTGGGGAGGTATTTAAAGCCTCCCAAAACTAGCCGTTTTTCACTTCAGCCCGAGACTGTTCGGATAGTCCGAACCCATGTTCGGATAGTCCGAACCAATTGAACTTAGAACAATGAACACAGATTCGGACAAATCCGACGACACTTCGGATAGTCCGAACCAAAATGACTTAGCCCTAACCGAGGGGGTCCACTCGGATACTCTGAACCTTTGTTCGGACATTCTGAACCAAAATCAACTCGACCAACAGAGAAGGTTAGGTTGGATACTCCGAACCTAGGTTCGGACATTCCGAAGCAACATTTGCCTGAGCAACCGAGGGGCCAGTTCGGACATTCCGAAGGTTTGTTCGGATACTCCGAACCATTTTGAACATTTTGCCCCCCAAGACTTTACACATTGACTCATATTTAGACTAGAATTCATCATTGAGCACATTGGATCATTCTAAAACTATTTCTTGCCAAATCCCTCTTAATAGTACGGCAATCCTTAAACTCAAATAAAATTTAAAAAGCACATACAACCGTTGAGTTTAACCGACGCCTTTTCTTCTCAAATTTGAGGGACCTCTTTCCTTAAGCGACTTTCCCATGAGCATATTCATCTGTTCATAATACTAATAAAGCTCATTAGTCACTTAATCTTGTTGTCATTAATCACCAAAATCATTAAGGGGCCTAGATGCACTTTCAATCTCCCCCTTTTTGGTGAATTGATGACAACACGATTAGATTTAGATAAAATTAAAATGAGAGAGTATTTGGAAAACCAAATACACGGAGAAGCTCCCCCTAAATGTGTGCATTGAAAGAAATTGAGTGAAATGTCAAATGCACATATTTAAGGGAAATTTTGCGAGAGCTCCCCCTAAATTTCTGCTTTCGAGAGAATATAACAAGATATATAGCAGATAATTTGCATAAATAAATATGACATGATATCACACAAATGCATTGCTAAAGGGAAAATGAATTAAGCAAAATAGTTATCCAACAAGCAACAAGTATAAGCAACAAGTTCAACTAGGTCAACCAAATACAAGCCATAAGCAAGCAACCACAACCAAAATGAAATAAATCTAATGCTCCTCACTCCCCCTTTGGCATCAAGGCACCAAAGGGGTCACTCCTCGCTGCCATCATCGTCGCCTTCGCTGCTTTCGTTGTCCTGAGCTGGCTCATATTGAGAGTCGCCTTCATCATCACCATTAGGCGCCGAAGTGGCGGGAAGGTCGAAGAGCTGCCGGGTCGCCGAATCAATAGTCGCAGAATCAGACTCTGACTCGAACTCTTCTGAAGAGCAGGACAGGTTGAGCTTCCCTTTTATGACATTGAGCTGACGGCGAGTGTCGGTGATCTTCTCATTCATTTGCTTGATCTTCTTATGATTCTTGATCCCAAGGCAGAAAATAGCACGAAGCATGTTCTTGATGGAGCTGCTTGGGGAAGAAGGATCACCTGTAGAGGGTCTCGTTGAGGGGGCCCCTGACCTGGTACTGGGCACTGAAGGAGCAGGGGCAGGAGCTGGAGTTGGAGGAGGTGGAGCCTTGATCAGACGAACACGGTATGGGACATGCTCCACATCCTTAGCAAACCACAAATCGGAAATGCTTTCCACCATACACATCACAAATGGAGCAAAACCGCAGCTGCTGCGAGGGCTAAGAGAGTTGAGGTGGATCTCCTGCTAGATAAAGTCAAACACGTCGAATGGCCTCGATCCCTCCCCAATCCTCAAAAGCAGATTCCTCGAGAAGGAGTTGATGTTGGTGGCGTCTCCCTCCTTGGGCCACAGAGTCTTCCTTATCAATTTATACAAGATAGCATAAAACGGCTTCAACCCTTTAGTGGTCCCCAACTTGAAGTTCTGAGAGTCATCATACAATGGAGTCAAATCATTGATGGCAGATGCATCAGCATTGTGCAGCTTGTCCAAATTGTCCCAGCCTTCTATGTTGAATCCGATGCAGTCAGCAAATTGTGCCTTGGTCACCGCATAGTATAGCCCATCAACCATGAACCACATGGTGCTCTCAGCATCGGTGTCGACATACAGAGTTGCATAGAACTGCGCTACAACTTCATTATTCCATTTGCACTTGAAAGACATTATCTCTCTCAAATTGTGGCGCTCACAGGCAGCAATCACCTCATTGAATACAGAGTCCTCCTACTGTTCCATATAGTCCCAGTCAATATACTGCATCAAGGCCACTGGGTTCTTCTTCTCAAAGATCACAGAGTCATAAAAGTCCTGTTGGAAGTGATTCCAGAACCGCTTGTCCACATAATCTTCTTGCAAATACAACAATGGGTCCCGACTTACAGGTCTTTGGCGGACTTCTTTGCCTCTCCTTGCCCAATCTGATGAGTCTATCTTCTTCTTTGGAGTGACACCCATTGGAGTAGCACGAACAGGTGAATCTCCAACGGACCGATCAGCGCTCCTTCCCTGCTACTGAAGTCAAGCTGCACACTTAGCTGCCCTCAACCTAGGCATGGTAGACCGGGGTCCTCAAGAAGATTGCCCCTTGCCCTCATCACCTTGATCGCCACCACCTTGACTTGAAGCAGCTCTATGGGAAGACTTGCTCCTTTTGCGAATAGCTTGGCGCTTGGTCTGCTTTGCAGGACGGCACCGGGGAGATTCAGAGCTAATGCGGAGGTGAATCGAGGAGAACCCGTAGGAGCCGCAGGAGGAGCAGGAGGATGCGAAGAAGAACTGGTGGCAGGATGGTCATGCTTAGCCTTCTTCTTGCGAGCCATGGTGACATCAATATGACGAGATTGGCGAGGAGGACTGCCACCCTGAGAAGGATCCATTCTAGAGGTATACAAAGGTTGAAATAAGATTAGACTCTAATTATGACCTAGATGATCGATAAAGAGTTAAAATGAAGTCACATTCTTCGGATAGTCCGAAAGTTTCTTCGGATAGTCCGAAGTTTTCATTCGGATAGTCCGAACCTCTTCGGACATTCCGAATGGAAACTCGGACATTCCGAGGTGACAGTTCACAAACCCTAAATTCTCAATCTAGATAATAATTCAATAAGACTAAGAGCTAATCAAGGGATGACTATCCTAGCAAGGTCTAGGATGGTCTAGAGTTCAAGAATTCTCAAGGTAAGTACAAGAAAAACCGACATTCGGAGAGGATTGAACCAACCTTTTAGGAGAAGAAAAAGCGGGATCCCAGGGCAAATTTAGGACAAAAGCTTGATGGAGAGGAGTCCCTTGTCCTTGGAGCCCTCAAACAGTAGAATCTCCGGCCAAAACCCTAGATCCGAGTGATGGGGCGGACCAAAGGAGAGAGAAACGGAGATGGGAAATGAAAAAGAAGAAAGGAGAAGAAGGGACTCGGGCTGGCTTTTAGAGCCCGAGACCACACTTCGGACAGTCCGAACGTAAGTTCGGATAGTCCGAATCAGTTCGGATAGTCCGAATGGAATTTCGGACAATCCGAACTGTCTTCTCAGGATGGCATTGAAACAAGGACAGGAATGACTCCGGAGCGAGAAATAGATGAGAGGGCCTAAAGGGTCAAGTCATCAAGTGATCAGCAAGCCATGCAACCAATCAAACCATGATCACAAGATGATTGACAAGATCCGGAGATCAAAAACCAATAAACACAATAAGCTAAGAGAAATAAAACAAATAAGATTTTCCAAAGACCTTTTGCAATCACCAATCAAGTTGTGAGCATATTTCAAGCCAAATTGCGAGAGTCTAGAATATTTAGCCCACTTCTCAACTCACAAAATCTCTTCTCATCAAGTGGCTTGGTGAAGATATCGGCTAACTGATCATTGGTGCTCACATGCTGAATTTCGATATCGCCTTTAGTGGAGTGGTCTCTTAGGAAGTGGTGGCGAATATCGATATGCTTGGTACGGGAGTGTTGGACGGGATTGTTGGCAATTTTTATGGCGCTCTCATTGTCACACAAGAGTGGAACATTGTTATAGGTTAGGGCATAGTCATTTAGGGTTTGCCTCATCCAAAGCAATTGGGCGCAACAACTCCCGGCGGCAATGTATTCGGCCTCGGCTATGGATAGGGCTACGGAATTTTGCTTCTTAGAAGACCAAGAAACAAGGGATCTACCTAAGAATTGACATGTCCCCGAAGTGCTTTTCCTATCCACTTTGCAACCGGCATAATCCGCATCGGAATACCCAACTAATTCAAAAGATGAACCTTTAGGATATCAAAGCCCAAAATGAGGAGTGTGCACTAAATATCTCAAGATTCTTTTTACGGCCACCATGTGGCACTCTTTAGGAGCGGCTTGAAATCTTGCACACATGCACACACTAAGCATAATATCGGGCCTAGATGCACAAAGATAAAGTAAAGAACCGATCATCGAACGATATACCTTTTGGACGACCGGTTTACCTTCTTTGTCAAGGTCTAGATGCCCGTTGGCTTGCATTGGCGTCTTGATCGGCTTGGCGTTCTCCATGCCGAACTTCTTGAATATGTCCTTGATGTACTTCGTTTGGCATATAAAAGTTCGTTCCTTGAGTTGTTTGACTTGAAATCCGAGGAAGAACTTCAACTCGCCCATCATGGACATCTCGAATCTCTTGGTCATTATCCTGCTAAATTCCTTGCACAAATGTTCATTAGTAGACCCGAATATAATATCATCAACATATATTTGACAAACAAATAAATCATCACCAATGTGTTTAGTGAAGAGAGTAGGGTCGGCCTTTCCGACTACGAAACCTTGTTCGAGAAGGAAATCTCGAAGACACTCGAACCACGCTCTCGGTGCTTGCTTAAGCCCATAGAGAGCCTTGTGTAGGAAGTAGACATGGTCCGGATGATTTGGATCTTCGAAACCGGGTGCTTGTTCAACGTAGATCATCTCGGATAGTGGTCCATTCAAGAAAGCACTCTTTACATCTATTTGATACAACTTAAAATCATGGTGAGTAGCAAAGGCAAGTAATATTCTAATAGATTCAAGCCTAGCTACGGGAGCATATGTTTCATCGAAATCCAAACCTTCGATTTGCATGAAGCCTTGAGCAACTAACCGGGCTTTATTTCTCGTCACTATTCCATTCTCGTCTTGCTTGTTTCGAAATACCCATTTGGTTCCAATCACATTTTGCTTGGGCCTTTCGACAAGCTTCCACACTTGGTTCCGTTCAAAGTTATTTAACTCCTCTTGCATAGCCATCACCCAATCCGGATCTTGGAGTGCTTCTTCTACCTTAAGAGGTTCAAGAGAAGAAATAAAAGAGTAAAATTCACAAAAATTTGCGACACGAGATCGAGTAGATACTCCCTTGTTGATGTCTCCAAGTATGTTGTCGACCGGGTGATCTCGTTGTACTTTTTGGTGGACTCTTGGATGAGGTACGGTTGCGTTGGTTCCCTGGATTGGACCCTTATCATCTTGAGTGGCATTCGAGCCGTCTTGAGCTCGCATTGAGGAAGAAGGAACATCATCCGGAGCGTCCATCGTCGCATCATGACCATCTTTGGTTGAAGTGCTTGGAATTACATCTTGCTCAAGTGGTCTTACTTCACCAATTGCTAATTTCTTGATTGCTTCAAGACGGGGTTCTTCCTGTCAATCACGAAGACGATCAACTTGTTCTACTTGAGAACCGTTAGTTTCATCAAATGTCACATCACGCGAAATTTCAACCACACCGGTGGTGTTGTTGAAAACTCGGTATGCATATGCATTTGATCCATAACCAAGTAAGAAACCCTCATCTACTTTAGGAGCAAATTTAGAAGACTTAGCTCTTTTGTTGAGGATGTAGCATTTGCTTCCAAAGATTCGGAAGTAGGACACATTTGGCTTCTTGCCGGTCAGGAGCTCATACGCCGTCTTTTTCAAGATCTTGTGTAGGTACAAACGATTGGAGCTGTGGCACGCGGTGTTGATGGCCTCCGTCTAGAAAATGTCGGAGACCTTGTACTCATCAAGCATCGTGCGCGCCATCTCGATGAGTATACGATTCTTCCTCTCCGCTACCCCATTCTGTTGAGGGGAATAGGGAGCCGAGAACTCGTGTTTGATGCCTTCTTCATCGAGATACTCCTCAACGCCGGTATTCTTGAACTCAGTACCGTTGTCACTCCGAATTTTCTTGATCTTCACTTCAAACTCATTTTGAGCCCTTCTCATGAATTTCTTTAAGCTTCCTTGAGCTTCACTTTTATCATGCAAGAAAAATACCCAAGTAAAGCGAGAAAAGTCATCGACAATAACTAGACCATACTTGTTTCCTCCAATGCGTATGTAGGTGATGGGGCCGAATAGATCCATGTGAAGCATCTCCAATGGCCTTGAGGTGGTCATCACGTTCTTCGCGGGATGAGAAGCTCCAACTTGCTTCCCAGCTTGACACGCGCTACATACTCTATCTTTCTCAAAGACAACATTGGTTAGTCCAAGAATGTGATTGCCTTTAAGACGTTTGTGGAGGTTCCTCATACCAACATGGGCAAGTCGGCGATGCCATAACCAACCCATACTAGATTTAGCCATAAGACACGTTTCAAGGTTAATTCTATCCGTAGTGAAATCTACAAGATAGAGATTCCCTTTCAAACGTCCCTTAACGGCTATTGAACCATCATCCCTCTTAATGACATCCACACCCTTATCGCTAAACACACAATTATAGCCTGCTTCACATAATTGAGCAACGGACAATAGATTGTAGCTTAGTGATTCGACAAACAAAACGTTATTTATATGGAAATCATTGGTAATTAGGATCTTACCTAAGCCTACCACTTCACCTTTTCGATTATCGCCAAAAATGATGCTTTCACTATTTGATCCATTGGCTTCCAAATGTGCGAACATTGCCCTTTCTCCGGTCATATGATGCGTACATCCGCTATCCGAAATCCAACTTGATCCACCGGAGATGTAGGCCTACAAAATGAAATTTAGTTTTTGCTCTTTGGTACCCAAACTTATTTAGGTCCACGCACGTTAGTGACAAGTGATTTGGGAACCCAAATAGATCGCACATTAGAGGCAATTTTGGGCTTACCCCCAATGTGACAAGCAACTACACGACCTGAGTTAGTTTTCTTAAGAACATAAGATGCAAAGAATGTAGAGTGAGTTTTGTACTTAGAGTTTTCTTTGCTCTTAACAAATTGGATGGGCTTGTTTAAAGGAGCAGCCACAATGTTGCTCTTTTTCCCTTTTGGCGGAGTATATCCAAGCCCATGCTTCATAGTGTTACCTTGTCACTTACCTAGGAACTCCTCTAGTCCCTTACTTGCCTTGTAGGACTTTTGAAGTCCATCTTCAAGCATTCCCTTGAGCTTCTCATTTTCATATGCTAACACTTGCAATGTCTCAAGGTTAGTGGCATAAGTGTCAATATTAATGTTGTAGCATCTAGCGCACCCATTGCTGGTAGAAGGTAATGAAGGATTGGAGCTAATGGTTGAGGTAATCGAAGGGCTATTCTTGAGATCAACAAGCTTCAACTCAAGAGCCTTACAAGCGTCCTTTGCTTTAGCAAGTTCCTCTTTAAGTGAAGCGTTGGTGATCTCGAGACTAGTCACCTCGGATTTGGTCAATTTTGAGTTCTTAACCAATTCCTCATTTTTCTCTTTTTCAAAAGATAAGCTCTTCTCTAGCTCATGATTTTTCTTCTTTTCGAGGATAAGCAAATCTTCTTGAGCCTCGAGAGTAGATTCCTTTTGTTCTACAACTTCCTCCAATTTTTCAATATCTTTGAGAAGCAAATTTAACTTATGAATGTCGAAGTTTTTCATGGATTTAAGCATAGAGTCAATATCATCATCACTATCGCTATCGCACTCATCTAGACAATCATTAACAATGGAGGGAGTGGAGTCTTTTGATGATACCTTGTGCCCCTTTGCCATAAGACACATTGGAGCGTTGTCGTCGTCATCGCTTAAGTTGTCGAAGAGGCTCTTCGACGTTGTTGAGGTGGTAGGCATGGTGATGGCGACGAAGGCAATTCCTCCTTCCTCGTCGGACTCAGAGCTTGAGTCGGAATCGGAGTTTGAGTCCCACTCTTCTCCAATGTGCGCTTGTCCCTTGTGCTTGTAGTGCTTGAATTTTTTGTTCTTTTCTTTGTCTTTGTCCCGGTATTTGTCTTTCTTGTAAGGCTTCTCATCTTTGCTCTCCTTATGCGGACACTCGGCAATGAAGTGGCCGGTTTCACCGCATTCATAGCATCTTCGAGTGGAGTGTCTACCCTTTGATTTTCTTCCAAAACTGTTAGACTGACCTCCTTGTCTGAAGTTCTTCTTCTTGAAAATTTGTTGAACCTTCTCACGAATAGAGCCATATCCTCATTTGTCAATGGACCACAGGACTCTTCATCTTCACTTGAGTTCTCTTCTGCTTGGCGCACTAGCTTGACGGCCTTGAGGGCAATGCCTTTCTTTTTGCCCGACTTGAGTTCTTCAACAACTTTGGCTTCCTTTACCATCATCTCGTCCATCATGAGCCGGCCGATGACATCATGAGGTGTCAAAGTGTCGAAGTTTGGCCGGTCTCGGATTAATTGAACAAGGTTGCGGTTGGTAGGAGTGATTACACAGAGAATGATCTTCACCACAGCCTTGTCAGAAAGATCGGTGCACCCGAGACCCTTGGCTTGATTCACAAGCACCATCAAGCGATCAAACATCTTGGTGTAGGATTCTTCTTCTTCAAGAGTGAACCGGCTTAGCTCACCAATAATGAGCTCTATCTTTGATTCCCGGACACTTGAAACTCCTTCTGAAAGACCATGTGGAGGTCTATCCTTGTGTGTGATGAGTAATTGACAAGATTTGAGATTGGATTGATTTGAAATTGAGTTTGATTTGAATTGGATCTTCAAATTGAAGCAATTTGAGTGTTGGTTGCTTTTCCTAGTGCTACCGGCTTTGAAGCGAGCTTAGGACCATTGGCGCAATTATGATTGATTAATGATTGTGGGATAATCATTGAAAATATTTGTGGGCATTGCTATGTGAAAGGTTTTTCCTTGTCTTTGATGGTTGCAGGGCGACGGTGCTAGGTCATGGTGAGGCGGAGGATGACCGGGACTAGGCGAGGCGTCGGAGGTCCAGACGGTTGGGAGATCGCCGGAAGATGATCGGAGGCGGAGTCAAGGCAAGTCAAGAAGACAAGGAAAGGAGATGATGCTAGCTAGATGTCGCGTGGATCAATGAGGGCCGTCGGATTGCGGTCTAGTTGATAGGTTAGCGGGTCTAGGTAGTATGCTTTGAAAACCGTGCAAGAAAACCCGGTATGTGTGTGGGTTTTGGGTTAGCCCTTGCATGGCTGTGTGAGTGGGTTAATCCTAGCCCTTAGATGAGTGTCCTAGGGTTGAGGGACTCATCCAAGGGTGGTAGGTGGCCCAAGAGTAGTATAAATAGGGGTGGAGGGGTGGCCTCCTCCCCTTGAAGGTTTGAGTTGCTCCTTTGAGCTTTGCCCACATAAAGTGAGGCTTTGTAAACCTTCCCACCAGAAATACAAAGAAATTTCTTTACATTATTGTGAATTTAAATTTCGCATTTACATTATGTCTTTACTTTATGCAATTTAAATTCAGCATTTACGTTCGCATTTACTTTCCATAACTTACATTCATGCAATTTGGATTTGCCTCCTCCTTCTAAATGCTGATCTTGGATGTTTTGAGTGTGTTCATATGGTTTTACATCTCTTTTGAACTCTTTGATTGAGTAGAGATCATCTCTTCTTTCAAGTTCGATTCATCCGAACTTGTTCTTTAGCAGCAGTTAGTCTTTGATTTTTAGAAAAATATAGAAAAATCCTTTTTGAGTGATTCTTATTGGAGATTGTGCGGGACTCCTATACCCATCTGTAGAAAATTTTGGAGTCCACTGGTTACACCATTTGGGTGCTATGAGGTGAAAACCGAGCCCCAGATTTTCTGCCTGAAGTTCCTAACTATCTGTGCTCATAGATTTATGATGATTTTTCTACTTGGCTTTTTGATCTGAAATTTGGTGAAGAGCTTCACGACTCATCTGCTCATAGGGAGAAAATTTCTCATAATTTTGAGAGCAGCAGAAACCCACCAACCTCTTGTTCAAATTAAAGACAGATTCTGGAAATATCTGCTTTTGCTTTTCTAAAAGAGACTTTTGTGTCTTGGCTTGATCTCTTTTAGAAAAGAAGTATTTGAATTGATTCCTCTTTTATTTGGACACTTGACAACCAGGATTGTGATTGAAAAATCCCCACATATTCTATAGAACTCATCCATGCATGCTAGGGGTACACATAGTTGTCTAGTTGTTCGGGTTTTTCACGATTTCCTTTGCACGATCTTTTCAAGGGTTTAGTTGGAGTATTTTGGGGAAAATTTAGTTGCGATCATTCACCCCCCCTCTGTTCGCCATCTCGATCCGTCACCTTCATGACTGACCATGAGCCTATCCCAAATAGCTTTTGCTTCTTCAAGTCCATCGACTCGATTGAACTCGGAGTCACTTAATGCATTAAACAAGGCATTGACGGCCAAGTCATTGAAGTGTTGATCTTTATCTTCCGCGGGAGTAAGGTTGTTCGGATCAACGGGCTTGAAACCTGTTTGCACAATCTTCCAAATAGAAGGGTGAAGCGATCTCAAGTGCATCTTCATCTTATGTTTCCATGCGGCATAGTGAGTGCCATCGAAATGAGGCGCTCGACCGGAGGGCACGGAGATATAAGATGAGGAGCTTGAGACACCAAGAGAGGTGTAATCGAAAGGAATAGCAACCCCAATACCGGAACCCGTGCCCTTGTCTTGGTCACGGCTTCCGTCATTCTTATCGTTTAGCGACATCTTGATTCTCCTAGCGGTTAAGCCAAACTACGGAGATTTGGCTCTGATACCAATTGAAAGGACCGAGATGTCGCCTAGAAGGGGGTGAATAGGCGTTTACAAATTTTAAATCGCAGCGGAAATTTAATCTTCGAATACTCTGAAATTCACCTCGGACTATCCGAGTGGTTTGGACAGTCCGAGCCAAATTTCGGATATTCCGAACTGGTTCGAGCACAAGAACCCTAGAAAGTAGATCTAGCAATTCTAGAGTATGATTCTAGTATCAAATGATGTATCTTGGCTAAGAATGCTTGCAGAAAGTGAAATCCCACCAATATCTACTGCAAGAACCTATTAAACCCTTGAATCCCCAAAAGATTTAACTAAGCACAAAGTGAATAAGTGAGAAATTCAAGAACCAAGGATACCAACCGATTTTTTCCGAGTTCGGATCCTTGAGGATCCTCGTCTCCGTTGAGGCGCACAAAGCCGGGTCTCTTTCAACCATAATCCTCTAGGTGTTGCATCAAGCACTCACCTACTTTTCTCTTGAATCCTTCCCTTGCGGAGGTGGATTCGACCTTCACAAACTTCCGTCGGCGTCCCACACGAAGATTGGGTGCTCACCGGTGACTCCTAGCCGTCTAGGAGTCCTCAACCTCAAGAGTAAAAAATCTACTTAAGAAATCCGAGTGAGGATGAACCACGTGCTCAAGATGAATCACAAACTCTTGATCTTCCAATCTCTCTACTAACTTCCCTCTAAAGATTCAAGAATCAAAGACTTGAGGGAGATGAACACTAGGGCTTAGAGAGAGTGAAAGAGCTGTTAGAATGAATTGAATGCACTACTTAATTGGTAGGTGGGAGTTAGGGAGGTATTTAAAGCCTCCCAAAACTAGCCGTTTTTCACTTCAGCCCGAGACTGTTCGGATAGTCCGAACCAATTGAACTTAGAACAATCGAACACACTGATTCGGACGATCGAACGACACTTCGGATAGTCCGAACCAAAATGACTTAGCCCTAACCGAGGGGGTCCACTCGGATACTTCGAACCTTTGTTCGGACATTCTGAACCAAAATCAACTCGACCAACAGAGAAGGTTAGCTCGGATACTCCGAACCTAGGTTTGGACATTCCGAAGCAACATTTGCCTGAGCAACCGAGGGGCCAGTTCGGACATTCCGAAGGTTTGTTCGGATACTCCGAACCATTTTGAACATTTTGCCCCCAAGACTTTACACATTGACTCATATTTAGACTAGAATTTATCATTGAGCACATTGGATCATTCTAAAACTATTTCTTGCCAAATCCCTCTTAATAGTACGGCAATCCGTAAACTCAAATAAAATTTAAAAAGCACATACAACCGTTGAGTTTAACCGATGCCTTTTCTTCTCGAATTTGAGGGACCTCTTTCCTTAAGCGACTTTCCTACGAGCATATTCATCTGTTCATAATACTCATAAAGCTCATTAGTCACTTAATCTTGTTGTCATTAATCACCAAAATCATTAAGGGGCCTAGATGCACTTTCAAGTTCCAAATAGGAACTCGAGCTCGTCAGCTTCCTCCGCGCCAACAAAGACATATTTGCTTGGGAGCCGGCAGACATGCCGGGTGTCGAGGAGGTGGTCGAAACCTGATTCTAAAGTCTTGGCGATCGCCGCCCGGCCCGTCTTGGAGTTGCGGCGCTTCTCTCGAGAAGGTCGCCATAATCAAGGAGAACCTTGACAAGCTGTTGAAGGCCGGCTTCATTCGTGAGATCGACTACTCCGAGTGGCTGGCCAATCCCATCATCATGCAGAAGAAGGGCGGGAAGTGGAGGATGTGCGTGGATCACACGGGGTTGAACTCGGCATGCCCGAAGGACAACTTCCCTCTCCCGCGCATCGACTAGATCGTCGACTCCACGGCGAATGCCAAGCTGCTAAGCTTCCTAGACGCTTATTCTGGGTACCACCAGATCAAGCTGGCGGTTGACGACGAGAGCAAGACGTCGTTCATCACACCGTTCGGGACCTACTACTACACGACCATGTCGTTTGGTCTCCGCAACGCCGGCGCGACCTTCCAGCGCCTAATGACCAAGACGTTCGAGCCTCAGATCGGCTGCAACCTCGAGGTCTATGTGGACGACATCATCGTCAAGAGCTCCTCCGAAGACGACCACGTGCAAGACCTCGAGGAGACCTTCGTCAACCTGAACAAGTACAAGATCAAGCTCAATCCGGAGAAATGCGTGTTTGGCGCTGCTTCTAGGAAGGTGCTCGGCTACATGATCGGGGGCTCGGGGGTCGGCCCGAACCCGGAGAAGATCGAGGCGATAGAGAAGATGCCCCGAGTTGGTAAAGGCGGTGCAATGCCTCACCAGCGCGATGGCTGCCCTCACCGGTTCATCTCGAGGCTCGGCGAACACGGTGCCTTTCTTCAAGGCCTTACATAAGCATGGGGCCGAGTGGGCGCCGAGGCTCGCGGTCCTTCAACGAATTGAAGGTATACTGTCAACCCCACCTTACTTACAACCCCTTGCACGGGCGAGGAGTTCTTTGCTCTACTCATGCCACCGCCCGTGCCGTTATTTATCGTGGCCGAGCGGGACGCACGCAACACCCGATCAACTACGTCGCCGAGGTCCTCCACAGCCAAAGGCGCTACCCCCAGATCCAAAAATTACTGTACGCCCTTCTCATGGCTTCGCGCAAGCTCTGGCATTATTTCCAGGCTCACTCCGTAGTCGTCCCGAGCAACTTTCCGCTCGGGGAGATCTTGAGGAACCCAGAGGCCGGAGGACGCATTGCCAAGTGGGCCATGGAGTTGGCCGTCTTCGATCTCCAGTTCGTGGCGCGCACGGTAATCAAATCGCAGGTGCTGGCCGACTTCGTGGTCGAGCAGACCTCGCAGCCGGCTCCCGAGCTCGAGGGCGAGGAGGAGAAGCCCTGGGTCATGTACTTCGACGGTTCACAATCCTTCAAACGCTCAGGGGCAAGGATCCTCATTCTCACCCAGCGAGAACAGCGAGGTCGTGGTTCGTTTGGTTCCGGCTACAAATAATGCCGCAGATCTGGCTCTTGGCGGGACTCGAGCTTGCAAGGCGCTGGTGTTCGCCAGCTGGTCGTCAAGGGCGACTCGCAGCTCGTCATCAACCAGTTCAACAAGGGCTACCAGTGCTCGGAGGATTCCATGGCCAAGTACCTAGCCGAAGCACGCAAGATGGAGAAGTGGTTCCAGAACCTAGAGATCACGCATGTGGCACGAAAGGACAACTCCGACACAGACTTCCTCTCCAAGCTCGGGTCGTCTGATGACGAAGTCCCTCCAGATGTGATCCTGGAGACCCTAGCGTCACCTTCAATCTCCGACCAAGGGGCCTCGGTCACCTTCATCGAAGGTATTCCCTCGTGGGCCGAGCCGATCCACAATTTCCTGGCGACGGGAAAGCTCCTGGCCGATCCCGCGGAGAGAAGCAGGATCAAGCGCCGCGCGAGCTCATACAAGCTTGTGGACGGCAAGCTTTATCGTCGTAATGTCTCTGGCATCCTGACGAGGTGTGTTGCCACGGAGGAGGGTAAGTACATGTTACATGACATTCATTCAGGTCTTTGTGGGGCACACTCTTCTTTCAGGACCATGGTCGGGAAAGCTTTCTGCATGGGGTTCTACTGACCAACGGCACTCCAGGACGCCCGCAACATCGTCGTCCGCCGCCGAAACTGTCGATTACCATGCCCGAAGTCACATCACCGCCACGCTCTAGACCATCCCGCTAGCTTGGCCCTTCTCGACACAGAAATTTGGATGTCCTCGGCCCTTCCATGACGGCACGGGGAAGAAGTTTTTGTTTGTCGCAATCGATACCTTCACCAAATGGATCGAGGCCGAACCCGTCTCGACCATCACGGCTCGTGCGGCGGTTAAGTTCTTCCGGTTGTTCATGGTCACCAGTTATGGGGTTCCATGCAGAATTATCACTGACAATGGAACACAATTTACTAGTGAACTATTCCAGGAGTACTGTGAGGACATCGGCACCAAAGTATATATGCTATGCTTCGGTCGCCCATCCATAGAGCAACGGAGCAGTAGAGCACGCCAACGGACAGATCGTTCAAGGCGTCAAAAAGCGAGTATCAGATGAGCTCGAATGACACAGCCAAACCTGGGTGGACGAACTTCCCACCATCTTATGGTCTATTCGTATTACCACGACAGAAGTCGAGCAACGGGTCCACACCCTTAGGCTCGTGTTTGATCTTCGGGCCGCCCCGCCTCTAGAGGTCACTGGGCTCGCCGTAGTCGACTTTGGTCGTCGGATCGACTTGAGCAAGAATGGTCCCTTGACCTTACCTGGCGGAAGAAGTAAGATCTTGTGCCTTCGCTACGATCGGCGCACTACCGCAAGCTCTTCGCAGACATGCGTCTCGGTTAGTGCGACCTAGGAGCTCCTTGTTGGGGACTTAGCCACGAGACGGATTCAGAGCTCAGTCCAACACCAAGAAGTTATCCCCGCGGTGGGAGGGCCCTATAGAGTTGTTTCAACAGATCGCACGGGGGCTTACCGGCTAGCGCTACCCGATGGCAGAGAGCTCTCTAGCTCGTGGAACATTGATCAGCTTCGAAAATTCTATGTGTAACCCTCTTACCTCAACTTTCAATAAAGCTCTTGTTCAGTTGTCATGATTGGTCTTTGCGCTCTTTTCGTTCTGTATTTTGTGTTGGCTCGAGTTCGGGGCCTCTTTGAGTCCGACCTACGGATGAGCGTGCTTACTCTTGGCCCAGGTGTCGGAGGCTTAAACTTCACCCCCAGTGGTCGAGCTACTTGTAAGCCGAATCTCTTCGCATCAACGCTTCCCCTGCGCTAGGGTTCGAACTAAGCCCGTGACCGGGACCAACGAGCAAGGCGCAAATCATTGTCATGACTCAAGAGCCTTGCCCGGGGGACGTTCCTAACACTCTAGAGCCTAAGTCTTTCCTCGTGCGCCTATGTTATGCTCTCTTTGGGGGTTTTTTCGATCTTGCAGATCTTGGTCTCCACGAGTTTTCTAACTTGCGCCCAAGGCCGGCGTTGCTCGACCTTGAGCCCAACGGGGGCTGGACAGGATATACCATGGCCAAAAAAGGCTAAGTGCACGATTAGGAAAAAAATCTCTTGATCGAGAAAAGATAAAGCAAATCAAGACATTAAACTATTCTTGTCAAAATAATGTCGTTCCATTAAACCTTTTTTGTCTTACAAAATGTCTTGCTTACAGGAAGTCTAACCCTATCTACAAATCGGCCATCTCACGCGTGAACTTCTCCTGCTCGAGCTCGGCGACCTTAGCCCTCAAGGTCGAGAGCTCGCCCTGAAGTCAGAGGGCTTCGGTGGCGCGGCGTCATTCTTCTTGAAGTTGGGACAAGGCGCTCTTTGCCGTCTTGCTCGCCTGACCCAGCTTCTCCTCGAGCTCTTCGACCTTGGCCTCGAGCTCAGGGGAGGCCCTCGACGCGGTGGCTGCTTGGTCTGCAGCGGCCTTGCTTGCTTCTTCGGCCTTCGCTCGCTCGGCCTCGAGCGCCTTGGCTAACCTCGTGCACTCATCCTCGACGGCCTTATACGTGTGGTCCCACTCCGAGGCGATGGCCCGCTCCAGCTCAGACTTGTGGGAAACCTCGAGCGTCTTCACCACCTTGCGGAGGCCGGCGATCTCGTTGGAGTTGTCTGCCGCCTTGTGCGCGGCCTCATCCCGCTCGCCTCGCAAGTCCTCCACAAGCTTGGAGCGCGCTATCTCCCGGGCCTCCACCACATCGAGCAAGACCCTCAGCGCGTCGGCATGCGTCTGAAGGCCTTGCAGCCCTTGGGTGACTGAGTCGATGGCCTGCGGGGCTCGAAGGATCAACACGGTACTCGCCAAAAGAAAGAGAGAGAAGAAGGAAAAAGGGAAAGTCCGAGCCTAGGTTCGAAGAAAACTCAAGTACCTAGGTAAGCCGGCCCTCGAAGATCGTGACGGAGTACTCGGTGGTCTGTTGCCCGACGCCCCCGGGCGATGTCTCCCTCTGCGCCTTGGGTCATCGGGGGTAGGGCCTTCGGGTGCTCCGTCGTGGGTGGCCGCGCCTCGAGCTTCCTCGTCGAGGGGGCTCGACCCGCCCCCGTGTTCGGTCCTGGTGGTGGCCTCGGCCTTGTCCTCCGCAGCTGGAGGGTCTTTAGCCCCCTCCCTTGCGGTGGTCTGGCTCGTCCACGGCAGTCCTCCGTGCTCGCCATGGATCGAGCGTCTTCTGTCTGCAGTAGCTCGGAGTCTCGACCGCCACGGTCGGGGCGGTCTCGGCAGTCGTGGCTAGGGCATCCCCGGCGCCATCTCCTTCGGTGGCCTCAGACGGGTCAGCGCCGTCCTCAGCATCCGCGGAGCCGGTGGCATCATCTTCAGTGGCCGCGGGCTCGACGTCATTCTCGACCAAGTCGTCGAGTCCCTGGTCGAACTCCCCAACGGTGGCCCAACTTTGGGGGCCTGGGGGGTGCGCCCCCGGTTCGAGGGCCGGCAGGGCACCAGCATGTAGGAGGACTCCTCCTCCTCATCGGACTCAGACTCACCCTGGACAACAGTCATCGTCAAGACGGGCAGGCAGTGAGCTCGAGCGCTCAAGGTCTGCGATAAGGGAAGGCTACTAAGCTAAGAAGATAGAAGAGAATCCAAGCGAGAAGGAGGCCAACGACGCACCTGAGTCTGCAGCCTCCGCTTCGCGGGGGGCTGGCGAGGCCCTTGTTGCCCCACAGGTGAGGGGGAGTCCCTTTCTCGGGAGCCTCGGGCCTTGGTCCTCGGGGCCTGCGGTGGGTCCTGATCCCCGGTCGAGGTCTTGGCTGCGTCCGTAGCACTTTGTTGCTGCGAAAAGAGATCTAAGTCAGAGGGCGAAGGAGCACGAGCGAAGAGCTCGGGGGCTCGACCAAGGATGCTTACCATCGTGCGGTCGCCCCACTCGACGTGTGGCTTCTTCAGGCCTTTACCGCCAGCTCCGACCGGGGCTGACCTCTTGCCTGTCTTCTTGTTTTTGCTCACCCCGGGCAGCGGCAGCATCTTTCTTGCCGTTTCAAGCAGCTCGAGCTTGTCCTGTGGATGCATCGAGGAATCAAGGAAGGCTCTAGGTGGATGGAAACTGAGAGGCTCGGTCCAGGGCTGCTTACCTCGGCTTTCTGGCGCAGCATGTTCCTCGGAACGGGATCGTCGAGGGTGTAGTCGTGCGTGGCCTTCCCAAACATCTCGCTCATTCGGGCAGTGATCCAGGACTCCTTTGGCGCTGCTGGAAACATCAGTTCATCAAGGGCGCCCGAGGAACAAAGCTGGAACGAGCATCAGGTCCGGATGACTTACCAGACGTCCCCTCACGGGTGAGGTCGTCACGGCCCTTGATTTCGAAGAACGGGTGCAACCTCTTCCGCAGAGGGAACACCCGGCTCCTCAGGAAGTTGTTGGCGATGGCCTGCCCGGTGAGACCCCGCGAGGCACAGATGTGGATGGCGGAGACGACCTCTTGATCATCCTCCAGATCGCCTGCCTCCAGGGTCTGCTTCTTCCCATTGATGGGGGTACCGTCAAACGCCAGCGCGCCGTCTTCGCCCCGCTTCAGGTAGAACCACCGCTCGGTCCACAGGCCGAGGGACTCGCGAGGGCACATTTGGGGAAACGACCAAGGAATCCCCGTCCGCAGCCGGAAGTAAAGGCAGCCGACTACGGGATCCTTCCCAGTGTGGAAGAGGGAGAAAAATCGGAAGAAGAGCGAGGGGGTGGGAAGGATTCCAAGGAACCCCTGGCACAGGTGAGAGAAGACAGAAAGAAGGAGGATGGAGTTGGGTACCAAATTGATAAGCTCAATCTCGCATTGTGCGAGAATAGCTGCTAGGAAGTCACTCTCCGGCGTCCGCAGGCCGAAGAGCATGTAGTGCTCCGTGCTGACGAGCTCGTCGTCTTGTGGCTGCGGCTCGATCTCTCCGATCGGCAGCCGCCACGTCACCGGGTCCAGTAGCCCCAGGCCCTCAAGCTCTCTCATCCTCGCCGCCGTCAGGGAACTCTTCCCAAGCTTTGCCATGGCGGTTGAGAGGAAGTTTGGTCGGAGGAAGAAGAAGGGCTCGAGCAGGGAGTTAGGAGGTGAAGGCTGCGAGAAAGTCGAGAGTTCTTTTCGAAGTGGCGATGATCTCGAGTTTTATAAACCCGGTGCGCTGCAGGCCGGAGGTTGGGACATCTCAAAAGCGTCTTGCGGTCGGGTGATTCGACAGCGCGATTGGCGGTCGCATGTGGATCGATCGGCGTTGTGAGCGGTTCCGTTGTTCGATCATGTCCGTGCTGAATCCACGAAGATCAAGGGGCGCCAGGTGTAACGTCGCCAAGGCCTGGCGGAAGGTCTCCGCCCGACCTCGGCTTCGGGCTCGAAGTTCGAAAAGTCCCTACATGCGTGTGGGAGGCTCGAGGTCGACCGAGTTCTTGCCACGACCTTGAGCCTTGGGGGCTAGGCGCCGGATCGAGAAACCTCTGACAAAGTCAACGTACAGTCAACAGGGTCCCCAGTTCGGGACGGTGCGGCAAGGGGCCTCGACCACGACCTAAGCGACGCTGATTCCCGCACGACCTCGAGCTTGGGTAGTAGGGGGTTCCGTCCCTAGACGACCTCGACCTTGGCTCGGGGGCGTGCGTTTACTCGGCGGTTACCAAGACCGAAGATCCCGGAGTTGAGGTGGACGTGGGCGTCAGATCCGGGACGGTTGCAACACGTCTTCATTGCACGCCATGCACTACCCCGGGAATCTCTCTTGGCCATTTCTTGTAACGGCTAGGAGGGGTATAAAATCCCAAGCGAGAATGGCGAAGGATAATCGACATCAACAAGACTAGCAATAAACCGATGAGACACAACCAGAACGCTCAAGCCCGAGCTGTAATCCACTCTCTGTACTCACGACTAGTGAATTTCTCCGCCTCAGGAGAAGACTGGAGTAGGGCTATTACCCTTGTGGGGGCTCGAACCAGTATAATCCGCTGTCTCTTGCTCGCTGACGTCTCGCCCCGACCTACGTCTGATCCATCGTTGAGCGCGGCTCTTCCTGGGTCCCTTATTCATACTAACCCCACTTTCACATTTGCGGTCAGGCGATCCCGATCGTCGACACCTTCGCTTGCTTCAAGATTTATGCAATTTGTATTGAAAGGAAAAGCATTGAAGCACTGCTCTTATACTAATAAATGGAAAATGTTACGTTACAGGACATTTACTGTTTTGTTATGCAAGTATTTGGGGAAAAAGTTTTCGGTCACATGTAATAACACTACAGGAAAAGTACTTATTGTCCACGGCCAAATATATGGTAGACGGCCAAAATAACCCGTCGACCATAATTAGATTAAGGTCGACGGCCAAAATAATAGCCCTCTACCCTAGACGCGAAAAAGCGCGCCACCGTCCCGCCCTGGAATTGGGGTACTGTTTGGTAATTAAGGTCGACAGCCTACACATTTGCCGTCCACCATACTTGAAGGTCGACCGCCAAATCTGGCCGTCCACCCAGTGGGCTCCATTAGGGTCGACAGCCTACGTGGCTATCGACCTTAACTGCCACCCGGGCCCAATTGGTAGTGACAAACGAAACTAGGGTCGACGGATGTTTTTGGCCGTAGACCTTAAATAATTAGGGTGGACGGCTACGTGGCCGTCGACCATAACTAGCGTTACCTCTTCCCACCTCGACTGAATCCCCATTCGATCGATCAATCTTCTCACCCCACCGCCTCCCCGATCGATCGCGATTTCTCTCCGCCGCCTCCCCCATTTGTCGCCGCCGCCGCTTCGTCCTCTTTGTCATCGACTCGGTCTGCATCACTCCGTCTGCGGCGCCGCCACTTGCAGACCCTAACCGAGCTCCTTGCGGGGGCACGCGGCCATGGAGGGCGGCGGCCGCAAGAGGGGCAAGCTCGACGGAGCCAACAGCGCGTCGGCCGGAGGGAAGCGCGCGCGAGGTGAGTCGAGCGACGCCCGCCCTTTGCTCTGGTCTGTTTTACTAAATCCTCTTCCTCCCTGGGGAATTCTTGGGCCCGTTCCTGTTTCCCGGACGAATAGTGGGGTTTAGCGTCTTGAAGATGCTGGGGATGCTGTGCTGTTATTCAGTTAGGGTTTAGGGATTCTAGAGGAAGCTTCGTGGTGCGGTGTTCCGGTGGGATATGTGGTTCTTGATGGGTAAAGATGAGAGGTTTGGGGTATTATAAGCTAGCAATTGCTTAAGCTTTGTCAATTCGTTGTGTTTTTTTTATCGGAGATTGGCAATCTTGCTATTGTTGTGTGTCGTTGCATTTTTTTATGAACGTATCTGTCTCATTAAGATTTGTGAAGGCACTACTTTTGTATCTGACTCATTTAGTTTTGTGAAGGCACTACTTTGTCTTCCTGTTTGAATTGTGTGGTTTAATGAACTGAACTAATGGCACCTTGCGTTGTCTTTTACCCACTCAAAGATTTGCCAAGAACTTGGAAGAAAGCTCTGGTTTGGGTACAAGCTGAATTGAGTGTAGTTTATGGTTTAATTAATGCACTATATTGTGGCAGTCAACGGTGTATTAATGCTCTTTTTGTGTACCAAGATTAGTAAATCAACACAGTATTAACTTGGCGCGCATAATTAATTTGGTGTAACAGAAACGTACGGAGTCATTTCAAACTGGTGTAGGAAGCAAATCGAAGCCATGCACCAAATTTTTCAGGTTATAATCCAACTTAAAATGAAGTCCACCTGGTAACATTTATTCTGCACAGTTGTTATTTCATTAAAACTTTACTTTTATGTTTTGAAAGAATGTCTTGTTGCTAACAAATCAAGCAAGCAAGATTGTGCTACAGGTTTTCCTTAATGCAAGCTTAAGAACACTCACTGGAGTAAAATTGGAATGCGCATGGTTGTGCGAAATCACTTTGCATCTGTGAAAGATGCAACTACAGTATAAGGATATGTAACTCCTTTTCAGATGAACAATCAGTCAGTAATATCATGATGCAGCCTCATCTGCTTCTAATTATGGAACCGAAACATCTAACTTTTAGCCTTTTATAGTTTAGGCCTCCTCTATTTGAATGCTATGTAAGTTGTACGTGTAAATTGTTGGAAGTCAACAATTTGAATTCTTGAATGTAGTTGTAGGCCGCACATACTGTTATCTAATTATTCCCTTCAATTGATCTTGTCCTGTAGGTGTAAATTGTTGTATGCCACACGTATTGTTATCTAATTATTTCTTTCTTGCAGGTTATACGAACAACTTGTCTCAACCATTTTTCTGAATGCATTTAATTGTTATGTCAGTATCTGTATTTGCCTAGGATACCATTGATGAGCCGCTTGCAATAGCTCATCTGTTTGGTGTATAGGAAACTTCAAGTTCATAGTAGTTTTTGCCTAGTGTTTGCTAATTGTTTCAAGTTCTGGATGTCCTAGCTGAAAAATCTCCTATATTTGTAAACCACTGACACCCACTTCTGCTGTCTTGGCAGTTTCAAGCTGCAATTCAGTTGCAATTTGATTTCCATCGGGCAATATAAAACCTTGGAACTGTCTTTTGGTGTCACCGGCCCTCCTCTCCTGGCTTTGCATAAAAACTTGAGAGCTGATGTTGTGATCGTTTGGTCTAATGCAAGTTCATCTTTTACTTTTGAGTGTATCTCTGAACTTGTTGCAATTTATTGCTTGTTGTGGAATGAGCGGGTGATCATCCTGAAATACCAGAACGCAAGGCTTGCCACGTCCCGGATCCTAAAGCGGCACAGGATACAGACAGCGATGTCGACTGACCTTGTCAATGAACAAGCGACTAACGGTGAGATCGAGGTGCCGTGCTCTAGCTAACACATATTCTTGCTGACATAGCTAGGCGGCTTTTTTGGGAACAACAGATGTCAGCAAAGTTCATTTTCCTGAGACAGATGTGATAGACCGAAGATTGCCCGGATTTGTCCGCTGGTTGAGGCGGCTCCTGTTTGGCTCTCAGTTTTGACGCAAGGAGGGGGTGGTCTCCAGCAAATAGGAACCCCGATAGGTCTGGTCTGCAAAAAAAAAATCTTTTATATTCATTTAGGTTAGTAGTTTGTTAAAGCAATTTAAGTTGTTCTTTTGCCACTATGAAACTATTGGGCTTAAGTTGATTCTACATGTGCCCACATTTATATTGTACACTTAAGATTGTTTTACATGTGCCCTCAAGTTAATTCCATGGGTTAATAGTTTAATCACTCAAAATTGTTTTACATGTGCGGATGTGCCCACATATATCCAATCTTTTGCTTTCCTTTAGTAACGGTGTAACAGTATTTCTGTTTTAGTTGAATATTTGCACACAATGTTTAGAAATACTAATAAGATGTAACAGTTTTGAATATTTCTGTAACAGTATGTTTTGTGAGATATCCCTTTGTCCACTTGGGTTGTCAGTGCAATGGAGCCATTCAAGCTGTTGATGTTCGTTCTTCACTGTTCATTTCATAATGTCATATTTTCATATACTCGAATGATGAGTGGAGGATTCAACAAAACATTATGTGTTGTTGCATCGTGTTATGATAAAGCAAATTCAGTTCAGAGAAAATATTTTTGAATGTCTGCCAACGCCAATCGGCGACTATTTTTTTAAATGCCGATTAATTAGGGTGGGCGGTATTTTTCACGTGGCCGTCCACGATAGATTAGGTCGACGGCCTTTTCCACGTGGCGTCCACCATAACTTAGGGTGGACGGCCACGTGGAGCAGCCGTCGACCTAATCTTATTATTATGGACGACTAAGGAAAGGCCGCCCACCCTAGTTTAGAGTGGACCACTGCTTTCCGTCGACCTTAAGCGTTATTATGGTGGGATGACCTATATTTGGTATCGACCCTAATAGGGTGGACAACCACCGTCGAATTTAATATGATGGTCGACCACTTACTTTCGGCGGCTTAAGGTGGACGGCCATTGTCGACCCTAGTTATGGTGGGACGGTTTCGACTCTAGGGTGGACGGTTTTGGTACATCGAAATTCTTGTTTTTCTGTAGTGTAAGTAGTGAGAAACGGAGTGAGTATATTATCTCATATAATATATAATATCAAAATATTATAAATGTAGTTTTGCAACAATCTATTTTTTAAAAAACAAAATCACATATGTAGTGCTAAATAATTTAAACATACTTTAAGGATGATGCACATGCAATACACAAGCCACCTTGCTAGTTTATTTATACTAATAGTTTATAAAAATCGATATTCTTTTCACAGCAAAGAATGCCATTACTGAAGAAGCAGGAATTGGTGAGGTTAGAGCATGTTGATCTAAGCCTCTAAGGTCAAGCGATGGACGACAAAATGGAAGAAAGGGACATACTATAATAGTTTATAAAAATTGGTGTTCTTTTCACAACAAAGGATGTGTGTAGGAACGGGTGAGGTTGCAGCATGTTGGTTTAAGGTCAAGTGATAGGCGGCTACATGGAAAGATCGGGGCTCCGATGGAAACGATGAAACGTAATGGTCTTTCCTGTGTTCTTGGTTTCGTAGCCAATTGATCACTTCGGGAAGAACGATAATTCATCCTACCAATGTTTTATAGAATATAAAAAAAGAATGCCTTAGAGGAACTAGGTAATTTATACTAATAGTTTATAAAAACTGATGTTCTTTTCACAGCAAAGGATGTCATTACTGAAGGAGCATGAACAGGTGAGGTTGGAGCACGTTGGTACAAGGTAAGCCACAGGCGCTACACGGAAGGTAGGACTCTGAAGGGAAAAAAAAATCATCGCTTTTCTAGCTCTATGCATCTCGTTCTCTAAAAATCTACTTATATGTACACATTTGTAAATTTGGCCTTTTTCTCATCACGGAAGGTGCGGTTGCATTCGGAGAGTGCGGAAGCTGGCTGTCGACGCGGCAGGGCAAGCGAGTGCGAGGGTAGGTGCTGTCGTGCCTGGGAGCTAGATAGAGGGTGAGCGCGTGCTGGCACCGCTCCTCCCACGCTCCCTGGGTGCGGCAGAGATCAGTGCCGTTTACCGTGCCTCTCGTGATGGGGGCGAGTCAATTTTACAAATACATACGTGGAAGGAGAAAGACTAGATTTATAAAAAAATATAAGATACAATGGACAGGATAAGCGATAATTTCCTAAAGAAAGTGACAACTGACGAGACGTAGTGACCTCTCCTGTGTTCTTGGTTCTTCTTGCGTCAAGTGTGGTTGTTTTTGAGTGTGTACTCTAATAAACTTTTGTTTCATTTATAACGATGGTAACATCAACATTTCTTCTTGTGTAATCTGTCTGAACTATTGCTTTAATAAAACGTTTATATATGTCACTTTAATAAAGCTGCGCAATAAGCCCTTCGGCTAAAAACATTTGCTTGGATGAGTTCCAAACGCTAAGAGAAAAAGCTATATGAACGGAATTCCTAAAAAAAAAATTCACATGTTACTATCATGCGGGGCCTTGGCGCCGGTTTCACTGGTTTTTTTCTTCGTGATAAAAAGAGAAAAAAATGTTTTTACCACTATGCAAATGTCTATTCTTAACTATGCCACTAATCTGTGACGGATCTAGGATTTTAAGTTAGGGTATGCCGAGCTAATACTATAATATACAATTCAGTAAAATTTAATGAACAATTCGGTAAGCAACTAAAAATATTGTCGAGAAATTCGGTATATGAGTATAAAATTAACTAGAAACATGATAATACAAGTATAAATTACAATATAAATAGTTTGAACATTTTAAGTATGAAATATGCATAAAAGAAGCTTACACACCTACAATAGTTCAAAGAATACAATTTTACTTCTTGCCCTTCTTGTTTGGCCTCCGCCTTTTAATAGCCATAAAACTCTTGATTATATCATTTTCATCAACTTGGAAGAAAATATCTCACTCAATAAACGTGACTAGACAATCATCCAAAAGACTATCACCCATCTTATTTCTCAACTTACTTTTGACTAAACTCATTGCAGAAAATACCCTCTCAACACTTGCCGTCACCACCGGTAGAAGCAATACCAATTTCAGAAACAAGTAAAGCAAATCATAAATTATATGTCTCTTTATTTCAACAAGCTTAACTGAGATATCAACATGATTCTCTAGACCTTTGAATCTACAAGGAATTAACCAATCAAACTTTTTTAGATCAATCACTTCATGCATTAGAAAGGTTTTGGATGGATCAAATCAAAATTATCACGATGAAATAATGAATCAATCTAAAACCAAAATAGACATGTGAACGAAGAACGAAAACAGGGATTACTGTTGCAATTTTTGTGATCACTGTAGCACCAAAAAATGCTTTGGTGCGGTACTGTAGCTTTGAGAAAACACTGTAGCTCCATGACTTTTCTTAGCTTCGGCCGTTGATGTGCGCGCGCTAGGAGAAAAGCAATTGATCTGCTTCTTCGTCTTGCACATTTACACGGTCGCCGTTTTTCTTCGTCTCGCACATTTATGCAGCTACAAACTTCGTTTTTTTTCATATGAACTGTATTAGACCGAATCTACAGGATATGCGGTATACCTTGTAGATCCGCCCCTACCACTAATTTTTTTCTACTTCTCATTTGTGCAATCAGTCCGTTAGTGCCCTTCTCAAAAATGCCATTCCATCTATACCCAACTTGACCGTTAAGTAATTTGTAAAAGTTCAGAAAAATCAAGAAACATACCATAAAATATAGAAAAAATCATGAATCACTTCTGAACAAATATCAATATGTTTTTTTTGAAAATTTTACAATTCAAATTTTTCTCAAAAATTTTATACTAGGAAAATGTTTCAGTCTTGCTCAGCTTTTAGAGAACATTCTTAAAATTTTATTTAGTGTCATTTTTGTTTATATGTGATTCCTGATTTTTTTCTGCATTTTCAGGTTTTTTCAATGGTTTTTATGAATTTCTATGGTTTTCTAGTATTTATTTCTCTTCACTTTTCTGAATTTTTATCGATTACTTCACTATCAAACCGAGTTGACCTGATGAAACAGTGGATGGAACTTCGTTTTTTTTTCATATGAACTGTATTAGACCGAATCTCTGAGGATATGCGGTATACCTGTAGATCCGCCCTACCACTAATTTTTTCTACTTCTCATTTGTGCAATCGGTCAGTTAGTGCCCTTCTCAAAAATGCCATTCCATCTATACCCAACTTGACCGTTAAGTAATTTGTAAAGTTCAGAAAAATCAAGAAACATACCATAAAATATAGAAAAAATCATGAATCACTTCGAACAAATATCAATATGTTTTTTTTGAAAATTTTACAATTCAAATTTTTCTCAAAAATTTTATACTAGGAAAATGTTTCATCTTGCTCACTTTTAGAGAACATTCTTAAAATTTTATTTAGTGTCATTTTTGTTTATATGTGATTCCTAATTTTTTTTCTGCATTTTCAGGTTTTTTCAATGGTTTTTTATGAATTTCTATGGTTTTCTAGTATTTATTTCTCTTCACTTTTCTGAATTTTTATCGATTACTTCACTATCAAACCGAGTTGACTTGATGAAACAGTGGATGGAATCAGTGGCGGAGCGAGGCGGGGGCCAGCAGGGGCCATGGCCCCTGCCAATGCCAGCGCTATGCCAAACTATACTAAGTTCAGAACAATTAACAAGCAAAGGAACTGGGAGAATTGTACAAGCTATGCCAAACTATACAATTCCTTTGAGAGTTAACAGCGCTATGCCAAACTATACAATTCCTTTGCTTGTTAATTTTCAACACGATTAACAGCGCTATGCCAAACTATACTAAGTCGTAAAGGAACTGGGAGAAGCGGGTGGAGTAGAAGAGGAAGAAGGGCAATCCCCAGATGGAGTAGGACGGCACCACCCAATGCAGGTCCTCATCAAGATCGTGCACGCCCGCCTCCCTCACTGCATGCATGAAACCGAAAAGGAGACCGCTTAATCAATCGACCGATCGAGTACGTCAATCTCAAATCGTAATCAAGTTCTAAGTCGAGTCTCCGGCCAAGTCAAATGTCAAACTAGCTATTCGATCGGTACTAACACCGATTGCTAGTGTACGTAGTAGGTACTACAAATATATATATTTTAAGGAACAGTTGAAATGTATACTCAGTGGAGAGTTCGATCGTTATAGAGCTGGTTAGGGTAAAATGGCAGCTTAATTACTCAGTCAGCATCTGTGAATAATCAAGCTTGGAAGGTTGTTGAGAACAGGGGCGGAGACCCGCGCTGGGGGGGGGGGGGCAAACGAAAATAAAATTTATTAATTAGTAATTGTGTGTATATTTGATGAATTTCTAAGTTTTGGTTGGTCCCTGTAGCCCCCTTTGGTTGGTCGTGTGTATACTTAAATTTATTAGCTAGTAATTAGTAATTATGTGTATATTTGAATTTCTAAGTTTTGTATATCTAAAGAGTAATTGTGTGCTACAATAATTTTTGGTTGGTCCACGTGGCCCCCCCTAACCCGAAATCCTGGCTCCGCCCCACCTATTGCAAGAGTCAACGAGAAGGAAAGAAAAAGAAGGAAAGAAAAGAAAAAGGCTTAGAAAACGGTAAAGGAGGAAAGCAACGGACCACACCAGAGGCAGGCAGGGTTCACAAAACCGTACTGCGAAAACCGGTTCGGTTTTCGCGATATGGTTTTCGTAAAAACCGCTCAAAAACTGTCGAAAACCGAAAGAGTTGAAAATTTAAAAAATTGAAAAAAAAAATCGAAAAACGTGGTTTTTCGTGAAAAATTGCTCGGTTTTCTCGAAAAACCAACCCAACCAATTGAATGTTCTTCACAAACGGTTTTTGAGCGGTTTTCACGAAAAACCGCATACCGCTGACATAAATTTTTTCAAAAGTTTTAAATTGTTTAAATTTTTTTTAAAAATTAGAACGGTTTAACGAGTAGTTTTGGATCTCAAATCAGAACGGTAAGATTGAAAACCACGGTTTTTGAGCGGTTTTTTGTGGTTTTGTGAACCATGACAGCAGCTACTTCCGAAACACGGTTTTATATCCACTCACAGACAAGCGGGTCCCACGCACCCACTCCCACTCACACTCCCACTACAGGGCGAGGAGTAAAGAGCCCTTGCCCGCCTCCGACCCGCAGTTAGAAGCCGCCGGAGCTCGAGCGCGACGCCCCGCCGCCACATCGCTCGAGACCGAGACCGATGGGTGGGTTCGCCACCTCGCGCCCTGCCTCCCTCGCCCTCGCCGCCCTCCTCGTCTTCCTCAACCCCTTCGCCTTCCTCTTCGCCGTCGGCGCCGAACGCCGCCGCAGCACCGTACGCGCTCTGCTCCGTCTCCCGTATGTTAGGTTCCCACCTATGCATGTCGAGCTGAGATCTTCCTGCAGGGGAAGGTGGTGCCGGACGAGTACGACGACCGGTCCTACTGCCTCTACGACACCGACGCCTCCACCGTTTACGGCGTCGCCGCCATATTCGTGCTCCTCCTCGCGCAGGTGCTCGTCACCGGCGTCACACGCTGCCTCTGCCTCGGCCCCGCGCTCTCCTCCCGCGGATGCGCCGTCTCCGCCTTCGTCCTCTCCTGGTGCGTGCGTTAAAGCCTGGCCCCTAAATCTCCCCCTTTCCTGCCTTTCTCTGATGCGAATGCTGTGTGAGGAATTCATTATGCGCGCCGGACGCATTTTGAGTTTCCTTGCTAGTTAAGAGCCCACGTATGTGGATTTGAGTGTAGGGAAATCTGCGCCTCCTTGCGCGGGTGTGGTGATGAGGTGAGAGACCCACCATGGTTGCCTTGGAGAATGATTTCGGCGCAAATAGACTCCTATGATGACGAAGGCAACGGGGGAACAAATTTTGGATGTTTTCACTAGTCCATATTCTTGTTTCGCTAACTGGCAAAACTGTTGTTTTCATGTGAGATTGAGACAAAACTTGCCACTGTCGCTTTCAGTAATCTTACATGCCAGCTGACAATTATAGAATAAAGTGCTTATGGTAATCAGACTGTAGATTAGTCGGCAGCATAAGTAGGCTTAAATTCATTTACGGGTTTGGGCTCTTCCTTTGGGACAAGTGCAGTCTAAGAGGTTAAGAGCTATGTACCCTTCTGGCCTTCTGTGTAAGAAGCTTGGACTCTGTAAAATGGAGAGCAAATTTCAAGGCAATTATACTAATTATTAAATATCATAGATGTAATTTGGAAAATCTGCACTTTAGCTGCCTGCCAGGACTCTTGACTCTTATCATTTCGCATTTAGGCACACTGAATCAACTATCAAGGCAAACTGCTTTCAGTGTGCAAAGAAACGAAGCATGTAATGATGATCAATAAACAAATTACCAGCACTATATAATCATAGTTAACGAGAAGAGACGTCCTAGTTAAAAGGTTAACCAGCTTTGACCACCACAGGATTATTGGCCGATAAGATTCGTTTTTGATAAAAAAAGAAGAAAAGAAACAGACGATAAATAATTGGCTTTGGCCTTGCACACCACCAAGCAGGCAAGCACCGCCGCGAGAGCGATAGGAATCAAGCAGAGGAGTAGACGTGAGTCCCGGCCAGCTTGATTCCTCCTCTGCATAACACCAGGATCCTTCTAGAAGCCCGTGTATATTACTATATACTACACATAATATTCCTCTGTTGTTTTTTATGGAATCTCCGTACAAGCAGTAAAAACGATGATGAACAGAGTAAAAACGGTCAGAATATCCGTGAACAAAAAAGTAGCAGGATAGGCATTCTCTACGAACAAATGCTCGCAACCAAGTTTGTTCAGTGAGCCCGTGAGCAAGTATATATATTCCCTCTGTGCAGCATTCCGAAATATTAAAGTATCTAGCTTTTGACTGCACGTTATGATATATCCAAACCATATGTTCTAAACAATATCTTTAGTCAAAGTTAATAGGGTTTGACTGCACACATTATAGGGCGCCACTCTTTTGTGACTAGCGGAAGTATAATTCAGGACCATTGGAAAATACTACGATATATGCAAACAAAGAAACATGACTTAACCGAAAAGGGCCTCGAATACAAACAATTTAAGTCAAGGATTTGTACAATAAGCACCACAGCTTAGACCGGAACTTTGCTCAACCCTCAGATGACTCCTCCAACTCCATGAAGCTTGCATTTCCACAATAGGAACTGACCTCTCCGTTTCTGTTGATCAATGCCACGCTTTTCTACTCATACCTCTGCAGAATTGATAAAGTCAGCATCTGGTTAGCTCGCAATCTAGTACTGTTCAATGGCAGGGTGATCTGCCTGAAAAAAAGTTCTGTTGGACACAAATTAGATAAAGCTTTGTTGGACACAGGGACACCGCTTAATTATCTGGTGGCCAGCAGCATCGATCGCCCCACAGTGACGGCCTTGCGCCCACTTGCTCAAAAGCGAGAGCACATTGGTCCGCTCTGGCCAGAGCCTAATTCACGCAGGATAGGCCTGCGAAGAAAATACACCGTCTTTCCGGTCGAAGGACAAAACAAAGGAATTTTTTACACCAAGCGCAAGGCAGACACTTTGGACGGCAGAATTCATACGAACTTATCTAATTTAAGCGCTTTGGATTGTAAGATAGAATTAATTTTTTTTTAAAATTCAGGTAGGATTTTACCATGAATTCTATTCCATTAATGTGGTTTTTGGAGCATAAGAAAGAAAATGAAGTATTTTTCAATTTTGAACTAAACCCCAAAATCTCTCAAAGAGTTACCACTTACTCTCTCTGCTTTTTTTTATCAACCAGAAATCTCCTTTAGAATACAATAATAATCTCATATTAGTCCGTCTTCATAAATGGAAAGTGGAATTGGCTGATATTGTTTAGGCATGTAATTAGTTAACTAATGCACGCGATACAGATCGATAAGTGATTTTTGTTGCCTCTGGTGTAGTTTTCCGCTTATCTTTTGTTTTCAAAATAAGTAGAACAGAGTCCTCTACGAATCAAATGGTAATACGAGAAAAGATAATTAATGTGCTGAAAAGAAAATAAGAAGTACATAGTGGTATAAAGAAAAACTTGGAGGGGCGAATTTAGAAAAGATAGCTTGGTAGTGCACTTACTATATTTTCGATGTGGGCGAGCTTCATCTTGTTCTCGTTTGATTCACACCACTTCTTTAGTTCAGGGCCTTTCCGGATACGTAGCTCCTTGAGCTTGGTGAGTTGTTGTATACACTGCGGTAAAGACTTGATGCTTCTGCATTCGTAGATATGGAGGATTTCAAGGGAGGGGAGGTGGCCCAGCCATTCCGGCAGCGCTGATATGCCATTGCAACGATCCAACTCTAGCGATCGGAGGGAGACAAGGTGCCACATGCTCTCTGGCAAGCTCGGCAGATAATCACAATGGTAGAGTCTCAACTCTTGGAGGGTAGGGAGGTGGTGAAGGAGCTTCCACTTACCCACGGGCACTTTGCTGTACCAGACGTCCAACATGGTGCCTTGAGTATCAGAAGGGGAATGGCTGATGTGTTCTCCCTCACTCCATGATGATATCACCTCGTCACTATTCCATACTATCCACGTGCAAAATATTGGTGGGCATGGTGTCAACCTCAACTTTGGGCAATTCTTTATTTCCAATGTGTCAAGTTTAGGGAACATGAACTCCACCACGCCGTCCTCTCTGCAGTATGTTGTGTTCCACTCTTCCAGCTGTTTCATACCACGCAATGTGAATGTTGACAGCTGAAGGAATGCTCCTTTCCCACCACAGAAATCTCCGTCGATTTTTGTAATGCCGTGCAGCCTCTCGAGATGTAGCTCTTCCAGGTTTGGTAATTGTCCGAGTGGTGGCAGGTCGCTGCACCTCGGCAGATTCTTCAAATTAATTTTAGCAAGACTCGGGAGATAATGAGAAATTCCCATGAGCCAGGTAGGAAAGCTTATACTACTATAACCATCTAGTTCCAGGTACTGTAAACCTCTTGGTGGCACTAGTTCTCCCAAAACATCCTTGTCGTCCAGAAATCGATCATCCGAAGTCCATTCAAGTGTCAACTGTGAAAGACTTTGTCTGTCTAACAATCTAACTTCATGTGCTTCTTCAAGAGAACTTACATTTTCAAGACAAGATATTTTCAACTCATTGAGATTTACCTCCTCAAGCTGATGGAGTTTACCGCAAGTGTTGACATCAGAAACCATGACAAGATGTAATGAGACTGAATTATTCTTGCACTGAGAATCCCCGCGATCACAATCCCCATACGTCTGCAGAATTGATAAATTCAGCGGCTGATTAGCAAGCATTCCAGTTCTGTTCAGAGACTAGGTAATTTATCATAAATAATTATGTACCTCTGAAAAACAGAAAAAGGGACGAATATATGTTACTTTGTGTTCACTCCAGTAATAGTATATATTGATGATCAGGACCTGGGGTCCTCTATCGAACTGATGGGGACTTTATGGATAAATAAAATATAAGAGCACGATCAAGTAGGGACTTTATTGTCATGGATAGAAATAATGTTAAGGAATGAGATTGTACTCAAATTATTTTATTTTGGGCACACATGCCTCTCTATTTATGCCCACCTAAGAGGTGATAGTTAATAGTACTATAGGTGTTTTGACCACTAATTTCTATTACAATATATTTATAAAATTCAATAAAATTATATATTATTTTTTAGACAAATCTACACATATGATTTTTACGTATCCAATATAAATATTTAAAGATATTAACAGTCAAAACTTTAAAAGTTTGACTGTACCCATATCCAAAACGACAACTATTTATGATCTCATATCTTAAATAGTTTTCTACCTTAAGATAATTCCCATATCCTCTTTGTTTATCACAACTACAATGTTAATCTCAGAATAATCATCTCAGACTAGCCCGACTTCAGAAAGCAGCATTATATGATACTGTTTTGTTGTGTAAGTTAATTAATGCTTGCGATATAGACCAGAAAGAGATTTTTCATATTTTTGTCGCTTCTGGTGTAATCTTCCCAATTAATGCTTG
The DNA here is from genome assembly GCA_036346375.1 of Guadua angustifolia. NCBI lineage: Eukaryota > Viridiplantae > Streptophyta > Magnoliopsida > Poales > Poaceae > Guadua > Guadua angustifolia. The sequence continues at coordinate 1,605,126 of CM070521.1, read as the reverse complement.
CGATATTTTCACATATGATAATGTATAGTAAATTAGACGGAAACAACTAAGCATCTTTGTAAAGATTGCACTTTCGCTAGACAAGTCTGGGGTCTTCTACTCCGCTGGGGAAACTTCGATCGGTGGCAAAACCTGAGCCATAACGGCTCATTGTACAAATGGTGGAAGAGGTTACGATCCCAATATGACAGACATAATCGACGGGAGTTGGATGGTCTACTCGTCTACTTCTGGTGGAGCCTTTGGCTGGAGAGAAACCAACGAATTTTTCAAGGGAGAGCGAGAACGACGGAACAAGTGGCCACATCGATAAAGGAAGCGGTACTAAATATAATTTTGCTTGGTCAGTGAACTCAACAGATTAGTTTCTTGCGGCCACCCTTTCCTTGCGTTTTCATGGGTTGTTCTGTGTTTCCTTGTTGGGTTGTTCTGTGCCCCTTGTTTCCGGGTGGCGTGAGTGGAGTATAGCTTTGAGGATAGTGGTGTGAGTGGAGGTTGGTTGTAAGGTTTTTCTCGGGCTCGGTTTTTTTCGCAAAAAACAGCCCAATTTCCATTTCTTCTTCTTAATAAAATTAGCGGCAACTCTCTTGCTGCTCTTTCAAAAAAAATTAGACGGAAACAACTCTATGGTAAGATGACCAAAGATAATGTTCTGAAAATAAATAAGAATTCTATAGTGGTATAATGAAAACTTGTAGGACGAATCTAGATAGGAGAAAGCATTGCAGTGCACTTACCATATCTGTGATCTGGGCAAGTTTTATCTTGTTCTCCTCTGATTCACACCACTTTTTTAGTTCATAGTTCTTCCAAATGTGTAGAGTCTTGAGCATAGTGAGTTGTTGTACACATTGCGGCAAAGACTTCATGCTCTGGCAGTTGCGTATCTTGAGGCTTTCGAGAGAGGTGAGGTCGCCCATCCATTCCGGCAGCGCCCAAATGCTGTTGCAATCATTCAAGTCTAGCGATCGGAGGGAGGTATGGTGCCGCATGCTCTCTGGCAAGCTCGTCAGATAATCACAATTGTGGATTTCAAACTCTTGGAGGGCAGGGATGTGGTGAAGCAATCTCCACTTGTCCTTTGGCACTTTGCTGCTGTGGACTTCCAATCTGTAGGCTGGAGTAGAGGAGGAAATGCTGATGTGGTCTCCCTCACTCCATGACGATATTACTTTGTCGCTCTCATATATGTGCCATCTAGAAAATATTGGTGGGCATGGTTTTAACCTCAGCGAATGGCAAATCGATGTCCACAGTGTCTGAAGCTTAGGGAACATGAACTCCATGCCATCGTTGCCACTGTTGTATGTTGTGCTCCACTCTTCCAGTCGTTCCATATCTTCCAATATGAATTCTGACAACCGACGGAATGCTCCGCTGCCGCCACACAAATCTTCACCAATTTTGGCAATGCTACACAACCCCATGAGACGCAGCTTTTCTAGGTTTGGTAACTGTCCGAGTGGTGGCAGGTTGTTGCACCTCGGCAGATTATCTAACGTAATCTCAACAACATTAGGGAGGTGATGAGAAGCATCCAGGTAGGGAGGTGACCTCATAATGCCCATGAGCCAGGTGGGGAGTTCTATACTGCTATAACCTTGTAGCACTAGCTCCTCCAAACCACTTGGTGGCACTAGCTCCTCCAACACATCCTTGTCCTCCAAAAGTCGACGAGCATCCTTGTCCCATTCAAATGTCAGCTTCGAAAGATTTTGTTTCTCAAACAATTTAACAGTACGAGCTTCTTCCGGAAACCTTACATTTTCAAGACTACATATTTTCAACTCAGTAGGATTTATGTCCTCTAGCTGATGAAGATTGCCACCAGTATTAACATCATTAGCATGAACCATGAAGAGTGCCAATTGTACAAATTTCCTCAGGATAGGAGAATGCGTCATGTGCTCCTTCAGTTCACCTGAGCAGCCTGAGACGTCCAACGTATGTAGCCTTTTGAGGTTACCAAGACTTTCTGGCAGATAATTAAGCTGTGTATTCCCAGACAAATCGAGATGCACCAAATTGTGGAGCTTGCCTATATCTTCTGGTAGCTCTTCAAGCTTGTAGCAGGATGAAATGTTCAAGTATACCAAGGTTTTGAGATTCCAGAATGATTCCGGCAGTTCTTTCAGGCTATAACAACCTGATAAGTCGAGATGAATCACACTCTCGATTTTGCTAATTGATTCCGGCAGTTCTACTAGGCTAGAACAACCTGATAAGTCGAGATGCATCAGACGCTCAATTTCACCAATTGATTCCGGAAGTTCTTTCAGGCTATAACAACCTGATAAGTCGAGATGAATCACACTCTCGATTTTGCTAATTGATTCCGGCAGTTCTACTAGGCTAGAACAACCTGATAAGTTGAGATGCATCAGACGCTCAATTTCACCAATTGATTCCGGAAGTTCTGCTAGTCTAGAACAACCCGATAAGTTGAGATGCATCATACGCACAATTTTGCCAATTGATTCCGGCAGTTCTTTTAGGTTATGACAATCTGATAAGTCGAAATGCATTAGACGCTCAATTTTGCCAATTGATTCCGGCAGTTCTTTTAGGCCAGTTTCTGATAAGTCAAGATACATCAGACACTCCATTTTGCCAATTGATTCCGGTAATGCAGTAATGCCCCAAGATCCATGCAGGTTTAGGCACTGTAATCTAGAGAGCCGAGTAACACTCTTGGGCAACTTCGACAACTCGCATCCGCTTAAATCCAAGACACGCAAAAACTTTGCAAATTTAAATGCATCATCGCGGAGCTCCCAACAATCCAAGAAACGCAGTGCCCTCACTTGGGCCGGGACAATAGCAGACAGTTTTGTTGGCCCACTATAATTTGTGAGCAATGCATAGCGGCAGTACTTGTTCCGACTACTGTTGCTCCCTTTTTCAGCATCAGAGAGAAGTAACTCGTCAGTCATTACTGATCTTGCGAGGTCATGCACTAGGTCGTGCATGCTGAAGTACACCCCTCGCCCTTGGGTATTCTGAAATAAAAATAACAAGTTCTATTAGAAATGTCAAGTCCAGGCATCTTATATATGTATATAAAAGTTGTTTAAGAGCATAACAGCTTGTTCCTTGGTCGAGTTAACAGCTACCTTCTATTCTTCCTTAACATTCAAAATATAATTAGCACGTAAATCAGGCAATTAAATGTAATTAGCACTCTCGTGCTGTAAATCTAGTCTTCCTTAACATTTCAAAATATATTAATTACTAGGATAGTTTTCGCGGCGTGACACGCCACGTGCGTTGTCTTTTTCACAAAAACAGATTCGTTTTTTGTTAGTGTTTTTTTTTTTAAAATCATTGAGGAAACGCGTGAAACGGCTGAAAGAATACAAACGTATCCACGATTGTGCTAAATCGAAAGGTCCTTTTTGTGAAAAATAGCCGGAATGATCCAAACGCCACTACGTTTTTTGGGTATTTATTTAGGGTCTTTTCGCGAAAGATTCGCGATTTTTCTGAACTAGAAGGTCCTTTTCATTAAAAACCGCGGGAAGGACTTACACATAATTACGCATTTTTTGAGAGACCTACACGTGAAAAGGAAAAAATGAGCCGAGCCAACCGGCCGTGCGTTGTTTTTTTTTGCGAAAAAATTTCGTTTTTTCCGTCGGTTTTTTTTAAAAAAATTATGGAGGAAACGCGAGAAACGGTTGAAAGAACACGAGTGCATCCGCGATTGCGCTAAATCGAAAGGTCACTACGTTTTTTTCAGTTTCTATTTAGGGTCCTCTCACGAAAAATCCGCGATTTTTATGGACCAGAAGGTCCTCTTTGTAAAAGACCGCGAGAAGGATCTATACGTAATTACGGTTTTTTAGAGAAACTTAAACGTGATTTTTTTTAGCCGAGCCGGCCGAGCCGGCTCGGCCCAAAGCGAGGAGAGCACGGCAACCTTCCAAGATTTAGTAAAGATAGTATTACTCTCGTGCTGTCCATAAGTCAATGTTGTTTAAGGAACTCAGCTGCAGCAAATATGATTAGAATGAATCTAGGATTCAAAATTAATCTATACTAATATAAAAAGAGGGAGTTTTTCTTTGCTACGTCTACCCCATTTGGTGTACACAGTTGATTAATGACCGTTCAATTAGCTGAATCTAGTGGCATATATCTAAAGTTGGCCCATTAAAAGACTGGATGATCCGAAGCATCGTGGCCATTCATCTCTTCGATCGGATGGCTGGTATGCTAAGTTGGATCCTTACCCCAAAATCACTCGTATGCAGTTAACATGCAATTAAATGCAATTAGCACGGCCTATATTGAAATACTACTATCCTGCCATTCGTTAATTCCATTAATTAGCATAATTAATACCCTCCCCTCTAATCCCTCCCCTACAGGCAAACCAATCCCCAACATCACAACACCCATGACCCATTCATCTCTTTCGATCGGACGGCTGGTATGCTCCGGCCATATCGTCCACTCCCCACGCAGCTCTCCTCTGCCATTCCTCCCAACGCCACCACTACAATTGCTTCGCCTTCTCCTCCCTCGATGCCGCCATCATCCTTTTTTTTTCTTCAGAAAAGGAGGTGTTGAGGTCATGCCCTTTTTATTTTCTTATCTACATGAGGTACTATTGATTTGACATTATAGTTTGTAGTTCCAAGGCAAAAATGAATTACGTGCTGCTACTTTGTTTTTCAAAAAATTGGTTACACCAAACACAATGTCAGGATGATACTGTAGCAACCAAACTGGTATTTTGCCATGTTTTCTTGCTAAATATTCTAAGAAAGTGCAAGGTTATTTGGTATTTTATTGAAAGAGAACATATCTATTATGATGCCAGTAACAAATTTGTGTGGTTCTCCAGCGAATTCACTGTGTTTTGGTAAATTTATTTATTGAATCTTTATCCCTTGGCAACTCACCATCATTTGGATAGAGTTAATTTGCTTAGGAATTAATTTAATACTATAAAGTTGAATTAGATGCCTGATTATGAAAGATTCCATGTTTTTTTTCCATTAAAGCGATAGAAATTGATGGGCGTCCTCTACCGAGCAATCGTGTGTTTCGCATGTTGCAATTTCTTTATGCCGCCAATGTTGGAATGACAATATTCTTTTAAGGGTGAGAGAGAGATATCTATTGAGCAGTTGCTTGAATTTATTGTTGGTACTTGATGTTTTATTTGTTTATTTGAGATGAAATGAATGATAAATAAGTAGAGTTTGTAACAAAAAAATTTAAAATATAATTTTCTTTGCTTGTAAGTGCCATATTTTTCGGTAATTGTACCATGGTGAAAGCTACATGAGTTGCATGTGGGAATCATCCCTTTTTGAATCCTAGAGCATGGGTGATTGATAATGTTGGTTACTTTGTATTTTTCTTTAACAGCGAGTGTATAAGAGGGATTTATAAATTTGGGATAAATTATATTACTATAGATATAGCTTTTACATTTTGAATTTGATTATAAATTTCATGCGACATATAGTGAAAAACATGCATTGCACATGCACGATTACTAGTGTAAGAAAAGTGAAAGAAATCATGCAACTATTTATCTTGCAGTTTTTGTTTTGTATTATAGTATAATGTCCAAAATTTAATATTATTTAATGATTTTATTTTCTATGTAAATAATTTATATAATAATTACTTAACTAGTTTGAAACTAAATGCAAACTGTTGTAAATTGAAGATCAAGCACTCAAAAACTCACAGAGAATAAAAGTAGAACAAGAGATACAGGATGCAGTCCCAATCTTTCCTCTCAAATGTGGTATGAATTTGATTTTTATCAAATTTCATGAAAAAATGAAATAAAAAAGGAAAAGGGGCAGGCCATCTGGGCCGACTCAGCCCATGGGACCGAGACAGCCCAGCCGGCCCAGGTAAGTGAGGATAAGGCACTGATGCTCAGTGCCCTACCTTAGTCCGCATCCATGGGGGGAACGGGAGAAGGTGACGGCGGCAACCGAGTCCCCCAGCTCCGGCCTCCCCGCAAGCAGAAGCGGGGAGTGGCTCTTCAGGTGCCGTTGTGTCGTCTCCTCCTCCTCTAGAGCTCCTTTTTAATCCCCGGTTCTTCTTGAGAGAGAACAACGTGATTTTCCCCTTTGCCTATCCTTTATCCACATGTGATTTGTGTGTTCTTGAAAAATATCTTCGGCAACCCAAAGCTCCTTTTGAGTTCTCTAGTCGTGATCCGCACTCAATCAATTCATGGATGTTACTTTTGTGTGTGACCTAATTTGATTGAAGGTTGATTTGTGTCGGCCGGGAAGTAGAGGTGCTTCGTGGAAGGTGAGGTTCACTAGGCGCTCTACGTTGCGAAGTCTTTGGGCTCACCATGATTGCTTGGTCGGCTGGCTTGGCTATTTGTTGTGGATTGGGACTAGGCTACGGGGTTGCTTTGTGTGGAGCTGATCCTTTAGGGTGTGTTTGGATGGGTGTACGAGAATGAATAGGATAGAATGATACATGATGGATGGGATAATCCTGTATGAAATGATACAGGGAAGGTGTTTGGTTGTCTGAATGGAATGATGCAAGATTTTGTTTGGTTGCTTAGATTTAGAAGAGAGAAGGTTATGCGCTCAAACTGTTCTTGACGTTTAAATTCTAGGGTAACCAACTAGGCCTTTTTCTTTGCTAATTCATGGATTACTCGGTTTTGGAGTGGTGCAGTAGATGTGTTTTTAGTGTGACTAGACTTGTTGAAAACCCTAAATTAGTGCTCTCTAATAAATTTTTTAGCACCGTAGATCGATATGTGGTCATGATTGCGTGAGATCGTGGCAGGTGGGAAGCACTACCGGTGATGTTGTTGATGTCGGGGTTTGGTACAACATGCTGTCCTTTTTAGTGTGTGAAGTAGCGCTATTGCGTCACTTGTTGCATCATCTTTTAGAAATACCTAATTTTAGTGTTCACTTATGAGCAATAAAGTGATTAGCCAATTTAGTTAGTGAACTTTCATAATCGTAGTAGTGGGCATATGAAGTTTAGTTGTTTATCTATTGTTTATTTATTCTTGATCATTATTGTTGTCAAAAGGTAAAGATTGCTTCTGGACACTTGTGATCCGGGTGTGCCCAAGTGCGAAGACTTGGGAGTCCCCGAACACGTGGACTCGGGCTTGGTTGGGCATGTGTTTCCAAGGTTATTATTATTTTGTTGTTGTTTATATGGTTATGCAAATTATTGTTATTATTGGTTCAGTAGTGGTAATAATTGTTTAGATTGCTTGCTGAAATTATGGATAAAATCATGCTAAAGTGATAAAAAAAAGTAAGTGGTGGTAGTATTTTGAGCACATGAAATGTTGAGGTATTACAAAATCTATGCAAAAAGTATTCAAAATAGAAGCCTTGCTTCTAATACAATGGGTGTGCTTTGTGAGTACTATGTGAATATGGATTTTATACATGCTATGCTACTTGACGATGAGTTATGAGAAGGCCAGTTCACTCGAAAAAAAAGAATAGTTGTTCTGCTGTGGAGGAGTTAAATATGAATAGTTCATTCTAAAAAAAACAGTTGTTCAGCTGTGGAGGTATACAGCAACTCACCGAAGATAAATTGGAGTGATGAAGGAAAGACATCCCAAGGAGCTGCGTGATATACTTCTCGCCAACCTGTGTGGCTGAAAATGTTTCGGTGGATGGCTTGATGAAATCGAGAGCAATCCATTGGTAAATCAGATCATATTTACCTATATTCTGACCTTTTGGAAAGATTGCACAATAGGCAAAGCATAACTTTAGATAGAATGGCATTCTTTTGTAACTTAACATTAAGGATGGAAGCACTGAATGTATATCTTCTGGTGATTGTATTAAAGGTTCATTCCAAATGTCACTGTCTCTCACTGCTGACCATCCCTCAAGATCCATTTCAGATAACGTGTACCCAAGTGCTCCAGCTGCTAATGCTATACCAGCACACTTTATTGCGATGTCCTGTCCTATCTGCTCCAGTTGTTCTTTGTCATGTCTAGATTCAAAATTACACCTTTTCTTGATTATATTCCAGCACATGGTATCATCCAAGGGTTTTAAATCATATGATTTACCAGTCCGAATATTTTTTGCAATTTCTTCCTCACGTGTAGTTACTATGACATCAATCATGCAGCCCTCGTTGCCCACATTTAGCATAGTCTTCAACTTTCCCAACTCAGTGTTTTTTTCCTCCCATAGGTCATCGAGAACAATTAGAGTCTTCAGATCAATCACCTTGCCACTCTCATCCTTCTTACAACGAAGTATCTCCTTAAGCCTCTGGTTTATTGACTCCTGATCATTCAAGTCTTGGCTTCCTTGATCTGAAACTCGGGAAATTATAGACTTCCCTATTTTCTTCAAGTCAAACACCTCGGAAACATAGACCCATACCCGATGATCATACTGTATAAAATGGGTATCATTGAAAACCAGTCTGGCCAAGGTTGTTTTGCCTATGCCTCCAAGACCAGTGATAGGAACAATTATGGTCCCTTCTTTGGTGTTTCTTTCCAGCAACAATTCTATGATTTCCTTCTTTTCTTCCTCTCTTCCTAGGATTTCTTCATCCTCTGCTGATGTTGTTTCCCGTTGGACAATAATCTGCTCCTCAGAGTTACTGCCAGAGTCTGGTGAGAAACGGAATCTCTTATGGTCTTTGTGGATCTCTGTCAGTTCCTGTCTCATTTTTCTCTTCTTGTTAGCCAAGGTAATGTTTGGTGCATATGAAAGCAGACCTGTCCTCTGTAAGAAAATTTAAACTTATATCAGATCTGGAAATAAGGAAAAACATCAATCTTAATATATATTTCTGGGTTTTTTTGGTGACAAAAACATTTTTTTTCCTGGAAAAACGGAGAAAGGACCTGAACGTAAGAAGTAGGGACCTGTTTGTTAATTTTTTGGACCTGTTCGCTAGCCTGAATAATTAGAAAAGGGCTTGTTCGCGATTTTGAACTTAACTGGAGATTTTTCCGTAAAATACCGCTCCAGGGACCTAAACGCGAAGAAAAAAATATATCTTTCTCTCACAAAAAATCACGAAGGACCTATCCGTAATTACAAACAAACGGAGGGTTTTTTTCGCAAAACTGCCAAAATGACAGGTGGATGGCCTCCTCGCGCTGCAATTCTTTCGGCTGTAATAGGTTTGATATTCTACGAAGTACCTTTCAATAGGAATATAGGATTAGTATCGGATTATGCTACCGCCGTCAGGCAGGGTCCAAAAAATACGACAGATCACGCTAGTTTTGTGTATGCGATTAGTTCGAAAATGCTGGCGTTGTAAACACTTTTGTAGGGAGTGCGAAGCCCTAATAGGACCCCGATAGACTCTAATATGGAGTAACCAGGAATATCATGTGATCTTAATGTCGATGATGGTAAAAGTAAAATAAGAGAGCACAAATAAGTACCGTCAATAGAAAATTCGTCTCTATTAAACTATTTCTTATCAACAGCTTCGGTATCCCCTCTTTCTCTCCACAAGGTTTGATTGATTGGGAAATGTTTCGTTTTTTTCCGTTTACTCAAGTCTATTTTACAAATCAGTTGAATGCTCGTAATTGTTACGGAGTGTCTGGCGCTGCGTGTCCTTCCTCTGGCTGCTCTTTGTACACATCACCAAGCCGACGGAGACAGTGTCCCACCGACCCGGGAAAAAAATAAATTTCGAAAAGATCTATTTACGTCGATCAGGCCGACGTAAATAAGCCATGTGGCGGTTATTTACTCCAGCCCGACCTAGCCGACGTAAATAGCGCAGCCCACGTGGCCAATTTACGTCGGCCCAGGCCGACCGACGTAAATGGGCCGACCGCACTTACCTGCCTTAGCCGTGTTCTGCCCTTCTGCCCTAATTACTAGCTGCATTTGCTAGCCGCCGCCACCGCGCCCTCCCGCCCAGCGCCAGCCCGCCCGCCCGCCCGCGCCAGCCCGCCCGCCGCCGCTGCGCCAGCCGCCCCACGCCCGCCCGCCCAGCGCTTGCTCGCCGCTGTTGTGCCAGCCCGCCCCGCGCTCCCCGCCCAGCGCCCGCTCGCCGCTGTTGCGCCAGCCCGCCCTGCGCCCGCCCGTCGCCGCCGCGCACGGCGCCCCGCGCCCTCCGTTCCCAGACCGACGCTACTCTGTAAGTATTCACCCCTCTTTCTGTGATTGTTCTCAATTAGAGGCTTGCAAAGGGGCTAGTGTGGCTTGGGGACCTTGCAAGCAATTCTGCAAAAAGGCTAGTCAATCTGTTGGCTTATAGACATTGCATGTGGGGTTGAATGTTCTATGAGGATTTGGGTTAAGGTTGACAGTTTGTGACAACAAATTACTTTCCCTACTGCAATACTTGGTTAGATCATTTTGCTATTGGCTATTACATGTGAATTCGTATTGTATATGGTAGATTGCTTACTGTTATCATGTGTTGATGGTCTGATAGCTTCCTGTCAAGATTCAGTGTCAGTTTGTGCCATTATTTGTCCATACCGTAGTCTTTCATTGTCCTGTACGCTATTTCTCACACTGAATGTAATTCTCTTGTTCAGTAAGCTGTCTTTAGGAAGATCTCCATCACTGCCTTTAGGAAGATCTCCTCACTGGTGTTCCTGAACAAGTCAGACAGACCCCTGCCCCCCATCTCCATGAAACCCTCTCAACTCACCTCACCTCTCCTGATAAAACACACAGATTGATCACGAGAGTTCCTCAAAGCTGTCTTTAATACTGCACTCACTAGTAGGGCAGTCGCTTGAATTCAAGCAGCCGTAGTGAATACAAATAAGGTAATATAAAATAGAATCCCACCTAAAACACTCACTAAACTAAGAAATGGTACCTGGCTGAAGAATTCAAGCACAGAAGACATAATATTAGCTAATTTAATATTGCACTAGTTGGGACAAAATAAACTCATGGGAGGTATCTTCCCCCTTAGTGGAGGCAAAGATTCCATTCTTCTCATTTTGTCTCATGAGTTGAAAAATTGGCCTCTGAAGAATTTGACTACTTTCACATGAGAAAACAAATGCGGAAAGGAGGTTTATATCAGGCAGGTATGTACAGAAGAACTGTACATTACTTGAAGCTACTAATTTTATCATCTTCTGTACAACGTCTGAAAATTGCAACACAAAGATCAGACAAATCTTTCACAGGTTCTCCCAGAATTGTCTTGCTAACTGCTATAATTACTCCAAAATATAAAAATTCTTTAATGATTTGTAGTAAATTGGTGGAAGGGGGTGACAACATCAATGATGCATATTGACTAATAGGGCAGTGGCTGCAAGAAGTGGATGGCCAGTCTAGGTCTCTAGGAGCTCATAGGTCTACATGGCATTACAGTGACAAATTCGAATCATACATACGCAAGGCTCAAAAGTGCCAGTTTGGATTTGTGCTTCTGAAGCTTGACATGAACATCTCAACAGATCGTTTCTTCTACCGATCACTCTCGTCGTGTTTAGTTGTCCATATTTCGACGGCAAGATTCAGTGTCAGTTTGTGCCATTATTTGTCCATACTGTAGTCTGTTTCATTGTCCTGTACGCTATTTCTCACACTGAATGTAATTCTCTTGTTCAGTAAGCTGTTAGTCTAATTGTTGTCAGATTCTATTAAATTTTTAGCATCTGAATGTGACTGTCCATATATATATCCTGTTTAAAATGATCTGGATAAAGCTCGCAATATGAAGTTATTGTTGTGTGCGTTTGAGCAAATTTCGGGTCTCAAAATAAACTTCCATAAAAATGAGTTAATCTGTTTGGGTGATGCCAACGATTCGTTAGAACAGTTTTTGGACCTGTTTGGCTGCAAACAAGGGGACCTCCCTTTGAAGTATTTAGGAATTCCTATCCACTATAAAAGATTGCGTAATTCTGATTGGAAAAGAGTAGAAGAGCGATTTGAAAAGAGACTCAGTAGTTGGAAGGGGAAACACCTTTCAGTTGGAGGTAGATTAACACTTATAAATTCAGTATTAAGTAGTCTTCCAATGTACATGATGTCCTTTTTCGCGATTCCTAAAGGGGTTCTTAAAAAACTATTATTTTCGATCTCATTTCTTCTGGCAAGGTGATGAGGGCAAAAGAAAATATCGCCTTGCCAAATGGAGTATCCTATGCTAACCAAAAGATCAAGGGGGTCTTGGGATTCACGACTTACAGGTTAAGAACATCGCTCTTCTGAGTAAGTGGTTGTTCAAGCTTTTAACAACGGATGGTACTTGGTAGCAGCTTCTTAGAAATAAATACCTTGTATCTAAACCGTTAGTACAGGTTGAGTGGTAACCAGGAGACTCGCATTTTTTGTCTAGCTTGATGCAGGTAAAACGAGATTTCCTTCGTTTTGGTACCTTCATTATTCATAATGGATCACAGGTGAGATTCTGGAAAGATACCTGGCTTGGAAGCTTCACTTTAAAAGACCAATTTGTCATGAACATGAATTCTATGCTTATTTCACGTATAGAGGGACTAATCAGATTCCTCCGGTAGCAGTTCCTCGGGCACGGAGACTGATTGTGCCACATGGAGATTGGTAAATTATTAAAATTTGTGAGCATTAAATTTAAAATATGTCGATGATTATATTCATGCCAATTACATTTGTTTAGTAGGAATATATGGTGCAGCAGTTTGGACGACCACTGAATATTCCCCCGTTCCAACCTCCACCCTTCTTTACCCCGCAATCTCCCAACATGGTATCATCGAACAATTTAAATTTGGTTTAACGCAATCGAGCTATCTCTAACATATGTTCGTTGATATAGGGTTCGGCAGCCCGCACACCGGATGCACATGTTGGAGGCACCGGCGCTTCTTCTCGAGGACTACGCCGTCGGCTGGTGACTTCTTAAACTCGAGAGGCGACGCTGGTAGTGGGCATCATTTTGAAGATACTCCGCTAAATTGATGTTTGTATGAACAATGAGTAGTATGGTTGAACTGTGTCATGCATATGTCGTGTTTGCAAATTGAACTTTCTATGTGTTATATGCAAATTGAAGTTTCTATGTGTTGTATGCAAATATACGGATTGATATTGGTTTATATGAATGCATGGTTGAATGGCTTTATGTTTTTGCTGTCTTGAATGATATGAATGGATTGATATTTTTACTCTACTGAATTATTTCTGCTGTCCAAATCTTTTAATTGCCGCTACAGTATTGGTATGGAAGAAGAAGGCTCATATTGCAAGAGACAGGTCCTTGAAAGGTTGGTATTGTAGGCTGTCCCAAACATTCTTCACTTCTTTATTGAATCGACTGAAAAATTTGCTGATCCTTTATGCTTGTTTGTAATGTAACCTACTTGAGTAACTGCAGATTTGTATGGACCAACACTTCCTGCAAGGATTTCTCAATCAAGCCTGAATTTTAGTTATAAGGACTTGAAGAAAGCAACTGGTGGGCAGCTTAGATCTGTTCATATTGGGTAAAGCTAGGCTCACCTCATTTCATAGTCCATATACTACATGAGTTTTTTTAAAGCAGATAGTGCATGCATTTCAATTTTTTCAATTAAAAGTTGTGCAGACTAATTTGATGTGAAGAAACAGTTTGTAGTTCTGAGCAACTGAATGAAACGAAACATTTAAGAAAATAATATTTCTGGCCCACATAAGCACAATAGTTTCCTTTTGTATTTTCAGAAAAAAAAAAACAGCACAATAATGTCCTTTTGCCATGCAGCTCAATGGACTGGATTGTCACGAGGATGTATGACTAACTCACCATACCCTGCTCAGTTTTCAGCATATTTTCTCCTAAACAATGTATAGAAACATTGTTCATAAATTCCGATTTTATAGTCCTCCTTTAGGAACCTTCATGATTGACTCTCTGACGATATCCCATCACCACATTCGTATAGCAGAGGGTCGATCTATGCTACCTCCACGAAGAATCAGAAACTCGGATTATCCATCTGGATATCAAAGCCAGCAACATTTTGTTGGATAAGAAGCTAAAGCCGAGAATAACCGACTTTGGCCTTGCGCGAGTTCAATGATATGAATAGATTGATATTTTTGCTCTGCTGAATTATTTCTGCTGTCTAAATCTAGCTGGCAAGATTTGATATTTGGCTGTCTGGTCTCCAGTATTTACGTCGGCCAGGGCTGGCCGACGTAAATATGATGATGTGGACATTATTTACGTCGGCCTGAGGCCGGTGTAAATAAGTGCCACGTCAGCTCTGCTCAAGCTGGACGTGAACTACTATTCCTATTTACGTCGGCCTTGAGGCTGACGTAAATAAACCTTATTTAAATACGTACTATTTACATCACTCGGTTTACGACGGTCTATTTATGTCGGCATGCCGAGTGCCGACATAAATAAGTATTTACATCGGTTTTTGACCTATTTACACTACTGCAGATGAGACTATCACAAGCGGTTCGAAACCGTTTTTAGAAGCGGTTTTAGAACCGCTTGTAAGCAATCGCGAGTGATACTCTGTTAAGATCACAAGCGGTTTTATAACCGCTGTAGAAGTCACTTCAAAAGATAAATAATATTATGAGGACTGGGATTCGAACCCACGATCTCCTCCTCGTGACCCACGTCTCACCCATCTAACCAACCCACCCACGCGTGCTCTTTGATAGAGTAGGGTATGCATTCCTTTTATTATTTGAAATCGGGCTTTTAGAAGCGGTTGGGGACACGAACCCCTTCTAGAGCCGGCTCTAGAAGGGGTTCGTGTCCCCAACCGCTTCTAGAGCTAGGCTTTAGAAGGGTTAGTGTCCCAACCCCTTCTAAAGCTCTAGAAAGGTTCGGGACACGAACCGCTTCTAGAGCTCAGGGCTTTAGAAGGGGTTCGTGCTAGAAGGGGTTCGGGACACGAACCGCTTCTAGAGCTCAGGGCTTTAGAAGGGGTTCGTGCTCTAGAAGGGGTTCGGGACACGAACCGCTTCTAGAGTTAGGGCTTTAGAAGGGGTTTGTGTCTAGAACCGCTTCTAGAAACCCCCTTCGGTCCGTTTCCCACGAACCGCTTGTGGTGCAGAGATCACAAGCGGTACGCAATTAACCGTTTGTAATAGGCCACTTGTGAAAGTCGATTCTGTAGTAGTGTTACGTCGGCTTCTAACCGATATAAATAGGTCGGATTCCTGTAGTACTAACTACATACCTTTCCATCTTGGAAGTCGTCGAGCATGTCGGAGATGTCGTAGAAGGCATTCTTGAGCCGCCTCAGCCACTCCTGCTCCTCTTTGTCCTTGATCGACCTCCCATCGGCGTCCTCAAGCGTCTTCCAAATCATATCCAGCTTGTTCTTCATGTCCTCCATGTCGTCCTTCAAGTTCCACTGCATCATCAGCTGATCTCCAATGACAGAAGCCAGTATAGCAACCGCCTTCTCGAGGATAGCCGAGGCAAGCCCCTCCATGGCCGCACAGCTCTCTCTCTGTCCCCCTGGTTGGTATGCCCGGAGCTGTGGAAGAAGCTGGAGGAGGTAGGTTTGAAGAGGAGAGATATCTTGTGGTTGTTATATTTATCTGCAGCCACGCGGAGCATCCGCCGTAGGATGCGGCTTGGCCATTGCGCGTGAGACACGGAGCGACGTCGGATGCGAATCCTGTCCATGTCTCGTAGTACATCACAAGTTCACAGTTTCTCTCGTGGAAAGTTGGAGGGAAAGTTACACGCAATTTCTATTGTGGAAAGTTGGAGGAAAAGTTAAGTAGAGTCGTTAAGTGATGTCCTACGAGACATGGACAGGACGGCGGATGCTCCGCGCGTCTAGGGCTGAAAACGGGTTAAATACGTTCCGGTAATAGGTTATTCTATATCTTATCTTAATTGTTTTTTATACAGGTATGGGTAGTAGAAAATTAGGTAGGATACGGATACGGATACTGGGTATTTACGAACGGGTAGAAATTAATAGATATCGAATATTATACGGACAGATACAATACGGATAACGGGTACTTAGTCGAATAGTACGTAAACTATCGAGGATCAAAATATGTGATAAAAATAATTTAACTAACACATGATCTAATTATCACACATAATTCAACACATGGAGCCAAATTAAGATATAAGACAACATATAGAGTTGAATAAACGCACGTACTCTAACATAGAGTCTAATTAATATATAATCTAACACATAAAGTCCAATAAACATACATAGTTCAACATAAAGTCTAATTAATACATAATTTAACACATAAAGGCCAATAAACATGTATAGTTCAACATAAAGTCTAATTAACACACATAGTCCAACACAGGGAGTGCAATTCACGCATAGACTTAGGCACACATAGAGTTCAATTCAAACACATAGTTCAACATATAGAGTACAATTAACAAACGAAATAAAGTTCATCATACGTGCATGAATGTCTCAATTTGTATAATGTTGGGATCATGTGTTGATCCTTACATAGCTAAAGGATTAATCTCATAGCTTGTCGGTTTATATGCAAATGTGTTTTGCAAAATTGTGTTGATCGTGAATTGATCATCACATGGCTCAATATTGGATCTTATTGACTCTTGCTAGCTTGTAGTCACGCTTTTGATCAAGTCTTTGTGAAGGATTTCGAAAATTAGATTTTAGGCTTGAGTGACTATATTATAGTCTATATTTTTATGATATTTAAAAATATTTATGATTGTTTAAATCTTAAAAATGGGTGGAGATTATAGCCCTCTTGATAAGCTTCGCATAGAGTCTAAGATCACCTAAATCAGAGTTCGGAGTAAAAAGTTATGATCATTTGGGCTGGGAGCCATGAGTGATAGTTTCACCAGGTACCCGGTGGTAATTACC
Organism: Guadua angustifolia; assembly: GCA_036346375.1. NCBI lineage: Eukaryota > Viridiplantae > Streptophyta > Magnoliopsida > Poales > Poaceae > Guadua > Guadua angustifolia. Next base: position 1,588,349 of record CM070521.1, on the reverse strand, counting down.
GCTGTGTACCCGTATCCAACCTATTTTCATCAGGTATCTTCTATCCTGTATCCGAACAAAAATTATCCGGATAGTATCTGAACCCGTACCCGAACCCGTACCCGTAATTTCAGATAAATTTATCCTGGATACGGATATGGATCGGGTATTACCCGACCCGTCTTCACCCCTACGCGTGGCTGCAGATAAAGATAACCCTGTGTCAAATCGAGAGGCTTTCACTGCCAATTCAAGAGAATGAGAGGATCAACCACTAAAAATAATAGGATTCACTGAACCATAAGTCCTAACAGGACCCTGATAGGCTAATATGGAGTAACTAAGAATAGCATGCGATCTTAATGTCGATGACGGTAAAAGTAACATAAGAGAGCACAAATAAGTACCAAATTCATCTCTCCTATCAATAGCTTTGGTATCCCCTCTTTCTCTCCACATGATTTGATTCATTGGAAAATGTTTCTTTGTTTCCGTTTACACAAGTTTATTTTACAAATTAGTTGAATGCTCGGTAACTGTTACGGAAACACAAAACAAATTTGTGGCAAACAATGAGATAACGCGCGCGGAATGGGGCTCCAACCCTCGACCTGGCCGACGCGAGAGACACGCTTTATCACCGCGCTATGAGGCTTCTTGTGTATACTGCCGTAGAGAATTTACTTAAGCCTAACATCCAAATTAGCCATGAGGGTGACGTGGCTCAACGATTTGCGAGCGTACGTATAGCAGACGTTTTCGCTATAGACACGTGCAAGACAGTGCTCCGGCGCGTGTCCACATCGAACCGAAGGCGACGTGGACATGGCGAGTAGTCGGAAAGCCCCCCAGCTTTATATACGATAGTGTGTGTGTATAAACAATCGGTGATATTCAAGGTACCTCCTTTGTTTTAAGAAATAAGAAAATCCCATAATAATTCTAAATTCTAAAAATTCTCGCATTAATCGAAAGAAAAAGAGAAGGGTCTCCACCACTTATTTTGGTGAGGCCAGTTTATAACGGTACAAATTAATCATATATAATAAATATAATTGTATTTAAATCATTGAAAGGATTTTCACCGCTTATTTTGGTAGGGCTAGATTATAACGGTGCAGATTAATTTCTAACCTTTTACGTCATAGGATTAATATGAAGGCTTCCCTTTTTTTTAACTCTTGATATATAAAGAATTTGATCTTGAAACTACATACATAGGTAGAGTGGTCTATGAAGTACATCTAGAATTTTTTTCAGAATTTTTCATGATTTTTATTAGTTGGTATACATGATGTGTACATAGGAATCCCTGTGTGCATAGATATGTTGCCGCAAAATATATATTTTCTCACTATCCCATTGTGTATGAGACGAATGAATGTATTTTGATTAGAGACGATTTTATTATCGTAATTTCACGAATAATTAAGAAAGTGTAGCATGACGGTTGGAAAAATATTAGTAAAGAAATAGCAAAGGCTTGTCAAAACTTATTTAAGTATGTATGAGATGGATAAAAAAAAGGTTATTGATGTCACTGCCATGGATCGAACATGCACAAGCGGTTCGAAACCGCTTTCAAAAGCGGTTTTAGAACTGCTTAGGTAACTCACGAGTGATACCGTCGGTATCACAAGTGGTTCCCTAACCGCTTCGTTGACACTTTCAAGCGGTTGGTGTTACCAACCGCTAGGAGAGACTCTCCAAACGCGGTTGGTATTATTTAACCGCTAGGAGAGGCTCTCTCCACAAGCGGTTGTAGTTACCAACCGCTTGTGAAGAGGCCGACAAAGACAATGCTTTTGATTATATTCAATATAGAATATGTTTTCGAGAGGGTTTTGATATAGATTTTGACAATTAAAATAAATAGATCTACTGAGTTTTTTACACAATAATTAAATATATATTATTCATGCGTACTAATTCAGATAATTACAGGTTCATTTACAGAAAAATACGAACTTAATAGACTAAAAAATGAACAAGTTGATGAACACATGAAATAATAAGCCACTTGTCGGCGTTTGGTGAGCCGGCAAGTAAATTTGTAAGTCTTAAGGGGCCGCGCGTCCCCGCTCCCCGAATGGTTAGACCCCAAAGAGAGAAATAGAGGGGCCCAAGATCTATACTGGTTCGGGCCGAATATCCCTACTCCAGTTTTGTGCGGTGGTCGGAGTTACAAGCGTGGGCAGAGCCCGGGCTCGGGGGCCTCGCGTACAGGGGTTGCCTGAGCGGCTATCGGTGTGATTTGAAGTGGCTACGCTTTGATATTCTGCCTTATCGCGCTCGTCGCTTCTCGTCTCCGAAGGGCCAAGCCTCCCCTTATATAGCCTAGGGAGGCAGGTTACAAGGAGACTACACATGAGTGTATAAAAGAAAAAATGGATGGGACTCCTCAAGCCTAGGAGTCTGGCCTTTCGCCTCGGTGTCAGGTTGCCAGACTTGACCTCTGAAGGGTAGTTGTACGCCACGCGTGGGGTCGATGGAGGCGTGGAGAGACGGCTCGGTCCGCTCCCCCGGGAAACGGCGCACCTACCCTCTGCGTAGTGTCAGACGCTGACGTCGAGGGCGCCAGCCTTCGGGAATTGCCTCGGGAAGGTGCGTGGCGCCCTGTCTTGGCCTGATCGCGGTGAGTCGTTGTGTCAGTTTGATAGGTACCCTTCGTGGAGGCTGGTATTCCCGACATGACGTCCGCCCATAGGTGAAGGCGGTTGGCGCTTTGTTCGAAGCTTGCGGCTTGTCCGACCTGTCGGTCGGGTATGCGTGAGTCGATATCGCCGTACCCTCGGGGGTGACCGCCCTGTAGTGTCCGGTCGGGCTCCTTCCCGGGGTTGGCTTGGTCGAGGAACCGTGCCTTTCTGCGGCCGGTCGGTCGGCCTCCCGCTTGCCTCGTATCTTTGTCGGGCGCCTGACCTATTATGTTTGGTCGGACCGCCTTTGGGGTCGAGTTGGTCTGAGGTCGTGGGCCTCGAGCGGACCTCTCGCTCGAGGCTCGGCGTCTTTGGCGGCCCACGTGTTTCTCTTGGGTCATTGGGTGTACCCATGTCCCGGTATCCGTCACCACTTTTACAAGTTTCAAAGAATAAAAGGGAATCTTGAGCTCATTTCTTGCGTGCGTCGCTCTTTATGCCCTTGGTCGATGATGATGTCGGTTCAATTGCCCTTATTTCAGACAAGGTCTCCAACCATTTGCGTGGAACTCGCTTTGGTGGATACAATCTCGCCGACAATAAAGACGATGAGTTGTTCTTGGATTGTTGCAACCGGTCGCGGCGGGATCACGCCTTGCACATCGATGTTAATGACAAAGCGGAAGTAAATAAATCTCGGACATGTAATTAAAGTGTAAGTACTAAGAAATTGACATGTTCAATACACTACCTCGACGTTGGTTGTCGGCACATCGCCGTGGGTAATACATTGCATATAGTGGCACACATAATAGCCACATAAGTTGTTTCCTTCCGTCTGTTTTAGAACCTGCGTTGAAATTTGAAAAAGATACAATTATTATTGGGATGAAAAACTGTTACGACATATTAATATTCTTTAATACATATTCGAGTGCTTATTTGTACATCGAACCTGCGTTGAAATTTGAAAAAGATACAATTATTATTGGGATGAAAAACTGTTACGACATATTAATATTCTTTAATACATATTCGAGTGCTTATTTGTACATCAAATTCGTTCTCGAAATCTCCTTGGTGCTTCTTTCGAAACTTTGCGAATGCCCTGTGTGATGCGTTAGTATAAATAGTAACTATCAGAGTTGGAATTAGCAAGGTATTTCAATATATATATGTAATAAGGAAAACTATCGTATATATATGTGCTATATACCTGTTTAAGTTGTCAATGATATATTGATATTTTTCCACCGGAGTCCTTTTTGAGTCTTGAACAATGATCTAGCTGCTATCAAGCTTGATGACAAGAAGGATCCAGTGAAACCTATCCATGTGTTGCAACATATATGTAACTAGCTAGTAGTATTATCAATGCCTTGAAAAATATAAGAACGAGAGGTTGTATATATATGTACCCGAAGTTGAAGGGCAGAAGTATGTACGGTTTATAGTGCTGTCCCAAGAATGCATCGAGAATGTAATCTTCAATAGCTTTTCGGCCATGGGTCAATCCAAAGACGTACTCGTAACAATCTCTGGGTCGATGAAGCCCATGTTGAATATGTTCTCTTTTCTACATCGTTGTATCTCCATTCTACATAGAAAGGTATAAGTTTAAGAGTTGCAATTTTATTGTACGAGGAAACACACTCAGTAAAGGTATGAGCTTGACACTTACAGCACCAAAGAAATTTCATGAGAGACACGTTGATGGAGTCGGCATGGTAAATATTGTAGAAGTCCTCGAATTCGAGCTATATGTTGTTGTCCCCGCGATAGAAATCTTCTTCTTTGAAACGGAGGGGGAACATCGTTCTTCCTTGAGCGGACTCTATCATATACCATTCGTGAAATTGCCGCATCTTGGTTGGTAGATCCTTTATCTCTTTAGGGTCAATCGGCTCCTACCAACCGATATTGCCATTTGACCTCGCCATTGGAAGATCATCTATTAATCCAAGAGTTGCAAACTGTGGAACCGATTCTCGCCTCCTTCATAAACCTCTCGAGGTTCTCCGATCTTGGTCTATCTTCTTCTTTCACGCCGCCGACCACGCTTATTCTTCTGTAGCCTTTGTTATTGTCCGCTCATAGTTGGACGACACAGCAAAGCACTTTTACCACCAGATGTCGCAAGTGTTCCGCCGCTTTTGGATCAATTGGTACCTTCTTTGGCTCGCTTTTTTTGGTGAAGTGTGCAGCCACTTCTGATTTCATGACCGTGTCACTCTCCTCATTAGTCATATCATATGCCCTCTTTGGAGGTTCCTTTATCTTTGTTGATCGGCTGGAGGAGGCCTTCTTGGGAGCAGGTGGAGGAACATTTCTGCTATCGAGCTTCTTCCTCGGAGGAGATGGTGGAGGCGTGGTTTTCCTGGGGGGTTCGTTTTTGTTTGAGATGGTGGTGGCGGAGTAGGGCTTCTGCATGGAGCAGGTGGTGGAGGAGGCGTGCTCTATTTTGCCGGCGAGGCATTGCGTGGAGGTGACGTTGGAGGAGGCATGGGTTGCCGTGGTGGAGATGACGCCTTCACACCATCTCGAAATATGATGTACCGCTTTGCGCCAGAGGATGATATCGTGGAGGGCCTGCCCAAGCTTGGTCACGCTGCCGCCTCCAAAGAATATCGAGGTTAAGTTCATCAAATCCGCCAAGACCTCCTCCACCGCGACCTTCGAGTAACCCGGGGTATCTCGTTGCGATGGAACATCTAGCCCGCCCGCTGAAATGCCATGCCGTAAGCCACCTTGATGGAGAGGTTACGCGCATCAACGTAGCTCACATCGGCGGCGAACCCTTATGTCATCCACGGGTAACTGCCAGCAAGTTCTTCGCTTGAGGGGCCGGTGGACGCCGCAGCCTACTACTCGCCGCGTGGAGGGCCGATCACGATGTTCGGTTCATTGCTCGGACCTAGTCCCGAAGCTTGCCGAGGGCAATCTGCACTTGTTCTTGCAGCTTATGTCGCCGAGGCTAGCCCGGGTTGCTCGAGCTCTTGTTCCAATTGGTACACTTTATATGCTTCTCTTGCTTTGCTTCTCTGCGGCTCTTGTACGTATTCAGATCTCTGGCGAAACTGCATTTCCACTTGCAGATGCTTGCCCATACCTCGTGTCCGCCCCGGTGCTCGTGGTTTTGAAGGGCATGTGTTAGCTCGTCATTCTCCCTATCCGCACGAACGCATTCGCTCGAGATCGCCGACAGCTTGTACAATCCTTTGACCAACCTCTTACACTCCTGGTGCCATCACCAAGCTGCCGTCATCTGAAAGGCTCCCTCCGTGACCCATAAACCAATTGCGCAGGCGGTCTTCCCACATAGCGGTAGCCGGTGTGACGTCCTTCGCCATTAATTCTTCTTCCCGCTTCTCCCATTACGGTACAGTCTTGAGGTATCCACCGGTGCCAAGATGGTGGTGGTATTTCTTCATCTGTGAATTAGCCTTGTTCTTCTGACTCGCGGCCTGACTTTCAGTTGACAGCTTGTACTCCTCGAATGCTTGCGCTGATCTCGCCAAATTTTAGGAAATTGGTTGAAGTCGGGTCTTTCTCCTTCGCACATACTTGCGGTTGAGAGACGTCTTCCACGCTCAAACATGGTTGCCATTTTCTTCAAAGTGAATTTCTTAGCCTTATCTTCGGACCCTTGAGGAAATGTGAAATTTTCCTTAATATCTTGCCGAGCATGTCCTTGGTAGCTTGAGGAACTTCGCCCATTTTTCGATGCTAATTGGGACTTGATCCTCACGTGATAACCGCAAGCGTTGTTGTACTACCAATCGCCGAAAGAGGGCAATCGGCATCCCTTCGTTGTTAACGTCCAGAACACGTGCTTTGTGGATGGCTTCTTGTTAGGTCCCCATGCTTGGGTTGGTTGCTCGATGTACAGGCTTGAAATACACAAACATATGTATAAACGTGTCGAGTGTATTATATTAATGAATCGCGATTAATTAGCATGTCCACGGGATTATATTCTTCTAGCTATACCTCATCCTCGCCTGTAACCAAGAGTTATTGGACTCGGCTGCTCCAAATAATAATGGTTTCATCGGCTGAACCTCGATGGCCTCATCGGCAAGCAGCTGTTAGCATCACCTTCGATGCTACCCAATAGCGATGGAGTCCAACAAGAATCTGTTCTCTCCAAGATCGAAATTAGGGTCACCACGTCTTGGTTATGCCATCTATCCTAATTCAAAAAATGTTGACATAAACAACCATATTACGATTACAACACAAGCATGATATATATACAATTTCACATATACTTATACAAATATAATATTATTTGGACTTGAAAATATACTAACACATTTCACATAATATATATACAATTTGATATTTCACATATACTTACACATTTCACATGATACATATACAATTGACAATTCACATATACTTACACATTTCACATGATACATATACAATTGACAATTCACATATACTTATTTGCTTAAAAAAAAAAATGAATCATTCTTATTCCACACTAATATGATTTTCAAAAAATGAAATAAGGTTATAAATCCACAACTAGAATGTTAGTAGTCTATTACACTAAAGGAAAGCAGAGCAATCAGTTCATTGTCAACCAAGCACGTCACCTCATGGCCTTCTTCACCCAGTGTATCGTATGCTCTCCTGACAACCATGCTTTTAGAATTTGTAGATACTGGTCAAATCAGATATGACCTTCTCAACGGCCGATACCTGATGCCACCGATGGACTCACTACTGCTCCTCGTGTCCATGTCTCGTAGTACATCATCACTTTAATCAATCACCAAACTCTGATGGGCCTCCAACTTTTCCAGCTGTTCGACCCTGTCTGTCAGATTGGGAGGCTTTCACCGTCAATCTTTCCACACATATATCCGATTCGTTTCGGGACCACCTCCATTATTGCTGATTACGCCAAAACCGTCCTACCACCCTGAACTCATAGTCACACCGCCCGCCATGGTTGACAGGTGAGTCTCACTAGAGAAAAAAAATCAACGCTCGAACAGTTGGTAGGGGAAAAACGATGGGCTGATATAGCTGAGAAACACGAGCTAGATCTGTTCATGCATTGAGCCATTGAGTGCAATTAATGCAGCAAAGGACGACAGGCAGCCAATACTGGACTTGTCCCCGTCTGCCTTCTGCACGCACAAGGAAACAAATTATTATAATTTATAAAAATCAAACAAATTAATCATGATCTTTTTTTACGGTAGTTAAGATGTGTTCTAGAATCTATGTAATAATATTAAAGAATTTATAAATTTAGTAACTCAATTAAATCAGTGAACTTGCTTTAAACGTGACAGCAGTACTGTCAGATTTTTTAGAACTCACAAAAGTTTGATCACTATTTGATTTTTTTTTATTGTAGCGTAGGCATGCTCTTTGGATACTTCTAAATTTTTTTTAAGAATTTGAAAATTTAGTAGCTCAAATAAATCAGTGAAGTTATTTTAAATGTACCAGCAACATCGCTAAAATCTCTAAAAATCACGCAGGTTTGATAATGATCCGAATTTTTTATGGTAGGGGTAGACATGCTTTGAGGATCATTCTTAAAAAGTTTCAAAAATTTACATAATGATCTAGTAGACCAACCAAATATGTGAAATTTATCACCCTCTCTGATGTTTCCCACACACAAAAAAAGAGGAAAACACTACGATTTCGAAGCAAAGACCTCCCGCTCACAAGCGAAGACTTTTTTTTTTAAATAAAGAGCAGGAGCTCTGCTATTTATTAAAGAAAGAAGTTTAAAGAACAACATCGGATAAGATCTCCTAAAAAGGCAAGCGAAGACTTTAAGTCAATTGAGCTAATCGATGAATGTGAAATGAGATAGAGAACAAATATACGAGGTCATCTAGATTTCACTTTAGAAAAAGAGACGCGTGGTAGGATGCGCGTCGTATCTCTTAATAATATAGAGTTTTACATGATATATATAGGTACGCAAGGATATATACCGAATATTAAAAAAAAAAGAGGGGGTTCAGTTGTCATGCATCCACGGTACTTTTTTTTTTACTGGACAGTGAAATTAAAGTACTCATGTGTTAATGCGATGCACATGGCGTGTTTCATCACTGCTTCCACGTTCATGCATTGAGCCGTTGAGTCATGAGTGCTAGGAAAGGACGACAGGCAGCCAGCAGTGGACTCGTCCCGCTCTGCCTTATGTTGCATCTGCACAAATTGTCATACTTGATAATCATTTGAAATTTTTATAAAAATATTATTAATATGTTAAAACTCTTTATAAAATTTTTAGATATCGTTTGAGATATTTTACGCTCTATATAAATTCACTAAAATCTCGCCAAAATTTCAAGAATTTCGTTCGAAATTTCGGATTTCTCAGTGCAAAAAAAAAAATCATCCGGGTTATATATATATATGATTCTATGTACTTCTACCACTAATATATCTTTATCCTTTGAGTATACTCTAATATTGATTATAAGATACTCCAAAGTGAGTTTTATGAAAAATTTCATTAAAATCAACCCTTTATAGCATAATTTGTTTACATATTCTTTATACATATGGAAAAGGGTATGTAGCCAAAAAAAAGGGTCTGATGAAATTTTTTTAATCATGTTGTATTGGAGTATCTTAGAATTATTATTGAAGTATACTAAAAGTGATAAAGGAGTATAAAGCGTTTATTTAAGTGGTATATTAGAGATGGAAGTATGTACTCTCGGGAGTACGGAAAAGGCTTTATATATATATATACACACACACACACACACAAGATTTGTCTGAAATCAAATCGGCACCTCTCACAAATTAGGATTACATTATTCGACAATTAACAAACATGAAATTTTTTGGATAATCATAACCTCATGCAAATAGTATCAAAATATCCTACGGTAGAAGGGTAATAATTCCTTTTTAGTAAAAAGGGTAGGAATTCCCTTAGTAAAGCATGAGCTCAAGCCACTGTCAAGTAGGAATAAGGAGACAGCCTTCCAGCCAAAGCAAAAAAAAAAAAAAAAGTCCCATAATCCCATTCCTTCCACCTTATTAAGGCATGGAAGCTAGTCAAAATCGCCAGGTCACGCCCTTATCCATTCTTCCCAGTAATTCACTACCAAAGATCAGGAGCAAGCTCCCAGGAAGCAACGTAACCATCAAGAAGCACAGAGCCACAAAGCCAACCAAACCTCCAGTAGCAAGCCCCAAGGCAAGCCAAAGTCTCAGGCACAAGCTACCAACCACCATGAGCACATTCCGAGCAAGCACAAACAGGAGACCACCCACATCAAAAGCCACAGGAGCAAAGCCACCAAAAGCACCTAGGAGCAAGAACACGTGTATCACCAAGATCAGAAGGCATCTTGCATATATGTATACTGAAGTGACATTTGACGTTTTAAGAGGACTGTTGTTAGATTGTTTCAGTAGATAGGCAACATATTCTATACACACAGATTTCTCATATACACATCGTACACACCAAATAATAAAAGTTATAAAAAAATTGTAGATGCATTTCATAGATTACTCTACCTATGTATGAAGTTTCAAGATCAAATTCATTATATATCGAGAGTTAAAAAAAGAGAAAATTCTGCTATTTAAACTTGTTAGAATTTTCTCTTTTTTCTAACTCTTGATATATAATGAATTTGAACCTACAATTTTATAGATAGGTAAAGTAATCTATGAAGTACATCTATAATTTTTTTAAAATTTTTCATGACTTTTATTAGTTGGTGTGCATAATGTGTATACGCGAAGACTTGTGTACACAAGATATATTGCCTTAAAGATAACCTCAAAATAGATGTCGAGAAAGACCACCGTACACAATATCTATTAGGTTGCCTTGTGTTAACGTGGATACTTTTACAGCTACCAATGTACTCCCTTCGGTTCACAAAAACTTATTGGTTTGTGATACGTGCAATAAAATTTAAGCTATCGATATTTTTTTAAAATATTTAAATTGGATGCATGAAAATCAATATGTGTAGTCGTATAGATTCATCTCGAAATGTAACTTCATAATATTATAATTTTATTGGATTTTTTAAATATATTACAGTAGAAATTAGTGATCAAAGTTGAGTTTTAAAAACCATATCAATATCCAAAACGATAACTATTTATGGCAGAGGGAGTATACACCTAGAATTTTCTTCGTGGTAAGCATGAGAAAGTAGCATATAGCATCTCATTAAATAATCAGTGTGCAAAGAAACGAAGCATCTAATGATAATCAATAAACAAATTACAGGCACTGCATAATCATAGTTAACGAGAAGACGTCCTGATTAAAAGGTTAACCAGATTTGACCACAGGATTATTGGCCGATAAGATTCATTTTTGATAAAAAAAGATAGAGATTAATTCGTATAGAAATCAATTTGCAAACTTTTTTATTTTTTATTCCTAATTTTTAATTATTTTTAGAATTTTTATGCGTATTGAGATGATGATTTTTATTCCAAATTAGTTATTTGCGGATTTTACTTTAGAATTCATATAGAAATCAATTTTTAGCTTTATTTTCTTTTTAATTCGAATTTCTTTTATTTTTTATTAGAATTCATATAGAAGTTAAATTGCTAATTTTTATTTAAAGTTTATGATGGATTATATATATTTAGGATTTTTCTTAGGAATTGTATGAAAATTAGACTCATCAATTTTTTTAATTCAATTTTTTTTATTTTTGTTAGAACTCATGTAGAAGTCAAATTGCTGATTTTTATTTAATGTTTATGATGGATTATATATATTTAGAGATTTTACTTAGGAATTCGGTTGGAAATTAGACTGTCAATTTTTATTTTACTTTATATCCTGAATTTGCCTATCTTTGGTAGGAATGAACATATATACATGCATGCATTAAATCTTTCCATGTTCGTAAATCAATCTAGTAACCGAAGAATTTAAAAAGTTGATAATAATAAACAAATGAGAAGTTGCAAATAAAACAAACCAATCTCTTTTCTTGACCAAAAGAAGTAATTGGATGAAGTTGAATTACAACGCAACAGGTATATTCATATATCACAATTTACAAAAATAGTGATTAACACAAATTTTTACAGGTGACCTAACAATCATATGCATTACATTGTACATGATTATTCAATTACATCAAAAATAAAGATTAGAAGAATGTTTAAATTTTCTAAAATTTAAACTGCAATTGATCTTCGACTTGAATTCCTAAAAAATACTAGTCAATCATGCATATAGAATCAAAGAGACAATAAATTAAATTTGTAAAAAAATTAAATGGAGGAGTTGCCGTCAGACTCGTGTTAGATGGTATTGTGCACTGAGATACCAAATTTATTCGGATCCAAATCAGCATCTCTCATGAATTAGGATACATCATTCGGCCCTTAACAAACATGTAAAATTTTGAATATCATAGCCATACACGAATAGTATCAAAAGATCCTGCGGTAGAAGGGTAATAATTCCTTTATAGTAAAAAGGGTAGGAATTCCCTCAGTAAAGGATTAGCTCAAGCCACTGTTAAGTAGGGATAAGGATGAAGGACAGCCTTCCAGCCGAAGCAAAAACCCCTGGTCCTATTCCTTCCACCTTAAGGCACGGAAGCCAGCCTGTGGCTAAGCCAAAATCGCAAGGGCACCACGGTTGAAAGGAAGACCAATAGGTCACTCCCTAAGATCAGGAGCAAGCTCCCAGGAAGCAACACAACCATCAGGAAGCACAGCGCCACAAAGCCAACTAAGCCTCGGGTAGGAAGCCCCTGGCAAGCCAAAGCCTCAAGCACAAGCTACAAACCACCGGGAGCACATCTTGAGCAAGCACAACCAGAAGACCACCCACATCACAAAGCCATGAAGAGTACCAAGGAGCAAGAAGACCATATGCATCACCAAAATCAGAAGGCATCTTGCTTACACTTCTCTATTTATTTGACGTAAACTTTACATGTTATTTTCTTTCTTTTAGTCGTTGCAATAATTATGGTGGTTGCCATCAGCTTATATTCCAATAGCCTTTCTCCATCCGATCCGGATTCCACATCGATCCAAGAAATCTAACGGTCCAAATGTTTTTTTTTATTAATATGAGAATTTCTAGCCTTTTTATTTTTCTCAATTAATGTGAGAATTTTTAGCCTTTTACATCCTAAGATTAATATACGGGGATCTAGAAAGACCTTCAATTAGTATAGATATAGATAGATAGATAAATAAATATAGATAGATAGATAAATTTGTGCTTAATTAGAGGTCTGCACACACCTTGAATACTATAAGATTACTTCGGATTAGTAAATTAATAGTTCAAACTGCACTCAAAGTTAGAGTATTTCCCATTGATACATGATCTTTTCTACCAGAAAGAATAATATCTTCAATTATAGCCTCTCTGAGATGCAAAATATATATTTTCTCACTATCCGGCCCATTGTGTACGAGACGAACGTATGTATTTTGATTAGAGACGTAATCTATAATCACAATTTCACGAATAATTAAGAACGTGTGGCACGTTGATTGGAGAAAATATTAGTAAATAAAGAGCAAAGGCATGTCAAAACTTATATAAGGACAATAACGGTGATCTAATTAAGCCATCGAACCTTGCTATTTCCTACAGTGAATGGGATGGGAAACGTGAGGTGGACTAAAGTCGTTGGCATGGTGCTGTTTGGATTAATATATAATTTCGTGTTGGAGTCGTCCGGGTTGGAAATTGGAATGTGCGACTGCGAACAGAACTTGATTTCGTTTACACATTGGTCGCTGGAGATGCACTCTGGGTGGGATCTTCCGTGGAAGCTGAGGGATTCTTGTGGTGCCCCCAATCTGAATCAATTGGGGGATTGAAGAAAGGATCCCAGTTTCTACCGCATTTGGATTTGGATTTCTTTTCCGGAGGAATTAATGCATTGGTACTTTCCCATTGTAATAATACCTCCCTAATGCAGCCTCAATAAAGGCGGCAATGACTTATGTGGGATTGGAGATAGCAATCAATGTGATGAATATGAGTGGTGGTGGAAGGAACATTCCAGAAGAGAGCAACTAACCAACGGTATACCGTTGGGAATCACTTCCAACGGTATATCATGGTTCATTGGGTTCGCGGGTAGGTTTCGTTGCTAGGTTTCACGGGTAAGTTTCATGATGTCTCACGGATAAGTTTCATGGGTTTCATGAGGTTTCAAGTTTCATAAGATTCGTGTTTCATTAAAAAAAGTTAGCATTGTGCTGTCTGATGAAACCTTTGGTTGAAACTTATCTATAAATTTTTTTTAATGAAATACGAACTTTATGAAACTTGAAACCTCATGAAACTCATAGAACTTATCCGTGAGACATCATGAAACTTACCCGTGAAACCTAAGCAACGAAACCTACCCGCGAACCCCATGAACCATGGTATACCGTTGGAAGTGATTCCCAACGGTATACCGTTGGTTAGTTTTTCTGATTCCAGAAAACCAATCTATTGTGGATCTATTTCTTCCTCGGTGTTCTTCAGTTCGTGTTCACTTCTTGCTTTGCGGAGCCGGAGATGCCATCTTTTAGGGTAGTCTCAATACATATAGTTTCTATAACTTCCATGTCATTTAGATATTACATGTAGAAACTATACTCCCAATGGATAGTTTCTTCAAAATAAACTCTCATCCAATCTCCTCTTTTCTTTTATTTTCTCATCCAATTCCCTTTTTCCCTTTCTTGGTACTTGTGTAGAAATGGTTTCCTGCATGAGAAATGGTTTCCTTCTCTTTCATCATTAACTCTATCTCCACATCACTATTTTGCTTACATGGCAATCTAATTAATGTTATGGAAACTATCCTAGTCATCCCATTAGAATTACCCATTCTTGCTTTTTAGTGGTGTGAGGTTTCTGGAGAGATGCGGGTTGGTCTTGGGGACATGGAGAAATGACTAATGAGTGATGAATGCACGACAGCTTTAGATTGTGGTTGGTTTGGAGGTGAGAAGTCAGGCTAGGGATTAGTATTGGTCCCACGTGTCAGTCTGTATTTGCTAGGTAAACGGACGAAACAGACACCAAAGTAGAAATATACCGATGTTATTAGAGTGCGTTTGGTTGGGTGTACGAGGGTGGATCGAACCGTCTCGTACAGAATCTGATTCTATTTCTGTGTTAGTGTAATATTCCGAAAATTCTAATAAAATAAAAATAAGTATTTTGAATTTGAGTGTGATCATTTCTGAGTTTCTTCGCATTATTGGTTTTTATTTGGATTTGTTTAGATTTATACTTTGTGTGAAAAATCCAACAAATAGAATTAAGGAATGGATAATGGTAAAAAGATAAAAAGTAAAAGTAAAATTTCAAAAAAATTTATATTAAAAATTATTATCTCTCAGGTAAACTTTTTACCAGGTAAAATTAATTTTTACTGCATAGTAAAAATAATTAATAATTAAAAAGGCAACCTTTGACTAAGAACAGTGAACTGTTGGAATTAATGAAAAATCTAATCACCTTATCTCATTCTTAGAAAATTATCGTAATACCCTCAAAACAGTGTTTACACCTGGTAAAAATATGAAAAATTACTAAAGTCGTTTGTAGCCTTTAAAAATTCAAAAACAGAAGTATTTAAAATCTGAAAATTGGAATGTCAGGATTCTTTTAAAATAAATACATAATATTTTAACTTTAAATTTTTTTACGAACATCCTTGGTCTAAATTAAAATCTTAAGAAAAGTTTTAAAAATAAATAATAATATTTACACCCTTAAATAAATAAAAATCCGAAAAGGAATTTTTGAGCGTCATCAATGTCAAAATTTTTACTAATTCTCAGAAAATATTTTACCCGAAATTTTATAGAAGATCGCTAACTTCCAGGAGACCATATTAAAAAAGTTTATAAATATTTTAAATAGATACGATAACTCGATTATGGATTTTGTACGATTTTTTTAATAATACATTTTTATTCGAAATTTCAAAAATATACCACCGAAATTTTTTTTACAGAAATATACCCCTGTCACCCGTCCATCGAGCGACAGAGGCCTAAATAGAAAAATACACGGACGACAGGAGGCCACGCCGCCTCAACCTCTGTCGCCTCGATGAAATGGCGACATGGCTAATTCAACCTTAAGTGGCCACGATTTTTGGTTTCAGGTCACAGGTGCCTGTCGCCATTTCATCGGCGAGAGCTTCAATTTTAGCCCCGTCGCCATTTCATTAGGCCAGGGCTAATTTGATTCCTGTCGCCCTTTCATTAGGCGATAGGAATCAAATTAGCCCATGTCGCCATTTCATTGGGCGACGAGGCTACTGGGTGATGTGGCCTCGTCATTGCTTATTTTTGGATTGGCATTGGGGTATATTTCGTAATTTTTTTCCGTGGTATATTTTTGAAATTCTGAATAAAAAATGTATTATTTAAAAAAAATCGATTTTGTACTGCACTAAATGTTTAAAAATAGTTTGAAAACCAGTTAAATTTGAGGAATTATTGTATGAAAACCACAGTGACGAATTGAGCAAAACTAAAGAAAATAGAAACTACATACTCTAGTCTCCCTACACAAAATTTCTAGAAAATTTCAAAGTAGCTAAGACCACTTTAAAACTAATTCAATCGAGGCTTTTTTACCGTTTCTAGCCACTTTATGTTAGTCTTTTCATAAATAGCCATTGACCGCATTTAAAACATAGAAATTGTCTTTGAACAAGAATTCAATGGACGGGTAAAAGGGAATTTTTTTATGCGTTTCAAAGAAACGGGATCCGCAGATTTTTTAAAAATTTTGCACATTTCGATGGATTGGATTCGCAGAAAATTTTTATTATTTTTACCGCGCTTCACGGACTGGATCCACGTTTTTTTGCAATCGAATGTTTTTCATTGTGCGCATGATGTACATTGACTAGCGATGAACAATAACTTCCAAGAGGTCGAATCGGCCAATTCCAGCGTCAGTCCCTCGAATCGGTGGGGCCACCGACGCTTTTTTTTTAATTCCAATTTTTTACGCACCATTTTTTATTCCGATTTCTTTTAACCTTTTCGATTTTTGATTTTTTAATATCGCTTCCGTAGTCTTTGCCTTTGAACTCAAGAATTTTTCCAAATGACAAAATATTTCAGTGGTTTCGGACTCCGACTGGGAAAAAACGTGCGGATAATTTTTTACGGTTCTAGCCCTTTGCCTATTTGCTTTTTGAAGAATAGTCACGCTCGCTAGAAAATTTCGAATTTAGCCCTTGTCGGACAAATCCCACGGTTCGGAATCACAAGATTTTTTTGTTATTATTTCCTGCGGATTGGAACCATTGAATTAATTTTAATTTTTTATGGCCATTGGAATCAGAGGCGGAAGTTCGAGGCCATATGGGAGTGCTCGATGAGGAGACCGCGAAACATACGACGCAGTCCGTGGAGGGCCAGGTGAACAACTTCTCTCATTGGGGTGCAGCTGCACGCTCCAGAGCTAGAGAAGTGGTCCCTGTTGCATGAATAAATCTAGCGCGTCGCGAGCGCGCAAAGCAAGAATCCCGGTGGTCCCAGCCACTGGAAATAACATTACACGCTGCTTCAAATTGATTGAAAAAAAAATTCTCCACTGAACAAAAGAACATTGCCTTATTGTTTTGCTATTCATACAATTTTATCGTGAAACTGGCTATTTTGCTGAAAAATTTGCACTGAATAAACTAACAAAGGCAAGAAAAAGGCCGATTTCCTAACCCCCGGTGGATAATTTCCAAAGCAAAAATGAATGCAAAAATTATCAAGTGCTGAAAATGGCATAAAAAAATTTCTGTGGGCTCCTATGGCTGCAAATTACACAACAAATTCCGAATTTCTAGCCGGGCGAAAAACCATATAATAATTTTCACATCTCCCTAACTGCTGCAAATAAATTAAAAAATTCAACGCTACCCTACCGTTGAATTTGTGTATTACGGGGGTATTTCTACAGATTTCAACGGGACGGCAGCCATTTTCGGAAAAAAACTGAGTTCAGAGGGTTACTAAGTAAATTCTCCAATTATTTCTGCAATTTTCCATTACAAAAATTAAAATTCACTGTCCATTGCAAAACATATACAAATTTTCAGCGCGTCGCGAAAACAAGCATTTTAGAGGCAAACAAACAGCCAGGGCAAAATTTTCACCGTACAAAAAAAAAGTTAGTGCGTCACGACTGCGCAAAACAAGAATCCCGCCGACCCCAACCGCTTCAAATAATATTGCACGCTAAGTCCACTAAATTTCCAGAATTTCGTCACGAGCACAGCTATTTTCGAAAAAAATTGGACGCAAGGGCTACTACACTAAAAAATTCGCTGGCCCGGTATCTGCGGCAAAATATTTTTTTTATTTCTAGAGGAATCGATGTGTTCAAAATTTTTGCACGTTTTTACCCAATTGTCAGAAAAAATTTTCCACTTTAAAGTCTTCGCGCCACAGCTGCGGGATAAAAATGGAAAGAAAAAAAATAGAAAAATTCCCGGCAGCCTCATTCCAGCAGTCTGGGACCGCTGGATTCAAAAATTTAAAATATATTCTAGCGGTTCCAATATGTGGGAAATAATAACAAAAAAATCTTGCGATTCCTGACCACAGGAATTGTCCGACAGGGGCAAAATTCGAAATTTTCTAGCGAACATGGCTATTCTTCGAAAAGCAAATAGCGAAAGGGTTAGAACCATAGAAAATTCTTCACACATTTTTTCCCGGTCAGAGTCCTAAACCATTAAAATATTTTGTCGCTGGAAAAATTTCTTCAGTTCAAAGGCAGCGCAGCTGTTCGATATTCAAAAAAACATAAATCAGGAAGCTTAAAAGAAATCAGAATAAAAACGGCGTGTAAAAAATGGAATTAAAAAAAAATCGTGCGGCAGCCCCACCGATTCCAGCGCTTCCAGCCCATCGGAAGTTATTGTTCATCGCTAGTTACTGTTTATCATGCGCACAGTGTAAAACATTCCGGTTGAAAAAAAACTATGGATCTAGTACGCTGGAAGTGCAGTAAAAATAATAAAAAAATTTTCTGTGGATCCAGTCTGCTGGAAATATGTAAAAAAAAATTTTAAAAAATCCTGTGGATCCCGTTTGCTGGAAACGGCAAAAAAAAAAAAAAATCAGCGCACCCTGTCTGCTGAAATTTACTGTTTAGAGGCAATGTCTGTGTTTTCGTCGTATCAACGGCTATTTAATTAGGAAAAAAAATTCGAGCTTGGTAATGAAAATGAGTTCGGCTCTGATGCAGGGCTCCCTGTCTATATTAACCTGCAGGGCCAATAAAAATGTGCCACGTGTCTCACTTACCTGCAATAAAAATGTGCCATGTGTCCCACTTAATTAGGAAAATTTAACGGAGGAACATCTACATTAACGCCGTGTCATATATATATACACATAACCATCTGTATATGATGGGAGAAGCGGAATGTTTAGTCTCCATGCTCCACTTCTGTAATCTTCTGACTATCAACTTTCACCATGAACTCTGATTTGATTATATAAATTAAGCTTGAAAGCTAAGGATCAATCATCAATGGCATGGATTGCATTCTTTGACATTGCACTGCCGCCATGAGCCGGCTGCGTCTAGTCACCAGAGGAGTTCGCGAGGCTCTATCCGCTGAGCCTTAATTTTTTTAGATGAAGGAAGATTTTATTAATTTTAAGAACATTACATCAAGATGATACAAGTCCTTAAAATTTTTTCCTACTCGCTAATAAGAAGCATACAGCTCTTAAACAAAACAAAAAAGAAAAAAGAGAAGCCTTGATTGTTACTACCGATCGCAGAGCTCTCCCTTTTCATTGAATTGCTTAGCGAAAACATCATCGAAATCTTCTCGCGAAGCAATCAGCAAATTTCTAGATTTCCAACATTCAGGCGCCACAATCCGCAGACCTGGATTTCAACATTCGGCGCCACCACCAAGAACACCGCGGCTATTTGAATCATTGCGCCTCCAAAATCTTGAACGCGATCACGGACTCCATATCGCCCATGACCACCAACTTGAAATCTTGGGGGACGAAGACCACCACGAAGCGGACGAAGTGGACCACCATAGTCTGCGACCATTAAATCGATCGCCACCGGCCGTAGCCATTGCTCACCGCCATGATCGCTTTAAATTGATTCTTAAAGCATCGCCGCCCAATATCCTACGATCCGGTTGCACATCGCCGAGATTGGACTCAGAACAAAGCCAAGATTGTCAAGAAGAAGATCGAATGATCACGACCGCCATGGCGTCGCCTCATCCAGATCCTTCCTCTCCCCAATTGAAGAAACCACCGATCTTGCTCGATCCGCACAACCCGCCCAACATGGAGCGACCACCGCCTCACCGCCATCGCCGTGAACGGCACGCAGACGCCTCACAAAGAGAGAGATAGATCCGACCCACCACCGATTCATTGCGGACGCAGGCGATACATGGGCGAGAAGATCATGCATTGAGACTTCAAGGAGCTAGAGATAATACCTCGCATCCTTTGGCATTTTTCGTCGTTACCCTTGGATCCGAGCCCCTCGTCCTTCGCGCCGCCGCTTCCCTCGACGAGCTGCGCCTCACAATTTGCAGCTTTGCACGATCGGATCGCCAATCTAGACATTGCTGAAGAACAATAATTCCCCTTCAAGCCGGCCGGGATCACCGCATCTACGAGTGACATCGGAGACGGACTCGCGATCTCTGTCATAGAAGGCACCAAGCCACCTTAATTAGCTTCTACCGTGTAGAAAGAACAAGGAGTTCAACTATATATACATTCCTAAATATCGTGGTAAACATCTGAGAACACCTTGCTTAGCTCTGCTTCGGACGTTGTGTACGGCAAGCTAAGTGCCTGGTTTTTGCAAAGTGCAGCACATCTTGCCAAGCCACCAGGGATCCATGGCAAGCCAAGCCGATGGAGAAAATTGACGTTTTACCATTATTATTTTGTGGACTCGCGCTTTTACCATCAATTTTATGACGCCCGCGCTTTTACCATTCATCTCGGGAAAACTTTGCACATTTGCCATTTCGGGTATTTTACGCATTTTCAAGCATTTTCTCAGGTTTTGGTCGACCGAACTTCCGGTTTTGCCCCTCTCTTGTGCTTGCGGTTTGCCCCTGGACTTTCTCGTCCCAAACACCTCACGCGGGGACATCCGACCCAAGCGCACGTGCGAATCGCCGAGGACCTCACCGGAGGCGGCGACGAGCTTGATTCCGGCGGGCTCCTCGCCGGAGGCATCGCCGTAGGCGGCGTCCATGGCTCGTCGGTCATCGTCCTCGTCGTCTGCAGCTTGGCGGTACTTGAACCCCGCGTATTACCTCAAGCGGCCGAAGCGCCTCGCCCTCCTCTTCTTCGTCTTCGTCGCCGCCACCTTCACCTTTTGGGACCGCCAGTCACTCGTCCGCGAGTACGAGGTGCGCCCCTCTCACCGCTGGAACTGCCCTGATTCGGGTTGGAACGGCCGGGATCTGATTGGTTGCTGCCCCTAGCTTCGGATTTCGAATTTGTTGCAGCGCTGATTGGTTGCTGGATCTGATTATAGCGAGAACTCGTGGTTAAAGCTGGAACTTAATGCGATAGTTTTAGGACTCGGGATGATTGGGTGTAGGCTATGATGTATCTAGGATCCATTTGTGAGAGATTATGTTGAGGATTTGGCTTTCTGTAAGAATCTTGACGATATTCGTTCGAGTTTGGATCTTTCGAACTATGGATTAGTGGTGGCATGAGGGTCTACAAGGCTATAACTCTACATATGTAACGATGATTTTGATTAGCTTGGATTTCTCTCCAGCTTTGACTATAATTTTGGCGAAGAAGTTTGGATTCTGTCAGTCCAGGGGCAAAACCGGATATTCACTCGAAAATGTATCCGAAAATGGCTCGAAAATGCTTAAAGTTCCGGAAATGGCAAATGTGCAAAATGCGTCCGAGATGAGTAGTAAAAGTGCGAGCGTCATAGAATTGATGGTAAAAATGTGAGTCCACATATTAATAATGGTAAAACGTCAATTTTCTCAAGCCGATGCGGTAGGGAAGAGAATATCACGTAAACTTTGATGTGTTAAATGGTAGATGCGACGTGATTGTATTAGCCCTGCACGTGATATATGCAGGGAGCCTGCTCAAGAGCCGGGCTCATGCAAAACCTGATCCAATTTTGCCTAGCTACTGCTTCGATGAGTTTAACGGTTCCACGTAGGTCATCTATAGTCTATGCCACTTTAAACAGATAAATATAACTGGACTTTTGGCCTTAGATATTGAGATATATATCCAGACTCGTCTTGTTTATAATGGATAAATTCCAAAACTATCTCTAATAAGGGTTATAGGTGGTATAAATATGCTATAGTACCCTTTATACAAGAGAATTAATCTCCACAGAATCAATCAATAAAGAGAGGAAAGAGTTTATCTCTATATATTCGATGTTTATCTATTGTGATTTTTCTTCATCTTTTCTTAATTACTATTAAGATTGATCTACGTACGGTGATCGTTATCCTTTTACAACATTACGAAACTCGTCCACGGTGACATGCAATGGTGGTGATCTACGGTGGCTGGCCGTCGGCGAGCGCCGTGGCTTCACCGTTCGTCCACATCCACGGCCTGTCGTGGGACGGAGCTTGGGGTGCTGCCGTCCACCAAGCCAAGCGGCGCTGCCGGAGAACGCGTGCACCACGCCGTCTTCCGCGCCCGCGCGCCGCGAAAAGAGTAAATTTCCTGACTTGAAAATTTTCACCATTTCCCGAGTTGAAATATCACGTGTTGAAGTTTTCCTGATTTGAAATTTTTTTCAGCTAAGATTTCTTGATTTAAAAATTTTGTATTAGAGAGGAAGAAAGAGGTGGGAAAAGGATAAGGGGAAGGAGGGAAGTAGAAGATGATGGAAAAGATGGCATTTGACGTTTCAAGAGGAATGTTGTTAGATTTTTTGAGTTTAAAACAAACTAGATGTCCGAGACAGACCACCGTACACAATATCTATTAGGTTGCCTGGTGTTAACATGGATGCTTTTACCAATAGCTACCAATGTACTCTATCCGGTTCACAAAAATTTATCGGTTTGTGATACGTATAGTCAAACTCTTGAAACTTTAGCTATCGATATCTTTTAAATATTTAGATTAGATGCATGAAAATCATATATGTAGTTGTGTAGATTCGTCTCAAAATGTACCTTTATAATATTATAATTTTATTAGATTTTTAAATATATTGTAAAAGGAATTAATGATCAAAGTTGAGTTTTAGGAACTATGTCAATTTACAAAACGATGACTATTTATGACCAGGGGGAGTATAGGCCTAGAATTTTCTTCGTGGTAAGCACGAGAAAGTAGCCTATAGCGTGCAAAGAAACGAAGCATCTAATGATAATCAATAAACAAATTACCAGCACTGCATAATTATAGTTAACGAGAAGAGACGTCCTGGTTAAAAGGTTAACCAGCTTTGACCACAGGATCATTGGCCGATGAGATTCATTTTTGATAAAAAAAAAGATAGAGATGATAAGTAATTGGCTTTGCGCTTGCACACCACCAACCACCGCCCATGAGTGCTATAGGAATCAAGAAGCAGAGGAGTAGACGTCAGCAAGCAAGCGCCGTGGATGTATATTCCTCTGCCGTTTTTTTTACTACGACGCTCACTGCCAGCTTGATTCCTCCTTCTGCATAAAACCAGGATTCTTGTAGAAGCCCGTGTATTATATGCTACACACAATATTCCTCTGTTGTTTTTTTTATGGAATCTGTACGAGCAGTATTAAAAAAAACATGATGAACCGAGTAAAAAAGGTCAGAATATCCGTGAACAAAAAGGTAGCAGGATAGGCATTCTCTACGAACGAGTTCTCGCAACGTTTTGCAATCACCCCTTTCAGACCGAATTCTCTTCGTGTGGCCAATTAGAAGAAGAAGAAGAAAAAATCCAAAGATGTATTACGAACGCAAAATACGAATGTTCGACAGCATGCTTCACGCAGGAATTTGTGGCAGGAAGGCGTAAATTTGAAGACAGCAGTCAATTCTGACATACGAAAACTTGTCAAAGTGAACTGAAATAATCAAACACTGCTCCTCTGACTCTAAATGTAAGTCTTGTCCTCAAACGGTAAAATGTGTACGTTTAAATACTGTTCCGTAGAGTTTATCTGGATTGGATATATGGATTTGGTATTAGCTGTTTCATTATGACATATATTTTTGTAATATAAGCTTCATTACATATTATAGGATAAACTAGAT
The DNA here is from genome assembly GCA_036346375.1 of Guadua angustifolia. Classification (NCBI taxonomy): domain Eukaryota; kingdom Viridiplantae; phylum Streptophyta; class Magnoliopsida; order Poales; family Poaceae; genus Guadua; species Guadua angustifolia. The sequence continues at coordinate 1,564,479 of CM070521.1, read as the reverse complement.
GCGTGGCGCGGTGCACGCAACGCTAGCCGCAACATGCTCACAAATCAATAGAATACTTTTTAAGGGTCTTCTCAAAATTTCAAGGCTTTTTTAAAAAAACCTGCGAAATCCGGATTGTTTGGGTGTCTTTTCGGGGGAAAAGGGTCTATACGTAATTTCTCAAAATTTCTTGTGTTTTTCCCTTTTTGTCTCCTCAGGGAGTAATCTTCAAAATTTTGGGGGGCCTTTTCCCAAAAAAAAGGTGAATTCTGGATTTTTGGGGGCCTTTTAATGAAACTTAATGCAATTACCATAATGATTTTATTAGTACTTTGCTGGAGAGCAGAACTCCAAAACAGGAAGAATCAAAACACAAGGAGGTACACTCACAGTGTTTAATTAGTTGCTCCCGAGTTGGACCCTCCAACCATTGCTTCAAGGCTTTATTTTCCAAGTCCGACATTATATTCTGTCATGTAAGAAATTCCATTTACATTATATTCTGCCATGTAAGAAATTCCATTTCAGCAAACACTTCTATCCCTTCTAATTGCATTATTCAAACATGAATATTTCTGTGTAAAATATAACACTATACTGTGGAAAAGAAGGCAAAAACCATCTATTGGTGTGAGCCCACCTATAATGCTTGGATTTTTCTCTCACGCTCCGCAATATACTGGAGTTTTCGAACACAGGACCTTTGAGCATATTGCCTGCAAGTGACATGTAAAAACACGAAGACGTTTAACAAATTAGCCAGTTTGTTCAATCACTACTGATGGATTAAAACATACACTCGGGAGAAGAAGCATTGCCCGTGGAAAAGAATAGAGACAGAGGTAACCAAATCAGCGAAAAAAAAGAACCAGCGCCAGTGACCAAAACATGCAAGGCCATGAGCCATTCTCGCAAAAAAAAAAAAAAAGCAAGGCCACGTGCTGTTCTCATAAAAATCCAGAGCTGGAGGAGGCGCGTGAGGACTCGAACGCAGACTGCGGGCTCGAGCGCGAGGGAGCTGACCGCTGCACCGCGTGTCTGGATGTAGAAGTCACCAATGACGAAATAATTGATGCATACAAGCGGCTGAGTCAAGCGGACGGACGCACGTGTGACGCGCAACGCGGCGCGAAGGTGGACGCCCACATCGCTACGAAAACGGTGTGGACACGGTGAGCAAGCGCAAAAAGTTTAGGCTTTACTATCATTATTAAAGTTTGGTGATGTGTCAGTATTTAAAGGAACCTATGGTTTTTACAAAATATATGGGTTAAGCGCTCACTGGAACAGTGGAACCCCCTCCCCAAAAAAGACACTAGCTGAATACCTATGCCTTGCTATGGATAAAAAACAATCATATTATCATGGCATGTCTAATTGGCGCGGCAAGGGTGGAGGGAGGAGGAATTTGGGGGTTTTTTTTTGGTAGATCAAAGGTTTGGATCCAATGGTTGTGATGATTTTGAGAGTGATTTGGTGGATTTTCAGTGGTCAGATCTACACATACATGCTGTGGCTAGGGCTAGGAGGACGTGGATATACTTTTCGAGACTTTTTCATGCCTGCGCATACGCATCACTAGCGGAGGAAGAAAACTGTGTGGGGGATATATTTCCATGTTTCAGCCTCCAAGAATGTGCATGGTGATGCATACGGTTGCTTCTTGATTTTGAGCACTACAGGAATGTTTTGTCTGCGATGGATGAATTATTCCCATATGCAATGTCTTTGTAGTTTATTATTGCTAGGTAGGATTTTATGCTACGTCGCTTCGTGTGAAATTTGGTCTAGAGTTCTTTTTGAAAAAAAAAAGATGGTAGGAGGGCCTCAATGTAATGTCCATTTTCTCAAGTGGTTTTTTAAAAAATATGCTAGCAAGAAGTCGCGGGTGATTTTGCATAACCACGGGTCTTTTTTGCAAAAAAACGGTGAAGAACCTATCTGTGAATTTATGAAACTATGAGTCCTTTTTTGCAAAATAACCGCTAATAGACCTATATTTAATTTTGGTTTTTCTAGAGGACCACCTCATGAGACTGATGAGGTGACATGGTTGAGGATCCTCCAACCTCTTCAGCTTTAATAGATAAGATATTTATTACTCGTATTGGGATGTTGGAGCCTCAACAAATAGGCATTACAGGGATGGCCCTTTTTTGCACGGTTTGGGTTTGTGCAAAAGCCAACTTCTAGCTAGCTATCCTTCTAGAAGCTTTTGCTTCTCTCTACAAATGGGCTTGGGTTTAGACAAAAAGCTAAATTAGAAGCTAGTTGTTTGGCACAACTTGTGGCTTTTTCCAGAGAAAAGCCAGTCGAGAAGCTGTGCCAAAGGGGGCCTATAATATGTTTGCCATGTACGCCCTTCCATGGTTTATTTAGACCCTATTTGTTTAGACTTAGGCTTTATGGCTTTTGGTTTAAAGCTAGTTTTTTTGGTTTAATGAGTTTTTAAACCATTTGCTTTTAAGCCAAGACACGTTATTTGGCACCTTAGCTTTTTGATTGGTTGAATGGTATAGCTTATTATTGAAAAGTCTAAAATACGTTTTAAGGTTGTGAGGACCTTTTCTTACGTATTGTACTAATCCGGTCGAGGTTCCTGTGGTACTGGCTGTCGTAGGTGTAGTTGCCGGCAATTGAGCACAAAAGCACAGGCGGCCGCTGGGGATTGACGTCGGTGTTGTCACCAACTGCGACGGCGTAGCGCGAGGCGACGACAGTCAGGAGCAGCAAAAAGTGAAGGCGTGGAGCCATGGCTATGATAAAAGCCTGAGGCATAAGCAACAATTGATTGCATAATTCTACCAGAATCCCGAAGAATTGAAATCTCTAGTAAGGAAGTACGGTATGAGCTGCACCTTCTACTTTGGCTACTCGATGTTTGTCTCAGTTTACTAGACATGCATAGTACCTCAACACCTTAATTAGCTGACTAACTGCTTATTAACTACGTCAGTGATTAACTTCCGATGGTGAGCGACACCGTTAATGGGTAAATTCAATAGAACGAGGACGTATATAAATGTGCTTTCCAGTCTCCTACTGGTTCTCCGATCCAATATTGCGATATATATTGTCACCAGTCGTAAAAAATATTTTGTTTTTTTCCATCGTTTTTTTTGTAAAATCATCGAGGAAACGCACAAAACGGTTGAAAGAATACAAACGCATTTGCGATTGCGCAAAATCGAAAGGTCCTTTTCGTGTAAAATAGCCGGAATGATCCAAACGCCACTACGTTTTTTCGGTATCGAAAGGTCCAGAAGGGCCTCTACGTAAAAAAACGCGGGAAGGACCTACACGTAATTACACATTTTTGAGGGACCTACACGTTAAAAGGAAAAAACGAGCCGAGTCGGCCGGTTCGCGAAAACAATTTCGTTTTTTGCCGCCGATGTTTTTTTTTAAATCATCGAGGAAACACGAAAAATGGTTGAAAGAATACAAATGCATCCGCGTTCGCACTAAATCGAAAGGCCCTCTCCGTGAAAAATAGCTGGAACGATCCAAATGCCACGACATTTTTTTCAGTATCTATTTAGGGTCCTCTTACGAATGATCCGCGATTTTTTCTGAACAAGAAGGTCCTCTTCATAAAAAATATTTTGAGCGGCCGGCTCAGCTCAAACGAACGGCAGTGTGCAAACTTTTCTCACATTAGTAGGGTTATTATTATGATAGTCACCATCAGCTTATATATTCCAATAGCGAATTTTTTTAAAAATAATATTTGAAAATAAAAAATTACAAAAATAATATGTCAAAATTAAAAATTACAAACATACCTCCCTGTCACCATTTAGAATGGCGGCAGTGCTCGACAGTTCTGTCGCCATTCCAAATGGCGATAGAGGCTTGTCGCCAGACCTCCCTTCCTTTCTCCTGCGCTTGCTCGGTGGAGATAAAGCTCTCTGTCGCCATTTCCTACGCTTGCTCGGTAGAGATAAAGCTCTCTGTCGCCATTCCAATTGGCAACAGACTCTCTGTCGTCATTTGAAATAACTACAGGGAGGAATATTTATAATTTTTAATTTTGACATATTATTTATCTAAATTTGTATTTTTTAAATATTATTTTAAAAAATAATTCTTCCAATAGCCTTTCTCCATCCAGTCCGGATTCATCATCGATCCAAGAAATTTAACGTCCAAACGTTTTTCTTTTCCTCCGATTAATATGAAGATTTCTAGCCCTTTTCTTTTTCTCCGATTAATATGAAAATTTCTAGCCTTTATATCATATGATTAACTAGGATAGCTTTCGCGGCTTGCCACGCCGCGCGTGTCGTCTTTCTCGCGAAAACAATTTCATTTTTTTTCACTGGTTATTTTTTTAAAAAGTCATCGAGGAAATGAGCGAAACGGTTGAAAGAATACAAACGTTTCTACGATTGCGCTAAATCGAAAGGTTCTTTTTGTAGAAAATCGACGTAATGATCTAAACGTCACTATTTTTTGGTATTTATCTAGGTCCTTTAACGAAAGATTCGCGTTTTTTTTGAACCAGAAGGTTCTCTTCGTAAAGAACGTGGAAAGTATATACACATAATTACGTATTTTTTTGAGAGACCTAGACATGAAAAGGAAAAAAGCGAGCCGAGCCGGCCGGCCGTGCGCTGTTTTTCTTTCATGGAAACAATTTTATTTTTTCCGTCGGGTTTTTTTAAACCGTGAAGGAAACGTGAGAAACGGTTGAAGGACATAAGCGCATCCATGCGCTATTTTTTTTCACGGAAACAATTTCATTTTTTCGTCGTTTTTTTAAACCTTGAAGGAAACGCGAGAAATGTTTGAAAGGACACAAGCGCATTTGCGATTATGGTAAATCGAAAGGTCCTTTTTGTAGAAAATAGACGGAATGATCCGAATGTCACTACGTTTTTTTCCGGTATCTATTTAAAGTCTTCTTACGAAAAATCCGCGATTTTTTTGAACTAGAAGGGGCTACTCGGAAAAAACCGCGAGAAGGATCTATACGTAATTACGATTTTTTAGCCAAGCCGGTCAGACGTGTTTTTTTTTCGTGGAAACAATTTCGTTTTTTTCCCGTTGGCGTTTTTTTAAAAGCATCAAGGAAACACGTGAAACGGCTGAAAGGATACAAACGCATATGCGCATCGAAAGGTCCTCTTTGTGAAAATAAACGGAATGATCCAAACGCCACTACAGTTTTTTTGTATTTATTTAGGGGCCTCCCACGAAAGGCCCGCGTTTTTTCCGAAACATCTGCGGTTGCGCTAAATCGAAAGATCATTTCTACGAAAAATAGCCGGAATGATCCAAATGGCGCTACGTTTTTTTTTGCGGTATGTATTTAGGGTCCTCTCACAAAAGATCCGTATTTTTTTCTGAACCAAAACGTCCTCTTCGCTAAAAATTGCAAAAAGGACCTATAAGTAATTAAAAAATTTTAGAAGGCCCAAAACGCGAAAATATTTTTTTGAGCCGAGCCGGATCAAACGCGTGAGCATGCCGGAAAGCTCCCGATAATAGAAGAAGTATGACTAGGAATATTTTCGCTGCGTAATACGTCGTATGTGTTGTTTTTTAAGAAATAATTTCGTTTTCTTCGGCGGTTTTTTAAATCGTCGAGAAAACATACGAAACGGTTGAAAGGATATAAACACAATCACGTTTTTTTCATCTATTTGGGGTCCTCTCATGAAGAATCCGCGGTTGTACTAAATCGAAAGGTCCTTTTTTCGCGGCGTGATACACCGCGCGCGTTGTTTTTTCCGCAGAAGCAATTTAGTTTTTTTTTCAGCAGTGTTTTTTTTAAATCGTTGAGAAAACGCGTGAAACGGTTGAAAGGATACTAATGCAACTACGTTTTTTCACATCTATCTGGCGTCCTCTTACAAAGGATTCGCGATTGCGCTAAATCAAAAGGTCCTTTTCGTGAAAAATAGATGGAATGATCAAAACGTAACTACGCTATTTTTTCGGTATTTATTTAGGGTTCTTTCACTAAAGATTTGTGTTTTTTCTGAATAAGAAAGTCCTTTTCGTAAACAATCGTGGGAAGGACCTACACACGTAATTATGGATTTTTTAAGAGACTTAAACGCGAAAAAACCAAAAATGAGCCGAGTTCGGCTCAAAACGCCCCCAGTGCATGAAGTCTTCAAAGTTTATTTAAGGTATTATATAAGGGTTTCTAGAAAGACCTCCAACTAATGTAAATATAGATAGATTTGTGCATAGAGACATGCGTACACCTTGGATACTATAAGATTGCTTCGGATAGTAAATTGATGGTTCAAGCTGCACTAAAAGTTAGAGCATTTTCCATTGGTACAGGATCTTTTGTACAAAAACAATAATATCTTCGATTATAGCCTCTCTGAGATGCAAAAAATATATATATATATTTTCTCACTATCCCATTGTGTACGAGACGAATGTATGTATTTTGGTTTGAGACATATTCTATAATCGTAATTTCAGGAATAATTAAGAATGTGTGCCACGTCGATTGGAAAAAATATTTGTAAAAAAATAGCAAAGGCATGTCAAAACTTATTTAAGGGTAACAATGGTGCTCTAATAAAGGGTGTATTTGGTTGTTTGTACCAAATAGTATATATATATGAGATGATTCTAGATAAAAGTCATAGATATGTTTGGTTACTGGAATAGAAGCATCCTATCATAAATTTAAAAAATATTCTCTATATACTAAATCCTTTTATTTATTTAAAATAATGAAACTAAATAGTAATCTTATTCAACGTGGACTCACTAACCAAACCCATTGAACCTAGCTATTTCCTGCAGTGACTTGTTCAGTTGCATTTGTACTTTGTACGACCGCCACATACTTTTTTTTCTGCTCTTTTGAGATGCCACCAAGTCTTTATCGGAAATGCTATTTTACGGTTACCCGTACTGTACGAACGCTTCTTTTAGGCAGCGCATGGAGGCTCTGGAGCATGGCTGTAAAAAAAGTTCGAGGCTCACGAGCTACTCAAGTTCGGCTCGTGAGAGGCTCGATTCGAGCTCGGCTCGAGCCTCTCACAAGCCGACCTCGAGTTCGAGCTCGAGCTTGCGAGCCTAACCAAGCCGAGCTCGAATAGTTCGCGAGCCTACTCGAGCCTGTATCGAGCTTGCTTAAATCGAGCTTTCTCGAGCTTGTTACCGAGCTTTCTCGAGCCGAGCTTACTCGAGCTTGTTACCGAGCCTACCGAGCTTACAAAATAACCGAGCTTACTCGAGCTTACCGAGCTTACCGAGCTTCCCGAGCTTAGTCGAGCCGAGCTCGAGCTTGCTCGAGCCTGAGTCCAGGCTCGAACCCAAACTCGAGCTCGAGCCGAGCCTTACCGAGCTCGAGCCTGGAGAGCCGGCTCGCTCGAGCTCGGCTCGTTTACAGCCCTACTCTGGAGTCGCCGGTCTCGAGACGCGTATTCGATTGCCCGTTTCTCTCTTCCCTCTCTCTAGTCTCTACTCGTTTATCCTAAATCAATCTCTACAGGTAAGAACACTCTTTCACTTGTGACACAATAAAAAGACAAAGAATTCTGCAAACCTTTCTCCAAACCTGCTCTGCAAAAGGGCAAAACAGCAGTAAATGAGTTACCGATTCTGTTCCAAACCACAAAGCGGGCAGCCTCCCAAATTTGGCCATCCCCTAGCTGCTAGCATGTTGACCGTGAGTATCATGTTTTGAAGGAAAAGCCATGCGATGAATTTGCATTTGCTGTCCTCACTGGCTTTCCATATTAACCTATAGTTATTGTTGGGCACAACCCCTCGAAATTGGACCACGTATACTGATTTTGCTAAGTATTGTGCATCTGTTGTCTATTTCCAGAGAATGCTATCCGTACATCTTGTATTAAATAAACATGTCGAATGCCTGCCAGAGGATGAAGAATTCATATAATTGTTTGGTCTGTGTGATCCTCCGAAACGGTTTGATCCATGCGTCCATATGTAGCTCATCGAAGATTGATCTCATTCTTACACGTGCCAGGTGGAAGCAGTGCAGCGCAATGTCCTTTGGCGAAGCCTCGTTAAGCCATGGGGCCGTCCAGAACCTAGTTGTCTTGCCATCTCCTAGCAAGACGGAAGTGCTTGCCCGAAAGAGTGATCTGTCCACATCGTTGCAGGGAGTGTCCATTCCCACCTAGGGTCTTTGCCTATTTTTCCACTCGTGCCAGAACCATCGCAGCCTTAAGGCCCTAACAAAGCACTCCAAGTCCTTCAAGCCGAGGCCCCCAAGTTTCTTTGGTCTGCAAACCTTTTTCCAATTTATGAGACAGTGGCCGGCTGAACAGGATACATCCCCTCTCTAGATAAAACTTCTCTTGATCCTATCCAATTTTTTGATTAGCCATTTGGAGAGAGGCAGGACAATAGTGTGGTAGGTTGCTAGCGCTATGAGCACTGAATCTACCAAGATAAGCCGTGCTACCTTAGAAAGGAGTTGTCCTTTCCACCCAGCTAGTCTCACACTTGCCCTGTCTAAGATGGGCTGCACATCTGTCCTTCTGATTCTGGCGGGGCGTAATGGAAGCTCTAAATACCTGCACAGGAACTCCTGTAGTTGCATTGGGAAATCCTGTAGCACTGTTTGTAAATCCAGGCCATCATACATAATGGGGTAGATTTGGGACTTGTGAATATTTGTGTGCAGACCCGCAGCTCCCCCAAACACTCGGAGAACCATCCTGATGATCTGTAGGTCCTGAACGGTCGGGCTGGCAAAGATAACGACATCATCTGCATATAGAGATGTTCGGAGGGTGGTGGACCTGTTGGATAGATGACTGATTACTCTGTACATGGCAGCTTTGGCAACAAGCCGTTGGAGAGGGTCGATGGCGAGAATGAATAGCATCGTCGACAGAGGGTCTCCCTAACGGAGCCCTCTTCTATGCAACATGGTCGGCCTTGGGGATCCATTAAGCAGCACTTTTGAAGAGGAGGACGCTAGCAGGAGGGAGATCCAATCTCTCCATCGAGTGCCAAACCCAAATTTCTGTAGCAGCTCGAGGAGGTATTCCCAACTAACGGAGTCAAAAGCCCTGGATATGTCAAGCTTCAGAAGGAAGTATAATTCAGGACCATTGGAAAATACTACGATATATGCAAACAAAGAAACATGACTTAACCGAAAATGGCCTCGAATATAAACAATTTAAGTCAAGGATATGTACAATAAGCACCACAGCTTAGACCGGAACTTTGCTCAATCCTCAGATGGCTCCTCCCAACTCCATGAAGCTTGCATTTCCACAATAGGAAGTTGATCAATGCCACGCTTTTGTACTCTGCTGTGCCGTAACTCCATGAAGCTTGCATTTCCACAATCGGAAGTTAGGAACTGACCTCTCCGTTTCTGTTGATCAATGCCACGCTTTTGTACTCTTGTGTGCCGTATGTCCTATGGCACGCTTGCTTAAAAAAAACTAGTAACACCTCTGCAGAATTGATAAAGTCAGCATCTGTCTGAAAAAAAGTACTGCGCAACTGTGTAAAACAGAACAAAGAGCTGAATATATGTTATTAGTGTCGTTTAACCTATCATGGCATGGGATACACCCAACTTGAGTTTTCTTTACTGCAACATAATTCCCGTACTCACTCTGTTTTTTTTTTTACAACCAGAAATCTCCTTTAGAATAGAATAATAATCTCATATTAGTCCGTCTTCAGAAATGGAAAGTGGAATTAGCTGATATTGTTTAGGCATGTAATTAGTTAACTAATGCACGCGATAGAGATCGGCAAGTGATTTTAGTTGCCTCTGGTGTAGTTTTCCGCTTATCTTTTGTTTTCCAAATAAGTAGAACACAGTCCTCTATGAACCAAATGGTAATATAAGAAAAGATAATTAATGTGCTGAAAAGAAAATAAGAAGTACATAGTGGTATAAAGAAAAAACTTGGAGGCCGAATTTAGATAAGATAGCTTGTCAGTGCACTTACTATATTTTTGATTTGGGCGAGCTTCATCTTGTTCTCGTTGGATTCACACCACCTCTCTAGTTCAGGGTTTCCTGAAATTCGTAGCTCCTTGAGCTTGGTGAGTTGTTGTATACACTGCGGCAAAGATTTGATGCTTCTGCATTCGTAGATACCGAGGCTTTCAAGGGAGGGGAGGTGGCCCAGCCATTCCGGCAGCGCTAATATGCCATTGCAACAAATCAACTCTAGCGATTGGAGGGAGACAAGGTGCCATATGCTCTTTGGCAAACTCGCCAGATAACCACAACGGAAGAGTTCCAACTTTCGGAGGGTAGGGAGGTGGTGAAGGAGCCTCCACTTACCCACGGGTACAGCCGACACTTTGCTGTACGAGACCACCAACGTGGTGCCTCGAGTATCAGAAGGGGAATAGCTGATGTGTTTTCCCTCACTCCATGATGATATCACCTCATCACTATTCCGTATTATCCACGTACAAAATATTGGTGGGCGTGGTGTCAACCTCAACTTTGGGCAATCTGATATGTCCAATGTGTCAAGTTTAGAGAACATGAACTCCTCCACGCCGTCCTCTCTGCAGTATGTTGTGTTCCACTCTTCCAGCTGTTCCATATCACGCAATGTGAATTTTGACAACTGAAGGAAAGCTCCTTTCCCACCACAGAAATCTCCGTCGATTTTTTTAATGCCGTGCAGCCTCGTGAGATGTAGCTCATCCAGGTTTGGTAATTGTCCGAGTGGTGGCAGGTCGCTGCACCTCGGCAGATTCTCCAGATTAATTTTAGCAAGACACGGGAGATAATGAGAAATTCCCATGAGCCAGGTAGGAAAGCTTATACTACTATAACCATCTAGCTTCAAGTACCGCAAACCTCTTGGTGGCACTAGTTCTCCCAAAACATCCTTGTCGTCCAGCAATCGATCATCATCCGAAGTCCATTCAAGCTTCAACTGTGAAAGACTTTGTCTGTCTATCAATTTAACTTTATGTGCTTCTTCAAGAGAACTTACATCTTCAAGACAAGATATTTTCAACTCTTTGAGATTTACGTCCTCAAGCCGATGGAGTTTACTACAAGTGTTGACATCAGAAACCATGACAAGATGTAATGAGACTGACTTATAGGGATTACAAGCCACGTACATCTGCAGAATTGATAAATGCAGCGGCTGATTAGCAAGCATTCTAGTTCTGTTCAGAGACTAGGTAATTTATCATAAATAATTAGAATAGAGCCCACTAAGAGATTTTCATATTTTTGTCGCTTCTGGTGTAATCTTCCCGTTAACTTTGTTTTTCGAATAAGTGAACCCACTAAGAATGAAATGGAAACGCACGTCCGCTCGGGGGTGCATCATATTGTTTAGGTGGATTTTGGGCGGATGTGATATGTATAGTAAATTCGACGGAAGCAGCCCTATTGTAAAACGACCAAAGATAATATTCTGAAAATAAATAAGAATTCTATAGTTGTATAACGGAAAACTTGTAGGACGAACTAGATAGGAGATAGCATTGCAGTGCACTTACCTTATGTCTGATCTGGGCAAGTTTTATCTTGTTCTCCTCTGATTCACACCACTTTTTCAGTTCATAGTTGCCCTCAATGTGTAGCCTCTTGAGCATAGTGAGCTGTTGTACACATTGCGGCAAAGACTTCATGCTCTGGCAGTCGTATATCTCGAGGCTTTCGAGAGAGGTGAGGTCGCCCATCCACTCCGGCAGTGCCCAAATGCTGTCGCAATTATTCAGTTTCAGCGATCGGAGGGAGGTAAGGTGCCGCATGCTCTCTGGCAAGCTCGCCAGACAATGACAATCGTGGATTCCAAACTGTCGGAGGGCAGGGATGTGGTGAAGCAATCTCCACTTGTCCTTTGGCACTTTGCTGTCGTCGACGTGCAATATGATCGGAGTAGAGGAGAAAATGCTCATATGGTCTCCCTCACTCCATGACGATATTACTTTGTCGCTCCTACATATGTCCCATCTAGAAAATATTGGTGGGCATGGTTTTAACCTCAGCGAACCGCAATTCTTTATCGACAGTGTCTCAAGCTTAGGGAACATGAACTCCATGCCATCATTGCCACTGTATGTTGTGCTCCACTCTTCCAGTCGTTCCATATCTTCCAATTTGAATTCTGACAACCGACGGAATGCTCCGCCGCCGCCACACAAATCTTCGCCAATTTTGGTAATGCTACACAGCCCAATGAGATGCAGCTTTCCCAAGTTTGGTAACTGTCCGAGTGCTGGCAGGTTGTTGTACCTCGGCAGATTCTCTAACGTAATCTCAACAACATTAGGGAGGTGATGAGAAGCATCCAGGTAGGGAGGTGACGACATAATGCCCATGAGCCAGGTAGGGAGTTCTATACTGCTATAACCTCGTAGCTTAAGGTGCTTCAAACCACTTGGTGGCACTAGCTCCTTCAACACTTCCTTGTCCTCCAAAAGTCGACGAACATCCAAGGCCCAGTCAAATGTCAGCTTTGAAAGATTTTGTTTCCCAAACAATTTAACAGTATGTGCTTCTTCCGGAAACCTTACATTTTCAAGACTACATATTACCAACTCAGTAGGATTCATGTCCTCTAGCAGATGAAGATTGCCACCAGTATTAACATCATTAGCATGAACCATGAAGCGTGCCGATTGTACAAATTTACTCAGGATACGAGAATACATCATGTGCTCCTTCAGTTGATTTGAGCAGCCTGTGAGGTCCAACGTATGTAGCCTTTTGAGGTTACGAAGACTTTCTGGCAGATAATTAAGCGCTCTATTCTGAGACAAATCGAGATGCACCAAATTGTGGAGCTTGCCCATATCTTCTGGTAGCTCTTCAAGCTTCAAGCAGTGTGAAATGTTCAAGTATACCAAGGTTTTGAGATTCCCCAATGATTCCGGCAGTTCTACTAGGCTCAGACAACCTGATAAGTTGAGATGCATCAGACGCTCAATTTTGCCCATTGATTCCGGTAATCTAGAAATGCCAGAAGATCCATGCAGGTTTAGGCACTGTAATCTAGAGAGCTGAGTAACACACTCGGGCAACTTCGACAACCGGCATCCGCTTAAATCCAAGACACGCAAATACTTTGCAAATTTAAATGCATCATCGCGGAGCTCCAGTCCCCGACAATCCAAGAAGCGCAGTGCCCTCACATGGTCCGGAATAATAGCAGACAATTTTGTTGGCCCACTATAATTTGTGAGCAATGCATAGCGGCAGTACTTGTTCCCACTACTGTTGCTCCCTTTTTCAGCATCGGAGAGAAGTAACTCGTCAGTCATGACTGATCTTGCGAGGTCATGCACCAGGTCGTGCATGGTGAAGTACACCTCTGGCTCTTGGGTATTCTGAAATAAAATAACAAGTTCTATTAGAAATGTCAAGTCCAGGCATCTTATATATGCATATAAAAGTTGTTTAAGAGCATAACAACTTGTTCCTTGGTCGAGTTAACAGCTACCTTCTATTTTTCCTTAACATTTTAAAATATATTAATTATTACTCACGTGCTGTCCATAAGTCGATGTTATTTAAGGAACACAGCTGCAGCAAATATGATTAGAATGAATCTAGGATTCAAAATTAATCTATAATAATATAAAAGAGGGAGATTTTCTTTGCTACATCCATCCTATTTTGTGTACACAATTGATTTATGATCGACCGATTAGCTGAATCTAATGGCTTAGATGAAAAGTTGGCCCATTAAATGACTGGATGATCCCAAGCATCGTGGCCATTAATCTCTTTGCTAGTATGCTAAGTTGGATCCTTACCCCAAAATCACTCATATCTGAAGCATCCTGGCCATTCATCTCTTTCGATCGGACGGCTGGTTTGCTAAGTTGGATCCTTACCCCAAAATCACTCGTATGCAGTTAACATGCAATTAAATCAGGCAATTAAATGTAATTAGCACGGCCTATATTGAAATATTACTATCCTGCCATTCGTTAATTCCATTAATTAGCATAATTAATACCCTCCCCTCTAATCCCTCCCCTACAGGCAAACCAATCCCCAACACCGCAACACCCATCGGCCCTCTCGCTCCGGCCACATCATCCTCCCCACGCAGCTCTCCTCTGCAATTCCTCCCAAACGCCACCACTACAATTGCTTCGCCTTCTCCTCCCTCGATGCCGCCATCATCCTTTTTTTTTCAGAAAAGGAGGTGTTGAGGTCATGCCTTTTTTTATTTTTTATTTTTTTGAGCTGATTTTTTAGTTTTCTTATCTACATGACGTTTTGTAAGCATGGGATGGCTAAGAAAGTGCAAGGTTATTTGGTATTTTATTGAAAGAGAACATATCTATTATGATGCCAGCAACAAATTTCCAGTGAATTCACAGTGTTTTGGTAAATTTATTTATTGAATCTTTATCCCTTGGCAACTCACTATCATTTGGATAGAGTTAAGTTGCTTAGGAGTTAATTAATACTATAAAGTTGAATTGGATGCCTTATTATGAAAGATTCCATGTTTTCCAATAAAGCGATAGATCATGTGTTTCGCATGTTGCAATTTCTTTTATGCCTTCATTGTTGGAATGACAATATTCTTTTAAGGGTGTGAGAGAGATCTATTGAGCAGTTGCTTGAATTGATTGTTGGTACTTGATGCTTTATTTGTTTATCTGAGATGAAATGAATGATAAGTAAAAAGAGTTTGTAACAAAAAAATTTAAAATATAATTTTCTTTGCTTAGAGGTGTCATGTTTTTCAGTAATTGTTCCATGGTGAAAACTACATGAGTTGCAAGTGGGAATCAACCCTTTTTGAATCCTATTGTAGAACATGGGTGATTGATAATATTGGTTACTTTGTATTTTTCTTTTTACAACGAGTGTATAAGTGGGATTTATAAATTTGGGATAAATTATATTACAATAGATATAGTTTTTAAATTTTGAATTTGATTATTAATTTCATGCTAATTATAGCAAAAGATGCATTGTACATGCACGATTACTAGTGAAAGAAATCATGCAACTATTTATCTTACAGTTTTAGTTTTGTATTGTAGTATAATGTCCAAAATTTAATATTATTTATTGATTTTATTTTCTATGTAAATAATGTACATAATGATTACTTAACTAGTTTGAAACTAAATGCAAACTGTTGTATATTGAAGGTCAAGCACTCAAAAATTCACAGAGAATAAAAGTAGAACAAGAGATATACGTGATGCAGTCCCAATCTTTCCTCTCAACTATCATATGAATTTGATTTATGGGCTAGCTGACAAGGATTAAAAGCCTATCATCTGTTTAGGCATTCAAATTAATTGTGACTATACTCTGTTAATGGGTCTGCAATACATAAAACCCATAAATCTCAGTGTGGGTGCATGTATATATAACAGGCACAAGGAAATGCAATGAGGAGCAAAACGATCGAAGGAAAAAAAAACAATAATGAATCGCTGTTCTGAAACTAAATGCAAACTGTTGTATATTGAAGGTCAAGCACTCGAAACCTCACAGAGAATAAAAGTAGAGCAAGATATACGGGATGCAGTCCCAATATTTCCTCTCAACTATTGTATGAATTTGATTTATGGGCTAGCTAATGAGGATTAAAAGTCTATCATTTGTTTAGGCTCTCAAATTAATCGTGATTATACTCTGTTAATGAGCCTGTAATACATAAAGCCTATAATACATTGAACGAAGCCCACCTTTATCTGAACGGTTAAGTTTTCGACCAGTTCAATCAAGGTAATGCCCAAGTTTTGATAAAATTTTGAATGTGAAATTAAATTTGAATTTTTTTAAGATTAAATTAAAAATATTTTTCATGGAATGGAAATCAGAGATCGCCGATGCATTGGTCTCGTCGAGTCAATTCCGTTTGACTACCTAGTTGCCCTTACATGAAGATTAAATGGTTGTGATTAATTGGGAACAAGAAAAAAAGAACAATCAGACCGAGGCTGACTCGATCTCAGCGTGGGTGCATGTATAACAGGCACAAGGAAATGCAATGAGGAGCAAAATGATCGAATGAAAAAAAAAACAAGAATGAATCTTGGTAAATGATAAAAATGTAAGTGGTGGTAGTATTTTGAGCACATGAAATGCTGAGGTATTACAAAATCTATGCAAAAAATATTCAAAATAGAAGCCTTGCTTCTAATACAATGTATAACAGGCACAAGGAAATGCAACGAGGAGCAAAACGATCCAAGGAAAAAAAATGCAATGAGGAGCAAAACGATCGAAGGAAAAAAAAACAAGAAAGAATCGCTGTTCTGCCCAGCCCAAGGCCCCAAGCTACTTCCCTAGGGCTGCTGCAGCCAGGAGAGAGAAGGCAGGAGGCAATGGCAACATGCAGCGGCTGGAGTATGGATCCAACGGGAAAGAGGACAAAGAAGAAGAAGAAAGAAACCAGAGGAGAGAGAAGGTTCTGCGCTCAAACTGTTCTTGGCTCTATTTCTTTGCTAATTCATGGGTTACGTCGGATGTGTTTTTAGTGTGACTAGACTTGCTGAAAAACCCTAAATTAGTGATCTCTATAAAAATTTTTAGCACCGTAGATCAATATGTGGTCGTGATTGCGTGAGATCGTGGCAGGTGGGAAGCACTACCGGTGATGTTGTTGATGTCGGGGTTCGGTACAACATGCTGTCCTGTTTAGTGTGGGAAATAGCGCTACTATGTCACTTGTCATATCAACTTCCACAAATATCTAATTTTAGTGTTCACTTATGAGCAATAAAGTGATTAGCCAATTTAGTCGGTGAACTTTCATAATCATAGTAGTGGACATATCAACTTAGTCAGTTTTACGTTAAATGGAAATTTAGTTGTTTATCTATTATTTATTTATTCGATCATCATCGTCGCCAAAAGGCAAAGTTTGCTTCCGGGGGCGATTGTGATCCTGGTGTACCCAAGTACGAAGACATGGGTGCTCCCGAGCGTGTGGACTCGGACGTGCTTAGGCATGTGGTTCCAAGGCTATTATTATTTTGTTGTTGTTTATATGGTTGTGCAAATTATTGTTATCGTTGGTTTAGTAGTGGTGATAATTGTTTAGATTGCTTGCTGAAATTATGGATAAATCTTGATAAAGTGATAAAAATGTAAGTGGTGGTAGTATTTTGAGCATGTGAAATACTGAGGTATTACAAAATCTATGCAAAAACTATTCAAAATAGAAGCCTTGTTTCCAATACAATGGGTGTGCTTTGTGAGTAACATGTGAATATGCATTTTATACGTATTATCTAAAAACATGCATTTTATACGTGCTGCTTGATGATGAGTTATGAGAAGAAGGAAAGACATCCCCAGGAGCTGTCTGACATACTTCTCGCCAAGTTGTGTGGCTGAAAATGTATCGGATGGCTGGATGAAATCAAGAGCAATCCATCCGTAAATCAGATCATATTTACGTATTCTCCAACCTTTTGGAAAGGTTGCACAATAGGCAAAGCATTACTGTAGATAGGATGGCATTCTTTTGTAACTTAACATTAAGGATGGAAGCACTGAATGCATATCTTCTAATGAAGGTTCATTCCAAATATTCCAAATGTCACTGTCTCTCACTGCTGACCATTCCGCAAGTTTCTTTTCAGATAACGTATACCCAAGTGCTTGAGCTGCTAATGCTATGCCAGGCGGCGCCAAGAAGGCAGGGGCCTGCCCCCTAATCAAAATAAAGTTTAGTAGATATTAATTAATAGTAGCTAGCATTAGCAAACAGTAAATAAAGGTCTAATCCATTTTCAATAGGTAAAGATTTCATTTTTCTCAACTTGATGTATGCAATGCTTAATTTCTCTTACTAACTTAACAAATGGATTATATAAAAGCAGTAAAACTTTCCATTATTCAATGGTTGATAGACTGTTACGATTGGTTATAACTCTTCCTGTTAACAAAGACAACCATAGAGCGAGTATTTTCAGTTATGAAACTTGTCAAGACCCGCATTGAAATAAAATAGGAGATGACTTTCTTCGACATTGCATGATAATTTACATTGAAAAAGAACTAGCAAATGAAAATTAGTTCGAGATAAACTTATTGACTTGTATGATCTTCTAGGTAGTCGTAGAACTAAATTTAAGTTAATAGAGATGTAAGTTTCTTAATCTAAAAAATATGTCATATTTTTCTTATGTAGACATGTGGTTATGCTATTTTTAAATTTAAATGCATCGATATTGCTATGATATTTTTTATGGATACTACGATAATTTTAGTTGCTTCACATGGCCCCCTAACCTAAAATCCTGGCTCATACAGCTATGCCTGCACACTTGCTTGCGATGTCCTGTCCTATCTTCTCCAGTTGTTCTTTGTCAGGTCTAGATTCAAAGTTACACCTTCTCTTGATTATATTCCAGCACATGGTATCATCCAAGGGCTTTAAATCATATGATTTACCAGTCCGAATATTTTTTGCAATTTCTTCCTTACGCGTAGTTACTATGACATCAATCTTGCTGCCCTCGTTGCCCACATTTAGCATAGGGCAACATATCCTGTGCACACAAGTTTTCTGTGTACACAGCATTTACACTAACTAACAAAAGTCACGAAAAATTCTGAAAAAAATTGTAGATGTACTTCATAGATTACTCATAGATTTCAAGATCAAATTCATTATATATTGAGAGTTACAAAAAAGAGAAAATTCTGATAAGTTTAAAGTCATTAAACTTGTCAGAATTTTCTCTTTTTTGTAACTCTTGATATATAATGAGTTTGAATCTACAATTTTATACATAGGTAGAGTAATCTATGAAGTACAACTATAATTTTTTTCAGAATTTTTCGTAACTTTTGTTAGTTGGTGTGCACGCTGTGTACACGGAAAACTTGAAGCGATACCTATGAGTAATCTATGAAGTTCGAGTGGACCGAAGAAGCCCAGAAGGCATTTGAAGACTTGAAGCGATACCTCACCTCTCCCCCGGTGCTGGTCTCTCCCGCGTCGGGTGAGCCGTTGCTCCTGTACATAGCGGCCACTCCTGAGGTGGTGGCCTTGATGCTAATCGCGAGAGGAAGGTGTCCAGAACCCGGTCTACTACATCAGCAAGGTGTTGCATGAAGCAGAAACTCGATACCCACAAGCTCAAAAGATGCTGTACGTGGTCCTGGTGGCATCCAGGAAGCTGCGGCATTATTTCCAAGGGCGAGAAGTCACCGTGGTCACGGCCTACCCTCTGCGAGAGATTCTCCACAACCGTGAAGCAGAGGGTTGTATCGCTAAATGGTCGGTGGAACTGGGGGAATTCAACCTCAAATTCGTACCCCGCCATCAAGAGTCGGTGGCGGAGTTAAATCGCCGAGTGGACTCCGCCACTCCCGAAGCCGAAAAGCGCCGCGCCCTCTCCTGGACTTTATTCTTGATGGCTCCTTGAGTTAGAGGGGTGGGGTTGGAGTTGTCTGGTCTCTCCGATTGGTGACACCCTTGAGATGTGGTCGCTCTCGACTTTAAGGCCACGAACAACATAGTGAGTCTGAAGGCTATTTGGCGAGGTTCTTGTCGCTTGGCGTTGGGCATTGGCGTCTCAAGTCAAGGGTGACTCGTCATCAATCAAGCGGAAGGAGTTCGGTGTTACCCCACCATGGCGGCGTGCTTGGCGAAGGTCCGAAAATGGAGCGTCACTTTGAAGGGTTGGGGTATATTCATATCCTCGGCGTGACAATCACCTTGCGGACGGGCTTTCGCAGCTCGCGTGCTCAAAAGCTTCGTCTTCGGTCGAGTCTTCGAAGAAAGATCGTCGCGACGAATCCATCGTAGCCCCGGTTCAGTGGGGACAATGGTGTCATTGCCGCAGCCCCGATTCGAGAGGGGACGATGGCATGGCGTTGTGGCCTCGACCCGAGATGGGGAAAGGCGGCGCGCATGACCTCCGATTCGAGGAGGGAAGGCGGCATGCCCGCCTTAGCCCCAGTGCAGGAGGAAAGCGGCGGTCTTCTGACGCAGCGACCAGGCTTCGGCCGATGGAGTACCCAGGCGAGCACCAAGTGTTCGTCATGCTTGGCCAGGAAGATCGGTGGATGGATCCTATCCTAGCCTTCCTGCGCGACCAAGTGATCCCCGACGATGATGCCTCAGCTGAGAAGATTGCACGTAAGGCCAAGTGCTATACTCTGGTAGGTGGGGACCTATATCGCCAGAGCAGAAACGGAGTTCTACTGAAGTGCATCACTCGGGAAGAGGGGAGCAACCTGCTCTCTGATATCCACGGAGGCGTGTGCGGGAGCCATATGTCCGGCCGAACGCTAGTCGGTAAAGCGTTTCGCCAAGGATTTTATTGGCCTACTGCCCTCCAGGATGCTTGCGAGCTGGTGAGGACATGCGAAGCTTGTCAGTTCTTCGCCAGGCAAATCCACCGACCAGCCCAAGCTCTGCAAACCATCCCGCTCTCCTGGCCGTTTGCGGTCTGGGGGCTGGATATCATGGGTCCGTTCCCACGGGCCACAGGGGGCTTCACCCATCTTTTCGTCGCCATTGACAAGTTCACCAAATGGGTCGAAACCGAAGCAGTGCGCGCCATCACGGCGGCTGCTGCTGTAAAGTTCATGCGCGGGATTTTTGCCCGCTTTGGAGTCGCCAACCGCATCATCACCCACAACGGAACTCAGTTCACCAGCACGGCTTTTCCTGGAGTTCTGCGACGAAATGGGCACCAGAGTATGCTTCGCTTCGGTGGCCCACCCCGAGCAATGGGCGGGAGGAATGTGCCAACACTGCGGTGTTGAAGGGCCTCAAGACAAGGCGTTTGATCGGCTCCTAGCGGTAGCGCGATGGATAGAGGAGCTCCGGTGTCTTTGTGGTCGCTCCGCATCGCACCTAGTCAGACCCTTTGGTGAGACGCCTTTCTTCTGGTGTCTGGCGAAGCCGTTCTCCCTCCGAAGTGTCGCTCGGTTCTCCCAGCGTCTCGGCGTTCAACGAAGAAGGCCAAGAAGACCACCGGCGGAAGAAGTCAACCTCTGGAGGAAATCGTGATCGAGCCGCCCGCCGTGCCGCCCGTGTCGGCAAAGCCTCGGTACCACGCCACCCGGTCTCCGAGAGAACACTAGCGATGGGCGACTGGTCTTCGTGGGATTGACGCATGCCGGGTTGCATAAGCTATCTCCCGGTGGGAGGGCCCTTCAAGGTGGTCTCGATATCTCGACCCGGCGGTCCGGTTATTACCGAGGACAGCGAAGAACTGGCGAATTCCTACAACATAGAGTTGTTGCGGAAGTTCTATCCTTGGAGGAATTGTAAGTACCCAGCAGCTCGCCTTGGTCAGCCATGAGGTAAGTCTCTCCCCTGGCTGGTCGGCGGCTACTGGCGGTTAGTAAAGTTGTCGCCTAGAAGGCTTTTGCTTTACCATTGTTGTCCCTTTCTGTGCCCATAGCGGCAATCTTTTCGCATGGATGTCACTGGTCCCGTATGTTTGCTAATTCCTTGGTGATCCATGGAGACACTCGGCGCCTGTGTCCGACAAGGACGGGTGACCAGGGGGCGGGCTAGGCGCGGTGCTCAAACATGGCTCGCACGCCTCGGGTTGGCTCTCTGAAGCACCGCTGGTCGTCACCGCGAGCATCGTTAGCCTAGTACCCCTCCCGGGAGCCCGCTGTTTTGACACACAGCACCGTAGTTCGACCCCCGAAAGGATCGCAAGGACTTAGAAATCGAAAAAGGCGGGCCGGGGCTTATTTCATGCGGGGGCTTACATAATTTGAGCTTACCTTGCATATGCACTGCGTAAAGCCTACTCATCCTGTTAGTAGCCATGTTCGCACGCAGGCCAAACATGGGGGCGCCGACCTACTTTGTGAAGGCCCCAAGCCTCTCCGTGGTCGCCCAGATGCTTGGGGGCTGGTCGCCCGGCGCTCAGAAGGCTGATCGCCCCAAGCCTCGCCATGGTCGCCCAGATGTTTGGGGGCTGGTCGCTCGGCGCTCAGAAGGCTAGTCGCCCAGGCGCTTAGGGGCTGGTCGCCCAACGACATATAAAGCAAGATAAGTGCTTCGTGCCGCATTTTTGGCCATTTCCCTATGCGCATACCCTAGGATGGGTCAAGCTGTGCGTGATTGTCGCGAGTGTCAAAAATCGACGGCCCCTCATGATAAAAGAAAATGTGCTAAGTGTTAACGTCCGGCGTGTCCAAGTGTCCGGGGTGTAAGTTAGGCGCGGTACTTAAACACGGCTCGCACGCCTCGGGTTGGCTTCCTGAAGCACCGATGGTTGTCACCGTCGAGTACCGCTGCCCTAAAAACACTTCCGGAAACTTGTTGCCTCGCCACGCTACGCTGCGGCACATTCCCAGGCGATCATCAGGGTCTAAGTTCTGGAAGAATTTGAATCAGCGATAATCTCGCGCAAAAACCTGATGCTAAGACTAAGCTACGTCTTGCACTTCCCGCTGGGCTTAAGGTCACTTTTTACCTAAGTTCTGCGTAACGTGCGTGGTTTATGCTTGTATTTGTGGCTAGCTGCATGTGGCCTAAAAAGGGATCCTGAAGCGTTGCCCTAAACTTGAAAGTTTGCTTGGTACTTTGGCCAAGTTCGAGCCTGGTCGCCCGGCAGCTCCAGCAAACAAATTCAATCAAGCAGAATAAACAAGCGCACAGGTAACATTAAATAAAAGGCATTCATCACACCAAAATTTACCCAAGTGTTCGTAAATGCAGATAGATTAGCAGAAGGAAATAGAACAAAAGAATAAAAGTGGCTGCTCGGCCCATCACTCGTCGTCGAAGTCAAGGTCCCCGCCGTCTGCGCCTTCCTCCACCGGTGAGTGGAGAGCGCCCACGATCGGTGCTCCCTGCAATGACCAACCACGTGCTTTCGGCGGTTTGCGCATCCGCGCCTCACTTTGCCGCGTCTCCCTCAAGGCCGGCCGTCACCACCGCCATTGGATCGAAGACGGCGTCGCGGCTGGCGCAGCGGGACAACACGTAGGTTGCGGCGATGATCGCAACTTCTCGTCCCTCTCTGGTGAAGCGGGCGGCCAGGGCGGTGGGCAGTTCCCGGAGTGCCTCTGCGGCCTGATTGGTCGCATGGGCAAATTGCAAGGCGGAGTCCTCGATGGCGCATTCAAAGCCACCCCAAGGGCTCGAGCACCTCTTCGTCTTGTTGGAAGGCCTTCTTGAGCATGATGGCGAGGTTGTGCCACGAGTGGAAGGACTTCGTGCTTCGAATGCTTGGCCGTCTCGGCCCCTCCGCCGTTATTCGGCCCTTTTCGCTCGCGTTGCATGGCGGCCGTGTTAGCCCTTTCTTGAGCCAATTCGCCGCCGCCTCTCCGCTCGCGTCATTTCGCCGCTCATCGACGCCTTGTTCGCCGGGCCGTCGGCGCCGTGCTGGCGATTATGGCGAGGGCGGTACCAATGAGCGTGTATGTCGAGCGCGGTGAAGAGCTCGGCAAGCCGCGGGTGGGGCAATGGCGGTCGAGGGGCTAGAGGGCCGGCGACCGGCGGCGGGATCACCCTCTCGACTCTTCGGTGGCGGCGGAGGCACCGGCGAAGTTTCCACCGTCAGCGGGCGCGGTGGCGTCTGCGTCCTTAGCGCGTCTTGAGGGCCGCCATTGGCGTA
The DNA here is from genome assembly GCA_036346375.1 of Guadua angustifolia. NCBI lineage: Eukaryota > Viridiplantae > Streptophyta > Magnoliopsida > Poales > Poaceae > Guadua > Guadua angustifolia. The sequence goes on along the minus strand of CM070521.1, from coordinate 1,541,001 downwards.
CCCTCAAGTGAAGATGGCCGTCGGGAGCATGAGCCCGCCCATTGAGCGGCGGCGTGTGCTCCGTGTTTGAGTGTGTGGCCGCCAGAAGGGCCGGGACGGCCGAGAGGAGGAACCGGTGAAGGCGACGAATGGCGCCATGGAGGCGGCGACTGGCGATGATGAAGTCGTGGTGGGCGGTCTGCGTCGCCGCCCCTGCGGATGCCGCCGCGATCGTGGAGTGGCGGTAGGAGTTCGATCGTGACCGGACCCTCTTGGGGTCCGGCCCGTGGCGTCCGGGGCAAGTGGCCGCTGCGTGTCCGATCGCTAGCGGTGGTCTCCGATCACCGGTGGGAACGTGGGCGGCACCACGGCGAGCCTGTGGAGTCCATCGGCGGGAGCGACTGACGACCGCGGTGCTCGCGTGCTCAAATCGGCGAAAGCCGAGCCGCCCGGAAAAGCCGAGCCGCAGGATCGGTTGCATTAGCGCTGACAAGCCACCGCTAATAATCGCTCCTCCAAGTTTCCCTTTGGCAAAGACAAAGAATAGCTGCGGTTGGTAGGAAGCCGCGAAAAAAGCATATGCACGAAAAAGCTAAAGGAAAGCGAAGACTTACGTCCGGTGCCGCGTCGCGTTATGTAAATGCGTCGCGTATATCTTGCCATGCAGACAGGCGCGACGACGGAGGGGCCGATCCTCCGGGTCATGAAGTCCCGCCACCAACCCCCTGATTAATCCGGCGTCCGCGATCTGTTGACGCGGTCGCCATCGTGAAAGTTCGCCGTCTCCTCGGCCGTGAGTTCGATTCTCGGAGACCTCCATTGCTCCGTGGCACCTCCATGGCGTCGACTCGCTGTCATCATTGATGTCTGACCGATCCATTGCGCCATGCCTTCCAATTGGATCTGGCCGAAGGCGATGTAGCGGGAGGCCATCCGCCCCGGCGGAAATAGCAGCTCCCTACTACCTCGTTGTCGTTGGAGGCGGCGAGATGAAGAAGTGGCGAAAAAAGGAGATTCGGCATCACCCATGAACATTTCACGAGGTGTGCGAAGATGGAAAGGAAAGCGATGGAGTTGGGGGTGAGGTGAAGATGGTGGATCCCATAAAAATGGAGGACGGTAAGAAAGAATTCGGAGAATGGCGGGAGCAAGCCCGTCATCATCGCTCAGGTGTGGATGAGGATCTCGTCGGAGAGGCACCGTGGCGTGGAGGTCCCCGCCCGAAAGCGAAAGGTGCCCTCCGGCGCGATGATAGACATCCTCTTTACCGTGGTGGTGTCCGCGGTGGAAGCAGGGATGGAAGGTGCCATGGAGGCGAAAAAGGCGAAGATTTTGAACGAGGAAGACGAAGAAGCGAAAGTTAAAAGTGTGCAAGAAAGTAGAAGGCGTAAACCGCTTGGTACAGATGTATCTCTATATGCATCGCCCGCACCGACGGTTCACGAAGGGACAAGATCGCGCGCCGTTTGGTCCCAAGAAAAATCGGCGGATCTGGGATAGAGCGAGGCGGTCATATCCTCATGAGTGGTGGCCCGCTAAGAGCGCCAAGCATTCAATGAAGGTTCCAAAAGACTTTAGCACGCGCTCGGGCGGGCGGGGCTCTTGTCGGCAGATTGCTACCGAGGTACCTCTCGATGCACAAAGCCATTCCACGTGGCGGCTTCGGCGACGGGCGGCGAAAGACACAGCCCACCGGCAGTCTGCGCCACGTGGCGCCCGGCGAGCAAGTGGGCGAGACGCTACTGCTCGCCCGGCGCCCGATCCGTGGCGGCTTTGGCGTCGGGTGGCGAACCACGGCTCGCCGGCAGTCTTAAACCGCGTGGCGCCCGGCGAGCAGTCGCGAGGGCGCCTGCTCGCCCGACGTTCGATCCGTGGCGGCTTTAGCGATCGGGCGAGCAAGCATAGCCCGCCGGCCAGTCTTAAACCCGTGGCGCCCGGCAGCAGTGGGCGAGCGCCTGCTCGCCCGACGTCCGATCCACGTGGCGGCTTTGGCGTCGGCGGAAGCCGCGGCCACGCCCAGTCTTGCGCTCACGTTAGGGATTATTTGAGGTTTGTGTTTTTATGTAAAAGGATTTATATACATATTTTTTGATGAAAATCAATAAGTATGGATTTTGATCTTTTAATTACGATTCGATCTTTTAATTTATGTTTCGTATAATTGCTTTCTAGCATGCATGTTTAATCTAGTTTGTCTTCCATAGTATTAGACAATTATCCTAGATTGATTTGTTCAGTTTAGTTAATATTTTATTAATTTCTAATATTAATATTAAAAAATAGGGTTTGATCAATTTTCGTTATTATTTGGTACAGTCATCTTGCGAAGGTTATAATTTTAGATCTGTAGATCCGATTGAGCTGATTCTTGTTGGGTTAGTTTTGAAATTGCATCTAGTTTCTACAGTCCTAATTTTACATCAATCCAACTGTGGGATCTTTAGAGATTACTATTTTAATGAACATATATCAATCTATTTTTGTGGAAACCGAAGCAATTTTTCATAATTAGTTTAGGGGTGTTTTGAGAATCACTGAAAAATTAGTTTTAGCTTCCACAAAATTATTCACTCCTTTTGATTGCTATATTAGTGTATATCGATCCTACAGTAGGGGAGTACATATTTTGGAATCAAAAGTTCACAATTTGCAAACGCATATAATTGGTGGCGCCTTCACTTCTTTTTGGAAATGCATGCTTAAATATAACACTTCGTTTAGTATTTTCTGATAAATACTCCAACATACATCAAGTGAAAAAATATCATGTAAGTAATGGTGCTGGATCATCAACTCAGTACTGAGCAACGACAAGCATTTGATAATGGTAGTACTAACTACGTACCTTTCCATCTTGGAAGTCGTCGAGCATGTTGGAGACGTCGTAGGCGGTGTTCTTGAGCCGCCTCAGAATCTCCTGCAACTCTTTCATATCCAGGTCGTCCTGCAACTTCCACTGCATCATCAGCTGATCTCCAAGGGCATGTGGTTCCAAGGCTATTATTATTTTGTTTTTGTTTACATGGTTGTGCAAATTATTATTATTATTATTGTTGGTTCAGTGTGATAATTGTTTAGGTTGCTTGCTGAAATTATGGATAAAATCTTGGTAAAGTGATAAAAATGTAAGTGGTGGTAGTATTTTGAGCACATGAAATGCTGAGTATTACAAAATCTATGCAAAAACTATTCAAAATAGAAGCCTTGCTTCTAATACAATTGGTGTGCTTTGTGAGTAATATGTGAATATGCATTTTATACGTGCTGCTTGGCGATGAGTTATGAGAAGGCCAGTTCACTCGCCAAAAAAAATAATAATAAAAATAAATAAAGAACTCTTCTGCTGTGGAGGAGTTAAAAAAGAACAGTTCACTCTAAAAAAATAGTTGTACAGCTGTGGAGATATACAACAACTCACCGAAGATAAATTGGAGTGATGAAGGAAAGACATCCCCAGGAGCTGTGTGACATACTTCTCGCCAAGCTGTGTGGCTGAAAATGTTTCTGTGGGTGGCTTGATGAAATCGAGAGCAATCCATTGGTAAATCAGATCATATTTACATATATTCTGACCTTTTGGAAAGATTGCACAATAGGCAAAGCATAACTTTAGATAGGATGGCATTCTTTTGTAACTTAACATTAAGGATGGAAGCACTGAATGTATATCTTCTGATGATTGTATTAAAGGTTCATTCCAAATGTCACTGTCTCTCACTGCTAACCATCCCTGAAGATCCATTTTAGATAACGTGTACCCAAGTGCTCGAGCTGCTAATGCTATACCAGCACACTTGCTTGCGATGTCCTGTCCGATCTGCTCCAGTTCTTTTTTGTCATGTCTAGATTCAAAATTACACCCTTTCTTGATTATATTCCAGCACATGGTATTATCCAAGCGCTTTAAATCATATGATTTACCAGTCCGAATATTTTCTGCAATTTCTTCCTTACGCGTAGTTACTATGACATCAGTCTTGCTGCCCACATTTAGCATAGTCTTCAACTGTCCCAACTTAGTGTTTTTTTCCTCCCATAAGTCATCGAGAACAATTAGAATCTTCTTACCACTAAGTATCTCCTTAAGCCTCTGGTTTATTGACTCCTGATCATTCAAATCTTGATTTCCTTGTTTTGAAACTCGGGAAATTATAGACTTCCCTATTTTCTTCAAGTCAAGCACCTCGGACACATAGACCCATACCCGATGATCATACTCTCTAAAATGGGTATCGTTGAAAACCAGTCTGGCCAAGGTTGTTTTGCCTATGCCTCCAAGACCATAGATAGGAACAATTATGGTCTCTTCTTTGGTGTTTCTTCCCGATAACAATTCTATGACTTTCTTCTTTTCTTCCTCTCTACCTAGGATTTCTTCATTTACCTTCATCGCTGATGTTGTTTCCCGTTCGTCAGTAATCTGCTCCTCAGTGTTACTGCTAGAGTCTCGTGAGAATTGGAAACCCTTATGGTCCTCTTCGATCTTTCTCAGTTCCTGTCTCATTTTTTTCATCTTTTTAGCCAAGGTAATCTTTGGTGCAACCGCAAAATATGAAAGCAGACCTGTCCTCTGTAAGAAAATTTAAACTTATATCAGATCTGGGAATAAGGAGAAACATCAATCTTAATATATATTCTACGAAGTACCTTTTAATAGGAATATAGGATTAGTATCGTATTATGCTACCGCCGTCAGGCAGGGTCCAAAATATACGACACATCAAGCTAGTTTTGTGTATGCGACTAGTTTGGAAAATACTAGTGTCGCAAACACTTCTGCAAGGGAGTACATATTTGCAATCAAAAGTTCACAATTTGCAAACCCATATAATTGGTGGCGCCTTCACTTCTTTTTGGAAGTGCAATATTTAAATATAACACTTAGTTAAGTATTTTTCTGATAAATAATCCAACATGAATCAAGTGAAAAAAATATCATGGAAGTAAAGGTGCTGGATCATCAACTCAGTACTGACGAACGACAAGCACTTGACAATGGTAGTACTAAGTACGTACCTTTCCATCTTGGAAGTCGTCGAACATGTCGGAGATGTCGTAGGCGGCTTTCTTGAGCCGCTTCAGCCACACCTGCACCTGTTTTTCCTTGATCGACCGCCTTTCGGCGTCCTCAAGCGTCGCCCCAATCATATCCAGCTTGTCCTTCATGTCCTCCAGGTCGTCGTTCAAGTTCCACTGCATCATCAGCTGATCTCCAATAACAGAAGCCAGCTTAGCAACCGCGGGCTTGAGGATAGCCGAGGCAAGCCCCTCCATGGCCGCACAGCTCTCCCCCCCCCCCCCCCTGGTTGGTACGCCCAGAGCTGTGGAAGAAGCTCGAGGAGGTAGCTCTGAAGAGGAGAGACGTCGTGTGGGGATCTTTATCTGAAGCCACGCGGAGCATCAACGACTCTGCTGGGCCTTCAACTTTTCCTCCAACTTTCCACAATAGTAGCTCGTTCAATAGATGCCGTGTCGACTCAGACGGTCAGACCCCATCCCCATCCGACGTCGCGTTCAATAGATGCCGTGCCTCACGCGCAATAGCCCTACGGCGGATTCATCTCTATTAAACTATTTCCTATCAAATTCATCTCTATTAAACTAGTATTTCCTATCAATAGCTTCCGTATGAGATGACCATGCAAAAGAGGACCAGCTGAGCATCAATAGCTTCCGTATGAGATGACCATGCAAAAGAGGACCAGCTGAGCATGCAATAGATTACACTAAGTAGATAAGCGCGCTACGCTGCGCCGGTTGAATTTTGATAGTATATGCTCGGGAAAAAAATAATTTTTTACTTTCGCAAAACCACTCACCGCTCAAAAATAGTCTAGAAAAAAGGGAAAAAATATCGGAGATGACAACCTTCTTTTGTTGAGCCTAATACTATATCGTTCATTGAGTAATAATACATGTTATAAAACCACCCATCGGTGAAAAAATAGCCTAGAGGAAAAAGGGTGAAAAATCTTGATGAACCTGTGTTTTTTGTGACAAAAACTTTTTCGGTTTTTTTTGTGGCGAAAACATTTTTTCGGGTTTTTTGTTGCGTTTGTAAAAAATGGAGTCGTTAGGACATGCCGAAGCGAATCTATGGGTCGCTATAAATCTTGAGCAGGTCTACATTTTTTAAAAAACTTCATGGTTATGACCGTTGGCAAATCCATAAGTTACTATAAACCTTCGATGAATCTGTGTTTTTGGTGGCGAAAACATTTTTTCGGGTTTTTGGGTGGTGAAAACATTTTTAGGTTTTTGGTTGCGTTTGTTAAAAAGCGGGTCGTTAGGACCCGCCGCGAATACACGAGCCGGACGAATCAATATTTTTTAAAAAAGCGGTTATGATCATTGGCAAATCCATAAGTTGCTATAAACCTTGATGAACTGTGTTTTTTGCGATGAAAACATTTTTTCCTTTTTTTTTGGATGGCGTAAATATTTTTTCGGGTTTTTTTTTAAAGCGGTCGATAGGACCGTGGCGAATCCGAAGTCGCTATAAATCTTGGACGAATCCACATTTTTTAAAAAACATGGTTATGACCGTTAGCAAATCCATAAGTTGCTATAAACCTTCGATAAATCATGTTTTTTGCTTGAAAACATTTTTGCCGTTTTTTGTGACGAAAACATTTTTCCGGATTTTTTGTGACGGAAATATTTTCGGGAAAAAGCGGAGAAAGGACACGAACGTAAGAACCGAGGATCTGTTTGTTATTTTTTGGACTGTTAGCTATCTTGAAAAATTAGAAAAGGGCTTGTTCGCGATTGAAATTAATGTAAGGTTTTTAGTAAAATCTGGCGCCGAGGACCCAAGCGAAGAAAGAAAATATTTTTTCTCACAAAAATTACAAAGGACCTATTTGTAATTCGGAAGGACCTATCGTAATTTGAAAAGCGGAGGTCTTTTGCAAAGCGGGCTTAGAGACGCGTGGCCATGCTGACCTCTCGCCATTCTCTTCACGTATAAAGGGTGTAACCATTGATGGTGCTTGATATATGCACTCACAAGTTTATTATATCGTAGAAATTTGTACAGCTCTCATCAAATCGATTACAATTTCTTCCCATAAAATGGACCCCAAATCACACATTCTATTTTCTTAGCAGTTGGTACTTGATTTCAACAAAGTTTCCAACTCATCCCTCGTCCTCCCTTACTTTTAGAGAAATTTTATAGTGGATAACACAGGTAATAAGTAGTGATAGTAGAAATCAAATCTAACCATCCATTCCTCAAGGGCATTTTAGACTTTTCCTATCTATTCATCACGGGTATTTTACACTTTTTCTAATTCGTTCACAGTTTTGGATTCATTGAATACTTGGTGATCTTCATAGGCTTCTTATTCATTCATCCGCCATTCATCAGGATCACAGGATATGTTCTATCGTAGAGAACAAATCGTATAACGAAATTTTTTACCATTTTACATCTCTCTAAATTTTATTACCAATACTACAGGTGGTAATATGATTAGATCTAAATTGATTTCAACCATTAGATTCAAAGGAATGGACGGCTTATATTGATTTTAATCCACTGTAAAAAAAGCTCTACTTTTAATGTGATTACTAGCCTTGTGACTCTCGGCTACTCCTTTCGAAGTTGAGACTTTGGCCGACATTTTCACAATAGTAATATTGGTAAGAACCAATAAAATTGTCATTACATGATTAAAAGTGTTTGCTTTCAAAAAATCCATTCGGCCTTATTTTTATATGGTCAATATAAATATATTTACATCTATTTCTCTTCAACACTATACATCTTTTCCGTATGTCAGTGGTGAAAGTCTCTAATGTTTTAGTTGAACAAATATGTCAGAGTCTTGTAATCTTATGGGGATAGGTTTCCAAATCATTCCACTCAGCACAGCATTGGATACATTATATCACTACGGCACACGTTGCTTTGAGAAAGGTGCTACCATTAGAAAATGCTCTACATTAATTAAAGCAACCTTTTGATGTGTGCTCGATGAAACAGGAAAATACTGTTTAGATATACTGGACGAGCTGGTCGAAGTTGACATGATAATGTTCAGTTTTGGCGATGTTGGGCGAACAGGGTTGGAGATTGCTCGCTAATCCTGATTCGCTCTGTGCTCGTGTGCTCAAGGGTAGATTTGTTCCTCGAGGAGATTTGTCTTTCACCTGCCAGGAAGAAACATGCGAGCCATATACCTAGAGAGCAATTTTTAGCGGTAAGGAAGTTTTGAAAAGAGGCCTGATAAGATGAATAGGAGATCGGAGTTTGATAAATATCTGACATGACAACTGGATATCATGGTGACGATCGATCGGGTGTAGTTCATATCCTGAACGAAATCCAGGAACTTTGAAAGATCCGACTTGTGTTTTGTTAGAAGGTAAATTAATATCGCCTAGATCTCATGTTTGCAAGAAACAAGCAAGTTGTAATTTGCAGAGGTGCACGTGGCTTAACGGGGCACCGAGTTTCTTGCAAGAGTTTATTTAAAATAATCCTGCTATGAGTTAATGAAAAGTTTCTCGATCTCAACAAAAAAAACATTTTTGACCAGTTTATTGTCAATTGTTGAGATTTCTCATCTATTTACATTGTGAGTTGATTACCAGCACAAACGGAGCGCCAAGTCTGGCTAAGCCCTCGCGAAAAGACGAGGCAAGGATTCAAACCGCCGCCGCCAGGCCTTCCCCCTCCCTTCCCTGCCTCGCCGCCACCGGAGCGTCCCGCCGAGAGGCTCGCGTGGGCGCAAGGAAGGCGGCGGCGGGGAGTTGTTCTTCCTCCATCCTCTGCGGCCGTCGTCCCCTCCTTCTGCGGTGCGTTGTTGCGGCGGGCCTCGGCCTTAGGTAGGTTGGATCCGCGGCTCGGTGGCTCGATCGCTCCCCTCCGCGGATCTGTCTTTGTGGCGAGGTGAGCCATTGTGCGGGTTTGGGAGGGCTCTGCTTTCGGGCGGATGAAGGCCGCCGGGTTCTTCTGCGGTGGATCTTGCGTCTGTATGACGCCGCAGCGTCAGGCGATTATATGGCGGAATCGGTTGGCAGCGGTGATCGCGGCGGCCGGCTTAGCGCGATCTGTCGCTTCTTCTGCGCACCTAGATGTTTCTAGGGTTCCGTAGCGGCGTCGGACGGCGGAGTGGCGTCGGACGGCGCGTCCTCGGCAAGTTTGGGTTGTCACGGTGACTACTCTTAACCAGCGTCTTCATCTCTTTCTAGCGTTATTCATACATTTCTTTTGACCTATGTCATCTTAGCATCGATTCGCGGATTCGCTTTTCTTAGGCGACACAACTCATTTTTAGATGCACTCTATGGACTTGATGATCGTGTGCCTATTGGCTAGCTCATGAATCTGTCATCGTAAGTCGAACATCTAAAATTGTTTGTCGGCCTTGAGAAGATGGCGTTGCTATTGGCTAAGATTAAGTGGTATGGCGGCACTAGCTCGGAATGCGGTGGTTGCAACTTTGGGATCTCCGTGCCGACTTGAGGAGAAATCCTAGGTCGACCTTAGTTGGTTGTGCTGGCAATGGTCTTGTTGAAGGCATTGTTTTGTAGTCGAGGATTTACTCTCGAGGTGAAAACCTTTGGTGCAGCCTTCCTTTGGTTGGATCATGGCAATGGCGGTGCGTGTCGCGTGTCGAGTCCTTCTTGGAGGCGTTGTCATTGGAGAGTTTTATCGCGGTCCAAGTGTTGCTATGATGGTGGAAGGCTTTGAAGACAATATTGCGTGATGTAGTTTGCCGTGGCGGTTCCTTTGTCTTTTTTTTGTGTGTGTGTGTTTGGTGTGTACACCTAAACGTGTAGAGGCAGAGTCTTCTTAGTACAATTGTATCACCTTGATGTAATTTACTAAGATTAATAAAAGCTTCCTTTATCAAAAAAATTTACATTGTGAGACATCTACCACATAAGTATCGGCGTGTCACCTAACACAAGGGAGGACCGACTCACTACTCAATCTCACATGGTGATCCTCATGCTCGTTGCTGGCAACTGGGGATCGAAAAGGAGAACGACGGCTACTCCCATCCGATTTGCGTCATAAGTCATCAATTCCTGAACCCCCATAAGCTACGTATTGTCAATAAGTTATTTATAGATAACAAATTGCAAAAATTTAATTTCAAATTATGTAAAGTAGCGATCAATCCGTACACTTACATCGACGAGCTAGCAAAATTTAAAATATCGTACTTTACACTTTTTATGTAAACTAAGGATGAAAATATATATTCAAATTTTTCTAATAATTATTTTTAAAGATAGGACATTACTTTTTCAGTAATTGTTGTTGGCTTGAACATATAAATTTGTATTACCTCATGATTGTGTGTCGGTAGTGTTCTTTTTCCTTTTGTAAATTAATATATTTATAGTTGATAATGTAACTATTTGGAACAATGAAAAACCAAAGGAGTAAGAAAAATAAAAAAGAAAAAAGAAAATTAATATATTTATAGTTGATAATGTAACTATTTGGAACAATGAAAAACCAAAGGAGTAAGAGCAACCCCAACCCACTCCCTAAACCTCCCCCTATCCTAAATTATAAGGAGACTTAGAAAAATATAAACTCCAACCCAACCCCTATTATAAACCCCTATTTTAAGGAGGTACTTTCTCACCCCTACATCTAGGGGGCTTCTCTTTGCCCCTATTATTTTCTTTGGCATTTTTTTATTCATTTAAAATAATAATTCATGGGTGCAAAGTAATAATAATGTTTAGATAAATAATAGGGGTGAGTAATAGGGAGTATGGGTTGAAGACAAATTTGATATAGAGTACCCCTAATTTTTATACCACCCCTAAATCAGTGATTTAGGGGGAAAATATAGGGGTTTGGGTTGGAGGAAGGGAATTTTTATTGGGAAAAACACTTTTTGGGAAGGCCCTAATTACATGTTTTGGGAGTTAAGATTTTGGGAATTGTTGGAGATGCTCTAAGAAAAATAAAAAAAAAATTCGTTGATACATGGACTTGTTAGATTACATGTAATCATGGAAGGTTCTCTGGGTCGATCAATTAGGTTTCTTTTCTCCTTTTATTAAGAATTTTCTTTTTCTTGTTTACTTTGATGAATGAATTGTTTGCCACAAGGGTTTGTTTGAATAACAGACCGGTCCATTACACATTTGAAAGTATCCCACAGTGATCTAATATGATCTTTTTAAGAAAATGACGCGAGAACCCGTGGTGAAGAAACAAGGATATCTTTCTTTCTATATCGACATATCCGTTGGAAGTTTGCTTATGAGGAAAGATCCAATCTTGGCAACCCGGATCGGCCGCCCCTCATCACCTAAGCAAGAACTCCGACAAGTGGAAGACAACACGGCGAGCCTGCTGCGTGGAGGTGGCGGCGGCCTGCCGGATGCGCAGGAGGAGACGAGCCGGCGCCGCGATGCTGCAGCGGTTTGCCAGCTGGCAGAGGCGGTCAGTAGTTACCTCCGGGGCGTTGCCGACCCACCCACTCCAACCAAAGGAACCAAAGAAACAGAGCCAACTCTGCAAAACGTCCCCTAATCCAATCGCAGAAAAAGAAAAGAAAAAGGTGAGAGCAGTGGAATCAAACTAAAGAAGCGCAAACAACGAACGAACCGAGACGGGGAGGAATATACGCACCAAAAGACAGAAACGAAACACAAGGCGAGACCGTACCAAACTGTTGAAACCAAGAAACCTCGTGTTGGAGTCGTCCGGGTTGGATGTGCGAGCGAACACAACTTGATTTCTTTTACACATTGGTCGCTGATGCACTCTGGGTGGGATCTTCTGTGGCAGCTGAGGGATTCTTGTGGTGCCTCCAATCGATTTTTTTAAAATAATATTATTTTTTAAAGAAATTACCTCATTAATACGTGGATTTAAAAAATTCCAAAAATAATACATCGTAGCCAAACCGTTTGGTGAAAATACTATTTTCGCCAATTAGTTTGGCGAACATGAGTTAATCCATGATTATTACGCGGTTTAAACCGAAATCACCGATATCAGCCTATTTTCGCCACACCATTTAGCATATGGTGAAAATAGGTGTGTTATTTCTTTCTAAAAATTGTAGTATTAAAACATATAAAATTTGTAAAATATTAGAAAATTAAATTTAAGGCAGATATTTTGTACATTAATTTCATTAACAAATTCGTTGTAACTTTGAAGCGTTAACGATTTTTATCCAGTACGATAATTTTTTTTTAAATTGGAAAAATATACCATCTTGTGACCTCCGTACTCCCTCGTCTGCTTCATATCGCCCTCGGTGAAAAATAGCCCTCTCTAGCTTTGTGAAAAGCGCAACTCATCTTGCCTTCACTAAGGATATGGTCTTGCCCACCATGGCCTCCTCCATACATCTGCTGAGAATAAGTCATGTAGTATTTAACAAAATTATTGTTCAATGACATTTGGTTGACAAAAAAATCATATTGTTCAGTGAGAATTCATGTAGTATTTTACAAAATTAGTATTCAGTATCTTTTGGTTAATGAATAATGCAAATTCCGCTGTTCTTCATTCTCTTTGACGACAAATTTCACGAGAAATCATATTAAAACACTGAATAAATCATCTATATTACAAAGCGTAATAAGTATGTGAACAACACGAAGGATACAAAAACGACAGACCATAAATAATTCGACAAACGACATTCCATAAACATGATAAAGGTCCAATATACCCGCAAGTACATAACATATGATAAAATGATACTACGGAAATAAGATGTTACTACGGAAAATAATATAGGCCACACTCTTTATTACAACTTAAAACTAGGAGGAGCATAACTTGACGTCTACTGAGTGGATCGAGGCCACTTTCCCTTCGCCCATGCCTCCGATGGGGCTTCTCTGGCACGACGTGCCCTCTCTCGCTTCCTCTCTCTTTCGACCTCCTTCTCCTCCGCTTCCTTCCTACGTGCCTCCTCGCGTGCGGTGTCATGCTGCTATTGAAGCTGCCGCCTGAAGTCCTCATCCTGGTTGGCTTGATCCAGGAGCCTTTGGTCTTCGGGGTTGATTTCCATGTCGAACCACTACTCAAATTCACACAGTGGCGGATGCGACTGCATGAAACATAAATTAGCAAAGTTTTATGTACAAATATTACGAAATACGTATGATTGTTACCAGCTGCCAAGTCCTCAGGCTCTTCTCCGGCGGGTCGAAGACGTAGTTGCGACACTTCCAATACATCCTCTTCCAAGTTGGAATTTCTTAAGAGCGGACAAGCCTGCAAGGATCTCCGCACAGACACATCGGTGGGACAACCCCGAAAGGTACGAAGAGGTCCTAGTACGCAATATTGCGCAGCCACACCGAAGCACCTACCTCTTTCTTCGCCTTCCCCTTTCCCTTTCCACTTGCACGCCTCGACATTTTGGGTTGATCCTCTACTTCTTTTCTCTCTTCTCTCGGTTCTGCCTTTCCTCTTGGTCTCGCTCTGTGGGAAGGAAGGCAGGCGGGTGGTATAAAGGGCAGCTATCGCCGTTGCTCTGAAAAAGCGGGTTGCAACGTGTTGTCATTTCAATCTTAAAAAGCGGTGGGTGGCATGGTGTTGTCACTTCGCTGTCCCCCCAGTGTTGTTGTTGGTGAGGCTTCAGATGTTAAAATTTCCGATGTGTAATCCTCAGCTATTGTGGCTTTATTCTCTGTGTTCTGTGGTGCTATTTTTTCTGGTATTGCTGTTTGAGGTGCTGTGATTTGTAGTGCATGGAGATCCTGCGCAATTGGGCTGCTGGTGTAATCCTGCCCTACGGGAGTCGGCTCGATCTAGGATTCAGCCGACTTAGTGCAGTCGGGTTGTTCGGCAGCCAGAACATCTAAGTGGGTAGTTCCCGACACAACAGACAAACTAGTTTGCCAGTTCTGAAAATGAACAGGCAAAGCCAATTGTCGAATTTGAAGCTCATGCTCCACCAGCTGATTTTGGTCAATACACCGATCGGAGGAAACTCCAGCCTGGTTGTCGATATGCTGAAAACCAGGCTGAGAGCATTGTGGAGCCTCTGGTGCAGCAGATTCCATTTGTGAGCATTGAACAGACGGGCGAGGTGAAGCTAGAACATTTTGTTCAGTTAATGCAGTTTGTGTGCCGACAGAAGATGGGTAAGGTAGAGCGTGCTGGGCAACTTGCAAGTGAGTGAGAGATTTACTATCTTGACTTACCTGTAGTCCCATCTACGCCTGCCTGATGGAGTCCCCTCCCTTATTCTTGATCTCCAGTTGAGTGTTCGCATCCCCTGAGGCCGACATGTGCTTCTTACACTCCACACGGTAGTCGTGAGGCCTGACGCATTATAGGCGCCACTCTTTTGTGACTAGCGGAAGTAATCTGAGATGTTCTTTTTGAACAATCGCGTCATCGGGTCTCAAGCACGAGCGATGATTGGTGGAGGGCGACGCCGAAATCGGCGTCGACCTATTTTAATGAGATGCAGTGTGGCGGAGCCACGAGACCGATTATCGATGGCGGCGCTGCGATGGATTTAATTTGGCAATCAAAAGCATGAGGGCTTTCTCTGGCCCTCCTCTCTATTTATTATGATACCCTCTAGGGTTTACAACGGACTCCTCAAACCAAAACATAGAAAGTATAAAGATAGAAACTCTAAAGATAGGAAGGTAAGAATATGGACTCCTAACAAGCGATTCTATATTTCTTTGAAAGCAGCGATGGGTATAAACCCTATCGTAGCCCTAACGATACTCCCCTCGACACCCGGCTTGTCCTCAAAGTGGAAATCGAGATAGGTCTTGACGAAGAGTAATAGCATCCATCCAAGTAGCCTCCTCTGCCGGTTGTCCCATCCAATGAACCAAGAACTGGCGACACCCCTGAACAAAACGTTGTTGCAGTACCCTGTAAGGCTGGATCATCGAGTCATCAACCGAAGAAGACAAGTCCAAAGGCAATGGTGGTGGCGCATCTGGAGGGCTGCCCTGAAATGGTTTCAACAGGGAGACATGAAACACATCATGGATCGGTAGCCTGAGAAGCTCGGTCGATATGCCACCGCACCCACACGACCAACCACCTTGTAAGGACAAAAAAAACGTGGAGAAAGCTTGTGGGGAGGCGTAGGTCTAAGGGATAATTGGCGGTGACGTTGAAGACGAAGCCACACCCATGACCCGATCGAGAACTCCAGCTCCCTGTGATGCGCATCATAATACTGCTTCATGCGGTTCTGAGCATGAAGAAGATGCTGACGAGCTTGAGCCAATAAAGCATCACGATCAACCAACTGACAATCCACAGCATCTATCGAAGTAGCACCCTCGGAATATGGAAGTAGGCTTGGAGGGAGTCTGCCATACACCAACTCAAAAGGAGTGAGCCGAAGAGCCGAGTGATAAGAGGAATTGTAACAAAACTCCGCCCATGGCAACCACCTAACCCAAGTGGATGGATTATAATCAGCCAAACAATGCAAATACATCTCAATTGTTCGGTTAACAACCTCTGTCTGACCATCTGTCTGCGGATGATATGCCGATGAAGTGAGGAGACGAGTACCACAGCGTTTAAAAAGACTCTGCCAAAACGCACTAGTGAACACCGGATCCCTGTCGGAGACAATTGATTCTGGCATGCCATGCAAGCGAACCACTGGTCAAAGAAGATGTCCGCAATTACGGTGAAGTAGGGCGCGTATAGCCATAAAGTGACCATACTTGGACAGACGGTCCACCACCACCAAAATAATTTGTTTTGCCCTCGGACTTGGGGAAACAACAATGAAATCCATGGAGACATCGGCCCAAATCTGTGGGGAATGGGCAATGGTTGAAGGAGACCTGTTGGCATGAGGATGCTGGCCTTATGAGCTTGACAAATCTGACAACGGTGAATAAATTCCTCAACTGTCCGTCGAAGACCCTCCCAGAAGAAGTGTTGCTTGATACGATGGACAGTCTTGTGAACTCCTTCATGTGTCATATCATGGAAAGCAGCAACAACTGAAGTGCATAACGGAGAAGAAGCCGGAATGACCAACCGACCTGAATAATATAGTAAGCCCTCCTTGACTGACCAAGGTGATGGTGAATCGGTCCCCTCCAGATCCGTGCAACGTCGCTAGATCTCCGGATCGGCCCGCAACGCGGTATGCCATGCTTCCCAAACTGACCCGAGAGGCACTGAGATGGCGCTGCAGGTAACGGGGTTGTCAAATGCGCGGGAAAGGGCATCCGCGGCCTGATTCGAACGCCCCGGACGGTACTCGACAGTGAAATCAAATCCCATCAACTTACTCAACCAGTGTTGTTGCGGGGGAGTCACCAGTGCCTGCTCCAATAAGTACTTGAGACTGGCGTGATCTGTCCGGACCATAAACGGCTGGCCCCATAAATACGGCCGCCAATGCCGAATAGCCTTGGAGAGACCGATGAGCTCACGCTCGTATGCCGCCAATTTGACATGACGATCAGCAAGACACCGGCTATAGAACGCGACCGGATGGCCCTCCTACTGCAACACTGCACCTACCCCGAGACTGGACGCATCGCACTCAACCACAAAAGGAGTGTCAAAATCTGGTAGACGCAAGACTGGAGTTGAAAGCAGGGCTTCCTTGAGTCGCTGGAATGCCACGGCAGCCTCGGCCGTCCACTCGAAGGTTCTGTGACAGAGCAATGAAGTCAATGGCTCAGCAATAGCAGCGTAGTGACTGATAAACTGACGATAATACCCTGCGAGCCCCAAGAAGCTTCTAACTGCTGTGACCGAGGTGGGTGTACGCCACTGGGCCACATCCTGCACCTTGGCAGGATTTGCCGCGATGCCCTCTGCCATGATGATATGGCCCAAATATTTGACCTTCTGACACACGAATGAGTACTTTTTCCTTTTTAGATACAATTTATGTTGGCGAAGCTTCTCAAGAACTGACCGCAGATGAAGAAGGTGCTCTTCCCGGGTCGCGCTGTAGATGAGGATATCGTCGAAGAAAACCAAGACAAACTTCCGAAGAAAGTCCGCAAGAACCTCATTCATAAGCGCCTGGAATGTGGACGGCGCATTGCAAAGTCCAAAAGCCATCACAAGAGATTCATAATGACCATGGTGAGTTCGGAAAGCCATTTTCTCAATAATGTCTTCTTCCCGCATCCGGATCTGATGGTACCCCGAGCGCAAATCAAGCTTGGAGAAGAGTTTGGCGCCGTGCAACTCATCGAGAAGTTCTTTGACCACCGGAATTGGGAACTTATCTTTGATGGTCTTTGCGTTGAGTGCTCTGTAGTCGACACAAAAACGCCAAGTACCATCCTCCTTCCGCACTAGCAGAATTGGGGAGGAGAAAGGTGATCTGCTCGGCCGAATAATCCCTTGCGCAAGCATCTCGGCGCACTATTTTTCAATCTAATCCTTCTGACGATATGGATATTGGTAGGGCGTACGACCATCGGGTCTGTACCTTCTGTCAACACAATGCGATGGTCGCAATGTCGTGGTGGGGGTAAATCTTGAGGCTCCTGGAAGAGGTCGCTGAATTCAGCCAAGAGAGTTTCCACCTCCTCATCGCCGGCGGCCTCAAGCTGGTGAACAAGAGCATATGTCGCCGTAGTACGGCCCTGTAGTGTGATCTGCTGTCTGCTTTTGAAAGTCATCGAAGCTTGTCGAAATTCCTTTGGATGTCCCCTAGTGTCCGGCCACTTTGCACTCGATGACTACATCAAATCCTTGAAGGGAATCACTAGGAATGGTGCCTGAAATTGATGGGACTCAATGAAGAAACTCCTGGCGATTCGCCCAGACATGGCAGACTCCTCCCCATTGGCCCGCCTTTGGCTGAGTCCGCCTTGGTTCTGAGATAGCCCCATGAGGGTTGCGGCATGGCTACTCAAGAAATTGTGCGTCTTGCCCTTGTCGTCAGACCCTGGTGGCGTCGCCCATGAATAAAGAAACCTGCATTGTCTTTCCTCCCTTAGGCCCCCGCACTGCCATGGCCGACAGTGCCGCTGTTTCTTCCTCCTCCGGAATCTCCTCCTCCTCTTCATTCACCACTTCACACAAGAAGAGCTTCTTACATTGATGTCCTCTGGAGAACACCTCATCACAGTTGAAGCAAAGGCCCTTCGCCCTTCGCTCTGCCATCTCATCCGGTGTCAGGCGGTACCGGTAGGGAGACGAGCCTGCTGCCAAAGCCTGAGATTCTGCTGGAGTCGAGCGTCCTCCTGCCGATGATCTTGTGGTGGAGTGTTAAGCCACGATCATTGTTGGTGCGGCTGAAGAAAATAAAGGCGGCCTTCCGTGCCTCCATTGGCCCGCTTGAGTAAGCCGCCAACCCCGTCGCCGAGCCCCGAGTGAACACCGTCCGCCCTCGGTGGGGACAGGATTGCATCACCTTGGTGATCCACAAATCTTCCCGGCGTTCCGCCTCCCGCGCGAGCCCAACTGCGTCGGCGAGGTTGCGAGGCCGATCTCGGCGCACATCCGCCGACAACGTTGCTGATAGGCCTGCCGTGAAGAGCTCTACTTGATCGCTCTTCTTCAACCCTGATGTACGGGAGAGAAGACGCTGGAATTCCCGCGCATACTCCGCCACCCTTCCATCCCCTTGCTTCAGATTCGAGAGGTCTCCGAGGGGTCCGGACGACGAATACCTCGAAAATCGCTGAAGGAAGGTATCGCAAAACTCATTCCACTGAATCGCCCTGTCCTCCCGTTCCCAATTATCTAACACTTCTTGCGCTTCTCCCCTCAAATGGAAGCCATCCATCTTGACAAACTCTGCCTCCGGAATTTGGGACAGCTTCCCGAAGCGCTCGCACTGCTTGAGCCATAGCAAAGGATCTTCAGAGCCGTCGTAGATGGGAAGCTCATACCGTGGCATCTGCGGAACCCAGCGACGTTCATGGCGGCCGTGGTGCCCTCCTCGAGCCAGCGCCAGGTTCTCCTCATCCCCCTCGCTGACCTCCTCTTCGCGTGGCACGGAACGACGGGTTTGATCCCGTGCGCCACTCCCCTCTGTTCCAACCCGCGACTCACCCACAGATTGCTTTCCGAGAACCTTGATCAAATCCTCCAACTTCTTCTCCAGCGTCGCAAATCTCCTCTCCGTTGCGTCCTCCTTCTGCTCCATGGTGATGCGCAGCTCGGACAAGCCCTTCTCCACCCCCGTCATTCGATCTTCCGGCTGTAACATGATGGGATCGCTTGGCTCTGATACCAATTGATACGGATGTTCTTTTTCGAACAATCGCGTACCGGGTCTCAAGCCTGAACGATGATCGGTGGAGGACGACGCCGGAAATCGACGTCGACCTATTTTAACGGTAACGGCTATGCGGAGCCACCGGCCAGTTGTCGATGGCAGCGCCTGCGATGGGTTTAATTTGGCAATCAAAAGCATGAGGGCTTTCTCTGCCCCTCCTCTCTATTTATTATGATACCCTCTAGGGTTTACAACGGACTCCTCAAACCAAAACATAGAAAGTATAAAGATAGAAACTCTAAAGATAGGAAGGTAAGAATATGGACTCCCTAACAACTGATTCTATATTTGCTGAAAACGGCGGCGGGTATAAACCCTATCTGTAGCCCTAACAGGAAGTATAATTCAGGACCATCGGAAAATACTACGATATATGCAAACAAAAAACATGACTTAACCGAAAAGGGCCTCGAATACAAACAATTTAAGTCAAGGATTTGTACAATAAGCACCACAGCTTAGACCTGAACTTTGCTCAATCCTCAGATGGCTCCTTCAACTCCATGAAGCTTGCATTTCCACAATAGGAACTGACCTCTCCGTTTCTGTTGATCAATGCCACGCTTTTGTACTCTGCTGTGCCATAAGTCCTATGGCACGCTTGCTTAAAAAAACACTAGTAACACCTCTGCAGGATTGATAAAGTCAGCATCTGGTTAGCTCGCATTCTAGTACTGTTCAACGGCAGGGTAATCTGTCTGAAAAAAAGTACTGCGCAACTGTGTAAAACAGAACAAAGAGCTGAATATATGTTATTAGTGTCGTTTAACCTATCATGGCATGGGATTCACCCACCTTGAGTTTTCTTTACTGCAACATAACTCCCGTACTCTCTCTGTTTTTTTTTTACAACCAGAAATCTCCTTTAGAATAGAATAATAATCTCATATTAGCCCGTCTTCAGAAATGGAAAGTGGAATTGGCTGATATTGTTTAGGCATGTAATTAGTTAACTAGTGCACGCGATAGAGATCGCTAAGTGATTTTTGTTGCCTCTGGTGTAGTTTTCCGCTTATCTTTTGTTTCCAAAATAAGTAGAACAGAGTCCTCTATGAACCAAATGGTAATATGAGAAAAGATAATTAATGTGCTGAAAAGAAAATAAGAAGTACATAGTGGCATAAAGAAAAAGTTGAAGGGCAAATTTAGATAAGATAGCTTGGCAGTGCACTTACTATATTTTCCATGTGGGCGAGCTTCATCTTGTTCTCGTTTGATTCACACCACTTCTTTAGTTCAGGGTTTCCTGAAATTCGTAGCTCCTTGAGCTTGGTGAGTTGTTGTATACACTGCGGCAAAGACTTGATGCTTCTGCATTCGTAGATACCGAGGCTTTCAAGGGAGAGGAGGTGGCCCAGCCATTCCGGCAACGCTGATATGCCATTGCAACAAATCAACTCTAGCGATTGGAGGGAGACAAGGTGCCACATGCTCTCTGGCAAGCTCGCCAGATAACCACAATGGAAGAGTTCCACTTACCCATGGGTACAGCCGGCACTTTGCTGAACGAGACCACCAACGTGGTGCCTTGAGTATCAGAAGGGGAATATCTGATGTGTTTTCCCTCACTCCATGATGATATCACTTCATCACTATTCTGTATTATCCACGTGCAAAATATTGGTGGGCGTGGTGTCAACCTCAACTTTGGGCAATCTGATATGTGCAATGTGTCAAGTTTAGAGAACATGAACTCCGCCACGCCGTCCTCTCTGTAGTATGTTGTGTTCCACTCTTCCAACTGGTCCATATCACGCAATGTGAATTTTGACAGCTGAAGGAATGCTCCTTTCCCACCACAGAAATCTCCGTCGATTTTTGTAATGCTGTGCAGCCTCTCGAGATGTAGCTCATCCAGGTTTGGTAATTGTCCGAGTGGTGGCAGGTCGCTGCACCTCGGCATATTCTTCAGATTAATTTTAGCAAGGCTCGGGAGATAATGAGAAATTCCCATGAGCCAGGTAGGAAAGCTTATACTACTATAACCATCCAGCTTCAAGTACTGCAAACCTCTTGGTGGCACTAGTTCTCCCAAAACATCCTTGTCGTCCAGAAATCGATCATCATCCGAAGTCCATTCAAGTGTCAACTGTGAAAGACTTCGTCTGTCTAACAATCTAACTTTATGTGCTTCTTCAAGAGAACTTACATCTTCAAGCCAAGATATTTTCAACTCATCGAGATTTACCTCCTCAAGCTGATGGAGTTTACTGCAAGTGTTGACATCAGAAACCATGACAGGATGAAATGAGACTGAATTATTCTTGCACTGAGAATCCCTGGGATGACAACCCTCGTACCTCTGCAGAATTGATAAATTCAGCGGCTGATTAGCAAGCATTCTAGTTCTGTTCAGAGACTAGGTAATTTATCATAAATAATTAGAATATAGACCAGCAAGAAATTTTCATATTTTTGTCGCTTTGTCCGCTCGGGGGGTGCATGATATTGTTTAGGTGGATTTTGGGCGGACGTGCTATGTATAGTAAAACGACCAATGATAATGTTCTGAAAATAAATAAGAATTCTATAGTGGTATAACGGAAAACTTGTAGGACGAATCTAGATAGGAGATAGCATTGCAGTGCACTTACCTTATGTCTGATCTGGGCAATTTTTACCTTGTTCTCCTCTGATTCACGCCACTTTTTTAGTTCATAGTTGCCCCTAATGTGTAGCCTGTTGAGCATAGTGAGTTGTTGTACACATTGCGGCAAAGACTTCATGCTCTGGCAGTTGTATATGTTGAGGTTTTGGAGAGAGGTGAGGTCGCCCATCCATTCCGGCAGCACCGAAATGCTGTTGCAATTATTCAGTTTCAGCGATCGGAGGGAGGTAAGGTGCCGCATGCTCTCTGGCAAGCTCGCCAGATAATCACAATCGTGAATTCCAAACTCTTCGAGGGCAGGGATGTGGTGAAGCAATCTCCACTTGTCCTTTGGCACTTTGCTGCTGTGGACTTCCAATCTGTAGGCTGGAGTAGAGGAGGAAATGCTGATGTGGTCTCCCTCACTCCATGCCGATATTACTTTGTCGCTGCTAATTATGTCCCATCTAGAAAATAGTGGTGGGCATGGTTTTAACCTCAGCGAACAGCAATTCAATGTCAGCAGTGTCTCAAGCTTAGGGAACATGAACTGCATGCCATCGTTGCCACTGTATGTTGTGCTCCACTCTTCCAGTCGTTTCATATCATCCAATTCGAATTCTGACAACCGACGGAATGCTCCGCCGCCGCCACAAAAATCTTCGCCAATTTTGGTAATGCTACGCAGCCCAACGAGACGCAGCTTTCCCAGGTTTGGTAACTGTCCGAGTGGTGGCAGGTTGTTGCACCTCGGCGGATTCTCTAACGTAATCTCAACAACATTAGGGTGGTGATGAGAAGCATCGAGGTAGGAAGGTGACGACATAATGCCCATGAGCCAGGTAGGGAGTTCTGTACTGCTATAACCTCGTAGCTCAAGGTGCTTCAAACCACTTGGAAAGTCCACAAGCTTCGAAAGCCCATTCAAATGTCAGCTTCGAAAGATTTTGTTTCTCAAACAATTTAACAGTACGAGCTTCTTCCGGAAACCTTACATTTTCAAGAATACATATTTCCAACTCAGTAGGATTCATGTCCTCTAGCAGATGAATATTGCCACCAGTATTAACATCATTAGCATGAACCATGAAGCGTGCCGATTTTAAAAATTTACTCAGGATACGAGAATAAATCATGTGCTCCTTCAGTTGATTTGAGCAGCCTGAGATGTCCAAGTATACCAAGGTTTTGAGATTCCTTAAGGATTCCGGCAGTTCTACTATCCCAGAACAATTTGATAAGTCGAGATGCATCAGACGATCAATTTTGCCAATTGATTCCGGCAGTTCTTTTAGTCGAAAACACTGTGATAAGTTGAGATGCATGAGACGCTCCATGTTGCCAATTGATTCCGGCAGTTCTTCTAGTTGAACACAATGTGATAAGTTGAGATACATCAGACGCTCCATTTTTCCAATTGATTCCGGCAGTTCTACTAGGCTAGAACAACCTGATAAGTCGAGATGCATCAGACACTCAATTTTGCCAATTGATTCCGGCAGTTCTACTAGGCTAGAACAACCTGATAAGTGGAGATGCATCAGATACTCAATTTTGCCAATTGATTTCGGTAGTTCTTCTAGGTTATAACAACCTGATAAGTCGAGATGCATCAGACGCTCAATTGTTCCAATTGACTCCGGTAATGCAGTAATGCCCCAAGATCCATGCAGGTTTAGGCACTGTAATCTAGAGAGCCGAGTAACACACTTGGGCAACTTCGACAGCCGGCATCCGCTTAAATCCATGACACGCAAATACTTTGCAAATTTAAATGCATCATCGCGGAGCTCCAGTCCCCGACAATCCAAGAAGCGCAGTGCCCTCACATGGGCCGGAATAATAGCAGACAATTCTGTTGGCCCGCTATAATTTGTGAGCAATGCATAGCGGCAGTACTTGTTCCCACTACTGTTGCTCCCTTTTTCAGCATCAGAGAGAAGTAACTCGTCGGTCATGACTGATCTTGCGAGGCCATGCACTAGGTCGTGCATGGTGAAGTACACCTCTCGCCCTTGGGTAGTCTGAAATAAAAATAACAAGTTCTATTAGAAATGTCAAGTCCAGGCATCTTATATATGTATGTAAAAGTTGTTTAAGAGCATAACAGCTTGTTCCTTGGTCGAGTTAACAGCTACCTTCTATTCTTCCTTAACATTTTAAAATATAATTAGCACGTAAATCAGGCAATTAAATGTAATTAGCACTCTCGTGCTGTCCATAAGTCTCGTGCTGTAAATCTAGTCTTCCTTAACATTTCAAAATATATTAATTACTAGGATAGTTTTCGCGGCGTGACACGCCGCGTGCATTGTCTTTTTCACAAAAACAACTTCATTTTTTTCGTTGGTGTTTGATGCGGATAAATCCTCTGTTGTTACATCATCTCATGACCCCAACTCTCCATCTAATCAAAATACTTATTTTGCTGCTGCTATAGTACAAGGGAGTCACAAGGCCGACACAAATTATGTCCATGATGTGCTACGGGCTGAGAATTGCAATGTGAATGTTAAAGAGAACAAAGGTGAAATGGCTATGCATTCCCAAGGAGTAAATTCCATTTCATTTGGAGATATGCCACCTCAGGAGGGAATTCTTATTGGATCCATATTTGTTAGCATTATTGGCATTGATCCGTTAGCATGGAAAGAGAAATGCATGTGCAAGGATGACCCACTAAAATCTGTCTGTCATTTTGCTCGTGATTCTGGTGCTACTCTTGACAATAAACATGGTCATGGGCCATATGAATGGAAAGATATTGAAGTCCAGTTTCACATGCAACAAACCGTGCGTCTTTTGGACTTCCGAGTTGGGAGTAATGACTACTTTAGTGGAAGTTGCACGGGCTGTCAAGAGCTGCGCGAAACAAGAATCTGCTATTCAACTTCCAAGGCTTTAAACCACTTTATCTACCCAAGAAAACCCTTTAGCTTCTTGTTTGGTTTCACACCACCTTTTAGCTTCTTGTTTGGTTTCACACCTAAACTAGGAGGGATGTTCCTAGTATAAATACCTATGTAATCCTGTCATTTGAAATTGGAGAAGAACATGAGTATGAGTTGAGAACACGAGTGTGTCTCCGGCTATGTGCCGCTAGGGTGGATCCCTGAGTTATCATATGAGTATTTCCCGTCTAGGGTTTGTGTTAGTGTTGTAGAATCAAGAACAAGTGGTTCTTGGGCTGCTCGCTGAATCTATATGATTCACCCTTCTGTATCGTGAGCATAACATACCTTGTTCACGCATCGGAAGATTATCAAGGCCGGAGTTGCATCTGTATATCAGAAAGCAAAACGGTTGGTTATCTTGCTATGTTCCTGTTGTAACACCGCGAAAGATCGGGCGACCTACGGATTTGATCTCTTGCGAGGTCCGATCCTCATCAATGTTTTTTTTTAAAATCATTGAGGAAACGCGCGAAACAGCTAAAAGAATACAAACGTATCCGCGATTGTGCTAAATCGTAAGGTCCTTTTCGTGGAAAATAGCCGGAATGATCCAAATGCCACTATGTTTTTTTGGTATTTATTTAGGGTTTTTTCACGAAAGATTCGCGATTTTTCTGAACCAGAAGGTCCTCTTCGTTAAAAACCGCGGGAAGGACTTACACGTAATTACACATTTTTGAGAAACCTACACGTGAAAAGGAAAAAATGAGCCGAGCCGGCCGGCCATGCGTTGTTTTTTTCGCAAAAACAATTTTGTTTTTTCCATTGTTTTTTTAAATCATGGAGGAAACGCGAGAAACGGTTGAAAGGACACGAGTGCATCTACGATTACGCTAAATCGAAAGGTTTTTTTCATGAAAAATAGCCGGAATGATCCAAACGTCACTACGTTTTTTTTAGTTTCTATTTAGGGTCCTCTCGCGAAAGATCCGCGATTTTTATGGACCAGAAGGTCCTCTTTTTTAAAAACCGCGAGAAGGACCTATACGTAATTACGGATTTTTGGAGGAACTTAAACACGAACGAGGAGAGCACGGCAACCTTCCAAGATTTAGTAAAGATAGTATTACTCTCGTGCTGTCCATAAGTCAATGTTATTTAAGGAGCTCAGCTGCAGCAAATATGATTAGAATGAATCTAGGATTCCAAATTAATCTATACTAATAATATAAAAAGAGGGAGTTTTTCTTTGCTACATCTACCTAGACCTGTAAATTGGGCCATGTCGTGCTGGCACGACTCAAGCCCATCGTGCTTCGGGCCGCTTCAGGACAGCCTAGCACGGCACGGCCGCATCATCAGGCCGGGTCGGGATGGCCCGAAATGGCTTTTTCCTGGCCCGGCCTGGCACTAAAGTTCGTCGGGCCATCATCGGGCCGTGCCGGCCCAAGCACGACCTAGGCCTACTCCAGATCGATTGAAGCAGTCGCACTTGCCCCTCTCTCTCTCTCTCTGTCCCATCACTATCTGGTCAAAAGCTAATTAGCCAATTACTTTTAGCCAATAATTAATCACTATCTAGTGTGGCGCCAGCTGTGGCCAGTAATTAGTAGCTGGAGTGTATAATTGGGGATATCCAATTAGTTGGGCCGTCGTCGGGCCGTGTCGGCCCAAGCACGGTACGATCAATCGGGCCGTGCCGGGTGGCCCACCGTGCTGCGATTCAAGACCCAGCCCAGCACAGCATTTGGGCCATGCTGGCCCGGCCCATAATGTTTTGGGCCGTGTCATGCTTTGGGCCGTCAATTTCGTGTCATGCTCGAGCTAGCCCGTTTGAGTCCGACCCAATTTACAGGTCTACATCTACCCCATTTGGTGTACACAGTTGATTAATGACCGTTCGATTAGCTGAATCTAGTGGCTTATATCTAAAGTTGGCCCATTAAATGACTGGATGATCCGGAGCATCGTGGCCATTCATCTCTTTTGATCGGACGGCTGGTATGCTAAGTTGGATCGTTACCCCAAAAATCACTCGAATGCAATTAAATCAGGCAATTAAATGTAATTAGGACGGCCTATATTGAAATAGTACTATCCTGCCATTCATTAATTCCATTAATTAGCATAATTAATACCCTCCCCTACAGGCAAACCAATCCCCAACACCGCAACACCCATCGGCCCTCTATCTCGCCTCCATGTCTGCATCTGGCATCCCACCTCTCGCTCCGGCCATATCGTCCCCTCCCCACGCAGCTCTCCTCTGCCATTATATTCCTCCCAACGCCACCACTACAATTGCTTCGCCTTCTCCTCCCTCGATGCCGCCATCGTCCTTTTTTTTCAGAAAAGGAGGTGTTGAGGTCATGCATGGCCCTTTTTATTTTCTTATCTACATGACGTTTTGTAGTTCCAAGGGGAAAATGAATTACGTGCTGCGACTATGTTTTTCAAAAAATTGGTTACACCAAACACAATGTCAGGATGATACTGTAGCAATCAAACTCGTATTTTGCCATGTTTTCTTGCTAAATATTCTAAGAAAGTGCAAGGTTATTTGGTATTTTATTGAAAGAGAACATATCTATTATGATGCCAGTAACAAATTTCCAGTGAATTCACTGTGTTTTGGTAAATTTATTTATTGAATCTTTATCCCTTGGCAACTCACTATCATCTGGATAGAGTTAAGTTGTTTAGGAGTAAATTAATACTATATAGTTGAATTGGATGCCTTATTATGAAAGATTCCATATTTTCCAATAAAGCAATAGAAATTGATGGGTCCTCTGCCGAGCAATCATGTGTTTCGCATGTTGCAATTTCTTTTATGCCGCCATTGTTGGAATGACAATATTCTTTTAAGGGTGAGAGAGATATCTATTGAGCAGTTGCTTGAATTGATTGTTGGTACTTGATGCTTTATTTGTTTATCTGAGATGAAATGAATGATAAGTAAAAAGAGTTTGTAACAAAAAAATTTTAAATATAATTTTCTTTGCTTAGAAGTGCTATGTTTTTCAGTAATTGTTCCATGGTGAAAACTACATGAGTTGCAAGTTGGAATCATCCCTTTTTGAATAATCCTATTGTAGAACATGGGTGATTGATAATGTTGGTTTCTTTGTATTTTTCTTTTTACAGCGAGTGTATAAGTGGGATTTATAAATTTGGGATAAATTATATTACAATAGATATAGTTTTTAAATTTTGAATTTGATTATTAATTTCGTGCGACTTATAGCGAAAAACATGCATTGCACATGCACGATTACTAGTGTAAGAAAAGTGAAAGAAATCATGCAACTATTTATCTTACACTTTTAGTTTTGTATTGTAGTATAATGTCCGAAATTTAATATTATTTAATGATTTTATTTTCTATGTAAATAACGTATATAGTGATTACTTAACTAGTTTGAAACTAAATTCAAACCGTTGTACATTGAAGGTGAAGCACTCAAAAACTCACAGAGAATAAAAGTAGAACAAGCGGTACGGGATGCAGTCCCAATCTTTCCTATCAACTATTGTATGAATTTGATTTAACAAGAGATACGGGATGCAGTCCCAATCTTTTCTCTCAACTATTATATGAATTTGATTTATGGGCTAGCTGACAAGGATTAAAAGCCTGTCATTTGTTTGGGCTCTCAAATTAATCATGACTATACTCTGTTAATGGTCCTGCAATACATAAAGTCTATAATATATTGAATGAAGCCCGCCCTTATCTAAACGGTTAAGTTTTCGACCAGTTCAATCAAGGTAATACCCAAGTTTTGATAAAATTTTGAACGTGAAATTAAATTTGATTATCTACTATTTATCTATTTTTTATTGATTCTTGATTATCATCGTAGTCAAAAGGTAAAGATTGCTTCTGGACACTTGTGATCTGGGTGTACCCAAGTGCAAAGACATACGTTCCCAAGCGCATGGACTCGGGCATGCTTGAACGTGTGGTTCCAAGGTTATTATTATTTTTGTTGTTGTTTATATGGTTATCCAAATTATTGTTATTCTTGGTTTAGGATAATTGTTTAAGTTATTTGCTGAAATTAGATAAAATCATGGTAAAGTGATAAAAATGTAAGTGGTGGTAGTAGTTTGAGCACATAAAATGCTGAGGTATTACAAAATCTACGCAAAAACTATTCAAAATAGAAGCCTTGCTTCTAATACAATGGGTGTGCTTTGTGAGTAATATGTGAATATGCATTTTATACGTGCTGCTTGACGATGAGTTATGAGAAGGCCGGTTCACTCGCAAACATAAAAAAAAGAACAGTTGTTTTGCTATGGAGTTAAGAAGAACAATTCACTCTAAAAAAAACAGTTATTCAGCTGTGGAGGTATACAGCAACTCACCAAAGATAAATTGGAGCAACGTAGGAAAGACATCCCCAGGAGCTGTGTGATATACTTCTCACCAAGCTGTGTGGCTGAAAATGTTTCGGTGGATGGCTTGATGAAATCGAGAGCAATCCATTGGCAAATCAGATCATATTTACGTATACGCTGACCTTTTGGAAAGATTGCACAATAGGCAAAGCATAACTTTAGGTAGGACGGCATTCTTTTATAACTTAACATTAAGGATGGAAGCACTGAATGTATATCTTCTGATGATTGTATTAAAGGTTCATTCCAAATGTCACTGTCTCTCACTGCTGACCATCCCTCAAGATCCATTTCAGATAACGTGTACCCAAGTGCTTGAGCTGCTAATGCTATACCTGCACACTTGCTTGCGATGTCCTGTCCTATCTGCTCCAGCTGTTCTTTGTCATGTCTAGATTCAAAATTACACCTTTTCTTGATTATATTCCAGCACATGGTATCATCCAAGGGCTTTAAATCATATGATTTACCAGTCCGAATATTTTTTGCAATTTCTTCCTTACGTGTAGTTACTATGACATCAATCTTGCAGCCCTCGTTGCCCACATTTAGCATAGTCTTCAACTTTTTCAACTCGGTGTTTTTTTCCTCCCATAGGTCATCGAGAACAATTAGAATCTTCTTACCATTAAGTATCTCCTCAAGCTTCTGGTTTATTGACTCCTGATCATTCAAGTCTTGGCTTCCTTGATCTGAAACTCGGGAAATTATAGACTTCCCTATTTTCTTCAAGTCAAGCACCTCGGACACATAGACCCATACCCGACGATCATACTCTTTAAAATGGGTATCGTTGAAAACCTGTCTGGCCAAGGTTGTTTTGCCTATGCCTCCAAGACCATTGATAGGAACAATTATGGTCTCTTCTTTGGTGTTTCTTTCCAGTAACAATTGTATGATTTCCTTCTTTTCTTCCTCTCTACCCAGGATTTCTTCATCCACTGCTGATGTTGTTTCCCGTTGGACAATAATCTGCTCCTCAAAGTTACTGCCAGAGTCTGATGAGAAATGGAATCTCATATGGTCCTTTCGGATCTCTGTCAGTTCCTGTCTCATTTTTCTCATCTTGTTAGCCAAGGTAATGTTTGGTGCAATCGCAAAATATGAAAGTAGACATGTCCTCTGTAAGAAAATTTAAATTTATATCAGATCTTGAAAATAAGGAAAAGCATCAATCTTAATATATTTCTACGGAGTACCTTTCAATAGGAACATAGGATTAGTATCCAATTATACCACCGCCGTCAGGCAGGTTCGAAAAAATACAAAGACATCACACTAGTTTTGTGTATGCGACTAGTTTGAAAAATACTGGTGTCGCAAGCACTTCTGTAGGTGTCAAATCATGTGCTAAAAAATTGACTTAGTGATGAAATTAGCCTTGCAAAGTGGTTATGGTATTAGCATGACAATAGTTTTACTTGATGCAATGCACTCGTGTGAGTAGTTGCATGGACTGATCTTGAGTCAATTTGTGGACTTGTGCTCGTACACAGTTTCGTGTTTGTTCATATGCAGGTGCTGCTTAAGGGTGAACGTGGTTGATGACAGGACCGGAACTAGGTTCATGGAGGAGCTGAGGTTCGGGACTAGGTCAAGAGTGGAACCGAGATACGAGTGGTCAAGAATGTCATACGAGACGTTCGGACTAGAGAACCGGACTAGAGAACGGTGCATGTGGATGCGATTGAGTCACATGAGAGCGGCAGGTGGGTCATACGCGTGCATGTGTGAATTTTGGATTGTATGTATATATTGGACTATATGTTATTAGGCTATATATATACACACACACACACCCCCCCTCTATTATGTGTGGAAGATTTTGAGCTCATCCAAGGCACAAGGTACATTTTTTTTCAAAAAATCCCTTCAAGAATTCCGAAATCGCGAATAGGTCCTTCCACCGGTTATTTTGCAGAAAGGGCTCCGGAAATTATAAATTTACGAATAGGTCCTTCCGTGGTAAATTAGAAATCGCGAGTGGGTCCTTCTACACAAGGTACATTTTTTTGCAAAAAAGCCCTTCAAGAATTCCGAAATCGCGAATAGGTCCTTCCACCGGTTATTTTGCAGAAAGGGCTCCGGAAATTCTAAAATTGCGAATAGGTCCTTCCGTGGTAAATTAGAAATCATGGCGGAGTCCTCAGGTTATTTTGCAAAAGACCCTGTACTCGGTTCTTCGACCGGGAGCAGAGGCGGATCTCTGAGGTATGCCGGGTGGGCCACGGCATACCCTGTAGATTCGGCCTAATACAATCCATAATGCTGTCATTATCTTATACAGTCAGCTTGTGAAGGTCATAACTTTAGATCCGTAGATCCGATTGAGCTGATTTTTGTTTGGTTAGTTTCGAAATTGAATCTAGTTTCTACAGTTAAAATTTCACATCAATCCAATAGTTGGATCTTCAGAAATTACTGTTTTAGTTAACATGTGTCAGTCTGTTTTTCTGAAACCGAAGTAGTTTTTTATAATTTGTTTAAGGGTGATTTGAGAATCAATAAAAATTTGTTTTAACTTTCGCGCAATCATTCACCCCCCTTTAATTGCTATATTAGTGCATATCGATCCTACATGTGATTTGAGTGCAAGACTGCTAGTTGATTTATAGAGTAGAAACAAATATAATTGCTATTTTGCTAGAGACTAAAGAGTTGCTTGTTGATCCATTGTTTTTTTTGTTTATAGAGTTGTTGAATTATGAAGAAGAACAGAGACATTGCATCTCTTTTCTAGAAACATGCAGCAAAGAAGGTTGCTGCTGCTTCATCTCTTTTCCGGAAACATTGTAAAACGAGAAGCAAAGAAGGCTGCTGTTGCTTCATCTCTTTTGGAAACGTTTATTGAGCGAGATATTTTTTCCAAGTTGATGAAAATGATATAATCAAGAGTTTTATGGCTATTAGAAGGCGGAGGCCAGACAAGAAGTAATATTGTATTCTTTGAACTATTGTAGGTGCGTAAGCTTTTTTTATGCATATTTCATACTTAAAATATTTGAACTATTTATATTGTAATTTATACTTGTATTATCATGTTTCTAGTTATTTTATACTTGTATACCGAATTTCTCAACAACATTTGTAGTTGTTTACCGAATTGTTCATTGGATTTTACTTAATTGTATATTATAGTATTAGCTCGGCATACCCTAACTTAAAATCCTAGATCCGCCACTGCCCGGGAGATTTAAAAAAAATTGAAATCGCGAACAGGTCCTTCCGCCGATTATTTTGCGAAAGGGCCCTTTCGGTCCGGAAGATTTAAAAAATTCGACTCGGTCGCCGGTTCTTTCGTTTCGGAAGATTTTAAAAAAAGTTGGGATCACGAGCAGGTTTTTCAACCGGTTCTTTTGACCCGGAAGATTTAAAATGCTATTTTTTTATTTGAAAGATTCCAAAATCGTGAACAAGTCCTTTCGCCAGTTATTTTGCAAAAAATACCCCGTAATTCCGCAAATTCAGCACGGGCGCCGGTTCTTTCGACACAAAAGATTGGAATTACGTTACGCAAATTCACCGATGGCTCTTAGCCAGCCAATTTAAAAAACAAAACACCGCCGAGAAAAACGGAATTTCATTTTTTGTAGAAAAATTTGGGTCAGATTTGTTTGCCGGGCGCGGCATCGCGTGCCATTCTACCTAGTATAATTGATTAGGGCTAAGAGCGGCTATAAAAAGGTAGCAGGAGGCTACTATTTAGGTGCCGAAAAAAAAGACACCTCTCTGGCGGTGCACGCAAAGAAAAGAAAAGAGCCACCAGCTGCGACGCACGAGCGAAAAATAATTCGGTGATTGGAACAATAATGGCTACAGTGATTGTTGTTAGATTGAAACTGAGAGAGAAGTGAGAGAAGAAAGACGAAGAAAAAGAGGGGAAGACGAAAAATTGAGGGGATTATTTGAGGCTTGTGTTTTTATGTAAAGGGATTTAATTATATATATATATATATTTTTGA
Source organism: Guadua angustifolia (assembly GCA_036346375.1). Lineage (NCBI taxonomy): Eukaryota > Viridiplantae > Streptophyta > Magnoliopsida > Poales > Poaceae > Guadua > Guadua angustifolia. Next base: position 1,507,964 of record CM070521.1, on the reverse strand, counting down.
TGAAAATCAGTAAGTATGAATTCTGATCTTTTAATTTATATTTTCGTATAATTACTTTCTAGCATGCATGTTTAATCTAGTTTCTCTTCCATAGTATTAGATCGATTATCCTATATTGATTTGTTCAGTTTAGTTAATAATTTATTAATTTCCAGTATTAATAAAAATAAAAAAGGGTTTGATCAATTTTCGTCATTTTTTGGTATAGTCATCTTACGAAGGTCATAACTCTAAATCTGTAGATCCAATTGAGCTGATTCTTGTTGGGTTAGTTTCGAAATTGCATCTAGTTTCTACAGTCCAAATTTCACGTCAATCCAACGGTAGGATCTTCAGAAATTACTGTTTTAGTGAACATATATCAATCTATTTTCGTAAAAACCGAAACAATTTTTTATAATCCGTTTAGGGGTGTTTTGAAAATAACTAAAAAATTGGTTTTACTTTCCATATAATCATTCATCCCTCTGTTTACTATATTAGTATATATCGATCCTACGGTAGGGGAGTACATATTTGCAATCAAAAGTTCACAATTTGCAAACGCATATAATTGGTGGCGCCTTCGCTTCTTTTTGGAAATGCAAACTTAAATATAACACTTTGTAAAGTATTTTCAGATAAATACTCCAACATGCATCAAGTGAAAAAATATCATGGAAGTAATGGTGCTGGATCATCAACTCAGTACTGAGGAACGACAAGCAGTACTTGACAATGGTAGTACTCTAGCTACGTACCTTCCTATCTTGGAAGTCGTCGAGCATGTCAGAGATGTCGTAGGCGGCGTTCTTGAGCAGCCTCAGCCACACCTGCACCGTTTTATCCTTGATCGACCGCCTTTCGGCGTCCTCAAGCGTCGCCCCAATCATATCCAGCTTGTACTTCATGTCCTCCAGGTTGTCCTTCAAGTTCCACTGCATCATCAGCTGATCTCCAATGACAGAAGCCAGCTTAGCAACCGCCGGCTTGAGGATAGCCGAGGCAAGCCCCTCCATGGCCGCACAGCTCTCTCTCTCCCCCCTGGTTGGTTTGCCTGGAGCTGTGGAAGAAGCTCGAGGAGGTAGCTCTGAAGAGGAGAGACGTCATGTGGGGATCTTTAATTATCTGCAGCCACACGGAGCATCCGCCGTTGGATGCGGCTCGGCCACTGCGCGTGAGACACGGAGCGACGTCGGATGCGAATCCTGTCCATGTCTCGTGTACATCACAAGTTCACAATTTCTATCGTGGAAAGTTGGAGGGAAAGTTAAAGGCAATTTCTATTGTGGAAAGTTGGAGGAAAAGTTGATTAAAGTTGGATGCTCCGCGTGGCTGCAGATAAAGATAACTCTGCTGTCAGATCGAGAGGCTTTCACTGCCAATTTTTCAATATCAATCCGATTTGAGAGGATCAACCACTAAAAATACCAGGATTCACTGAACCATAAGCCCTAATAGGACCCTGATAGGCTAATATGGAGTAACCAAAAATAGCATACGATCTTGATATCGATGATAGTAAAAGTAACATACCAGAGCACAAATAAGTACCAAATTCATCTCTATTAAACTATTTCCAATCAACAGCTTCGGTATCCCCTCTTTCTCTCCACATGGTTTGATTGATTGGAAAATGTTTCGTTGTTTCCGTTTACACAAGTTTCTTTTACAAATTAGTTGAATGCTCATAATTGTTACGGTAACACAAAACAAACTTGTAGCAAACAATGAGATGACCATGCAAAAGAGGACCAGCTGAGGGAGAGTCGGACAGAGGGTGCGCGGCCACTTAGAGTAGATAGGACGCCATCTTGGGTTGCTTTGGTGAGGATGTAGTATAACGGGTCAATGGCTAGCAAGAAGAGATAAGGCGATAGAGGGTTGTAGGGGTGCAAACGGATTGGATACGGACGATTTCGCTCATTCCGTATCCTATTCCAATTTTTTCTTGGATATAGAATCGGATCACGGACGGTGTCGGATTGAATCTGAATCTGGATTACTTGATCGCGAATACGAGGCGAATACGGATCGTTCGGATACGGTTAGTCTCGATTCTGAATAGTTAGTCGAATAATGCGTGAAAGCAGAAACCATATATGTCGTGTATATTAAGATCAATCAACCATACACAAAACTTTACTAGAACCTTGGAGACATATAAGTGTTTCAAATTCAATAATAGTTGCCTTCCCTATATAAAAATAATATGCAGCCAAGTATAATTCCAATCAACATATGAACTTATATGATGTAGAATGTTTATGTTTATCGAATCTATTATCGGATATCTATTTCACTCATTCACACTGATATTTTTCGGATATATCGAATATGCGGGTATGGATTGGATACGGATCGGATACTTCTCTTCCCATATCTTACCCCATATTTTTTCGGATAGGCAGATTCGAATCTGGATCGAACCGGATATCATTTTTTTGGATTCGAATCGGATTTTAAACGAATTCGGTCTCAGATCGGTCGGGAATTATCCGCTCCGTTTGCACCCCTAGAGGGTTGCCTTGTCTGAGTCCACGCTGGTGCCTAATCTGAGGTCCCGGCACCCCGTTGAGGAGAACCGATGAAGTGGATGTCGCGAAGGAGGTTGATATCCATTCTCGCCATCGAGGGCCGAAACCACGAGCTTGCATGAGGTCCAATAAATATTCCCAGAAAACGGAGTCAATAGCTTTTTCAATATCTAGCTTGAGCTTCAGTGCCGGAGTTTGGTTTCGGTGATAAGTTGTTACGTGGTTTTGTACCCATAGAAAATTGTTCTAAATACATCTCCCTTTGATGAAAACGGCCTGCGAATTGAATTCGATATGAGAGAGCTTATTTGTCTTGACTCTTGAGAGGCTTCCAGGAAGACCTCAAATTAGTATAGATATAGATAGATAGATTTGTGAATAGAGGCATGTACACACCCCGAATGCTGTAAGATTACTTCGGATTAGTAAATAAATAGTTCAAACTACGCTCAATTTTAGAGCATTTCCCGTTGGTACATAGTCTTTTGTACCGGAAACAATAATATCTTTAATTATAGCCACTCTGAGATGCAAGATATATATTTTCTCACTACCCCATTGTGTATGAGACGAATGTATGTATTTTGATTAGAGACATATTCTATAATCGCAATTTCACGAATAATTAAGAACGTGTGGTACGTCGACTGGAAAAAATATTAGTAAAAAAGCAAAGGCATGTCAAAACTTATTAAGGACAATAACGGTGCTCTACTATATGGAAGAAAGGGGTGCTGACGGAAACGATGAGACATAATGGCCTCTGCTGTGTTCTTTGTTACGTAACCAATTGGTCACTTTGGGAGAACGATAACTCATCCTACTACTGCTCTATAAAAGAAAAAGGAATACAGAGGAACTACGTAATTTATACTAATAGTTTATAAAAATTGGTGTTCTTTTCACAACAAAGGATGTCATTACTTAAGTGTAGGAACAGGCGTGGTTAGAGCATGCTGGTTTAAGGTCAAACGATACACTACAGTAATCCCAAAAATTAACATCGGCCAAAAGCCGACGTTAATTAGCTATTTACCGACGTTAATTACAATTAACGTCGGCAAATGGCTAATTAACGTTGGCTTTCGGCCAACGATAGTTAATCGACGTTAATTATGGTAATTAACGTCGGCTGCCGACGTTAATTAGTAATTAACGTCGGCCAGATGTGGCCGACGTTAATTACTAATTGCGTTGGCGATATGCTGACGTTAATTACTGCCGTGCCTCGCTAATTACCGTCGGCTTCTATTGGGCCGATGTTAATTACTAATTAACGTCGGTCACAGCCCGGCCAACGTTAATTAGTGTCGGTGGGTTAATTAACGTCGGTCTAGTCTTCGGCCGACGTTAATTACCCATTTGCCGGAGATTTGCCGGATTAGTACAGGAATCCCGTAATTACTAATTAACGTCGGCTACCCCTAGGCCGACATAATCCTTAATTAACGTCGGCTACCCCTAGGCCGACGTTAATTACTGCCTAATTAACGTCGGCTACACCGAGGCCGACGTTAATTAGTAATGCCAGGGGCAACTTTTTTCCCCTATTTGCATGTTTTGCCACACAATTCAATACATAATATAATCAACATTAACAACAATTCACACATCAACACATACAATTCATGAATATAATCAATCCAGCACAGAACATCCATATAATGAAGTCATTGATCCATCATAATATCCAAAAGTCCAAATTGTCATAACATCCAAAAGTCCAAACAAAGTAGTGACACAACTATCAAATAATCTACAACTGTTGGCCGCCATCTGGTTCATTGGAGTTCTGGCCGCTTGATCCGGAAGCAAAGAGCGCGTTGACAAAGGTAGTTGCACCGTCGGTTCCCTACACAAGAAAATGCAAGATTAGACAATAATATAAGAATGAATGTACCATAAGGAAACAAGTAAGAAACGAACCGCCGGATCTGCAGGCTCTGCAGGTGCTGCAAGCGTTGCAGGCGGAGTACTGTAGGACCCATGTGCCGATGATCCCTACATAAGGCAACAATTATAGCTAGATTGATCAAATTTTACTAGATTTACAAGTTTTGACAAAATTTAGCTAGAAATTAGTAAGTGTAGTTATATTGAGTAAATTTAGCCACATTGACAAAGTTTAACTAGAACGGACCAAGTTTAGCAAAAATGAACTAAATATCGTTAAATTCATCAAACTTAACTCTAGAGATACTTAGTCTTGCTAGATTCGCTAAGTCTCGCTAGAAATGACTAAGTTTAGCTAGATTGACTAAATGTAGCTAGTTTGAACAAGATCAGGTACAACAAACTAATATTAGCTAGATTGACTAAGTTCAACTCGATTCACAATGTTTAGCAAGAATAGGAGCTACAGGAGGTGCGGAGGATACATCCCCATTGTGCATGGCGGCTAGAACGGTGGAAAGACAATGTTTCGCCCCATTGCAGAACATTGCCTACAAATACAATGTATAAGTATTTTAAATTAATAGATTCTCTAAATGCAATAGATTGAAGACTCGGACTTACTTGAATCGCCGATTGTTGTTGTGCATTGTATGATCGTAGTACTCTTCTGCCGCCCTTGCATAATCATCACGTTGGCGCAGCTCCTCACGCGACCTAGTAAGCTCCAACTCTGCTCGAGGCGGCGACTACCAACCCCGAGCTCGGGACGAAGAAGATCCTCTCGGCTCGCACCTCCGAGTTGATCACGCTGATCGGGCGGCAGCGACGCTGTCGGGCGGCGGGGTGGCGTGGCAGGTGTGGGCGCCGTGGTCGGGCGGCGGCGCGGCGGCGGCGTCTTGATCGGGCGGCGTGTGGGAATGGTGGCAGCGGCGTAAGCGGCGGCGGCGTGGCGATTAGGCGCGAACAGATTTGGTCGAGCGATTAGAAGCGGCGAAAAGGTGGGGAGTACTTATCCCAAATATGAACGTCGGCCAGGGCATAGACCGACGTTAATTAACTAATTAACGTCGGCCCAAGAACTAGGTAATTTATACTAATAGTTTATGAAAATTGATGTTTTTTCCACAGCAAAGGATACCATTACTGAAGAAGCATGATCAGGTGAGGCTGGAGCACGTTGGTCCTAGGTCAAGCCATAGGCGGCTACACGGAAGATAGGGCTATGAAGGAAGAAATCATCATGTTTTTTAGCTCCATGTATCTTGTTCTTTGTATATCTAGCTCACATACATGTATTTACAAATTTAGCGTCCTCTCCAGTCGCAAAAGGCGTGACAAGAAACGCCTGTCCCATGCGGGAATTGGCCACCATCGCAGCGGTAGGGCGAGCGAGCACAAGAGTAGGTGTTATCATGCCTAGGAAGTGCGGCAAAGGGCGAGCACACGCTGACAACGCTCCTCCCGCGCTCCTTGGGCATAGTAGGGAATATGTATTATCTATCACGCCTTTCACAATAGGGAGAGAATCAATTTTACAAATCCGTGTGCGAAAAGAAGATACTAAATTTTTTTAAAACAATAAGATACAGTGAACTAGATAAGCAATGATTTATCACGCCTCTCTTGTGTTCTTTGTTGTTCTTGCGTCGAGTGTGCTTGTGTTTTTGGGTGTGTGCTCCAATAAACTTTTGATTCATTTGTAACGATGGTAACACCAACATTTCTCCTTGTGTAATCTGTCTGAACTATTGCTTTAATAAAGCTTTTATATATGTCGCATTAATAAAGCTGCGCAATAAGCACTTCGGCTAAAAATAATTGCTTGGATGAGTTCCAAACGCCACGAGAAAAGGCTATATGAACAGAATTCCTAAAAAATTCTTCAAAATTCATATTTTGCTATCATGCGACTGGGTCTTGGCGCCGGTATCAGCAGTTTTTTTCCTTAGTGATAAAAAAGAGAAATTTTTGTTTTTGCCACTATTTTTTTTCTTTTCATTTATGCAATGGGTCCGTTAGTGCCCTTCTTAAAAATGCCATTCCATCCTGTCTATCCGGTTTGACCGTTAAGTAGTTTGTAAAAATTCAGAAAAATCATCAAACGTACCATAAAATGCAGAAAAAAAAATCAAAAAGCACTTCTGAACAAATATTGAGATGTTTTTCTTTCAAAAATTTACAATTCAAAATTTTCTCAAAAGTTTTAGTAGGAAAATGTTTCAACCTTGCTCAGCTTTTAGAGGACTTTCTTAAAATTTTATGCAGTGTCATTTTTATTTAGATGTGATTCCTGATTTTTTTCTACATTTTCATGTTTTTTTCTGAAATTTCTATGGTTTTCTAGTATTTCTCTTCACTTTTCTGAACTTTTATTGATTACTTAACTGCCAAACCTAGTTGACCTGATGAAACAGTGGATGGAATGACATTTTGGAGAAGTACGCTAACAGACCGATGGTATAAACGAGAAGCGGAAAAAATTAATAGCATAGCTGAAAATAGACTTTTGCTTAGCGGAAAAACATTTTTTTTAAAAAAGGATTCCCCACTAGGGGTGGAAAAAATTTGAAACTCGTGAGTTAAATTAGTACTCGTAAACTCGGCTTGACTCGACTCGAATTCATTCCTTAATGAGTCGAGTCGAATCATGATTTGAACTCGTTTATATAATGAGTTAAACGAACAACTCGCGAGTTTAACGAGTCCTCCAAATTGGCAAGTATAACTGTATATGTGTGAGATGAGGATGATATCATATAGCATACCATATAGTCTTAACAGCAATCCTCCTCTTAAGATGGCAATGTTGAGTTTAACGAGTCAACTCACGAGTTTAATGAGTCGAGCCGAGCTAAGACTTGAACTCGTTAAGGTGACAAGTCGAGTTAAACTGACTCATTATCTTAACAAGTTTGATCAAACCGAGCCAAATCGAACCGAGTTGGCTGGCTATCCACTCCTGCCCCCACCCACTCACCTACCGCAAGAGTCAACGAGAAGGAAAGAAAAGAAAAAGGCTTAGAGAAGCAACGGACCGCACGAGGTAGCTACTTCACCGGTCGTAGGTAGAAGGCCGAGTGATGAGGCGAGACCATAGCCATCTACTCTGTCAAACATAAACCGGTAACTTTAGGAGAATTCTTTGTCAACCAAACTATCTCGAGGTCAAGATTGCCTTCCAAGCGCGCTTGCCTTCCAGATTTCTCGGAAGATTGGTATCTATATATCCAGCTGGCAGGATTCTTCATTCTGAATCAGCTCTTCGTAGAGCCTTTGTAATTGTTGAATCGTGTCAAGCTGTATCAATCGGTACAAAGGTAAAGAAATACTGAATAAAGCATTGAACGGAGTCATCCATGGAAAACATTGGTCAGGACCAGTTCAACAACCTGAAAGCTATCACCATCTACAAGCTCTCCTGACAAGATTCTCCTCTCATATTCCACCACGGGACCAGCTCTTGAAACATCTGGCACAGTTTGGGAAAGTAAATAAGTTAATTCAAATACCACCAACAGAAAATAAACGGCAACATGCGTAAAAAGTTAATAACAAATGAAACCTTTGATCGAATCAGCCGCCACTGTGGAGAACATGGACCTCAGTAATTCCACACATGGACTCGCAAATCTGCAAACTTCACCATGATGACGTAGTGTGCTCAGTGAACGGGATGCTGAACTACACAAGATCAGGGTATTCTGCTGCCTGATCAATCTGTTCATTGATGAGTGTCCCTCTGCATGGTGCTGGGCGAAACGACGGAAATGACAAAGCGACTGAACTACAGATCTCATCTTCGTCAATGTATTTCACTTTCTAGGCAAACTCAACAAGGAACCCCTGAACCTATAATTGTAGCAAAACAAGAATCCATTAAAAAAGCATACAGGAGACATCTCCTAAGAATAGTGCACTGCTGACCATGTGCTGAAACACACCACCAGTCATGTGGCATAAACAGGAAATCCTTAAAAGTAAATAAATAAGGAGGGAGCATGTGCTTTATAATCTGCTAGCATAAAAAGGTTATTGGGATAATTGATGGGGACGGGGTTGCCCGAACTTCCGTCAGGTGGAGGATAAGTCGATTAGGCGGCGCGAGACACACACGATCCGGCTTCTTGATCGGCACGATTAAAACCCCTGCAATCGCAGCACCACGCATCCTTTGGTTATCAACCGTGCGCTGCCCGGTTGGCCTCGCCACAAAGGCTAATCCCTGCCAATGAATCGAGAACACAAGCAAGAACAAGAAAGATGCAACTGAATTTGCAATTGAGGATGAAGCTCACGAGTTGGGGTCTCACAAACCGATGAACGGCAACACTGTTCAAAGACAGAATTAATCTAAGCAAAACCCAAATCAAACCCTAGCGGCTGCTACTGAATATAAAGGCTAGGGGACGTCCTAGAAACCCTAGACGCGTCCGTGATGGACTCCAACACGATACATGGGCCAACGGCCCAAATTGGTGACGCAGCACCCTGGGACAGATTCTGTTCACCAACTTGCAATGTGAATTCCCGTCGACTCCGAAGTCCAAATGACCTGAAACCAGCGCCATTGGAAAGATTATCTCCTTAGCTTTCGAGGCATATGTGGATCATCGAAATCGGAGCCCATTTGTGGCCTGGGCGATGATTTTAGTGAGCACTACTCCTGGTGGCCGAGGTAGTCGACTCCGAGATGAATTAGGTCTCCAACTTGACTTGGACACCCTCCTTGCCTCCCTCCTGGCCCTTGCTGGTTTTCAAGGCCTTCATGATCCTCTCCAAAATTCCTAAGTACAATATAATCAATAATATCATTAGGTAGCATACCATCCTCACAAGTATTTGCACGAGTACTTAGGAACGAGCTCACCTGTTGATTCAATTGCCGTGCTCGTGCTCTTGTGATGGGTCCTTGCATCACAACTGGAGGAGTCTCGGGCGTATGCATAGAAGTGATGTCCTCATCAATAATAACCTGGAAAAGGTGGTCAATAATGAAATGAAATGCAACTACAGAACTACTACACATTAGTTACTTAAGAAGTCCAAGGAATAATAAAAAAAACGAGCCTTAAACTTTTCCCAGAAGAACGCAGAACTCGAATCAAGTCCATTAAAATCATGGCATCTCCATCGATCAACCACAAAATCAATGGCAAGAAGGAAAAATTAGCCCCAAAGCACTAAATCAAAAGTAGCACATCACCAAACTCTGGAACAACGAGCCGAAGAGTAGAAGCTCCAAGATTGTGGGAGCACCGTTATGGTCAAGAAATCCGATGGTGGACATGAGAAACGTGTAAGGCTCATCAACACTGAAATCTTCTGCAGCTCGAAATCTCCGATCGAAGAAAAACAGAAAGAAGTCGAAGCCTCGTGTTCCAAACAGCTAAGAATTACAAAGAACAAAAATCGAGAAAATTCTTGGTTCGAACATTTGGGAGCAACGAGCAAATCATGAACCCACACAAGGAAACACACACAAAAAAAAAGGAAGGATTTTTCCCAAAAGAAAGCACCGAATTATGAGGAAAGATCCAATCTTGGCAACCCGGAACGGCCGCCCCTCCTCACCTAAGCAAGAACTCCGACAAGTGGAAGACAACACGGCGAGCCTGCTGCGTGGAGGTGGCGGCGGCCTGCCGGATGCGCAGGAGGAGACGAGCCTTCGCCGCGTTGCTGCAGCGGTTGGCAGCGGCGGTTGGTAGTTACCTCCGGGGCGTTGCCGGCCCACCCACTCCAACCAAAGGAACCAAGAAACAGAGCCAACTCCGAAAAACGTCCCCTAATCCAATCACAGAAGAAGAAAAGAAAAAGGTGAGAGCAGTGGAATCAAACTAAAGAAGCGCAAACAACAAACCGAGACTGGAAGGAATATACGCACCTATTGAAACAAAAGGCGAGACCGTATCAAACTGTTGAAACCAACAAACCGAAACCGCGATGGCCGCTGCCTCCTGCCTCCCTGCCCGTCAACCTCGACAGCGACGCCGCCTTCCCGCTGTGGCCGTGTAGCCGAGAGAACAATTCCCGCGACGCCACGAAACCACCTATCCCGAGAATGCGCGACGAGGAGGACGTGGATTCCGACCGGGGAGTGCAGCGGGAAACGCGCCTCCGAGTCTCCGGCGCCAAGGAGGAGAGAAGGGGAATTGGGACGGAATGGGATTGGAAACGTGAGCTGGACTTAAGGGCATCTCCGATGGTGTCACTTCATTGGTATAAGCGTGTCGTTCAAAGATTTTCTTGGGTGGAAGAGAAAAATGAGGAGAGATATAGACTAGCTACTAATGTATAGTCGGTATAACTGATTCCAAAGCACTTATTATCTATTACATATGGGCTAATATTTAATTTTATAGGCAATGCTATAGCTAATCTATTAGAGAGGTTATCTATATGTTATCTATAGATGATATGGATATTTCTTATAGCTAGTACCATTGGAGATGCCCTAAGCCTATTCCCAGTGCATGGTAACATACCCATTTAATGCATGCCACATAAGCATTTTTGATGATGTGGCAAGAGAGTTAAGAGGGGAGAGAAGAAAGCTGTATCTTGAGGAAGATACTACTTAGGCACGAAATCATAGACATTGAAACTTGAATCATCTAAGTGGCCCACAATTCATACTCTCCTACACATCTAGCATTTAATTATCTTCTGGGGACTAAGAAATAATCCATGATACCATGCATTAGGATAGTTGTATCTTCTATAATATCATATGACATGGCAGTTTTGGATATTGTGATAAGATACAATGCACTGTGAATAGCCTAAGTTGGTGCTGTTTGGATTAATAATTTCGCGTTGGAGTTGGAGTTCGTCCGGGTTGGATTGTGCCAACACAACTTGATTTCTTTTACACATTGGTCGCTGTCTCGCTGATGCACTCTGGGTGGGATCTTCTGTGGCAGCTGAGGGATTCTTGCGGTGGCTCCAATCTGTTCGGAGGAATCCATTGGGAGATTGAAGACAGGATCCTCACTAGTAACTTGTACCGCATTTGGATTTGGATTTCTTTTCCGGAGAAATGCATTGGTTCTTGGTGTGGATGGGTACTCTCCCAGTGTAATACCTCCCAAACGCAGCTTGATAAAGGGCTCAATTGCCTATTGCGGGGTTACGAATAGCAATCACACGCGATGGATATGGCTAGTGGTGGAACATTTCCATACCCACCAGGCATTCTATTTAGGGTCATAATGCACGCATCAGCTTCACTGGTCTGCTAAATAGGGTCTGCGAGTCCACGATCAAAGATGTAAAAGAAATGTCAAAGAAAAAAATAAATATACTACAGAGAAAGAAACCAGATAGCAAACATTACCTACGGAGTTATGCCGATGGCAGCGTTCACAGAGGAGGGGAAGGGGGAGAAAGAAACCAGATAGCAAACATTACTTACGGAGTTATGCCGATGGCAGCGTTCACAGAGGAGGGGAAGGGGGAAGAGATGTACAATCAAACTTTTAAATTTTTAGCTATCGATATCTTTTAAATATTTAGATAGATGCATGAAAATCATATATGTAGTTGTGTAGATTTGTCTCAAAACGTATTTTTATAATATCATAATTTTATTGGATTCTCTAAATATATTACAATAAGAATTAGTGATCAAAGTTGAGTTTTAAGAACTATATCAATATACAAAACGATGACTATTTATGGTCGGAGGGAGTATAGGCCTAGAATTTTCTTCGTGGTAAGCATGAGAAAGTAGCCTATACCATCTCATTAAATAATCAGTGTGCAAAGGAACGAAGCATGTAAGTAATGATAATCAATAAACAAATTACCGGCACTACATAATCATAGTTAACGGGAAGAGACGTCCTGGTTAAAAGGTTAACCAGCTTTGACCACAGGATCATTGGCTGATAAGATTCGTTTTTGATAAAAAAAAACCAATACTTAGGCATAAGATAGCAGGCTAAACTGTTTCTAGCAATAGCCCTAATAATTGTGAATGCTAATTATCAGAATGTCGGTTCGTTGCACTGCTCGCCGTGATTTTCGTCCTGCATGCACCTCCTAATTACTCCACGCTTTTAATTACTCAGGCTCGCACACTCAGACTTTTGCTCGCGCGCTCAGGCTCACGAGCCCGCGCTTTTGCTCGCGCGCGCTTAATCTCTGGCCGCGGTGCGCTGCTTGCATGCTTTTGCTCGCCCACGGCCGCCGCAAAGTGGTCACCACCATCCATCCACAGCCTTTTCGTGGAGAAGGAAAACAGGGATTTGGGGAACAAATCGTTGAAGTAAATCATGGAGATGTAATCGCTATGGAAAAATGCTTACCATATGTGGCCTCTATGGAGAATGATTCGTTGGAGTAGTTTATAAGACATGCGCGCCGGCCGCTAATTATGGGCCTCATGTACCGCGTGAGCATAGAGGTAGATTGGAAAAATGTGCACCTTACATCGAGAGACGCTCTATATTATAGAACTGCATAAAAAAACTTAGGTGCCTTATATTATGGAACGAAGGGAATCATAGTTAACGGGAAGAGACGTCCTGGTTAAAAGGTTAACCAGCTTTGACTACAGGATCATTGGCTGATAAGATTCGTTTTCGATTAAAAAAAAAAGAAGAAAAGCTTTGGGCTTGCACACCACCGCACCCCCACGAGAGGAGAGGAGAGGAGTAGACGTGATTCCCTGCCAGCTTGATTCCTCCTCTGCATAACACCAGGATCCTTCTAGAAGCCCGTGTATATTACTATATACTACACACAATATTCCTCTGTTGTTTTTTATGGAATCTCCGTACAAGCAGTAAAAACGATGATAACAGAGTAAAAAAGGGTCAGAATATCCGTGAACAAAAAAGTAGCAGGATAGGCATTCTCTACAACAAGTGCTCACAACTTTTTTATTCACCCCTTTCCAACCTAATTACCTTCGTGTGGCCAATTAGAAAAAAAAAATCCAAAGATGTATTATGGACGCAAAATACATGCATGGTGACGCACACGGTTGCTTCTTGATTTTGAGCACTATAGGAATGTTTTGTCTAGGATCGATGAATTATTCCATATGCAATGTTATTATTTATTACTCCTATTGGGACGTTGGAGCTGAACAAACAGCCACTACAAGGATATATGTTTACCAGGTACGTCCTTCCATGATTTATTTAAACTGCATAGGCATCTAATTGTTCGTCTCAAAAGCGATAGCTTTTTTATGTAGTCGTTTGGGATGGTCAGTTCTAAGTCACCACCCGACGGAGTTCGTCGAGCTAGTACGGTACCATATCTTCGTCCATCCCTTTTCGATTTGACGCTTACGATCATCCATTGGTATCTGGCATGCAGGTGAACTGTTCTTCTACGAAAAAGAATATCCCGGTAGAACTCTATGATAGATATTCAACGTAAGCAGCTTCTTCTGCCTTGTATCGAGCTTGCATCAGTACCTCCGGATCGAACACCACTGGTAATTGATAAGTAAGACTAACCAAACTCTCGCCTTTTTAATCGCTGTGACATTCAGACTGATGCTGACATTCTTATGACTTGTTTTCCATGCTTATGGTTTTGTTTTGGTGTGGATCATGGGAAACCTAGTTTGTTCCCTCTGTGCAGCATTAATTCCGAAATATTAAAGTAGCTAGCTAGACGCTAGTAGTAATTGCTTAGGGCGGCATCAGATAATTTCTGCACCATTACAGAGAATAACAGCATGTGCACTATTCTCTCAGGCATTGTTCAGCGCGAACATAGACGCTTGGGTCATGCTTTCATGACTGTTACTGAATACGGTATAATTTTTTTTTTTGAAATGAAACATATTTACTCCCTTCGATCATCAAAAAAGTAACTTTCCAAAGTCAAAAAAGTAATTCAGGATCATTGGAAAATACTACGATATATGCAAACAAAAAAACATAACCGAAAAGGACCTCGAATACAAACAATTTAAGTCAAGGATAGATATGTACAATAAGCACCACAGCTTAGACCGGAACTTTGCTCAATCCTCAGATGGCTCCTCCAACTCCACAATAGGAACTTAGGAACTGACCTCTCCGTTTTGTACTCTGCTGTGCCATAAGTCCTATGGCACGCTTGCTTAAAAAAAACTAGCGATACCTCTGCAGAATTGATAAAGTCAGCATCTGGTTAGCTCGCATTCTAGTATTGTTCAACGGCAGGGTAAAACAGAACAAACAGTTGAATATAAGTTATTACTGTCGTTGAACCTATCATGGCATGGGATACACCCACCTTGAGTTTTCTTTACTGCAACATAATTCCCGTACTCTCTCTGTTTTTTTTTACAACCAGAAATCTCCTTTAGAATAGAATAATAATCTCATATTAGTCCGTCTTCAGAAATGGAAAGTGGAATTGACCAGTGGCGGATCTAGGATTTTAAGTTAGAGTATGCCGAGCTAATACTATAATATACAATTCGGTAAAATCCAATGAACAATTCAATAAACAACTACAAATGTTGTTGAGAAATTCGGTATATGAGTATAAAATAACTAGAAACATGATAATACAAGTATAAATTACAATATAAATAGTTTGAACATTTTAAGTATGAAATATGCATAAAAGAAGCTTACGCACCTACAATAGTTTAAAGAATACAATATTATTTTTTGTCCTTCTTGTCTGGCCTCCGCCTTCTAATAGCCATGAAACTCTTGATTATATCATTTTTATCAACTTGGGAAAAAAAAATATCTCACTCAATAAACGTTTCCAGAAAAGAGATGTAATGGTTCCGGAAAAGAGATGAAGCAGCAGCAACCTTCTTTGCTTCTCGTTTTGCAATGTTTCCGAAAAAGAGATGAAGTAGCAGCAGCCTTCTTTATTGCATGTTTCCGGAAAAGAGATGTAATGTCTCCGTTCCTCTTCACAATTCAACAATTCTACAAACAAAAAAAGCAATGCATCAACAAGCAACTCTCTATTCTCTAGCAAATAGCAATTATATTTGTTTCTACTCTATAAATTAACTAGCAGTCTTGCACTCAAATCACATGTAGGATCGATATACACTAATATAGCAATCAGAGGAGGGTGAATGATTGTGCGGAAGCTAAAACAAATTTTTATTGATTCTCAAATCACCCCTAAACAAATTATAAAAAAACTGCTTCGGTTTCAGCAAAACATAGACTAACACATGTTAACTAAAATAGTAATTACTTAAGATCCAACCGTTGGATTGATGTGAAATTTTAACTGTAGAAACTAGATTCAGTTTCAAAATTAACCCAATAAGAATCAGCTCAATCGGATCTACGGATTTAAAGTTATGACCTTCACAAGCTGACTGTATAAGATAATGACAGCATTATAGACTGTATTGGGCCGAATCTACAGGGTATGCCGTGGCCCACCCGGTATGCCCTGTAGATACGCCCCTGGAATTGACTGATATTGTTTAGGCATGTAATTAGTTAACTAATGCACGCGATAGAGATCGGTAAGTGATTTTTGTTGCCTCTGGTGTAGTTTTCCGCTTATCTTTTGTTTTCAAAATAAGTAGAACAGAGTCCTCTATGAACCAAATGGTAATATGAGAAAAGATAATTAATGTGCTGAAAAGAAAACAAGAAGTACATAGTGGTATAAAGAAAAACTTGGAGGCCGAATTTAGATAAGATAGCTTGGCAGTGCACTTACTATATTTTCGATGTGGGCGAGCTTCATCTTGTTCTCGATTGATTTACACCACTTCTTTAGTTCAGGGTTTTTCCGAATTCGTAGCTCCTTGAGCTTGGTGAGTTGTTGTATACACTGCGGCAAAGAATTGATGCTTCTACATTTGTCGATATTGAGGCTTTCAAGGGAGGGGAGGTGGCCCAGCCATTCCGGCAACACTGATATGCCATTGCAACCATCCAACTCTAGCGATTGGAGGGAGGCAAGGTGTCGCATGCTCTCCGGCAAGCTCGCTAGATAACCACAACGATTGAGTTTCAACTCTCGAAGGGTAGGGAGGTGGTGAAGGAGCCTCCACTTACCCACGGGCACTTTGCTGTACGAGACCTCCAACGTGGTGCCTTGAGTATCAGAAGGGGAATGGCTGATGTGTTCTCCCTCACTCCATGATGATATCACGTCATCGCTATTCCGTATTATCCACGTGCAAAATATTGGTGGGCGTGGTGTCAACCTCAACTTTGGGCAATATGATATTTCCAATGTGTCAAGTTTAGGGAACATGAACTCCGCCACGCCGTCCTCTCTGCAGTATGTTGTGTTCCACTCTTCCAGCTGTTCCATATCACGCAATGTGAATTTTGACAACTGAAGGAATGCTCCTTTCCCACCACAGAAATCTCCGTCGATTTTTTTAATGCTGTGCAGACCCACTAGACGTAGCTCATCCAGGTTTGGTAATTGTCCGAGTGGTGGCAGGTCGGTGCACCTCGGCAGATTCTCCAGATTAATTTCAGCAAGACGAGGGAGGTAATGAGAGATTCCCATGAGCCAGGTAGGAAAGCTTATACTGCTATAACCATCTAGCTTCAAGTACTGTAAACCTCTTGGTGGCACTAGTTCTCCCAAAACATCCCTGTCGTCCAGAAATCGATCATCATCCGAAGTCCATTCAAGTGTCAACTGTGAAAGACTCTGTCTGACTAACAATCTAACTTCATGTGCTTCTTCGAGAGAACTTACATCTTCAAGACAAGACATTTTCAACTCATTGAGAATTACGTCCTCAAGCTGATGGAGTTTACTGCTAGTGTTGACATCAGAAACCATGACAAGATGTAATGAGACTGAATTATTCTTGTGCTGAGAATACCAGGGATCACAATGCTCGTAATGCTGCAGAATTGATAAATGCAACGGCTGATTAGCAAACATTATAGTTCTGTTCAGAGACTAGGTAATTTATCATAAATAATTATGTACCTCTGAAAAACAGAAAAAGGGAAGAATATATGTTACTTTGTGTTCGCTCCAGTAATAGTATATGTTGATGATCAGGACCTAGGGTCCTCTATCAAACTTATGGGGAACTTATGGAAAAATAAAATATGAGAGCACGATCAAATAGGGACTTTATTATCGTGGATAGAAATAATGTTAAGGAATGAGTTTGTAGTCAAATTATTTAATTATATTAGGGAGTGTCTAGCCTTTATCCCGATGTTTTTTTTCTTAAAACATCCAAATTTTGTACCCTTAGATCAAAGTATACGGATCTTAAGCCTGTTACCTCCAACAAAACCCTTCATGGCTTATGAATCTCAAAGTAGATCCAATGCTTCATAATGTGGATGTTTTTTTATCTAAGAAAATATCCGGGTGATGTTTATCAAAATCCATTTAATTTTGGGCACGAAGGCCTCTCTATTTATGCCCACCTAAGAGGTGAATTTTTTTTAAATAATATATTTTTAAAAAACAATTACAGAAATAATATGCCGAAAAAAAATTTACAGAAATACCTGTCTATCGCAATTCCAAATAGACACAAACAGTCTGTCGCAATTTGGAATTGTGAAATAGCCGTTTGTCACAATTTGGAATTCTGACAGTATGCGGCTTCTCTGCTTAATTTCAGATGATCTGTCATAATTCCAAATTGCGACTAATGTCTGTCGCAGCCGTTAGTCGCAATTTGGAATTGCGACACAGACCCTTAACTCGAACACCTAAGGCCTTCGGCCTCATTTCTTCGCCGCGTGCCTGCCCGAGCTCCAGTCGCCGCCGCCAAAGAAAAGAGAGGAGAGGGGAGAGGAAAGGGAGGAGAGGGGAGAGGGAGAGGGAGAGAAGGGGGAGAAGGAGGGAGGGGAGAGGAAGAGAAGGGAGAGAAGGAGGAAGAGAAGGGAGAGGAGAAGGAGGAGGATTTCTTCGTGAGTGGAGGTAAATTTTTCTGTCAAATTTTGTTTTGTAATTTTCATGAGCGATAGTTAGTAATAGTAGTTGTTTCTAAATAGAGAAAGAGGAGTAGTTGTTTCTAAATAGGCAAAGGGATGAATTAGGGTTAGTAATAATAGTGATCAAATTAGGGTTAGGGTTAATTTCTATACGAAGGGACGAATTAGGGTTAGTAATAGTTAATTTTCTATACGAAGATTAGTTGTAATTTTTTGTAATTTTCATCATAGTGATCAAATTAATTAGGGTTAGTTGTAATTTGTTGTAATTTTCATCGTAGTGATCAAATTAATTAGGGTTAGTTGTAATTTGTTGTAATTTTCATTGTAGTGATCAAATTAATTAGGGTTAGTTGTATTTTTTTTGTAATTTTCATTGTAGTGATCAAATTAGGGTTAGGGTTAATTTCTATACGAAGGAACGAATTAGGGTTAGTAATAGTTAATTTCAGTTGTATCAGTAGTTTTATAGAAAAACGATTTAGTCATTTTGAATTTAACAGGATTAGCAGTTGTCGGCGTATTTCGCCAACCAACCTATGCAGTAACAAAAATATTCATCATAGAATATAATGATATTTCGTGTCGTAATACCGGGTGTAGAGTATGTCGTCGTATGAGTAGATTAAGAGTTGAAATGTGGTAGTGTTTTGTCGTGCCATCATAAAAAATCAATGGAATGTTTGGCAGGATGGACGAACGAGTAGAATTTAAAATACACTACGGAGAAGGGGTTCCATAAATGGGTGCACAAGGGGTGGAACTTAGTCATTTCCCAAGTGTTATGGTCTGGCTTGTCACGTCTTTGGTGGCGTTAAGGAGACACGGTTAACAGATGGTTATACAACATGTTCTCCTTGGATAGGAATTGCATGATCTGAAGTCTGCACAGAGTGGGGTCTCGAGACGGGATTACGTATTGGGAGTTAGTAGAACCAAAGGGCAAGTCTTGGAGCTCAGACATAAGATTGGTGGCGAAAATGGTTGGCCATTAGTGTTGTTGGCGCAAGCATTTCGAGAAAACTAATATCGACCATACGATGCGGAGGAGGTGGTGGTGATGAAGTAGAGGAAGTTGGGAAGAGTAGCCGAACTGAAGGTGTGCGAGATGAGGAAGCTGATATTCCAAATCCAGATGTTCAGGAACCACTGGGCATGGCAGACGAGGGAGAAAACATTGAATCATTGGTTGATGCAATGGAGGCAGAGAGCCAGGAGTATGAGAATTTGAGTAACGACACAGACGACGAAGAGCATTTCCCTATAGAGTGGGATGTATGTCAGTTCGATAGATTGGTGGTCAACGAGGGTGAACAGTTCCCGTGGCAGTCAGATAGGAATGAGGTGAGGCAAGATGCTATTTACAAGAATAAGTCTGAGGTTCAAGAAGCAAAGGACAACATGGGCGGTGCGTCAGAGAACCTTTAAGGTTGCGGGTCAAACCAATGGACGATGATGTCGATGCCGATGGAGGGTTGCCAATGGCGTGTGCATGCGCATCGGCCTAAATGGGATACCGTTTGGAAGTGTTCCATAGTCGTCCCACACACGTGCGTGCTTACGGAATCTGCCCAATCGCATAGAAACATATCTGCAGGTTTTGTTGCAAATGCAATGTATGGAGAGATTGTGGGCAATTTGGATTTAGAGTCACGCGCCATCATACTTGCAATAGAGCAGAGGTTTCAATACACCATAAGTTATGCCAAAGCATGGAGAGCGAAGCAGAAGGCTTTGGAAACTAGATTTGGTACATTCGAAGACTCGTATTAGAACCTACCAGGTATGCTTGAGGTGATCAAGGAATGAAATCCTGGAACTTATGTTAATATTTGTGAGCGGCCCTCGCAACGCTTCGCTGGGAAGATGGTACTTCAGCGGGCATTCTTTGCTTTCGGTGCATGTGTCAACGCGTTCAGGCATTGTCGTCCGTTGTTATGTGTTGATGGGACATTCTTGACTGGGAAGTACAAGGGTTAGATATTGACTGCCATAGGAGTTGATGGCAACAATCAGGTTCTTCTAGTAGCGCTTGCATTCGTGGAGGGTGAGAACACAGAAAGTTGGCTCTGGTTTCTGAGGAACGTGAAAGCTGGAATTATGGATCAGCGCCCTGGAGTCTGTGTTATACATGATCGGCACCGGCCGTTGAAGGCGGTCGCAAGCGATTCTGCAGAAGGTGCGAAGAAACACATCCATGGCCTGATATGCGAAGTAGGTGGTGCAAACGGCACATGGGTGCTAATTTCTACAAGTAGTTTAAGAATAAGGAGCTTACGAAACTTTTTAAGAGGTTGTGCGACCAGACCCAACAGAGAAAGTTTGATGCACTGTGGAAGAAGTTGGACGAACTGACATCAAGGCATACCGCAGAGGCAACGAAGAGGCCGATTCCTAGCACAGAGGAAGCCCCAGTAGCACTGGAAGTCTTACCCACAGACCCTCCGCACTTGGTCTAGAGGAATGGAAGATCGACAAAATGCTTCTCCGAATGGATAGAGCATGAGCCTAGGCAGAAATGGGCATTGCTTTACGACACCGATGGTTCCCGGTATGGGGTTATGACGAGTAACTTGGCTGAAGTTTACAAATTGGGTCATGCGAGGACCGAGACCCTCCTCTTGTTGCTATAGTGGAGGGTGTTCTTCATGGTGTTATGAAGTACTTTGTGGATCATCATGCTAGGTCGATAGCCCGCATGAGTAATCCTGATGTGAAATACTCAGAGGTGATCTGTACATACATGGAGGAGAAAGGGAAAAAGGGGGACATGCATAGAGCATTGAAAATGGGTACGAGGGAGCTTCGTTTCGAGGTACTATGCAAAGAGAAAGCAGGATGTGGGACGAACCGGCATAAAATTGCTCACGAATGCATTCTACATCGACAAACATGTGTATGCACCTGCAACAAGCCTGCGCTGCTGCACAAGCCATGCTCGCACGTAATGGCTACGTGCTCGACAATTCGTATGGACCCACGTATATTCTTGTCCCACTTTTTCAGCAAAGAAGCGGTGACGGCAACTTGGAACGGAGAAATATACGGCTTTCGAGTGGTGGGTTTGTTCACGGAGCATCAGAGATGGGAGGATACACGGTGGGTTCCTGATGTCAGCAAGCTCAAGGGCATAGGGCGACGACAAACAAGACGTATAAGGAACGACATGGACGCTGCAGAAAGCGGGCATCGTACGAAGAAATGCTCCATTTGTAAAGAGATGGGACACTCTTTCAAGTATTGCCCAACAGTTCAAAGGCCGTGAAATTGTTGTACGGGCTCCGTTTATGTAATTTTTAGGTCGCATGCCAATGTGATATGTCATATGATTACCGAATTCTATTTGGTTCGAATTTGTATGTTCATATGATATGTAATGCCTGTATGGATATTGGGTGTATTATTACCGAATTCTATTTGGTTCGAATTTGTATGTTCGTTTGATGTGTCATTATCGCATTCCAGTTGTTATCGTTTTTGCACTGTAAAGCGTGGTTATTCAAATTATATTTGTAATCATTGCATCAGTTGAATTGTTCATTTAATTTTTTTACTAATATTGTTTTATTCAATTGCAGGTATGGCGATGGAGTACGAGTTGCTAACCCAGTGGTCGACGCAACTCATCGGAGTCGGTTGGCCACCTTGCCACCTCCAGAGGGGGAGGCACCGCTCGAGCTGAGTGCCCTTCACTTGTGGACCCCGATGAGGGCATGGTAGATCGACCCCCGATGGGTTCCCAGGTTCGTGCACTTTTCGCAGATTTCCCTTACTAAATCTTGTTCATTTCAACTAATAGTTGTGAAAATGTCTTCCTACAGGCTGAGAGCTGCAGGGCTACTGCCCATAGCACGGATGATGGAGGCGACTGCGGCTGATGCTGAGGACGGGCACGGTGCCTCTAGGAGGTTCTCGTACGACAGGAGCCTGCTTACCGCTTTGGTAGATCGCTGGCGCCCAGAGACGCACACCTTTCACCTCCCGTGCGGTGAGATGACGCCACACTCGAGGACGTGACCTACCGCTGGCCTACCTTGCACCGGGACACAAGAGTGCTCGAGGACGCCCACCGGTGGTGGCGGAGCTCCTAGTCCGTTTGTGGGCGTCTTTGCTAGTCGACAAGGACTACACACCTTTCGGTAACAAGCACGGTCCGGCGAAGTGGTCGATCTGAGCTTTACGTAAGTAACATTAACTTTATGCAAATTTTATTCCATTATGTCTTAAAGTTGTTAAACCGACCATTACTTTTTTGTAGCCCGAGAGGATGGCACCGAGCAGGGACTACGTTCTCGGCCGCCACTTCGAGGCGTACTGTTGTAGGTTGTTTTGGGTTCATTCACCTCCACCCACGGAGACACCGTCGACAAGCACTTGATCCAGTACGCGAGGTCGATCGCAGACGCCGAGATGGAGGAGATCCCGTAGCTAGCATGGGGACCATTTGTCTTTGGGGCCGCGACGCATCGGGGCCTTTGCGACGGTTGTCGTCAGCGGGGAGTGGTCCTTCTCACGGGCCGTCCTCTCCGCTTGTTGTGGTCTTTGAGAGGTTCCAGATCGACCGCCGCACATCGATCCGGGACTCTCTGAGCTGAGTTCTACCACGCCCCCGGGGATGACATCGACCGTCCTACCATGGGGACGTTGTGGTGCCTCCGACGGGTTAGTAAAATGATCTTTACTATGAGTTATGCAATTATTTCAATTATTTTCAAATTATTTTCTATAATTTTACCATTACATTTTTTGTAGCCGATGTACGCGCTGCGGACGTCCACACGCCGTACCGAGTGCGTGAGCGATGTTCGATCGACTAATGATGATCGCGTCATCTAGCGCCCTTACTCCCGAAGTGGTAGCGGCGCGAGCACCTCACGACCTCTCCTTGCGGTGCACCCGTGACGCCGCCTTTTGGTTCACACGGCGCCACCTTGTTTTCGATGTGTACGTCGAGACGTACGCCATGCACCACGTGATGAGGCAGTTCGGCCTCCGCCAGGTCTTCCCCGTCCCCACCGGTGAGGTGGTCCCGCCACACGTGCACATGTAAGTGCTCTTTCATGTCTATTTCAGTTGCATTTTTTCCATGTTTGCGGCACTAACGTCATTGCTCGTGTTCTCATACAGGGTCACACGCAAGGGGTACATTGGTAGCGCTAGCTGGGCGGCACGTATGATCCCTCATGCTCAGCAGTGGGCACAGGCGTTGGCGGACGTTCACGAGGAGGATGCCCCGTACGACCCCGGCACGTACGATGAGTACATCTGGTGGTACGCACCACGCACACAGCGCTCAGTTGCGCGTCGTTCACTCGCCCGAGGCACCACCCTCGCTATGAACCTACCCCACCCAGCCGGACTCAGCGTTTCACCGATCGGTCAGTACTTCTTCCACAATCCGTGCAATGTATCGTTACTGTAATTGTACGAACTAAGTGGCATTTCAATTCGTGTGCAGAGCGACCTTGCTAGGGAGACCATAGACGAGGTGGACGCACTGTTAGCACGACTAGGTCTGGGGTACAGGGTCGAGGTCGCGATGGAGGAGCTCGAGGGCTGCGGCCAGGTACGCTAGAGGCCATCCGCGATCGCCCGGCCTTACGTTGTGCGGGGAGGCCTAGAGACGACGACGTCAGACTGAGTTCACAGGCGTGCCTCCGCCATGACGGGGTCGACACGCGCCGCAGGCCACAGCTCCCACACCACACACGCAGGCGGCCCCCCTCCTCACGTCCCAGGGGATCTGGTTGGCGGCGATCGACAAGACGCCCCTATGACCGCAGTATACCGTGACCGTCTCTTTTCATCTTTTATGATCTTAATGTTATGTAATGTACTAACAAGAAAACTTTATCAACAAAGACCTATCCAAAGACCGTGAGCAGAGCGCGAGCACTCTGCTGAAGTTCTTCTACTCGGCGACGTTGACTTGACTTCTTCAGAGATCCGCTTAAAGTAGGCGTCTTCGCCGATGCGCCGGCCCGAGCCCACCGTCGTCCAGACGTCTTCGCTACTCCTCCAAAGACCAAGACGGCTGCTAGGAGTGCCGTGGACGAGCCCCTAACTACCGACGTACCCCTCGGGCATGTGCGGCGCCATAGGAAGCTTCGGGACCACCCGAGGAGTAGCACCACATCGTAGTTAGGTGTTTTCTTTTGTACTAGATGTGCTGTACATAATTTCTTTCTCACATTATGTAGCAAACTTATGCATGGTACTTTATTTCCTTACGTTATGTTCTATTACGATATTAGTTCATCCAATTTGTTGGTTCGAAATCTATGGTTCTTGGTTGCTACAGCTTGTGATCACTTGGTTGCAGTGTATTGTCTACTCGGCCTGAAAAGGCATTGACGCTGCAGTGTGTTGTCAAGTCCGCTGAAAAGGCTCGAGGTCATAGCAGTATTTTGTAGTCGCATACGAAAAGACTCTAACATTGCAGTGTATTGTCTACTCGGCCTGAAAAGACATTGACGCTGCAGTGTGTTGTCAAGTCCGTCTGAAAAGGCTCTGAGGCTGCAGTGTATTTTCTAGTCGCCCTGAAAAGACTCTGACATTGCAGTGTATTGTCTACTCGGCCTGAAAAGACATTGACGCTGCAGTGTGTTGTCAAGTCCGCCTGAAAAGGCTCTGAGGCTGCAGTGCGTTGTCAACTCGGCCTAAGAAACCGTGGGACACAGTGCTGGGACGGAGGCTTACATGCTTCGTGTTTGCTCTCCGAGTGCCCCTAAGGCCTATATAAGAAGGGACGATGTGTTCTAAGAAGCACAACAGAAGAGGAACAACCAAGGTGAGGAAGTCTCTAAGATATATCCATTCATTTTAGCTCAGGATAAAGGCAAAATGCCAAGGCGTGCAAGTTCAAAGGGAAAGGGCAAAGCAAAAGAAGAGGGAGGCTCTTCGACCTTGCCGCACACAGCGTACCAGGATCTCCTCCTACCGACTGGGGTTGTCGCACCGATGTGTTTGTGCGGAGATCCTTGTAGGCTTGTCCGCTCATACGAGCTTCCAACTTGGAAGAGGCGGTATTGGAAGTGCCGCAACTACGAATTCGACCCGCCGGAGAAGGCCCGAAAGCTTCGCCTTATGGTAAT
This sequence comes from Guadua angustifolia, assembly GCA_036346375.1. Taxonomy (NCBI): domain Eukaryota; kingdom Viridiplantae; phylum Streptophyta; class Magnoliopsida; order Poales; family Poaceae; genus Guadua; species Guadua angustifolia. The sequence continues at coordinate 1,482,590 of CM070521.1, read as the reverse complement.
AATCATACATGTTTCCTAATATTTCTACATGGAACTTTCCTAATTTTTGTTTCATGCAGTCACCTCCGCCACTGTGTGAATTTAAGCAGTGGTACGATGAGGAGATCGACCCGGAGGACCAAAGGCTCCTTGATGAAGAGTTCCGAACCGGGAGTTGAGGCGGCTCCAAGAGGATCGTGGACCTTGAACGCGAGAAGGCACGACATGAAGCGGAGGAGAAGGAGGCCGAGAGAGAAAGGAACGAGAGGGCACGTCGTGCAGAGAAGCCCCACCGAGGCATGGGATAAGGGAAGTGGCCTCGATGCACTCGTAAGACGCCTCGTTGTTCGTTGTTCGTAATGCTCCTCCGGCTTTATTGTTCTTCATGCACTATGTAGGCTCTTACTACTTTCGTTGTTCATCTTTGCTCCTCCTTTTGAAGGCGTAATAAAGAGATTGACCTACCTTATTATCCGCAAAAATTACGAGCTCAAATTCCCCATTTCTACAAACTCCCTCTCGCACCCCATCAACATTATCACGTACGGTGTTCGCGTTAACGATTTTTTTTAAGTTAAACAAGATTTAATATGGTTATTTTTGTATATTTATGTCGTACATATATAGAATAATGATTCGGGCTCTTTCCTCCACTTTTTCATTTCCCTCTATATATTCCAAACCTATCGAAAAGGCTTAATTTACCACGCAGTTTGTACTATTTCGGAAAGATCGGGAAACAATATTTGTAATTCTGCTTCGGTAATGGTTGTGCTTTTCAGAATGGTAGCAGCGTTGCGTGAGGTCGCCCTTGATTTTTTCCGTATTTTTTGGGCAGATCCGCTTGTCCTGAACCTCTTAAAAGCCCTAAGTGGCCACGATTTATGTGGTTTCATGGCCGCGAGTGCCTTTTTCGATTTTTGTAACTTTCTACCGGGGCAACGTTTGGCTATCTCGCCCATACGTAAGTGGTAGCCCGCGTTGCGTAGGTCACCCTTGATTTTTTCCATATTTTTTAGGCCATATCCGGCTTGTCCCGCGGGCCTACGAAAACCCCTAAGTGGCCACGATTTCTGTGGTTTCATGGCCACGAGTGCCTTTTCCGATTTTTGCAACTTCCTGCCGGGGCAACGTTTGGCTATCTCGCCCATACGTAAGTTGTAGCCCGCGTTGCGTAGGTTGCCCTTGATTTTTCCCGTATTTTTTGGGTCGTATCTGGCTTGTCCCGCGGGCCTACGAAAACCCCTAAGTGGCCACGATTTCTGTGGTTTCATGGCCACGAGTGCCTTTTCCGATTTTTGCAACTTCCTGCCGGGGCAACATCTGGCTATCTCGCCCATATGTAAGTAGTAGCCCGCGTTGCATAAGTCGCTCTTGATTTTTCTCATATTTTTGGATCGATCCGGCACTGTCATGGACTACTGAAAACCCTTAAGTGGCCACGATTTCCTGATTTAAATGACGCGTGCCTTTTCGGTTTTCGCAACCGGACCGGGCAACGCTCGCTATCTCGCCGTACATAAGTGGTAGCCCGCGTTGCGTAGGTCGCCCGTGATTTGAGTCGCAATTCCAATCCGCGACACAACTGTGACTGTTGAGACAAAGATATATGTCAATTTGGAATTGCGACTATAGGGTATTTCTGTAATTTTTTTGACATATTATTTCTGTAAATTTTTTACAAAAATATATTATTTTAAAAAAATTCCATCTAATTGTCCTCGTCCAATATCTTATAATATTTGTCGACGATTAGACATATTTTTTTTGCAAATTCTAAATCAATGAATTAGTAAACAAATTATCTAACTGAATTATTACAAAAATTTTCAAAAAAAATTTTGATTTCAGTCGCAATTCCAATTTGCGACAGAGTTTCTGTCACAATTTCAAATTGCGATTAAGTCTCTGTCGCAAATTCAAATTGCGACTAAGTCTCTATCGCAAATTGGAATTGGGACAAAGACGTATGTCAATTCCAAATTGCGACAGACGAGTATTTCTGTAATTTTTTTGTTCGGCATATTATTTCTGTAATTTTCTTTAAAAAATATATTATTAAAAAAAATCCCTAAGAGGTGGTAGTTAATAGTACTATAGGTGTTTTGACCACTAATTTCTATTACAATATATTTAAAGAATCTAATAAAATTATAATGTTATGAAAGTACTTTTGGAGACAAATCTACACATATGATTTTCACGGATCCAATATAAATATTTAAAAAGATATTAACAGTCAAAACTTCAAAAGTTTGACTGTACCCATGTCCAAAACCACAGCTATCTATGACAGGAAAGAGTATGCTATAACCACTCTCATGTTAATCATGTGGGAAACTACCTTGTCTTCCGAGCAGTTTACCTAGTTAGGGCTTATAAAATCGTATGACTGGTTGTTACTATCAGGACTGGTCGTCTCTTGGTTTTAATTGGTCGTCATGGTTTTGATCCGTTTATTACTAAAGGGAATAAGATCTCTTTCGTATTGTGGTCGTAGAGATAACTATTATATTAAGTAGGCATACTCTTTAGAGACTTTGCTGTAAAATGTTGATTTGGTCAATAATCCTCGTCAGGATATATAAAAACCTTGAGTTTTCTCTACCTTAAGATAATTCCCGTATCCTATTTGTTTATCACAACTACAATATTATTAATCTCAGAATAATAATCTCAGACAAGCCCGACTTCAGAAAGCAGCATTATATGATACTGTTTAGGTGTGTAAGTCAATTAATGCTTGCGATATAGACCAAAAAGAGATTTTCATATTTTTGTCACTTCTGGTGTAATCTTCCCGATTAATGCTTGCGATATTTTCACATTCGCACGTCCGCTCGGGGGTGCATGATATTGTTTAGGTGGATTTTAGTAAATTCGACGGAAACAACCCTATGGTAAGACGACCAAAGATAATGTTCTGAAAATAAATAAGAATTCTATAGTGCTATAACGGAAAAATTGTAGGACGATCTAGATAGGAGATAGCATTGCAGTGCACTTACCATTGAGGTGATCTGGGCAAGTTTTATCTTGTTCTCCTCTGATTCACACCACTTTTTTAGTTCATAGTTGTACCAAATGTGTAGCCTCTTGAGCATAGTGAGTTGTTGTACACATTGCGGCAAAGACTTAATGCTCTCGCACCTGTATACGTTGAGGCTTTCGAGAGAGGTGAGGTCGCCCATCCATTCCGGTAGCACTGAAATGCTGTTGCAACTCCTCACTTCTAGCGATCGGAGGGAGGTATGGTGCCGCATGCTCTCTGGCAAGCTTGCCAGATGATGACAATAGTGGATTCCAAACTGTTGGAGGGCAGGGATGTGGTGAAGCAATCTCCACTTGTCCTTTGGCACTTTGCTGTCGTCGACGTGCAATATGGTGGCTGGAGTAGAGGAGGAAATGCTGATGTGGTCTCCCTCACTCCATAACGATATTACTTTGTCGCTCCTACATATGTCCCATCTAGAAAATATTGGCGGGCATGGTTTTAACCTCAGCGAACGGCAATCCCATGTCCACAGTTCCTTAAGCTTAGGGAACATGAACTCCATGCCATCGTTGCCACTGTAAGTTGTGCTCCACTCTTCCAGTCGTTCCATATCTGACAATTTGAATTCTGACAACCGACGGAATGCTCCGCCACCGCCACACAAATCTTCGCCAATTTTGGTAATGCTACACAGCCCAATGAGATGCAGCTTTTCTAGGTTTGGTAACTGTCCGAGTGGTGGCAGGTTGTTGCACCTCGGCAGATTCTTTAACGTAATCTCAACAAGATTAGGGAGGTGATGAAAAGCATCCAGGTAGGGAGGTGACGACATAATGCCCATGAGCCAGGTAGGGAGTTCTATACTGCTATAACCTTCTAGATTAAGGTGCTTCAAACCACTTGGTGGCACTAGCTCCTCCAGCACATCCTTGTCCTCCGAAAGTCGACAAGCATATTTCCAACTGTCCCATTCAAATGTCAGCTTCGAAAGATTTTGTTTCTCAAACAATTTAACACTACGCGCTTCTTCCGGAAACCTTACATTTTCAAGACTACATATTTCCAACTCAGCAGGATTTATGTCCTCTAGCTGATGAAGATTGCCACCAGTATTAACATCATTAGCATGAACCATGAAGCGTGCCGATTGTACAAACTTACTCAGGATAGGAGAATGCATCATGTGCTCCTTCAGTTCATCTGAGCAGCCTGAGACGTCCAACGTATGTAGCCTTTTGAGGTTACGAAAACTTTCTGGCAGATAATTAAACTGTGTATTCCAAGACAAATCGAGATGCACCAAATTGTGGAGCTTGCCTATATCTTCTGGTAGCTCTTCAAGCTTGTAGCAGCTTGAAATGTTCAAGTATACCAAGGTTTTGAGATTCCAAAATGATTCCGACCGTTCTGCTAGGCTATGACAACATGATAAGTTGAGATGCCTCAGATGCTCAATTTTGCCAATTGATTCTGGCAGTTCTGCTAGGCTATGACAACCTGATAAGTTGAGATGCATCAAACTCTCAATTTTGCCAATTGATTCCGGTAGTTTTACTAGCCTCTCACAACTTGATAAGTCGAGATGCATCAGACACACCATTTTACCAATTGATTCCGGCAGTTTTACCAGGCTATTACAACCTGATAAGTCGAGATGCACCAGGCTCTCGATCTTTCCAATTGATTCCGGCAGTTCTACTAGCCTAGAACAACTTGATAAATTGAGATGCAGCAGACACTCAATTTTGCCGATTGATTCTGGCAGTTCTACTAGGCCATCACAATAAGATAAGTCCAGATGCATTAGACGCTCATTATTGCCAATTGATTCCGGTAATGCAGAAATGCCAGATAAAGATCCATGCAGGTTTAGGCACTGTAATCTAGAGAGCCGAGTAACACACTTGGGCAACTTTGAGAGCCGGCATCCACTCAAATCCAAGACACGCAAATACTTTGCAAATTTAAATGCATCATCGCGGAGCTCCAGTCCCCGACAACGCAAGAAGCGCTCCGGTTCCCGACAATCCAAGAAGCGCAGTGCCCTCACTTGGGCCGGAACAATAGCAGACAATTCCGTTGGCCCACTATAGTTTGTGAGCAATGCCTAGCAGACAATTTTGTTGGCCCACTACTGTTGCTCCCTTTTTCAGCATCAGAGAGAAGTAACTCGTCTGTCATGACTGATCTTGCGAGGTCATGCACTAAGTCGTGCATGGTGAAGTACACCTCTGTCCCTTGGGTAGTCTGAAATTTAAAAAAAACAAGTTCTATTAGAAATGTCAATTCCAGGCATCTTATATATGTAAAATGTTAAGGAAGAATAGAATTAGCACGTAAATCAGGCAATTAAATGTAATTAGCACGGCCTATATTGAAATAATACTATGCTGCCATTCATAAATTCCATTAATTAGCATAATTAATACCCTTCCCTCTAATCCCTCCCCTACAGGCAAACCAATCCCCAACACCTCTAGCTCGCATCTGGCATCCCACCTCTAGCTCCGGCCATATTGTGTGGTTCTCCGGTGAATTCACCGTGTCTTGTTAAATTTATTTATTGAATCTTTATCCCTTCCAAAGGATATACCTAAAGAAAAAGCATTAGATTAGCGGCTAAAGCTAAAGCGAGAGCTGGTACCAACAAGGGGGCAATTACACTAGCTCAGGAATTGCTTGCATCAAAGCTTAAAGATCTTTCTCCACCGCAACAACAAAGTCAGCTGCATAATGCACACTCTCATACTAACCTTTTTCAGCAGCTTGCCAGCTATTTCGAGCAGCCAATAAGTAAGGAACAGACGGAGGCAATACTTGAACTGGTGAACCAGATGAAGTTCAAGCACAAGGGGGGGAAGAAAGCAGGTAAAGGCGGGCTGGGCTCAACGGCGGCCATGCGGCTGGAAGACTGATCGGCGCCGGCAACCTGAAGAGGAGAATGTTTTTTACTCATGCAGCAAGATGAGAAGTTGCAAACTCAAGGCAGCCCAAGAGTACTTACGGCTGCTCCAGTTAATTACTTTGTTAGCTTATCTGTTATTAGTGGTAAAACAGCGGATCCGGTTGCTGTAGTGTCTATGAACCTAGTTGCTGTTGTGTCTGAGTATTCTGGTGAACCATGCCGCGGTCGGTTCTACGAACCTGGCATTCCAATTCGGTTCTGGGTGGATTCGGGCCTCCTGGTGCCTTACGAATTACCCCATATAGTGTCGCTGGTGCCTCATGTGTTCCTGTTGTTACGGTTGTTGGCGCCTTATGTGTTGTGTGCCATGCACCCCTTCTATTGGGTGATGGTGCAGTATATGTTATGTACCCCTACTATTGGCCTTAGACCCCTTTATGAAGTGGAGTTACTAGTGTCTAATGCGTGCAATTTGTAATATTCTGTCATGGAACGTCAGAGGCCTAAACAATCCGGCAAAAAGAGAGAGCATCAAACAAATAATCCAATCAACTGGCGCTACAATTGTTTGCCTCCAGGAAACGAAAATACAAAATTGGACTACAAGTTTGCTAACTGAAACTCTGGGTGCAAGATTGGCCAACCTATCTATCCAGACCCCCTCCGATGGCGCTTTGGGTGGCATCCTTCTGGCGGTAAGGGATGATCTATATGGCCTCAATAATACCAGAATCACCCCCAATACAATCACGGCGACCTTGACATCACGATATGATGAGGAGACCTGGGACATTACCGGGGTATATGGGCCGCAGACGGACGAGGAGAAAAAAATTTTTCTCACTGAGTTGGAGGAGCTGAGTGAAATGGTGCAACCGAGGTGGCTGATCTTAGGGGACTTCAACCTCATCAGACAGGCGAGAGAAAAGAATAGAGGATCGACAAATAGAAGTATGATGCGACGATTCAACTGCTCCATCAATAGAATGCAACTTCTCGAACTGGATCTCCAGGGTCGCCAATTCACATGGACAAATGAACAACAACAACCAATCATGACAAGAATAGATCGTTTTTTCGCTACGACAGAATGGCACGAGGCATTCCCAAATGCGGATCTGTGCGCTCTGCCATCTATGACATCGGACCACTGCCCCCTCCTTATGCAAGGAGACGCAAGCTTTGAGTATTTCAGAGGTTTTCGTTTCAGCTTCTTTGGGCGTCTATCTTGGGATTCAAGGAAACAGTTACACAATCCTGGAATCAGCCAACCCACACCTCAGATGCCATACTGCGATTGAACATCAAAATGAACAGAACAGCTAAGGCACTAAAGAGTTGGAGGAGAAAAATCTTTGCGAGCATTACTCTTCAAACAGCTCTGATACAAGTCACACTCACGATACTAGAATGCTCACAAGAAAGACGCTCACTAGCGCAGAATGAAATAGAACTCCGAAAAAATCTCAAAACCAAATTGCTCGGCCTGGCGGCAATACAGAAATCAAGAGCAAGACAGCATGCAAGATTAACTAAAATCAAACTGGGAGACGCCAACACACGTTTTTTCCACCTGATGGCCAATTCAAGGTGAAAAAGAAACTTGATTCGGGCCCTTCAGAGAGAAGACCGAATAATGTTTGAACAGCAGGACAAACTAAAGGAAGCCTATGAATACTTCAAAACGGTGTTGGGTGATCGCGGAGCAAGGGACAAAGCGCTTTGTTGGGGGTCCTTGGGATACTCGGCAAGGGACCTCACCGACCTAGAGACCTACATCACTGAAAACGAAGTGACTAGCATCATCCAGGAATTGCCGTCACAAAAATCGCCAGGACCAGATGGCTATATTGGTCTGTTTTACAAGACATGCCTTAACATCATCAAAACCGACCTAATGGAAGCAATCAAGGCCTTCTTCAATCTACGTCATGCAAACCTGGACAAGTTAAATGTGGCGAACATTATTCTGCTCCCGAAAGCACAAAACGCAGACAGATTGGAATGTTTCAGGCCAATTAGTCTTATTAACAGCGTTATGAAGATCATCACTAAGATTCTCGCAAGCAGGCTAGCGCCCAGACTGGATGAACTGGTATCGGTCTCGCAGAACGCGTTCATTAAGAAAAGATGCATCCATGACAATTTTTTATATGCACTACTACAGCGAGGCTTATATCAAACGCACGATCACAGACGGTTTTGAAAAACCGTCTGTAATATGGAACATCATAGACGGTTATGTACTCAAACCGTCAGTGCTTATATCATAGACGGTTTTATACTAAAGCCGTCTGTGATACAAGAAATATCACAGACGGTTTCTAAATACAACCGTGCGTGATGGCTGACAAGATTATTAGCGGTTTCAAGTAAAACCGTCGTGCTTTCCTGACGGTTATATAACACAACCGTCTGTAATATCTACAAGAATCATTACGACGGTTATATTTAGAAACCGTCTGCGATATTTAGTTATCACAGACGCCTCGTAATATAAAACCGTCGTGATAATACCGCCTCCGTAAAAACAGAGCCTCGATCCATCCACTTCGCTTATAGGGTTTCGATTTCTATGCTAAGTGGCTTTGTGGAAGTGAGGCGATTTTGTGAAAGAAAGCCATTGATTTCAAGGGTGATATTAGATTCATTTGATTTTGGTGATCTAAGGTTAGTAATGAGTTCTCTAATTGCATGCATCGAATTCAATATCTAGGTTTGTTAGATGAGAATTAATTTAAAGATTGTTTGATTAGATCTAGTTTAATTGTAGTGGATCCATATGTTGTTTGTGATATTTGGTTAGTAATGTGTTTTAATTGTATTATATTCAACATCTATCTTGATAAGGAAGGAATTTGATGATTTTTTAGATCTAGCTTGTAGAACCATGTGTTGGTTGTTTGATGTATAAGGTTAGCTAGTAATGGTTCTATTTGCATAATATAATATTCGATCATGATGTAGCTATCTAGCTTGTTAGGATAGAATTTAAAGATTGTTTAGATCTAGCTTATAGATCAATTCAAGTCTTTTGGTGATGTAAGGTTAGTAATGGGTTCTAATTTCATTATTATATTGAAGATTAATTTGAATTGTGTTAATTATTTCTTTGTGATGTAATTAAGGTATGTAATTGCATAATTAGTTTAAGAATGTGTGCATACGCCCTACACAGTGCACTTAATATTTAACACAAAGTGTTACATGTGTAGCGTAGATGGATCGAAGTGGATGTACGCCGAGAACCGCATTTGAGTCTTGAGTACCTTAATGGCGTCTCCACTTTCAAAAGAGCAGAGGAGGATATGTTTAATAAGGGGTGCAATTCATGTCATGTCCAGTGCATTGATTGCGAAAATCAAGATGTTTCAAACTTCGGTAGCAGATCGAAGCACACTTGATTGAAGGGGTTTCAAAAGGGCTATACATGTTGGACCACCATGGCGAAGAGCATAATATCTGAAGCGACAAGTAGTGTTAATATAAATCGGCGATGTCAATGATATGTCGGATGATCATATCGATTGTGCCCGATGAGGACAAAGGTTGCACGATGACAATTTGGATCAGATGCTACGCGATGCGAAGAAACCTTGATGACAGGAATATGGGCAGGGCCGTGGCTTAATGGAGGACTCGGAGAAACCTTTGTTCGCAGGATGCAAGTTGAAATACACAAGGTTATCATCCGTGCTTCAACTACTCAAATTGAAGGCAAGCAACGGTTGGTCCGACAAGAGTTTCACACAATAATACGTCTATTGGCGGACATGCTTCAGAGGGAAGCGAGTTGCCGACAAGCACCTACAAAGCCAAGGTGTTCTTTGTCCCTTGGGAATGGAAGTAGAAAGAATGCATGCATGTCCAAACGATCAGATATCTGACCGCAAAGAGTACACAAACTTGCATAGATGTCCGTGTGCAACGATCCGGTACAAGCGTAAGAGTCATTCAGATGATGATGGCGAGAGCATTGAGGTGAAAAAAGGTCCTCTGCTAAGGTGGCATGGTATCTGCTGTAATTCCCGTTTGAAGCGTTTGTTTGCGAACCCAAAGGAGGCAAAACATTGCTATGCTGGCACTTTGAGGAGCGTAAGAATGATGAAATGCTAAGGCACCTGCCGATTCCATCCAAAGGAGAAACATCGATAGGAGCTTTCAAGAATTCGGTGCGGATCCGAGAAATATAAGGTTTGGATTGAGTACAGATGGAATGAATCCTTTCGGTAACATGAGCAATGCAGGATAGCACTTGGCCCAGAATCTCTGATCTACAACCTTCCTCCTTGGTTGTGTATGAAGCGGAAGTACATTATGTTGTATGCGTGCTTATCCAAGGACCGAAACAACACAGGAACGATATTGATGTGTACCTAGCTCCATTGGTGGAAGATCTAAAACAACGTGGGTTACCGGTACACGATGGGATGCGTATAAACGAGAGAACTTTACTTTGTAATCGCTTGTTGTTCTCGCACCATAAATGATTACCCTACCCTTGCTAACTGCTGTGCCGTGAGTACAAAAGGAACCAAAGCCCGCACTCACCGCTAGATGATACCGAGAGTTTATGGTGAATCACTCCCAAAACCGTGTACATGCGTCATCAGAGGTTCCTTCGGAGGAATCACCCATATCGCAAGATGAAGCAACTTTTCACGGAAGGAACGAAAATGGTTCAGCTCCAAGGCGTTTGAGCGGAGAGATGTTCATGACATTGTTAAGGATTTGGATGTTGCGTATGGAAAGGGACGTAAATCAAGTACCCGTGAAAAGAGCATGTGGAAGAAGAGATCAATATTCGGGACCTACCTTCTTTCGAGCACCTAGAAGTTCGCCATTTGCATCGATGTCATGCACGAGAGAAGAATGTCCGTGACAGCGTGATTGGTCTCTTACTCAACATTAAGGGTAAAACAAAGGATGGTATCAACGCACGGCTTGACTTGGTCGATATGGGCATAAGACCCGAGTTAGCACCGAAGAGACCGATAAAGGCCGACGCATTTGGAACACCTTGCTATACTCTGTCAAAGGCCGAAGAACTGAATCGTGCTGCTTGCATGGTGTGAAAGTTCCGTCAGGTTACTCCTCAACATGAAGAGACTTGTTTAGTTGGAAGATTTGAAATTAACCGCATGAAGTCTCATGATTGTCATGTGCCGATGACACAGATGCTCCTCGTCATAATTAGAAGTATTTTGCGGTCAAGGTCCAAGAGACAATCACTAGGCTGTGTTATTTCTTTAACACAATCGCTCAGAAGGTCATCGATCCCGAAGGACTAGATGCTCTGCAAGCTGAGGTGGTGATGACTCTATGTAATCTTGAGATGTATTTCCCTCCATCATTTTTCGATATCATGGTTCATCTCATTGTTCACCTTGTGACAGAGATAAAGATATGCGGGCCAGTGTTCCTACGTAGCATGTACCCGTTCGAGAGGTACATGGGAATTCTCAAGTCTTACGTACGGAATCAATCTCGTCCGGAGGGTAGCATTGTCGAAGGTTATGCAATGAAGAGGCCGTCGAGTTCTGCGTCGATTACATGGCCCAGTCGAACCAATAGGTGTGCCTCGATCTCGCCATGAGGGAGGCTCCAGGTATCGGGACCATCGAAGGAAAGCAATCACGCTGATTCGGTTGCGTATGCTCGAGCCCATTTCACGGTTTTGCAACACATGGTCAGAGTGTCCGCCTATATCGTGGAGCACAAGCAATGGCTAAGGCAAGAGAATCCAAAGACGGCAGAGTCTTGGATCACGAGACAACATAACCTTCAATTCAACAAATGGTTGAAGGAGCGACCTATCTTTGGAGCTCGTCCGATGACACTGCCGACATGGTTGGCAAAAGGACCAACTTTACAGCTTGTCACATGGAAAGGATATGACTTAAATGGGTACACATTTTACACGAGAGATCGAGGACATGAAGAGCACAAACCGTAACAGCGGTGTGCGATAGATGCATTCAATAATACCATTGGGTTGACGAGGAGCTCCTACTATGGGTTCATAGAAGAGATATGGGAGCTCGACCACGTACTTTTCAAGATTCCCTATTTGGTGCCGTTGGGTCCACCTCCAAAGACGTGAAGGTTGACAAGAATGGCATCACTCTGTGGACCTCGAACGTGTCGGATACCAAGATGAACCATTCAGATCGCTAACCAAGTTGTTCAAGTCTTCTATGTAACCGGCCGCCCAACAAGAAGCGCCACGTAGTTCTTCAGGAAAAAGGAGAATTGTCGGAGTTGAGAATGTAGTAGATGAGGAAGAGTACAATCAATTTGATGAGGTGCCACCTATCGGAAATGACATCCACGGTCCCGGTAAGAACAACATGAGGAAGCAAGCTACACACGCGCCGATCATCATGAAGGGCTAATTTTCATACAAAAGAATAAGCATGTGGTGGCGTAGTTATGAGAAGGGTGCATTGTCATCATGCTTACTAATTTTCATGTGTAATAATATTACATTAATGCTATTGTAAAGATGATCGACCCATCATGCTTTGTACATATGATTGTGATGATCTTTGTAAGTAGCAGAAGCATCCGAATTATGTATATAGGATTGTGATGATCTTTGTAAGTAGCTTGTGAAGCATCCGGATTGATGGAAAAGATGCAAGTATAATAGCACGTATTTATTCCTTAATATCAATATGATTCCAAATATATGATTCAAAGATGGCCATTCAGACATAATTGATGACAAGAAATAAATTATGTAGACTATGGCGAACAAGAACAGAATCATGTCTACTTTGGCAATATGGAAATAGTTGTATGTGATTGCTCTCAGATTTTAGGGTTTGAATTGAGGATTAGAATCTCCACTTCAAGCACATCTGATCGATATTACGTTAAAGACAACTTTCTTAGAAGATACAACAAAGTGGCATGCATAAGAGTCGATCGAATCGAACCGACAAGTGAATGTCGATGACAAGATATATATCACAAAGCGGTTCTTGAACATAACAACAGGATGTTATTTGTCACTGACGGTTATGTTACCTAACCGTCTGTGATATCTCAACATCGAGAGCGGTTATATTATATAACCGCCCATGATGTCACCAACATCACTGAGCGGTTCTATTATAGAATAAATCGTGATATCTAAACATCACAGATCGTTCTATAATCACGCATCGTTATATTATAAAACCGTCTGTGATGTGCTCTCTATATATCTCTCGCCTTGCAGAGCTCATTCACAAGCGCCAAACCCTAACCCTTTGAGACGTTTGCCTCATGGCGGCCTCCCCCGGCGTCCTCCCCCTCCCGGCGTCCCCCGCCTCGGCGTCCTCCCCTCGGCGTCCTCCTTGGCGTCCTCCCGGCATCGACGTGCTCCCCTCGTCGTCCTCCCCTGCGGCGTGCTCCCCTCGGCGTGCTCCCCTCGGTGTGTTCTTGCACATCTCGGGCTTCAACCGTGAGTATTTCGGGGACTAGCCATCGAGCTAGAGGCCGTTTCTCGTCTGGAGGCTTTGCCTGGCCATTTGCTCTATTTTTCGGTGTTGCTCTGCTAGTTAGTGAGTTCTAGGACACTTTCTGTGATTATTCTCGGTCTTACAAAGGGGCCAGTCGATCTGCGGCTTGGGGACCTTGCGTGTGGGCTTAATGTTCAATGATGATTTAGGGGATGGAATAGACTAATTGTGACAACAAATCTTAGCAATCAATTTCACTTTCATATATATATATTTGATTAGTGTGAGTTCGGGCAGTGATTGAGGTTCTTTGGAAGAGTGGTTGATCAGAATCGAGTTTTTGATGTTGGTTGAAAAGGTCTTTTGCTGGTGATCAAGGATGATGTTTGTTTTCTGGTTGTTTAGAGCCCAGTAGCCAGTAACTAGTTAAAATGTCTTTGTTCTGGTTGGCTAGGAGCGATGGTGCTGTGGTTGTTTTTTGGTGCCCTAGTAATTAGTTTGGAGGGTCTGCTTAGGTGGTGGTTTAGCGGAGTTTTGATTTACTTTGGATGTCCGGATGTTGATGGTATGGCGCGTCTCGAATACGCTAGACTTTGTTGAAATATACTTAACCTATCAAATATTAAATCTGTCTTTATATGCTTAGTTAGTGAATATGCATATAAGATAACCAATTGAGTAGATTTATACTTAACCTATCAAATATTAAATCTGTTATTGAGATAAAGTTGTCACAATCTAGTCTATTACTTGTCCATTGTGGCGAGGAGGGCCTTTTAAGGCAACCCGACATCTCGAGAACATTCAAACAATCAATATGAGCTTTATGCTAATTGCTTTATTCGTAATATCTTGTACATGTTCATATGTCGATCTCGAGCTTCGTTCTATTATTCTTTTCTATGTCAAATGGTTGAATCCATATGTATTCTTCGCTTGTCATTGTGTGGATGTCCTAGTTTTAGGGAGGTCTTTAGAAATTTTTAGTAAGTTCGGCAACCTCCTAGTTCGCTTCTTTTGCTAAAAGGCTAATAACAAGCCATTTAGGCTAGTTCTTTTAAAAGGCTAATAACAAGCCATTTAGGCTAGTTCTTTTAAAAGGCTAATAACAAGCCATGGTATCCACAAACTCATTCACTCTAATGTGATTTTATTTGTTCTTCACTTTTAGTTCTTTGAAACTATTTTAACTTGTAAAGAAGATGTCGCCCTCTAATCCATCGTCTCGAAGGACATGATGTGCCCTCAAAAGAAGAATCGACCCATACCGCAAGAGGACCAAACAAAAGGCCAACAGACCGATATACCATTACGAGATCGATCCAAATGATGGGGCCCCTAGAAAGCCAAAAAGGCGGCGAATGCATTTGAGTATGTGTGGGATAGTAGCCCGAACGGGTTCCGATCACGCTATCTTCCCGGAGGTTGGTGACTATTGAGGCTCGCAATGCCTTGCTAACGGAAATTCTTTCATCGCTCAACATTCGGAAGAATCCGCCCCTAGTGCGACGGTATGCACCGCTAGCGGCAGAAAGGCATGGAAGACCTTCAAGCATACGCCAGAGACTACGCCAAGAAGGATCTCGTTCCATACTCAAAGTATGGGTTCATTGATGAGGACACGTGGGGGCGTTTTGTTGGGATGAAGACCACGAGCGAATTAATTGCGTCCGATGAAGCAAACAAGGCCTTGTAAGCAAGGAACACTCACCCCACAGACTCGCACCGCTGCGCTACGCGGGAAGAGAGCACAATGGGACAGGAGGACGAGGAGGGTATCGCGCCATTTCCATCGGTCACAGATCAACGTGCCAGAGACTGGCTAAGAGCGAGAGTGAGGTCAGATGCCACGTCCTCCGCAACCGTCTCCTTCGTAAACCCCGCGGACGAGGAAGTCTGCCAACGTCTGGTAATATATAAATCGAATTACCAATTTTACGTAATTAGTCCATGACTTCATAAGTGAAATAACTTGTCCGGATCTTGCGGTAGCGTTGAGTACACAATCATGCGATGGCTCTTTTTCCCTGACAGAGAGAAAGATGCACCGTCCATAGCCTTGGGAAACAAGGAACACCACGGTCGCATAAGAGGCAAAGGGTTTTTGTTCCATGGAAAACTGGATTCCTGCACGACTTCCACATATACCAAGTAAGAAGAGAACTAAAGCCGAGCGCGAGTCAAATCTTATAAAGAATTTGGAGGACAAGTTAAGAGGAGAGTTGAGAGAAGAGTTGAGGGAGAGGCGAGAGAAGAATTTTATGAAAGGATACGAATCCTCGAGGAAAGGCTCACCAATCAAGAAAGAAATCTTGCACAAGCCCCGTATATGTCATAAGTCAGCCCCATCGCCTGTGAAGAGCAGTGTGCATCCGTTCCTCCAAGTGACATAGATGAACATAGCGGAACTTATCCTCAGATGTGACATTAAGGTGGCCACGGTGTAATCTCCAAGTGAGAATTAGCAATGGCACCATTCCTCTAACGGCCGCTTGGGGCATGGCGATCCATCCATAAAGGGACCATGGTGCACGACACCATCATAGCGCCGGTTTCACCAAGGTCAATGTGGACGGGTATTTGATAGTTTCAAAATTATCGATCTCTGAAGCCAAAGCAGCGAGATCGTGAAACTTGGGGATGCCATTGGCACATTCATCCAATGGCCTAGCAGCGACATCTCCCTGCTCGTCCCTTCTGTCATGCAACAACCGCGACGATCTGATTCGCCTATTGTATCGCCGTCTGATCAGTTGGCTACCAAATCGCGATCGTGAGAGCAGACTCCACTTGATGTACATAACGTTGACCTCTTTCCTGCCCATTCCTCTCCCGTGAAGGGTTCATACAAAAGAAAGAAAGGCAAGGGCAAACAGAAGAAAGAAAAGCAAGAACAAGTCGACTATCCATCTGCTGAGTTGGCTAAACAATACAAGCTAGGAGAGCCGTTACTAACGAAAGGCAGCGTAACTTCACTTAGTATAACTTGCCAACAATTGCATAAGTGGTACACCCAAGAAGCTGGAAAGCCAGAGCGTGAACGTACAACAAGTATCAGCGTTAAGTTCAAGTATGAACATCTATTCAACGACTCGTGGGGGCTTCTTCACGGTCGATTTTCGGACTTGTTCCATCTCTACAACCTCGACGCCATCGACGCCGACTCATAAGATTTGGACCTTGTAAGTGTGTGCTATCACGGTCTACATTCATCTAATAGTGATAAATGTCCTCCAATATATATATAATTCGCCTTTGTATATATAGATACATGCAACTTGAAGCGACACGGAAGAAACTATCGATCGGTTTCTCGACCCACATATAGTCTCAAAGCAAACAATGGATGATGATATAAACATGGTCGAGGAATACGTCCACGAGGCATTGCTAGCACAAAAGATAAAGAACTCATACTTATACCCCATAACCCTGGTAAGTGCTACCACATGCTATACTTTAGTGCATCTTGTGCACACAACTCGTTTCATTCATTGTCCATTGTGATATACATGTGTAGGTTTCACTTTGGGTTCTAATTGTAATTGAACCACCACAAAGCGGGTTAAGTACCTTGATTCCTTACGTGGCGAAACCACGACTTGGTACCTATCGCAAAATTACTCACAGGTAATCACGTTTCCTCCGTACATGGTCGTGTAAGTTGTTCCGTGTTTATATTGCTATTGGAATGGCTTAGGCTAACCTTTTGCAATCTTGTAGAGCGCTCAAACACGTGAAAGATTGGACTAAACTACTGACATGATTTGAACTTTCCTAGATCCGCTATACACAACAATTCTATTTCAAACCCCTAATAGTGACTCTAGAACTAATCAGTAGGTTTTATTTGCAATGCCACCAAAGAAGGTCGTGGAAATAACCTATGTGGATTTTATGTTTGCCACAACATGCAAACCATCGTCGCTACAAAAAATAGCAATATGGTTAAAACTGCGTTGAATCAGGTCGATTTGAGCAACATTAGAGGGAAAGTTTGTTTCTTCCTGCTCACGAAAGTAATAAATAAAGACGGCGTGTTCCACGCACCCGATAACCGGAGTTGTACAATTGTCAAATGGTATTCATTAATTCGGAAAATATGTCCAAAACTTGCGGTTATTCTTGTTTGTACGATTCATTGTATTGTCACATGATATTATCCTTAATACATATTTGCTCATCTTGAATGCAACAACTTAACAATGTCTTGCTTGTTGGAAGTAGATGTTTTTCCTACACCCTCGTGAGAACCTCCATTATTTATGGTTTGTTGTTCAAATTTCCATCTACTTAGGTATTCTGCATCAATATTTACGAGACACGGCCGTTATAGATGTTGTAATTGAATATCTGCACTTCCTATATGCATTGAGGCAACAGTTTGTCCGATCAGGATAGACTTAAAATATAAACATTTGTAGCGCTTTTTCTCCGTTCTTACGATAATGTTGATGGAACTCGACTAATAAATCAACCAAGAGCCGCAGGCAGCATGGCGAGGCGGCGGCAACCACGGTCTTCTCCATCGAACCGGACACACTACAGTGTGTGATTTGCTTCATGCCATACGAAGTGGCTTTGCGCAGGGTCACCGTAGTGCCACGGTGCAGAGTAGCCGGACGGCATGCTCTTATGCAGCGTCACCGTCGTGCCACGGTGGGAGATCGAACATGGTACTTTGGTAAAAATTGTAGATGTACTTGATAGATTACTTTAGGTAGGGTAATTAAAGATTGAACAAATGTGATTGCAAGTCGGGTCTTCCATGCCCGGAAGGACTTTGGAACACCCGACTTGAATGGAGAAGAGGAGCGGGAGGAAGCTGATGGACAGTGGTACGCGGAAGAAGACAGCCTTATCTATTGGTAAATCCCTAGGAGCTGCGTGACATACTTCTCACCAAGCTGTGTGGCTGAAAATGTTTCGGTGGATGGCTTGATGAAATCGAGAGCAATCCATTGGTAAATCAGATCATATTTACCTATATTCTGACCTTTTGGAAAGCTTGCACAATAGGCAAAGCATAACTTTAGATAGGATGGCATTCTTTTGTAACTTAACATTAAGGATGGAAGCACCGAATGTATATCTTCCGATGATTGTATTAAAGGTTCATTCCAAATGTCACTGTCTCTCACTGCTGACCATTCCTCAAGATCCATTTCAGATAACGTGTACCCAAGTGCTCGAGCTGCTAATGCTATACCAGCACACTTGCTTGCGATGTCCTGTCCTATCTGCTCCAGCTGTTCTTTGTCAGGTCTAGATTCAAAGTTACACCTTTTCTTGATTATATTCCAGCACATGGTATCATCCAAGGGCTTTAAATCATATGATTTACCAGTCCGAATATTTTTTGCAATTTCTTCCTTACGTGTAGTTACTATGACATCAGTCTTGCTGCCCTCGTTGCCCACATTTAGCATAGTCTTCAACTTTTCCAACTCAGTGATTTTTTCCTCCCATAGGTCATCGAGAACAATTAGAACCTTCTTACCATTAAGTATCTCCTTAAGCCTCTGGTTTATTGACTCCTGATCATTCAAGTCTTGGCTTCCTTGACCTGAAACTCGGGAAATTATAGACTTCCCTATTTTCTTCAAGTCAAGCACCTCGGACACATAGACCCATACCCGATGATCATACTCTTTAAAATGGGTATCGTTGAAAACCAGTCTGGCCAAGGTTGTTTTGCCTATGCCTCCAAGACCATTGATAGGAACAATTATGGTCCCTTCTTTGGTGTTTCTTTCCAGCAACAATTCTATGATTTCCTTCTTTTCTTCCTCTCTACCAAGGATTTCTTCATCCACCGCTGATGTTGTTTCCCGTTGGACAATAATCTGCTCCTCAAAGTTACTGCCAGAGTCTGGTGAGAAATGGAATCTCTTATGGTCTTTGTGGATCTCTGTCAGTTCCTGTCTCATTTTTCTCATCTTTTTAGCCAAGGTAATCTTTGGTGCAATCGCAAAATATGAAAGCAGACCTGTCCTCTGTAAGAAAATTTAAACTTATATCAGATCTGGAAATAAGGAAAAACATCAATCTTCATATATATCTCTACGAAGTACCTTTCAATAGGAATATAGGATTAGTATCGGATTATGCTACTGCCGTCAGGCAGGGTCCAAAAAATTCGACACATCAAGCTAGTATTGTGTATGCGACTAGTTTGGAAAATACTGGTGTCACAAACACTTTTGTAGGGGAGTGCATAAGCCCTAATAGGACCCTGATAGGCTAATATGGAGTAACCAAGAATATCTTGCGATGTTAATATCGATGATGGTAAAAGTAAAATAAGAGAGCACAAATAAGTACCGTCAATAGAAAATTCATCTATATTAAACTATTTATTATCAATAGCTTTATCCCCTCTTTCTCTCCACAAGGTTTGATTGATTGGGAAATGTTTCGTTTTTTCCGTTTACTCAAGTCTATTTTACAAATCAGTTGAATGCTCGTAATTGTTACAGAGTGTCTGGCGCTGCGTGTCCTTCCTCTGGCTGCTCTTTGTACATCACCAAGAATACACAGAAAATAGTGGTTATAATCCTCTGTTAGAAAATTTAAACTTATATCAGATCTCGAAATAAGGAAAAACATCAATCTTAATATATTTCTACGGAGTACCTTTCAATAGGAATATAGGATTAGTATCGGATTATACCACCGCCGTCTGGCAGGGTCCAAAAAATACAAGACATCACACTAGTTGATAGGAACAATTATGGTCTTTTCTTTGGTGTTTCTTTCCAATAACAATTCTATGACTTTCTTCTTTTCTTCCTCTCTACCTAGGATTTCTTCATTCACCTTCATCGCTGATGTTGTTGTGAAATCATGTGCTTAAAAATTGGCTTAATGATGAAATTGGCATTGCAAAGTGGTTGTGATCATCAGATCATAGCATGTGTGGTGTTCGTGCATGTGTTGTTTCAGATGATTATTTGATATGCTTGTGATAGCATGATAATGGTTTTGCTTGATGCAATGCGCTCGTGTGAGTGATTGTATGGATTGACTTTGAGTCAAGTCGTGGACTTGTGCTCGGAATATTTGTTTGTTGTTTATTCGTGTGCAGGTATTGCTCGAGAGCGAACGTGATCGATGACAGGACCAGAACTAGGTTCATAGAGGAACTGAGGTTCGGGACTAGGTTCAGGGAAGAATTGAGATCTTGATGGTCGAGGATGTCATGCGGGACGTTCGGGCTAGAGAACGCTGTACACGAAGGCTGGTTAGTCACGTGAGTGCGGCAGGTGGGCCGTACGCGTGCATATGTGATTTTTGGGTTGTATATATATATTGGGCCATGTGTTTTTGGGCCAAGTGGACATGCATACGTGTATTTAAATAGATTAGGGTTTTTGTTTTTGTTTTGGCTGCTTGAGATATTTGTTTGCGGCTGGACGTTTTGTTTCGGCGGCCGGCGGCTGGGAAATAGGATTGTATTGCAGCTGGTTCAGGTAACGCTGTTCCTCGATCGCCGGGATGCAGATGCCGAACAGAATCAACCATTTGAGAGTTGCAGCGAGAAACGACTACCCACAAATTTCTTCCTGATGCTATGTAGATGCTACCATGTTTACCTTGATGCTATGCAGGTGCCGCTCATCCTTATCCCATGCTTGTTTCTAATTGATTCACCAAGAGTTTTACGTCTTAATTAGTATCAAGTAATTGATCTGAAAAGTTTTATTGGTTAATTCCCTACTAAATCCTGATTAATCTCGTAATTAGGGTTAGATTAATTTTCATCATTATTGATATAGTAAAACTACAAAGGTAATATCTTTAGATCTGTAGATCCGATCAAGCTGATTCCTATTGTGTTAATTTCCAAATTGAATCTAGTTTCTACAGTTACAATTTCACATCAATCCAACGGTGGGATCTTCAAAAATTACTGTTTTAGTGGACGTATATCTCTTTGTTTTTGTCGAATCCGAATCAAACAATTTGAGTCCAAATTGGGGTGTTTCAAAAATTATCAAAATTTTGAATTTAGCTTCCGCACAATCATTCACCCTCCTCTAATTGCTAGTTTAATATATATCGATCCTACAGTTATTTCCCGTCCGTCAATAATCTGCTCCTCAGTCTCGTGAGAATTGGAAACCCTTATGGTCCTCTTCGATCTTTCTCAGTTCATGTCTCATTTTTTTCATCATTTTAGCCAAGGTAATCTTTGGTGCAATCGCAAAATATGAAAGCAGACCTGTCCTCTGTAAGAAAATTTAAACTTATATCCGATCTGGAAATAAGGAAAAACTTCAATCTCAATATATTTCTATGGAGTACCTTTCAATAGGTAGGATTAGTATCAGATTATGCCACCGCCGTCAGGCAGGGTCCAAAAAATACAAAGACATCACACTAGTTTTGTGCATGCGACTAGTTTGGAAATACTGGCGTCGCAAACACTTCTATAGGGGAGTACATATTTGCATTAATCAAAAGTTCACAATTTGCAAACCCATATAATTGGTGGCGCCTTCACTTCTTTTTGGAAATTCAAACTTTAAATATAACACTTTGTTAAGTATTTTCTGATAAATAATCCAACATCAATCAAGTGAAAAAATATCATGTAAGTAATGGTGCTGGATCATCAACTCAGTACTGACGAACGACAAGCACTTGACAATGGTAGTACTAACTACGTACCTTTCCATCTTGGAAGTCGTCGAGCATGTCGGAGATGTCGTAGGCGGCGTTCTTGAGCTGCCTTAGCCACACCTGCACCGCTTTTTCCTTGATTGACCGCCTTTCGGCGTCCTCAAGCGTCGCCCCAATCGCATGCAGCTTTTTCTTCATGTCCTTCAGGTCGTCCTTCAAATTCCACTGCATCATCAGTTGATCTCCAATGACAGAAGCCAGCTTAGCACCCACCTTCTCGAGGATAGCGGCCATGGCCGCACAGCTCTCTCTCTCTCTCTCTCTGTCCCCTTAGGTGGTATGCCCGGAGCTGTGGAAGAAGCTGGAGGAGAGGAGGTAGCTTTGAAGAGGAGAGATGTCAGGCGGGGGTTATATTTATCTGCAGCCACGCGGAGCATCCGCCCTAAGGCCATTCACAGTGGAGAGTTTCGTTACACGGTTTCCAATAGTGCCACGTCATATTTAGATGTTTAGGTTGATGAATGAAACAACCTCTCTCAATGCACAGTTTCATTTTGCAGTTTCATAAGCATGACATAATATTTAATTGTTGCATGGTGTTGTGATCAAATATGCCATATAAATTGTGTAGCCACTTGCAATTATATCTAGCACACTACAATATGGCCACACGGGATCCAAAAAAGGTGTGGAGATGAAACAAATCACTCTCAGTGGGGTTTCATCCCAGTTTCAAAGCACTTGGTAACTGTGTACACCAGGTTTCATCCCCATGAAACTCAACTCTCCTCTCTCCTCATAAATTTGTTGCCATGTCACCACTTTTGCCTATGTGGCATCTCATTTAATAAGAATGAAACTCCCATGAAACTTACACTGTGAATGGCCTAAGATGCGGCTCGGCCATTGCGCGTGGCGGCGTGGGACATGGAATAGTTAGGCCCGACTTTCCTTCAAAGTTAATTAAAGTTAGGCCCCGCAGAGCACATCACTTTAATTAATCTACTCTGTGAGCATATACTACGAGACATGGACCCCGTATACTTTAATTAATCTACTCTGCTGGGCCTCCAACTTTTCCAACTTTTCCAGCTGTTCCTCATATTATATACTGTCATCTACTAATCTACTATATCGGGAGGCTTTCACTGCCAATGTTTCACATATCTATCCGATTTGTGAGGATCAACGTTAACCACTAAAAATAACAGGATTCACTGAACCATAAGCCCTAATAGGACCCTGATAGACCAATATGGAGTAACCATAGCATGCGATCTTAATGTCAATGATGAAAAAAGTAAAATAAGAAAGCACAAATAAGCTCCAAAGTCATCTCTACTAAACAAT
Organism: Guadua angustifolia; assembly: GCA_036346375.1. Classification (NCBI taxonomy): domain Eukaryota; kingdom Viridiplantae; phylum Streptophyta; class Magnoliopsida; order Poales; family Poaceae; genus Guadua; species Guadua angustifolia. The sequence goes on along the minus strand of CM070521.1, from coordinate 1,459,288 downwards.
TTCCTATCAATAACTTTGGTTTCCCCTCTTTCTCTCCACAAGGTTTGATTGGTTGGAAAGTGTTTCGTTGTTTCCAACTCATCCTCGTCCTCCCTTACTTTCAATGTGCTTTCAAAGTTGAGACTTTGGCCGTTATTTTCATAATAGTAATGTTAGTAAGAACCAGTAAAATTGTCATTGCATGACTAAAAGTGTTTGCGTTCAAAAAAATTCATCCGGCGTTATTTTCATATGGCCAATATAAATATATTTACATCTATTTCTCTTCAACACTATCTTTTTCGTATGCCAATATGGCGTTGGAATAGCCTGAAAAATTTTTGTTGGTTCACGCAACTGCTCTAGCTTTTTCTAGTTTTTCATTGCTATATATATAGGTGAGTACATAACCAACTAGCTGATGATGAGGACATCCCAACCATGGATACGACCGCTGCCCTTTCTCTTCCGGTGACACCTTCATCCTCGACCTTCGGTGTTTCAGTCGCTACTTCGTCTACGTCGCATGGAGGGCTTAATCCAGAAGCACAGCCTTTCCATCCACCTTTGCTGGACCGGCACATCGACACCACTCACCAAGAACAACCCACATGCCAAAGAAGGCTCACGTTGAAGCTCAATTCATCGCCGAGTCCGGTTCGGCCATCTAGCAGCACATCAACTTCAAATCGGCATATATCGGGCACCCGAACTCTGTTTTCGACATACGACCACTCATTTGAAAGCTTAGGAGACAAGCTTCCTAATTGGCCTAGTCCCACGGCCAAACTCATCTAGGAGAGATGGAAAATCACAGAATATTATCATGGACCAGAACTTCAAGGTGCTACGCCACCTTTCTTTTGGGCCCAAGGCCCATGCATCCTTAGGGTTTGGTGGTGTTGGTGGCCAACCCTAGCTTGGGCGCCCCTTTGGCCCCCGCCCCTAGTGTGGGTGCCTCTCTATATATGGCTGCCACCTCCATAGTTTGTTCTTTAGGTTTTGTTGTGTGTGGTAGACCCCCTTGTGCGTCCCTCCTCGTCTTGCGTGTGTCGACTAGACCATCCAACCCGAGAAACAGAACCTCACTTTTGTTCGTGATTTTTGATTAATCCAAGTTTCAGATTGCTTCTCACTTGTTCTTGCTTGTTCTTCGGTTGCTTGTAGGAATTGAACCTCGTGTTCAGGTTGATCGTGCCAAAGTGATTGCTACGGCACATCGTCATCGTACGTTGTAGTCGGATCGTTAAAGTCAGTTCCACCAAATCGAAGTTATCGCTCTCGTCAAAAGATCGGGACCCCAGAATCACATCAGGTGGTATCAGAGCGCCAAGTTGCTCGGTGAGAGATTCAGTATCTTAGATTAGTTTTTATTTCCTGTTCAAAATTGAAAATCCTCTACAAAAATTCAATCTTTAGATTCAATCTAGTATTTTAGTGTGTTTTGTTAGGTTTTGATCCATTAGAGTCCTTGTTTTAGTTGCTGATCGTTTTTTCTTCGCGTAACTTTTATTTCAATCTATCCAGTTCTTTGTTTTGTTTATAACTTTCGCATACGAGCTCGGATTCTAGTGTTTTTGCACTTTCCTAAAACCTTGGGATGAACTCCATAAAAATCTAGTTGGGTACGAACTCTAATTCCGTATCAAAGTTTGTTTAATCTGGACGTCAAATTGGAGAAACAAGTTGCAATTCCAATCCAGATCGGTTCGGTATTTTGATCATAACTCTTACATCCGAACTCCAATTAAGAAGTTTTTATACTTTCCTAAATCCTTGAAGAGTCCTCTCCAAAAACGTTTTTGGGTGTCCTTCAAACCGAATTTGATTCGAATTCGGATTTGGTCAAATCGGCTAGATTTTGTCAAATCTGTGCACCTTAATGTTTTGGCCATAACTTCTACATACGAGCTCAAAATTGTGTGTTCATATACTTGTTTTAAAGCATAGAACAACACCTTCAATTTATTACATTGTAAGCAAACTTGATTCGGTGATTTTCATACGTTAATTGCAGCGACAACTTTGCTGTACTGTTCTGGCCGAATTTGAGTTTCTTGCTTCAATTTGTGTTCTAGCTTTATTTCTTGGACTTGGTTGAGTCCATAAGCATCCACAACCATAAAATTCCAAAATATCAGTGCACATACCTTTGGGAACCAATTCATCCTTTGTGAATACTTTGATCCTAATTGAGGCTAGCTATTTGATATTGCTTAGGGCTGCTCCACTTGATACGTTGCATTATCTTGAATTATCGTATCATACTATCTTGTGATATCAAGTTAGGGATTCCAAAACTTTGCTCATACTAGTGTTGGCCGAAGAGAAAGAAAGAGCCAAAAGGCCAAAAAAGAAAAGAAAAAATAGAAATAAGAGAAGAAAATAGAATAGTGGCCGGCAGCACTACATTGATCAAAACCCTAATTTGTGTTCGTTATTTTTAGATTGTGCAATTGTATTAAATAGTGAGCAATCTTGTGCCCTTTTACCTATTCTGAAGCAATTAGCTAGCGTCTCTCCATAACTTATGCAACACGAGTTTTGGTGCTAAAATTATTTTTATTTAGCTCATTCCATTGGTTGCATTAAGTTTCATTATCTTTGCGCGTGTGTTGTCTTGAATTTCACTTATATTTTGAGATTGGCAACTAGGGCTTGTGAATTCTAGTTTAGGTCATTACTTATCATTACAATAACTAGAATTATCAGATTGCATAGGAAATTAACACAGCCTACCAAACTCCACATATTCTACCTCATACGTTTGTTCAGTCCCTTAGCAATCGCTTTATTCAAGCTTGGGAGAACTTTTGACACTGCCAACGGCCGACAACTCCTGCTGCATGGTAAGAACTTGTAAGAACTTAGTGGAAGTTCGAGGGTGAGAGAGTTGCCATTTGTTATAACCAAGTAGTTTATAGGAGCTTTCATATCTGTGTGAGTCTCTTTTGTTTCTACTAACTATGGCAGGAAACATAAGCAATCATGGGAGCAATGCTGACGGAGATCATGAGGACCTTCTTTCTCCGAGAGAACGGCGATGGGTCAACCATTTTCAAGGACAGTACAATCGGCATGAGCTTCGCACTCAAATCGCATTGGATGACATTCATAACACAGCTAGTGCAAGTCATGGAGTTTCTTCGTCCAGCTCCACCAGCAGCGCCCTTTCCACCTACCACCGCCGTTCCACTTGAACATAACAATTACGTGGCTAATTTGGAGTCCGAACAAGGGAATAATGTTAATAACGATCGACAGCACCGTCGACTCCGCCACAATAGGCAAGGAATGGTAAGAAATCAGCGTGTCGCCCGAGAGGTATGTAATGATTCAATTGCAAAAATGAAATTTGTGATGTCTATGTTTGCTGGTAAATATGATTCTGATGCTTATCTTGATTGGGATATAGCGGTAAATCAGAAATTTGCTTGCTATGATTTCTCTGAGGGTCGAAGGGTTCAAACTGCTACTAGTGAATTTACTGATTTTACATCTATTTGGTGGCAAGAGTTTTGTAGAAATCAGTGAGATGTTCCTATGACATGGGATGCATTAAAAAGATTAATGCGTGCTAGATTTGTTCCTACATATTATGCACGTGACTTGCTTAACAAATTGCAACGTTTCAATCGGGGTAGTAAATCTGTTGAAGAATATTATCAGGAATTGCAAATTGTCATGTTACATTGCGGGTTAAAAGAGGGTGAAGATGCTAAAATGGCTAGATTTTTAGGTGGACTTAATCGAGAAATTCAGGACATACTTGAGTATAAAGAATACAATTCTATCACCCGTTTGTTTCATCTTGCTTTGAAAGCGGAAAGGGAAGTGCAAGGCCGTCAATCCAAGACAAGAAGCAATTTTGGAGATTCTTCTTCATCACGAACGGTTGAGATCCATACCAAGGCATCGTCTTTCACTCCGAGACGTGCTCCTCCACCTACTACCCCTACTTCCTCTACACCAACACACACCCTGGAGTCAAGCAAATCAGCAGCAAAACAAGCTCCGCGTGAAGAGTGCTTTGTCCTTCGCCTCCACTGGTTGTACAAGAGAAGTACAATGCTTTCGGTGCAAGGGACATGGCCATGTGATGCGTGACTGTCCAAATCAACGTGCTCTAATAATCAGAGAAGATGGTGAGTACTTTAGTGCTAGTGACATTGATGAAAATGAATATGCTCTTATTGCCACTAACACTCTGAGAACCGAAGGGAGATTTGCTTTGCGCCCAAAGATCGAGATATATCCAGTTCTTGTGGTCACACGTGTGCTTAGTGCACAGCCTGCACACGATGAACAAAGCCAGCGTCATACTATCTTTCAGACAAGGTTTGTGGTGAATGAGCGAGTTGTGCATGTCATTATTGATGGAGGTAGCTGGAACAACCTTGCTAGTGTGGACATGGTTGAGAAGCTTGGCTTGGCCACAAATCCACTGCAACAACCATACGAGATTGAATGGTTCAAATCCACTGGTAAGGTTCAGGTAACAAAAACCGTTCGAGTACCTGTCTCTATTTGTTTTTATCATGATAATATTGTCTGCGATGTTGTACCCATGGATGCTTACTCTCTTTTATTGGGTAGACCATGGATATATGATATGGATGCCATACATCATGGTAGGACCAATCAGTATATTTTCTTGTTTAAGGGAAAGAAAATCATTTTGGAACCCAAGAGTCCTGCTGAACTACGAAAAATTGATGTAAAAAGAGCTTAGAAAGAAAAGGAAGAGAGTGGAAATAAAAGTGTAACTAGTAAATCAACCCATTCAAGTACACCAGTTACTCAAAAACGTGATCTAAAGTTGAAGGGTAAAGTTTTGTTGGCTACAAAAGTTCTCTCACAAGATGATATAGCTAGTATAGAACCATTGCAAATATCTATGGCTTTGTCTTCAGTTGTTACTAAGTCTTTGCAGGATCATAAGAAGGAGTCGAGGACGACTCCAATTCAAGAAGGGGAGGATGATGAGGACATCCCAACCATAGATACGATTGTTGCCCTTTCTCTCCCGGCAGCACCTTCATTCCCGACCTTCGGTGTTTTGGCCGCTACTTCGTTTACGTCGTATAGAGGGCTTAATCCAGAAGTACGGCCTTTCCATCCACCTTTGCTGGACCGGCACGTTGAGACCGCTCACCAAGGATGGCCCACATACCAAGGAAGGCCCACGTTGAAGCCCAATTCGTCGCTGAGTCCGGTTCGGCCATCCAACAACACATCAACTTCAACCAGCATATCTAGGGCTCCGGAACTCCGTTTTCAACGTACAACCACTCGTTTGAAAGCTTAAGAGACAAGCTTTCTAATGGGCCTAGTTCCACAGCCAAAATCATTCAGGAGAGATGAAAAATCAGAGAATATTTCCACGAACCAGAACTTCAAGGTGCTGCGCCACCTTTCTTTTGGGCCCAAGGCCCATGTATCCTTAGGGTTTGTTGGTGTTGGTGGCCAACCCTAGCTTGGGCGCCCCTTTGGCCGCCGCCGCTGGTGTGGATGCCTCTCTATATATGGCCGCCACCTCCGTACTTTGTTCTTTAGGTTTTGTTGTGTGTGGTAGGCCCCCTTGTGTGTCCCTCCTCGTCTTGCGTGTGTCGATTAGACCATCCAACCCGAGAAACAAAACCTCACTTTTGTTCGTGACTTTTGATTAATCCAAGTTTCAGATTGCTTCTCACTTGTTCTTGCTTGTTCTTCGGTTGCTTGCAGGAATTGAACGGCAAGATCAATAACCCTCCGGAGTTGGTTTAGCGATTGCTAAGGCGCATCATCGTCGTACGTTGTAGTCGGATCGTCAAAGTCAGTTCCACCAAATTGAAATTATCGCTCTCATCGAAAGATCGGGACACCAGAATCACATCAGCTAACAAACTCTATCTGCTAACAACTAACTTAAACATATCAGAACTCTATCCTTCAAACGTTTTGTTGTAATCTCTTAACCAATGTATGTCAAGATTATATCTAACATTTTTCTCCCTAATCTTGACACACCGACTTTTACTTATTGAGACAATCGGTCTCAACTACGATTTGCCCAACTTTTACTCGACACAGGATGGAGAACACATCCCCTTAACATCCCAGACTCATCTTCGACAGTCTTGACTCTAGCAGATGACTATGGACGGCGAACGCATCTCCTCAACGTCTCGGACACATCTCCCACGAGCTCAACTTATGACAGAGAACACATCTCTAAAAGTCTCAAACTTGACTCACGATGAACTAGACTCAGCTTGTTGGGTGGACTCGTCGTGCCGTAGAACCCCTCCGTGCCGACGGTCAGTAGATGCCTGCCTCTTGTTGATGGATTTCTCGTACGCTGCTATCTCCTCGATTCGTTTGATTCACACGAAAATGGTAGGGTCGCTCGCTGGATGGAGACAAATTCCTCCCTTCCCTCGACATCTTTTCTAACACACAGAAACACAAACCTTCTCTGATCGCTCTGTTGTTTCTTACGTGCGCCCTACTATCCCGTGTACTGTAGCCACACGTCTTCTTTCTTTTCTGCAGCATGAGGCTTTGCTTCGAGGACACCAATGTTAGAATATCACTCTGATACCAATTGTTGAAACAATCAGGAAAAATTTTATTGGTCTACGCAATTGCCCTAGCCTTTCTTGATTTTTCATTGCATTATACACACACACCCCTAGGGCCGGCACTATATATGGTGCATGAGCACCATGATCCAAAATGGTTGTTTTCCCTATGTATCACATGTGAAAATTTTTGAAATTTTCAAGATGTTGAGTTTAACCACTTTACTAGCTAGTTCAAACAAGTTTGAACTAAAATTCAAACTAGTTTCTTTTTTATGATAGTTTGATTGTAGGTATGTGCTGATTATATATAAATTAGCAAAGCATGTGATCTAAATTCATCCAAAATCATTGAATTCGAGTATATTTTTTTAAAGGTATGTGTTTCATTTCAATTGTTATAGATACCCATGTACCCTAAAACTGAAATTTTTGAAAAATATACCCGAATTTGACTTTTATATATATAACCAACTAGCTAACAAACTCTATCTGCTAACAACTAATTTAACCATATCAGAACTCTATCCTTACTTCAAAGGTTTTGTGTAATCTTATCTCTTAACCAATACATATCAAGATTATATCTAACATGGTGTGAAAGTCTAATGTTTTAGTTGAACAAATATGTCAGTCTTGTTATCTTATGGAGATAGGTTTCCAAATCATTCCACTCAGCATAGCATTGGATTTATTAGGGCAGTCCCAACCCATGGTTTTCATGAGCAGTGTCTAGAGGAGAGAGAGAGCAATAAATCAATGCATAGTTTCCCAACTCATGGTTTCCATGAGCAGTGTCTAGAGGAGAGAGAGAGAGCAATAAACCAATGCATGCACCGCAAACACAGCTTGATCAGCGCGCAGAAACGTCCAACCCCGATTTTGCTTGTTTCTTGCGTCTTGATGCCCGTCCCGACCCAGTTTCTTGCATGAGACACGGTTTCTTTGTTTTTCCTTCTCTCCCTTCCTTAATTCCTATGCCACATCAGATTTTTGCTTAGTTGGCAGCGTAATTAATTTTATAGACACCAGCTGAGGTGGAGGGTTGGGACTACGTTATATCACTACGGCACTTGTTGCTTTGAGAAAGGTGCTACCATTAGAAAATGCTCTACATTAATTAAAGTTACCTTTTGATGTGTGCTCGATGAAACGGGAAAAACACTGTTTAGATATTCTTTGTTGTACGCGGTGGTGTAGTGGGTGCTGCTGATAGCCGTAATGTTCATTGGACGATCTGGTCGAAGTTGACTAGACCAAAATATCGATTGTGGTGGCTTAATTTGGCTTTTTGGACATGAAAATGTTCAGTTTTGGCGATGTTGGGCGAACAGGGTTGGAGGTTGCTCGCTAATCCTGATTCGCTTTGTGCTCGTGTGCTCAAGGGTAGATACTATCCTCAAGGAGATTTTCTTTCATCTGCCAGGAAGAAACAAGCGAGCTAGCCATATACTGAGAGAGCAATTTTTAGTGTTAAGGAAGTTTTGAAAAGAGGCCTGATAAGAAGAATAGGAGAGATGGTAGTTTGATAAATATCTGGCATGACCGGGATATATATCATGGTGATGAACCTGAACAAAATCCGACTTGTGTTTTGTTAGAAGGCAAATTAATATCGCCTAGATCTCATGTTTTCACGAAGCAAGCATGTAGTAATTTGCAGAGGTGCACGTGGCTTAATAAGGCACCGAGTTTCTTGTAAGAGTTTATTTAAAATAAGGGAGATTTAGATATTTGCCACTCTTCAATTTCAAACTTCGACAGTAGCATTTTTTGTACATGGCGTCGAATTTTCACGTTGAAGGATGGTAAATATCTAATTAATTCTTAAAAAGAATCATGCTACGAGTTGATGAAAAGTTTCTCGATCTCAACAAAAAAATCATTTTTGACCAGTTTATTGCCACTTGTTGAGACATCAACCACACAAGTATCCGTGTGTCACCTGACACAAGGGAGGACCCACTCAGTACCCAATCTGATAGGTGCTCCGTGCTCCTCATGCTCGTTGTTGGCAACTGGGGATCGAAAAGGAGAATGATGGCTACTCCCATCCGATTTGCGTCATAAGTCATCAATTCCTGGAATTATTTTTTTTAATAATACATTTTTATTCGAAATTTCAAAATATACCGAAAAAAATTTCTGAAATATACCGTCGCCTTCCAACGAGCGGCGGGGCCTAAATAGAAAAATACACGGATGAGGAGGCCACGTCGCCTCACCTCTGTCGCTCGATGAAATGGCGGCGAGGCTAATTCAACCCTAAGTGGCCACGATTTTTGATTTCGTGGCCACGCGTGCCCTGTCGCCATTTCATCGGGCGGCAGCGCCAATTTTAGCCTCGTCAGCAATTTCATTAGGCGATGGGCTAATTTAATCTGTCGCCCTTTCATTAGGCGACAGAATCAAATTAGCCTCAGCCTGGGGTGATGTGGCCTCCTGTCGCCTGCTTATTTTTGCTATTTAGCCCCCTGTCACCCATCCAACGGGCGACAGGGGTATATTTCTGTAAATGTTTTTTTTTCGTGGTATATTTTTGAAATTCTGAATAAAAAATGTATTATTTTAAAAAAAATTCTCAATTCCTGAACCCCACATAAGCTACGTATTGTCAATAAGTTATTTATAGATAACAAATTGCAAAAAATTAATTTCAAATTATGTAAACTAGCAATCAATCCATACACTTGCATCGACGAGCTAGCAAAATTTAAAATAACGTATTTTACACTTTTTATGTAAACTAAGAATGAAAATATATATTCAAAATTTTCTAATAAGTATTTTCAAAGATAGGATATTACTTTCTCAGTAATTTTTGTTGGCTTGATCATATAAATTTGTATTACCTCATGATTGTGTATCGGTAGTGTTCTTTTTTCCTTTTGTAAATTAATATATTTATAGTTGATAATGTAACTATTTAGAACAATTGAAAATCAAAGGAGTAAAAAAATAATAAAGTAAAAAGAAAATTTTTGTTGATAGGTGGACTTGTTAGATTACATCTAATCGTGGAAGGTTATCTGGGTCGTCGACCAATTAGGTTTTTTTCCCCTCCTTTTATTAAGAATTTTCTTTTTTTTCTTTTGCTTTGATGTCTGAATTGTTCGCCTCAAGGGTTTGTTTGAATAATGGACTGGTAACCATTACTCATTTGAAAGTTTCCCACGGTGATCTAATATCTTTTCAAGAAAATGACGCGAGAACCCGCGGTGAAGAAATAAGGAGATCTTTCTATATCGACATATCAGTTGGAAGTTTGTTTCTAGGATTAAGGGCCTGTTTGTTTTGGCTTTTGATTCTATATTTTGGCCCAAAAAACAGAATCAAAAACAAACATGTCGATTCTCACAATCCAACCCATCCCAATGCACTAGAATCCACAATCCAGTTGAAAGGTGCTTCTGTAGGTCCTGGAATACACAAATATGAGAATACCACTAAACTTCAAAGGTAATTACCAACCAATGCCACTCACCCCTACGTCTCCCGAAGTCCCGACCCCCACCCGAGCCCGATTTGCTGCCTCCTCCTCTCCTTTCGTTCTCATTCTCCTAGAGGCGGTGCGCCTCTCATCACCTCCGCCCGGCGCCGGCTCATCTCCACCCGACGCCGCCTCATCTCCTACTGCCACCGCCTCCTCCTCTCTGCAGAACGCAGCCGCCTCCTCTCTGCCCAGCGCCAGTTCGTCCTCTCCACTTGACGCTGCCTCCTCTTCGCCCGCCGCCGGCTCCTCCTCTCCGCCTGCCACATGCTCGTCCTCTCCGCTCGCCCGCCGCCGCCTCCTCTCCGCCCGATGTCGGTCTCCTCCTCACCATCCGACGCCGCTGCCTCCTCTTCGACCAAGGTATACCTCCACTTGATAGGGTTGCTCAGTTAGGGCTGTGTTTAGAAATGTAAGAACAAGTGCATTATGTATATTTTTCCCTAGATAGATGGATCTGATAGATATTGACATGGGGAACATACACACACACACACACGGGATTGCTATGGGTTTTATGCTGATAAGAAACAACCACGGATTTGTGAATGGATGGAGAGGTCCTTGTTTCACTTCTATGATAAAATATTTTCCAACTGAATGTGCCTTTTTTAAGAACAGAGTGTGCTTACAGAAATGGAGTGGCCATGCGGTTCATGAGTTGAATTTAGGAGGCATTGAAAAGTGATGTCCTATGAATAGAGGAGTTTTAGTAAAAATGTTATATTCAAAATGCTCATGCAAGGCAAGAGCAATGGGACTTAGGCCCCGTTTGGTACGGTTCCATATTCTAGTAGAAACGGAAACGGTTCCGGATTCTTGGTAGAAACGTTTTAGGTAGAATCAGAATCCAGAGGAACGGGTTGCTAGCTGATTCGACCACGGCGTGTAAAAATCAGAAACGATTCGCTTTGAAACGTTCCGAGTCTTATTCCGTTTGGTTGGATTTATTTCAGATTCTAGAAGAAACAGTCCGGTTCCAAGTTGCCAAACGGGGCCTTAAAAAACTACTAGCAAGGCTTCATGCGCACACTGGACATCTCACTTTTCTTTTTGTCCTTCTTTTTTATTTTCTTTTATGCCCTGTACATAACTCTGGTGCATTCTCATGCATCATATGTTTCTTTGGCTTCCTGCTAATATATCACAACTCTTGTTGTTTTAAAAAAAAGAATGCTCATGCAAGACATGGAAAGGGAAATGCACAACTTTCAGGGACAAAAGATTGGGAATTGGGGTGAGCAGGGTTTATAACCTAGTTCAGAAGATTGAAAAAAGAGGAATATGCAAAGTAAGATTGTCCTAAGTATCTTTTTAGGCTTGGCATATTTTCGGTAATGCTCCCTGCAGAGTTCATCAATTTTAGGCACAATATGTCAAACTTTATTCTGTGCTCCACATATGCGATATTTGGTAGATCCTTTAGAATATCATGGACATTTCACATAAAAGTTAGCGGGTGCAGATGAGACAAAGGTGCACAGCTAAGTGTTCGCAGATGCAATAAGAAATTAAGGGAAATAAAAGGGAGGCTAAATTGGAATAGCTCAGCCGTTTCAGATCAGTGCATATCTACCAAAAGAAATTTTTTCAAGTGTTCATGTGTGAAATTTGTGGTGAAGTGTTTCAACCTTCCTAAAGAGGCTACAGATTACATGTTAACTTATATGCCAGGAACTAGGGGTGAAAACGGATCGGATACGGACGGATAATGGCTGTACCATATTTGTTTTCATATTTTTTTTCGGATTCGGATAGTTCGGATACGAATACGAATACGGATAATATCGAATACGGATACGGATCGAATACGAATCGAATCGGATACGGTCACGGATATTTATCGGAACACGATAACCCCTTAAATTGTACACAAGAAATCAACAATCAAAACTTACAACCTTTCAATTTTCATTGCCTACTTGTTTTCCCTCAAAAACCTTATAGGAACCAAGGACCTTTCAACAAAAAAAAAAAAAAAAGAACCATGACAAATTTAATCAGCTTGTGTTTAGTAGCAAGCAACTGATATAAATCACATATGCTCTATATCCAATCACACTACCTTGATATAGGTAGTTTAACACAAAATAACACATAATGTTTAGCTAGCAAACACAGTGCCAAGTCTAGTAAGTTCTATGGGTAGGAAAAACTTGATTTTCAAACAAGGATCATTGGGGTACACAATGTCTTCCTGGGAATCCATGCTTGATAGCCACCAGGCGTGACCTGAGGCTTTCAGATCCTGAAAAACAGCAAACGAGATTGCACATCAGAATATGACAAGGAAGCACATTCTCATCACTTGCCACAAGAAACCTCTACATCATATCTTCTACACGGTTGAAGCTAAAATAAATAAATTCTGTGCTTTCCCAAGGGGTTGTGCTATTGTATAATCCATCAACTAAAACCCATAATCAAGTGGGGTTGTGCTATTGTATAATCCATCAACTAAAACCCATAAACCTATTGACCTGAGTGCATGACGTGGGGGAGACGGGGAGATGTAGATCAAGTGGAGTACTGGAGTCTAGAGAACAGCCGAGGCCCAAGGCAAGAGGCAAAGCCGCAAGCCCACAAGGCCAAGGCCCAAGGCAACAGTGCCCAAAGTCCGGATATCCGAGACACTGTTCATCGGATAATCCGTATCCGTATCCGTATCCGCCGGATAGTATGCTACCGAATCCGTATCCGTATCCAATAAAAAATATCCGTATCCGTATCCGATCCGAAACTATCCGAAAAATATCCGATCCGAAACTATCCGTATCCGAAAATTATCCGGATCGGTCGGAAACTATCCGATCCGTTTTCACCCCTACCAGGAACAGCCCCTATGCGTAGCTTACAAGATGGAAAATACAAGCCTTCAGAATCAAGAAATCAATCAATTCTATCTATAGAATTACTATCTTCAACTTTCTATCTATAAACATAGCGAATTACTATCTTCAACTTTCTATCTATAAACATAGCATGCTATTTTAACACCCTCCCTCAATCACAACTTTACAACGTTGAGATTGTGCTTAAATTCTTCTAGACTTCGAACTGATAGTGATTTAGTGAATCCATCTGCTACTTGCTCTTTAGAAGAAATAAACCTAATATTCAAAAGCTTCTTAGCAACTCTTTCTCTCACAAAATGAAAATCAATTTCAATATGCTTCGCTCTTGCATGAAATACTGATTAGCTGACAAATATGTGGTGCCCAAGTTATCACACCATAAACATGAGATTTCTCGTTTCTCCACACCAAGTTCAGCTAATAAAGATTCAATCCAAATGATCTCAGCTGTAGCATTTGCCAGGGCCTTATATTCAGCTTCTGTACTAGATCTAGACACTGTTGCCTGTTTTCTAGCACTCCAAGAAATGAGATTAGGACCCAAAAATATTGCGAAGCCAACTGTTGATCTTCTATCATCTAAGCAATCTGCCCAATCAACATCAGTAAATGCACTTACCAAGAAGGAGGATGATTTCTGAAGAGTTAATCCAGTATTGACTGAACCTTTAACATATCTCAAAATTCTCTTAACTGCTGTCCAGTGGGTCGTGGTTGGTGAATGCAGAAATTGACAAACTTTATTTACTGAAAAAGCAAGATCAGGACGAGTGAGTGTCAAATACTGTAATGCACCCACAATGCTTCTATACCTAGTGCTGTCCTCGGGTCCCAAAGGTTCTCCTTCTTGCGCTGAAAGTTTCTCTGTGAGGGAGAGTGGTGTTGGAGCTGATTTACAACCTTGCATGTTGACATGAGCTAAGAGATCAGAAGCACATTTATCTTGAGTTAGCACAATACCTTCTTGACTCTTCTTAACCTCAATGCCTAAAAAGAAATGAAGATCTCCCAGATCTTTGAGAGCAAAGTCATGACTCAGATCTTGTAGTAGTGCTGCAACAGCCTCACTCGAGGAGCTGGTAACTATGATGTCATCCACATATATGAGAACAAACATGATTATACCTCCTTTGTTATATATAAACAAAGATGTATCTGATTTTGATGTAATAAATCCAAGACTTTGAAGTTTTGTACTTAGCCGAGCATACCAAGCTCTAGGAGCCTGTTTCAGGCCATACAATGCTTTATCAAGCTTGCAGACATGCAGAGGTGCCTTTGGATCTTCATAGCCAGGTGGTTGTTTCATATATACCTCCTCTTCTAGAACACCATGTAAGAACGCGTTCTGTACGTCTAATTGCCTTAAACACCATCCTCTAGAAATAGCAATAGCTAGCACAAGTCGAATAGTGGCAATTTTTACAACAGGACTAAATGTATCTTCATAATCTATCCCATACCTTTGTTTAAATCCTTTTGCCACTAAACGAGCCTTGTATCTATCAACAGTGCCATCTGCCCTTTTTTTGATTCTGTACACCCATTTGCAGTCTATTACATTTTTACCTTCTTGAGCAGGAACTAAATGCCAAATCTTGTTTTTCATAAGTGCTCCATATTCATCATCCATTGCCATTTCCCACCTTGAATCATCAAGTGCTTCCTGCAAATTATTTGGTTCACCTCCTATAACACATAATAATCCATAGCCGTATGGTATAGTTCCATCGGTGAATTTTTTTGGTTTTCGAATGCCGCCCTGCAATCTGGTTTGTAGTCGCAATGTAGTAACAGAAGGGATAGAAGTGACAGGTGAAGTAGAATCAATTTGCAAGCACCAATCTGGTTTGTAGTCGCAATGTAGTAACAAAGGGATAGAAGTGACAGGTGAAGTAGAATCAATTTGCAAGCTTGGTGCAGAAGACCAGAAATCATGATCAACTGAGTCTGTTGCTACACACAGTTGCTGTGAGCCAGACTCAACCGTAATAGACATGTTCACCTGATTGCATCGACGCGATTGGAGATGCTATGTCGACTGGATCCGTACCATGCACATTGATCACACCACCACTATATTCTTCATTTTGATTCAGGTTTTCACCAACTTCTTAATCAATTTCTTCGAGACTTCTGCTTGTAGAGTCAATCTGTTGATCAGTAACTAAAACACTAGTATGGTTGTTAGGCATTTGATTAGTACATTGCTCACCCCCGGAATCAAATAAATTGAAGGAATATAGAGATTCTGGAAGCAAAAGAATTTCTTTTCTGAGAAGAGCACCGGCATTGGGATGATGTTGAGCAAATGGGAAAATAGACTCATCAAAAACAACATCACGTGATATATGAACACGTCCTGAAGAGATGTCTAGGCACTTGAAACCTTTATGGAGAGCACTGTAGCCTAGGAAAGTACATTGCTTGGACCGGAAAACAAGCTTGTCGCGATTATAGGGTCTAAGATTTGGCCAGCAGGCACATCCAAAAATGCGAAGAGAAGTATAATCAGGTTTGTCATGGAAAAGACGCTTAACAGGAGTTTGAAAATCAATAACTTTGCAAGGTAAAAGATTGATCAGTTTGGTGGCAGTAAGAAAAGCTTCATCCCAAAATTTTAAAGGCATGGATGCTTTTGCAAGAAGTGAAAGACCAAACTTCTACAATGTGTCAATGCTTGCGTTCTGCCAAACCATTCTGCTGATGGGAATGTGGATAGGAAACATGATGTTCCACACCAAGTTTTCGGAAGGAGTTTATTCTCCTCCCCAATCAGATTGCACAACAAGAATTTTTCGATCAAGTTTATGTTCAACAAGATTTTGAAAGTTATGAAAGACTTGAAAGACATCATATTTTCTTTTAATGAGATAGATCCAAGTGTACTTGCTATAATCATCAATAAAGCTTACATAGTAGGAATATCTGCCAATAGAATTGGGAGTTGGCCCCCATACGTCTAAAAAGACAAGTTCAAGAGGAGCCATAGACCTACTAACTAACTTGGGATAGGGTAATTGATGGCTTTTAGCCTTTTGACACGAATCACACACAGAATTAGAACTGAGCTCACTAGAATATGGAAGATTATTTGTCTTAATGATTTGCTGAACTATAAATGAAGATGGATGTGATATGGATGTTCCCTCTCGTAGGCCCTGGTTCCGTGATCGGAGACTGGCCGAGAGGAGGAGGATGGCGCAGCAGAGCCGCCGGCGACCTATGGTGACGGTAACAGATGAAATAACGGACGAATAACGTCAACAACGCCTAAGATTGGTTTTGTGGCGAACTGATAAGTCCCTCTGCCTTTCCTGTTTTCTCTTTTATTCAAAGGCTTTCATCCCTAAACATGGTAACTAAGACAAGAAGGAAAGCAAGCCATAAAAATGGAAATCCTAAACAAGGTAACTAATGAAAATAAGGTAAGGACTAATATGTATGGATCACCGCTCGATCAAGCGCACCCCATCTCCCCGATTCTTGCATACGATCTTCTGCTCCACATCGACTTGTTGCCGCTTGTTTCTTCTAAAGAATACTCGGTCATATTTGTCCATATCAATACTCCCCCCTCCAAAACAAGCTTGTCCTCAAGCTTGAAGGTTGGGTGTGAACGCCGAAACTCCAAAGCATCCACCCAAGTAGCCGCTGCAACCTCTTCGCCTGCCCAATGAATTAAGAACTGACGATGCCCTTGAAAGAAACGCTGGGCCAAAACCTGGTAAGGAGAGGGCTGCACCGAAGCCGGCGAAGGATAAGAAATATCGTCAGGCAATGGTGGTGTGGCGGCTGGAGGAGACCCTTTAAATGGCTTCAACATAGAGACATGGAAGACGTCGTGAATCTTAGCAGTAGCTGGCAAGGTGAGGCGATAAGCAACTTCCCCAATGCGGTTAACCACTTGGAAAGGACCAAAGAACTTGGGTGCAAGCTTGTGATGATGATCAGGCCGAACAGACTGTTGCTGGTGACATTGAAGTTTCAGCCAAACCCAATCTCCTACCGAAAATGTGACTTCACGATGATGAAGATCATAGCGCTGCTTCATCCTGTTTTGGGCAGCCAACAAGTGAGCTCGAGCGCGGTCCAGTAAAGCATCGCGGTCAACCAATTGACAGTCAACCGCATCGACCAATGTGGTGCCTTGACTGTAAGGTACTAGCGGTGGAGGGAACGACCATAAACCAATTCAAACGGGGTGAGCCGAAGAGCCGAATGGTAGGAAGAGTTATAACAAAATTCGCCCAAGGTAACCATCGGACCTGTGGAAGGTCGTTCACGCCAAACAACGAAGATACATTTCAACAAAGGCGATTAACCATACATCGCCGCCGGTTTGGGGATGGTAAGAGGAAGACATGAGGAGTCTTGTGCCACAGCGCTGAAAGAGATCCTTCCAAAAAGTGCTAGTGAAAATTGGGTCCCTATCCGAGACAATAGACTCGGGCATCCCGTGAAGGCGGACAATCTGATCAAAGAATAAATCTGCAACTGCGGCTGCTGTAGTTGGCCTTTTAAGAGCAAGGAAATGACCATACTTGGAGAGGCGATCAACCACTACTAGCAATGCTGTCTTGCCTTGCGATTTGGGAAGAGCAACGATGAAGTCCATGGATACATCTGCCCAAATATCTTTGAGGATCGGCAGGGTAGAATATAGCATTTGGGGCAAAATATCGCCTTGTGTTCTTGACATACTGACACATTGGCGGACGTAGTCTTCCACAGACCGGCGTAGACCTTCCCAATAGAAATGCTGCTTTATGCGGTGAAAAGTCTTGTATACACCCTCATGTGTCAAGTCATGGAAGGCAGCTACCACTTGCGGCTGGAGAGGAGAGGGTGTAGGAAAATACAGCCGGCCCTGATGATAGAGAAGGTCATCTCGAGTTGTCCAGACGCTGGCCTCCGGAGAAGATGTCTGGGACGCGGCTCGCAAGAGCGCAAGACAACTACGCCGATTGCCGGATGGTATGCAGGGCCTCCTCCCAGGTCGCTTGTACCAGGACCTTGGGCGAAGAAATGGCGGAACAGGTGGCCCCTGATTCATGGAGTCTGGACAGTGCATCGGCCACGACATTTGTTCGCCCGGGCTTATACTCGACGGAAAAATCAAAGCCCATTAATTTGCTCAACCAATGTTGTTGGGGCGGGGTTACCAAAGCTTGGTCAAGCAAATACTTCAAGCTGGCATGGTCGGTGCGAACCACAAACGAGCGTCCCCACAAATAAGGCCTCCAATGCCGATTAGCCTTCGACAAACCAATAAGTTCACGCTCGTAGGCGGCGAGCTTGGTGTGCCGATCTGCTAACTTGTGGCTATAGTAAGCCACAGGATGTCCATCTTGTTGCAACACTGCTCCAATGCCGGTGCTAGACGCATCACACTCAATCACAAAAGGAACATCAAAATCCGGAAGACGGAGCACGGGAGCGGACTGTAAAGCTCCTTTGAGGTGGTGAAAAGCACCCGCAGCTTCTTGTGACCATGTGAAAACTTGGCGACGAAGTAAATTGGTGAGAGGGGCAGCAATTGAGGCATAATGGTGAATAAAACGCCAATAGTATCCCGCGAGGCCCAAAAAACTACGCACCTCGGCGACAGAAGTAAGCGGTGGCCAGCGATCAATATCCTGGATCTTACTAGGGTCGGCTGCCACTCCAGAAGCCGAAATCACATGACCGAGATAGGCTACTGTCTCCTGACCAAAGGCGCATTTAGACTGCTTCAAATATAAGTGGTGGTGACGAAGCTGTGTCAAAACCAAATGGAGATGATGAAGATGATCCTCCCAGGAAGAGCTGTACACCAAGATGTCATCGAAGAAAACCAAGACAAAGCGACGAAGAAATGGAGCTAAGACTTCATTCATAAGGGCCTGAAAGGTGGAAGGGGCATTGCACAACCCAAATGCCATCACCAAGAATTCAAAATGACCATGGTGTGTGCGGAAGGCTGTCTTTTCAATATCGGACTCGCACATGCGGACTTGATGATAGCCCGAGCGCAAGTCCAATTTGGTGAAGAAGAGAGCCCCATGCAATTCATCCAGTAATTCTTCCACCACAGGGATCGGAAATTTATCCTTGATGGTCTGAGCGTTCAATGCTCGATAATCCACACAAAATCTCCACGAGCCATCGGCTTTGCGCACAAGCAACACCGGGGAAGAGAAGGGAGATCTGCTGGGCCGGATAATCCCCTGGGCTAACATATCCGCACATTGTTGCTCAATCTCATCCTTTTGACGATGTGGGTAGCGATAAGGACGAACCACTACCGGGTTGGAGCCTTCTTGCAAGCAAATTCTGTGATCACAAGGACGCGAAGGAGGCAGCCCTTGTGGTTCCTGGAATAAATCAGCAAAGGTGGTTAAAATGTGCTGCAAGCGGTTGTCACCCTCTGCCGAGACGGTGCACACCACAGAGTGCAAACCGTGGCCAGAAATGCCATGCAAACAGATCAGGTGTCCATCCAACATGAAGGTCATCTGGAGGGAATCGAAATTCCAACTGATCTCTCCCAATTCCTTTAACCATTGCACTCCCAGTACCACATCCAATCCTGCTAAAGGATCACCAAGAAGGGGTGCGAAAGGATAGCCCTGGATAGTGAATTGATGTCGCACCCGCCCTAGACAAGGCAAATAAGCTCCATTAGCCACTCGCACTTGCTGTCCCGAATTAACAATTTCTCCCGCATCTTGGTAGCGGCGTGGTCTGCCGAGGAAATTATGAGTGCTGCCCGTGTCCACCAAAGCCACCAAACTGTCCTCCAAACCCGAATAACTTGCATTGTATTGCCGGCCTTGGTTACGGACCGCAATGGCCGAGAGAGAGGGTTCCTCTTCCACAACCTCCTCGTCTTCCTCGCCTTCACTCAAAACCTCCAAGTGAAAAAGGCGTTTACATCTGTGGCCGTGAGAATACACCTCATCACAGTTATAACACAAGCCTTTGTCCCGTGACGACCATTTCCTCGGATCGAGACGCCGAAAGCGGTGATTTAGGCGACGATGAGGCCGTGGCCGAGGCTTGAGAAGGAGGCGGCCTAGCATGACTGGTACCTGAGGTGGTGTCCGACGGCGCCACAGGAAGCACGCGGTGGACAGCCGGGCCGCCAGAACTTGGAGCGGAACTTGGTGGGGCAGTGACCGCTGAAGAAGTGAAATCGGCGGTGCCGAAGGAGGAGCGAGGCCGCGCAGCTTGGGTTGCTCGTGCTATCCAAAGGTCCTCGCGCCGCTCAGCTTCCCTCGCCAAGGCGATGGCATCTGCCAAATGGCGCGGACGGTCGCGGCGCACATCGGCAAACAAGGTGGGGGACAGGGCTGCTGTAAATAATTCCGTCTGGTCACCGATGGACAACCGCGCAGTGCGTGCCAGAAGTCTCTGAAAGTCCCGCGCAAAATCATCCACACGGCTGGAGCCTTGCTTCAGGTTGGACAAATCGCCGAGTGGTCCTGCTGTGGCATGGCGAGTAAAGCGCTGCAAATAGGTGTCGTGAAATTCGGCCCAAGAGATGTGTCCTTCTTCCACTCCCCAGTTCTCAAGAACTTCCTGCGCCTCCCCACGGAGGTGAAGACCTGCCATCTCGACCCACTCATCCTCTGGAATCCCATGGATGCGCCCAAAACGCTCACATTGCTTCAGCCAAAGCAACGGATCCTCGGTGCCATCGAAGGTCGGCAGTTCATACCGAGGGGCACGGGGCGCCCAGCGTCGCCCGTTGCCCTGCTCACGGCCGCCGCCCTCTTCCTCTCTGTAATCCATGTGCGCCAAGAAACGGGGTCGGGTCGGTGTCAGACGCCATTCCGCCGCCGCTAGGGCGCCTGATGGAGACGACGGACCACCCTCTGGTTGCTTGCCGGCAACTTTGATGAAGTCCATTAGTGTCTTCTCCAGGCTGGCCATGGATGACTTGATCCCTTCCACGGTAGACTCCAAACTGCCCAGACGATCTTCCACGGACTCCATGAAGGAGTCGCCTGAATCTGATACCAGTTGATATGGATGTTCCCTCTCGTAGGCCCTGGTTCCAGGACGGAGACCCGGCTGAGAGGAGGAGGATGGCGCAGCAGAGCCGCGCCGGTGACCTATGGTGGACGGCTGTACGTAGCCAACGGCCGAATAACGTCGGCAACGCCTAAGATTGGTTTTGTGGCAGAACTGATAAGTCCCTCTGCCTTTTCCTATTTTCTCTTTTATTCAAAGGCTTTCATCCCTAAACATGGTAACTAAGACAAGAAGGAAAGCAAGCCATAAAAATGGAAATCCTAAACAAGGTAACTAATGAAAATAAGGTAAGGACTAATATGTATGGACTGCCCTGCCCTGATCAGGCGCACCCCATCTCCCTGATTCTTGCGCCCTGATCTTCCTGTTCCACATCAGCTTGTTGCCGCTTGTTTCTTCTAAAGAATACTCGGTCATATTTGTCCATATCAGATGACACAAATGATTGTGCCATCTCTCAACAGAAGGTTTGATCATACTGAAGGCTTGCTTTCTTGGACTTGATGACTGTGATGCAAGGGGATAGATACCTCCTTCACATATGCCGTGATGAATTATTTTCCTCGTTACCTGATCCTTTATAGGAAAGAAATTTGGATGAATTTCAAGAAAAGCTTTGTTATCTTTTGCAAGGCGATGAGCAGAGACAAGGCTTTTGGTGGTGGCACAGGGAACATGGAGAACATTCTTGAGATGTAAATTTCGATAAGGGGTATGAACAGTAGTACTACCAATATGCCTAATTTCCATACCTTTGCCATTTGCGCCATGAATTTGATCTTGTCCATGATATTTATCACGCACTGTGAGCTTCTCAAGCTCTCCAGTGATGTGATCTGTAGCACCTGAGTCGATGTACCAGTTTGTATCGATGCCGTAGGCAGTATTGGCTTCCTTTACTTTAGGCTAATATTCTTCTTCAAATCTCCACCAGCAATCACGAGCGACATGCCCTTGCTTGGAACAAATCTGGCATGTGGAACGAGGATTAGTGCCCTTGCTATTTTCTCCTTTATTGAAATAACTGCGCCCTCCACCATTATTCTGGATGAAGGTGCGTCCACCACCGTTATTACCACGACCTCCTTGTCCACGAGGTCTGCCTTGTCCTCTCAAAGGATATCTGCCACGTCCACGTGCAACGGCATTGGCAGAAGACTAAAAGCCTCCACCATTTTTGGAGCCTTGGTAGAGCTCTTGACGCATGTCAAAGTTTTCCATTTGTGCATACAAATCTTCAAGATAGACTTGATCTGTTCTGGCATCAATTGCAGATACTAGCGGGTTATAGTCGATGTCGAGACCCGCTAATATGTAGGACACCATCTCATTCTCTTGGAGTGGCTTGCTAGCTGCAGCAAGTTCATCGCCAAGTGCCTTCATCTTGGCGAAGTAAGCTGCTGCTGTCATGTTGCCTTTTTGGGCATTTGCAAGCTGAATTCTCAAATTATTAATTCTAGACCGTGATTGCGAAGAGAACATTTTCTCAACTGCAGTCCAAACCTCTCTTGCGCTTGTCATGCTAACCACCTGAGTTAACACTTCTTTAGATAAAGAATTCAGAAGATATGAAAGGACTTGTTGATCTTGCGCCAGCCATTGGGAATACACAGGATTGATCTCTGTCTTTTTGGTCTTGTCAGCGAGTTCAACAGTGTGCGTCTTTGGAGGTTCTTCAGTAGATTCATCAAGATATCCAAAGAGCTGTGCTCCACGTACAGCAGGAAGAACATATGCATTCCATAAGAGATAATTCTCCCTTGTTAGCTTCTCAGAGACTTGACAGCCGAGCGCCATGTTCGTCGTCGACGAAGATGCCATTGCTTTGTTGATTGGATCTATGTGGAGGATGATGGAGTAGAAGAGGATGGCTCTGATACCATTTGAAATTTGTGGTGAAGTGTTTCAACCTCCCTAAAGAGGCCACAGATTACATGTTAACTTATATGCCAGGAACAACCCCTGTGCGTAGCTTACAAGATGGAAAATACAAGCCTTCAGAATCAAGAAATCAATCAATTCTATCTATAGAATTACTATCTTCAACTTTCTATCTATAAACATAGCATGCTATTTTAACATCATGGTCTCGTAGACTTCCTACTATCCGAACGCACATTTATAGCATTTTGTCCTCACGATTTTAAATTTAACTCGGTGTGATCCTGCACATTGATCATAGCAGTGGGACAAAAGTGAATATGTAGATATTTGCATTATGAGGGGTTAGCTATTGTGACTGTTTGATTAAGCTTTAAGAGCTAGTACTGGCCAAAACATCTGCAACCCAGACAACATACCTTTTGCCCTTTTCAGACTTTAAGTTCTTTTAGTGTGGCTCTGATCTCACATATAGTAATGCAACTGGTGGCAGCATTGAATAATCAGCTTTTCTTATATTTCATTTTGTTACCAACTTGAGTTTTTATTATCCCTTCATTTTATTTGTTACGATCAGAAACTGCAATTATAGTATTCTATTTGATCTTTATTATCCCCTCGTTTGGAAATAGTGTATGTTGCTATTATATCTTCCATACTTTTTAAAATTGGATGACCTTTGAGAAATGTAAAGCTAAGATGTTTTTAGCTAGAACTCATTAGCAAACAGGTCAGATGAACTCATTTATTGGGTGGTCACCCTTGCTTTATCCAAACGGTACTTGTTGAAAATTAGATGGAGGACAAGACTACTATCAAAGCCAATTGGGATACCTTTCAAACTAGGGTGTTTTGCACTATTTGTGTTTAGGAGATAGATGTTGGTAATAGGCCTCTTGGAACTTTGACTGCCAAAAGGTACAAGAACTTAGCTGAAAAGTTCTTCTCTAAAACAAGGAAGGATTACAAGAAATAACAACTTAAAAACCGATGGGATTCATTGAAGGCGTTGTACAACTTCTGGGTACCTATTAATCGTGCAACTGGACTTAGGTGGGATAGTGAAAAAGGAACAGTTGTGGTGGACGACGAATGGTGGGCAAAGAACACAAAGGTACTGAATTTGTGTACATCTATTTCATTATATTATTTATCAAGCTTACACTAATATTATCTTGAATGGTTTTCAGGGACATGCAGAATGGAAGAAGCTTCTGAGGGTCCACCTGAGAACCTCACTGACCTTGAGAAGATGTTCGAGAAAAGCCATGTCTCTAGTTCTTCACCTTGCATTCCTGGTGAAAGAGTGGAACATATTGCCATTAATATGGACTATGAGGATGAATTTGCTGATGTAGGCATGGAGGAAAAAATACCAACAATGAGAGTGGCAAGCAATTGAAGAGAAAACTTTGTATCACTACTGCTAGCCCGAAGAAGTAGAAGAAGAATCCTATGGTTAGGGTAATGAATGGCATGTTGGAAAATATGCAAAGTTCTAGCTCAGTAACCTCGAGGGCAGTGCAAGGTGATTTGACTATTGAAGCCATTAAGGAAGTGATGGATCTAGTTGTGCCATCTGGTGCTCAAAAAGAAAGTGATGAGCATTACACGGCCAAAAATTTTTTATCAAAGCTGAAAATCGTGCAATATTTCTCACTTTTAAGACCAATGAAGAAAGGCTCAAGTGGTTGAATAGATGCTATGAAAATAGGAAAAAGTAGAATACCTTTATGAATTGTTGCTTGAATATTGTTACTAAATTTATGTATCGATGCTTGAACCTTGAGATTGCATTTGTGTTGTACTATTTGAACCTTGAGATTGCACTTCAGAATCATTGTTTGATCATTGTTATTGTTAGTGTGTAACTATGCTTGTGTTTGTTTGTAGATGAGTTCAAGTAGTAGTTCTGACAATGGATTAAGTGATGATAATGATGATGATGAAATATTTGAGATTGCAAGTAGACACCAATCTATGCTTCAACAGTATGCAGTAATAGCATGTGCCATCAGTACGTACTATAGTGATGCCTACTTAAATAAATTTAAGAAGAAAGAATCATTTATCTCTGGTTCTCAATGGGTTATTAATACCTTGAGTCATCCAAGAGATTGCTACAAAATGTTTATGATGAATAAGCCTGTTTTTGATAGGCTCCATGACTTATCGGTGTCAAATTATGGCTTAAAGTCAACTACATTTATGAGTTTTGTTGAATGTTTGGGAATGTTTTTATGGATTATTGGTGTTCCACAATCATTTAGACAAGTTGAAAACCGTTTTGAGAGGTCAACTGAAACAATTAGTAGGAAGTTCTGTCATGTCTTAGATTGTGTCAATCGCCTAGCAAAAGATAATATCAAACCAACAGATCTAGAATTCAGGACGATGCATTCTAGACTTCAAGATGCTTGTATTTGCACCAAGATTTGGCAAGGATGGTCAAAAATGTCAGGCTAAGGATTGAGACATTGTAGCCAATATCTGATATGAAAAGATGCCCAATATTTTGGTTATGATCGATATTTTAGGAGAAGCCATCCATATTAAGACCGGATCGTGTTTTGTAGCGTGTTGGAGAAGCATATGATCGGTCGATAGCTATAAAAGATAGTCAAGGGCAAACGAAAAAACAACACAATCCAATAAAAAAACTCACATTACTTTAATCTATTTTCTGTCAACTACGAGTAGCCTCTGTAATTTAGAATCTTTGTAATTTGATCTTGATCAATAAAGTTGCGCATCACCGATTATTGATTTTCATCAATTACGCCATTAGGTTTGATTTTTCTCCTATTTTGTTGCGCATCGCCTTCTTTGGAAAAGATCTACCTCTATCATCTGGTTAGCCCTAATCGGCTAATTAGATTTATCATTATCCTCAATTTGATCGGCTTTTTAGATGTTTAGATCTAAGCAGATTATTTTACTAGATCGACTTTGAGCAAAATTTTAGTTATCTTATCGACTGCAGGATCAAATCAGTTGACATGCCACACGCCTCAGAACCCGGCACATAACAAATGCCGGGAATAGAGTTACTCTGGCACATATTAAATGCCGGGGTTAGCTATCTACGGCACATAACAAATGCCGAGAATAGAGTTACCCTGGCACATATTAAATGCCGGGGTTGGCTATCTACGGCACATATTAAATGCCGGGGTTGGCTATCTACGGCACATAACAAAAATGCCGGGAAAAGCGTTAAGCCGGCATATAATAAATGTCGGGGTTGCCTACTGATGGCACATATCAAATGCTGGGAATGGTCTAGTACGGCATTTATTATATGCCATCTTAGAGCAAAGGTGGCACATATCAAATTATCCTAATTCAATATAATCAACAGGGAATAGCACAATAGCCCATACAACACTCAGCCATTCTTGAATTCAACATTTGTTATGAAATTCAATCGAGCTAACTAATCTCAAATATCAAAAGTAATATATCACAAAAACTTTAATACAAAGGGGGTGAAACAAATTTCTCGTCATCATGCCAAGAACACACCCATAAAAGTAGGAAAATGTTACTGATAAATTACAATCCGAATGCTTATGTGCCTAACCATTCTTCAACTAGTTGCAATTGATTTTGTATATATTCTTCAACTGGAGGCAAAGGCTGAAAGCTCTAGGCAATCACTGGTGTAATAGTTTGTGGTGCAATACCTTAGCATCAGTTTCCATTGGAATAGATTTTTCCTCGGAATCTGGTGTGCCATTTTCAGCATCCCCAGTAGCATCTCCAGAAGCTTTGGCTTCCTGCATGTTTACATCAGTTCCAGAAGCAGACTCAATTAGGTGCCTCATCTGTCTCCATCTTAGCTGAATCTTTTGGTGGCTCATTAATTTGTAGCTGCAACTGGAACTTCGACTTCCTCCTCCTCCAACATCTGCATACAGACATTTAAGTGATTTCCTCATACTGATTTCCGTCAAAAAAATAGTTGCAAACAAAGCAAGTAAAGGAGCTAGCTTTCTCACTCACAGTTGCTGATTCAACTGAGACTATCCCATGGATGTTAAGTCGGACTTTCACTGTCAGTTTTGCTTTCTCGCCCTTGCTGGGTTGAAAAGGACCAATCTATACAGAAAGAAAATGGTTTAGTTGTTGGCAGAGATCCTTCTTGGAACACACACAATCACAAGACGATGAACACAAGAGAGTGAACACGCAAGATCGAGAAAGAACAATGACACACGGAGAGTTTCCCTAGCGCGCAACTGCTTTGCACCTGCGCTTTCACTTTCTGCTATTCTCTTACTCTATTGTGCATCTATGGACTCAGCTAATCAATGACTTAAATACAGGAAGGATGCACCACTCAACTCACATGGCCAAGAAACAGCCTTGACCGCTTCCTATGCCATGAACTCACAACGTTAACACATGCTACTAAAATATCCTTTCTATATTTATCTAGTGGGTGTTTTATTCCAGTTTGATCTCTCTTTGGTACAAATATTTATGTTTAACAACAAGCAAGGAGGGATTTGTTTGCCGAGTAGTAGTGATCTCAAATTTTATAGTTTTGATCCCTTTCTCAGTTTACAAGGATGGCGGTAAAGAGGAGAAAAAGAAAGAAGAGAAAAACAAGAAATGCACTTCACCTGTCAGGAGAAAAAGAAAGAAGAGAAAAACAAGAAAGAAGAGTTTTCTTTTGTATGTGATTTTGCAATAAAGTAGTAGTAGGATGTGTTAGCAGATTATTCCCATTTCCCTTTCAAATCAAGGACAGAAAACACTATATCTGGTTTTTATATGTTGACAATTATCAGTCAGCCAGAATGTGACAATCAATTTAGAGGTCAAACATGAGAATGCAGAATGCACACACCCTGATGTCTAATTTAAAAATTAAAACAAGCATGTCCCAACACAAATCGTGGTCAGCCTAGAGATTCAAAACTACAGGAGAATCACAGATATGGAAAAATATTGAAATAGACATAAAATGACAATTACACAGCACATAAGGAATAAAAAATTAATAGGTTTTATTTGAAGGGGAATGGCAAATATTCTAGCCAGAACATGGAGCAATTGGAGGCATCTGTGCAAGCATGCTTAGAGGGGAAGGTATAGATGTTTTAGCTTCTGAACAAAACAAGTACTACAACTAATAATTGACAGATCTATAGAACAAATGCTACACACATCCTTATATGATGCATGCCTAAAGATAGCTATGATTGTGCAGATCAACAAATATTTCACCACACGAATCCTTGCACTCTATAGAGTAGAATGCAATTCGCTTGCTTCTCTTCCGATAGTTATCATTAATTAACAACTAAAAAGAACATAGAACACATGCAAAAACATTGTGAGCACAAGAAACAGAACAAGAGACTTGTTGTGGCAGTTTCGTTTACAAAAAGTACTGAGTGGCACTTGCAAAGCAAAGGATGTGAAAAAACTACTTTCAGAGAAGAATCTGCACCTTTGTTTTAAGAGACGCACAGCTAACTACAATAATGTCAAACTTGTCAAGGGATTCTCCATCAGTAAGTGATGGATCACCTGAAAGAAATAACAAAATATAGCTTTTTTTAGAATTAATACTGTGAAGAACCTTAGTCATTCTCCCATAATACATTACCTGTAGTTACTCTCTTTTTTTGCCCTCCTGATATGCCCCTCATCATATTATTGCCAACTATCGTGTCGGCACAGATATTGTTCCACTCTGTCAAATGTATTGTTCCACTCTGTCAAATGCCACGAGCTGAATACAACAGTGTCAAATCGTTACATGTATTGTTCCACTCTGTCAAAGGCTACGAGCTGAATACAACAATGTCAAATCGGAAATTTGGAACTATAAGCAGATTTTGTATGTGGACTGTTTCTATGGATACAGATATAGAAGACATAGAGAGCATTACCTATTGTTTGGTAAAAATGACTGTTTAGCAACCTCTTTGTGTTGTATGGTTGAATATAAATTGCTATTTGTAAAGGAAAGGCTCATTTGGTTGCTATTCTGGTTTCTGAAAATGTGACATAATTTCCACCTCAGTTTGTAGGATTCAAGAAGGCATTTATCGGTTACTTAAGATCTGACAAGTGTTTGGGTGTGAGTGAAGGTAAGAAGAATATGTTGCGAGATTGTAAATTTTGATATACACATACATTCGACTTCTACCATAATTCTCTGAAAAAACTTTTGTAATCGGGAAAGATAGATGTTTGATCTTGTAAAATAATTTTCTTTTATTGCTTTCTTTTATGTTTTGTTACCAATTTTATTTTTCGTAGCAACGCACGGGCATTGAACTAGTATGAACAAATAGAACACACTTCTATGAATACAAATTTGGTTCACTTAATGAAATCTTACCTTGTTTGTTTCCCATTCAATGATGTAGAAGAACAATTGCTGCCACAAACAATAGAGTTGACAATAAATATAGATGTCAAAGACAATCATGAAGAAGCTGGTTTGGGGGCAAAGCTTGCTTTAAATTTGTGCCAGAGGGTACACGACTACTGCAGCATGTATATAGTTGTGATATGCAACCAAATTACTTTGTCACAAAATTTTCATTGTTGTTAGTGAAGAGGCAATTCACTTCTCTTGATTGGTTCGCATTATTATGAAGCATGTTATGCAGAACTTACTAAAATCTCAATATTGACTCTTGTCAGTTTTGTCCTCTTATTTTAATTTTTTACAATCATTGTAATTACCTCATCTAAAAAGCTTCAGATAGCCATTAAACACCAATTATAATTAAAGGAAGGGAAACATTTGTGATTTGTGCGTATATCATACACAAAAAAGAAGATTTTGTTGCCTCCCATAGCCTTTAAGCAACCACATACTTTAGAGCCTGATGATCTACAAATAGGATCTCCACTTACGATAATGAGACCAATGCTTGTACTACTGGAAAAAGAAATGAGTATAAACCAAATGCAAGGGAGAGCATATGAAGTTAGAAGAAGTGATGCACCATCCTAATCTAGCATGTCACATATATCTGATAACGATTAGTCAAAGTAGTATACATAAGACAGACAGAGAGAGAGAGAGAGAGAGAGAGGATGGAATCAAAATAAGAAAACACAATACACTAATCAAGTTACAGAAACCTTCAGGTCTAACTTAATCAAGTGTGCCAGAAAAGCTGCCTTCGAACCATACATATATTAAGAAGCCAAAGCAGCTTCCACTGACAACACAATCTTTTTTTAGACGCACTGATAATGCAACCAAACAAACACACAGACCCACAAAAGGAAAGAATGGATCAACAACATGCACAAGCACAAACTGACCAGGGTTAAAAATGACCACTATACTTGTCACATTATATTACCAAGCAATCATTCCCATTGCGAATTTAAGGATCATGACATACCTCGGCACCACCAGTGCTGCTTGTAACAATGTTGAGGCTGGCAGTCCTGCTAGAAGTCTCCTCATGTTCTGCATGGTGATGGCAAACATGCAGGAATCAAAGTTCCAAAAATCATTGCTCAAGAGATTCTACTCCAAGACACTCTTGGAAATTATCTTAATGGGTGGTTAATCATATAGTACCAGTGTTGAGATGAGACCTTCTCACTGGCCGGTTCAAAATTAATCCGAAAGCATAGATGACCTGAACGATGATAATTAATCATTTATCTGCCATCAATAAACAAAAAGGAACCAAAGAGGAATCAAAGACCAACAAAGGAACAGAAATGAAAAATACCTTAGGGAGATGTATGAGGCAATTCACCGGGCTCTTAGAATCTGACACAATGCCAGTGCCAGGATTGTGCCTGCCGATGACCTGAACAACATTGACATAAAGATTTTAAGGAATCAAAGTCAATTTTTGGAAAGGTGGAGACAAGGTAGTTCAAACATAATGCATAAAAAACAAGAAAATGGGCATAGCAAAGTACGTTGGTAAATAAGACAAGAGTTGAAAAACAACCACGGCAGAGAAAACAAGACCAATATAATCAACTTCGACAAACTAGATTTAGACCGTCATGTTTTTAACAGGTAATTAAAAAAGCACCATTTTCAAACATACAACAATGTGAGTCATAAGGTCGATTTTTACTTCAATGGGAAAAAAAACACCAATTGGTGTTAAATTGTGTTAGAATGAGGGGGCATCATCTGCCAGAATGGCACAGAAGTTGACAAAATAGCAGAACATTACATCAGTAACATCCATATACCCATGGCAACCACACCTGGAAACTTTTTAGTGAAAGGAACTGCAGGCTTTTTCCTCATATTGCTCAAGTATCGTCGAGCTTTCTCATTCCTTATCTGCAGCCATGCAATAAATGGGTGTAAAATATTTGGTTTAAGCATCGTCTCTATAATCTACATTTCATTTCTATGGTAAGTATATAAAAGAAAATAGCAAAAGACTGTCCTGCTATTAATGTAAATTGATCTAGAACTCTGTAGTATGCACTCTGTACTACCCAGTAACTAAACATTCAAGCATCTTAAAACAATTCAGACTTCTAAATATGGAGCGTGAATGTAATAACAAGAAACTGAGAGAAATGGAATAAGCAAACAGGAAATTCATAACCATACAATATGCACTTTTCAATTCAAGGTTGGTGATTTTACAGGAATTTCATACCAAGATTCTGAAATAGAGAGTGATGCCTAGCATAAAAAATTCATAGAAGTGCAAAGGTAGTTGCATACAGAACTCCAATTGCTGTCCTAATTTACTACTGACTAGTGAGGGGTGAACATACCTTTGAGAGGGATTCTGCTGAAGGAGTGCCAAGTAGGCCAGTCATGAGATCCAATTGATGCACAACATTCTTCCCTGGAAAGAGTGGCTTCCCTGTAAGCATTTCTGCAAATATACATCCTACGCTCCAAATATCAATTGCAGGAGTGTACTGCAAAAGTCAAAGTCAAATTCAGTTCCTTGCAATTCTTTAACATTTGTTAAACATGCGCACACATCAATTCAGAACCAAGTACAGTTGAAATTCAGTGCACAACCAGTTCAATCACATTATCAAGATCAAATTAGCACCCAAACCACATATCTATGTTCAATATTCACACTTTTATGAAAGCAGCATAGCAGAGAACACAACAAGTAATACTGGGGAAACATTTGTTTAAAGCCAGGGAGAACAATGTACAGATCATGAAAAGTTGAACAGGATAAATTTCCAAATTGCAGACATTTTGTAACTGTACTAATGACTTCTAAAAGAAAAGAGATGAAGTCAAGAACTCAAGATATCACCTGATGACTAAGATTTAATACAACCACACCTGATAGCGTTCTGAAACTAGTTTTACATTGTAGGATCATAACGTGTCATAGAAATGTAGCAATTTCGGGAGAAAATTCATAACATGATTATTGTCATTGGTAATACGACGTTAGGATAAAAATTCCCTCACCTTTGAAAAAAAGGAGCCACACAATTCTGGAGCACGATACCATCTAGTTGCCACGTAATCCTAGGACAAGGAATGCAAAATCAGAAGAAACCAAACTTTGGTTGCTCATCATAAAAAAGGGGGAATTGATCTAAATGTTACTAAAATGGATACCGTCCAGAATATGGCTGATGGGGTATCATTAAATGATACGCGGGCAAGGCCGAAATCACAAATCTTCAGCTTGCAATCAGCATTGGCTAGAATATTCTTGGGTTTAAGATCCCGATGGAAAACATTCGCTGCAAAACCATCACTTAGACAATAAACACAGCAACCACACATGACAAAAAAAATCCAACAAATCATTACAAATTTCCTCCTACGTGGTGTCTAATTACCTGTATGAATGTACTTCATCCCCCGGAGCAGCTGATACAAGAAGAACTGGTGATGCTCCGGTGTGAGATCATCGTTTGCTTTTATTACCTGATGGAGATCCGACTCCATCAGCTCAAAGATTACATATATATCCCTGAATTCCCTCCTCGAAGGGGGAAGCATAATGTGCTTGATCTCAACTATGTCAGGGTGACGCAGCAATCGGAGCAACTTGATCTCCCTAAGGATGCGGGTGGCATCGGAGACATGATCAAAAACGTCATTAATTTTCTTGATCGCGACACGCTCACCGGTCTGGGTGTCGACAGCCGCAGCCACAACACCGTAACTCCCTTCGCCAATGACCTCACTGACCTGATACCGGCTTGCCTCACCATACTCAGTGAAGAAGTCGGATTCCGAGGTCTGAAAAGGAAGAAGCATGTTCATGTTAGTACAATTAATACTGAATGCTAGATGGTGTGAACATCCTGATATACAACTGATAAGAAGTATTAAGCAAAAAAAAAACATTTCATTAAATGGAAGCTGATGTAAAAGGGTTGGAACTCCGAATCGAAACATGCACGCTACTGGAAAATGTACACAAGATATTTTGATATAGATTGGATCAGAGTGGCCGAAAACTGTAAACAGTGATTTTCTCACATCGACTATTAAGGTGACAAAAGTCTGTACCATGGAATCATCAAAAGGTAAAAGGAGAACACTGAGAAAGAAAAACAAAAGCTCTTCTAGTGTGGTATCAATTCAGTTTCACTTTCAAATGAGGCAGGAACAGGAAAAGGCAGTAGGTCCCGTGAATCTTCCAAAATGTACTGCAGAAACTGTACCTTGTCCCGACTACCTTTATCTAATAACTTCTTCTAAACTGCCGCAATCTTGTGAAGCATATTAGTCAAGCCGCATTGATGTATGGCAGTTCGTACTAAAATCACATTAACAATGACCCGGCTATTGGTTTGTGCAAGCAGCTGGATGCCGCATCGAGCACCACCATATCTAAATTGGTAAATCCAACCGAGCAGATCCGTAAAGGGCTGACAAGAAACCAAGCACAAGGCAAGCTCATGGATTTGCTTTCAGCCCACAAAGATGAGATCACAAGTCGTAACTCAATGCACAGTACAGAGTTCAACTCCCGCATCTGACTGATACAGACGGAAACCACCATTGGACGAGCCTCGTAACTCACCACGAGGCTGAAGACAGGAGCCGCGGGCGGATCCAAACATCACCGCAGATGGAACAGAAACGGCCAAAAGAGAGCAGTAAAACAAGTCACAAGGATCCAAAACGCGATCACGAAGTCGGAGAATCCCACCCACCTTACTCGGATCCATGCGTGGCGGCTTAGTCGCACAGGCGCACGGATGCCCCCCTTCTCCAACACAATGTACTCTTCGGGGTCGGACTCGGGACCCTCGGCCACCTCCTCCCACTCTTCGTCCTCTTCGTGCTCCTGTCGCAGGAGCGAGTGGGCGTGGATGTCGCTGGAGGTATTACTGGTGGTGGTGGTGGTGTTCAGGTGGGAGGAGGAGGAGAGGCGGCGGGAGCGGTGACGGAGCCAGCGGAGGAGGGAGCGGGCGCGGCCACCCATAAACCGCCTCCCTTGGGGTGGAGGAGGGGCATTGGGCGCGCGCGCGAGGCGCGGGGCCTGCCCGGTCGCCGCGGGAGCGAGTCTCGCGCGGCACGGCGCGTCTGTCAGACTCCCAGATGAATCCGAACAGAAAACGTAATAGCTTCAATGAAATAAGACCGAAGAACAGGCAAAACTGGAAGAACAGCAAGAACAAGAATACTGGGGAAAGTAATGGAACCAGGAAAAAGCAAGATGCGAATAACTCTTCTGATCATCGATAAAACAGAATTCGGTTACAATCCCAGCTTTTATAGCTTACAGAGTTACCGCTCGATCAAAGTAAAAGTAAATGAGTAAACGACAATTCACCAACTACTGTATACTGTAATTACTTAAAGGAATAACAGCCCTATCACTAAGAAACATCATTAGCTAAACTCAACCCTTAGATTTGCATAATTCCTCCTGGCCATACGATTCGCCTTACTGAACTTGATCGCTAACATCACCCGCATCTTCTACTTAGCCTTTTTTTCCGGAAAAATATCCTGTGCAATCACCCCTCCCGGTGAAACCACGGTGCAACTGAACTAAAAAAAGTTTCAAAAAATTCTGAAAAAAATCATGGATGTACATCTCAACTTACCCCACCTACATATAAAATTTCATGATCAAATTCATCTTATACTAGCAGTTACAAAAAAGACAAATTTATCATGAACAGTGATTTTTACTGTTCATCACTATTCATTTTGCTGCTTGTTTTTTTGTAACCGCTAGTATAGGATGAATTTGATCATGAAATTTTATATGTAGGTGGGGTAAGTTGAGATGTACATCCATGATTTTTTCAGAATTTTTAAAACTTTTTTAGTTCAGTTGCACCGTGGTTTCACTTGAGGGGTTGCACCTGATATGTAGACTCGCACTTAAGCTTCCCTGAGACAATACTCCTCATTGAACATCCTTGTCCTCAAGGATGAAAACCCTTCCACTGCAATTAAGTATAATCGCCTTCACCTCCTTCCTCTTTTTCATCTTCTTGACTTCCACCGCAATTAAGTATAATTGCTTTTGAAACTTACATACCTTTCCATGTCCAGAACCCAAGGTTCACGACACTTATAGCATTTTCCACGGACCATTTGCCCTTTGGTAGTCGATGTGGTTTTCTCTTCCTTCGCTTTTGGTTGCTCCTGCTTCTCCTTTTTGAAACAAACTTCTTTGTGATGTTCCTTTGCTAGAAGTGTCTTGAGCCCATTGATAAGTTTTCTTCGATAAACATGGGTTTCATAATTGCGAGCATGAGAGTATGCTTCCACCAATGACTTGGTTGATGAGACTTGATTGGAACTTTTATATAATTCTTTAACCCGAAATGAAATAATCCGTAAAATAAACCTCGAGATAAAGTTGGATTATCTCTCTTGACCAAAGTCATCATTGCTTCAAACTTATCAATATATGATTCAATACTGCCCATCTGATTTAGTCCTCTGAAATTATCCACTATCTCTATTTTCGTTTCAGCAGCAAATCTCCTGTATACTAACTCACAGAACTGAGGCCAAGTCAAGGAGTTGGTATCAATACGATTCTTGTTCAACCATTGATCCGCTTTCGGCCGATAAGATAAATTTCAGCAATTACTACCTACGCCATTAGGTGTTTTTCCCAACTCAAAGCACCTTTCGGCCTTTCTAATCCAAGCACCGGGTTATCACCATCAAACTTGGGAAACTCTACTTTAGGTCCCTTGCTAAAACCAAATTTTGATAAGGATTCCTCTCATCACTATGTCTTCCTATTCCTTCAAAGGCTCTAGGCCAATTGTTATCACCATAAGTTTCTGGTCTGATTTGGTTTACCTGAAACAATGGCATATTGTTTCCACTACTTGGCAACCTATAAGTAGGTATGAAAGGTGGATTTGAAGCAATATATTGTGGTGCAAATGTACCCTGGGCCATCACTGAAGGATAAACGCCGACTCCAAATGTTCGGATATATTGCTTACATTACTCCTTAGTTGTCCGACAAGGTTGCGAGAATGGTATTTTATCCATAAGGAAAACACAGAGGAACAGGAGGAATGTTGGACATACCACTAGAACCATGTTGATTTGGGATACTTGAATGACCACTTCCAGGAGTTCTTTGAAGATTTCCTCCCGTTGCTGAATTTCCCATTTCATTCTGACCCACTTGTTCAGAATCATTCTCTCGCATAGCCACTGTGCTGGAGACCTCTTTCAATTCAGATTTCTCCACCAGAACATTCAGCTTCTCCATTATGGCATCAATCTTGAAAGAATTACCTTCCATTTGTTTCTGCAACAAATCAATCTGGCCTTGAATAACCGCAGTATTTTCCTCCATCTGAGAATGTATTCCCACTATTTCTTTCTTCAAATCTTCTACCTCACCCACCAGGAAAGCCTCCATTTCACTTTCATGACTCTTTCCCATTCTCGGCATTTCAGATTTTGAGACCGATTCAATCTCTTGAGATGAATTAGGGATTTTACCAGGAACTCGGTTCCCAACCTAACGTCACTCAAGAACAGCGGAAACTCTTCACCTTGCGCAAGATCACTGAAGCTCTGATACCATTTGTCAGACTCCCAGATGAATCCGAACAGAAAACGTAATAGCTTCAATGAAATAAGACCGAAGAACGAGCAAAAGCGGAAGAACGGAAGAACAAGAATCTGGGGAAAGTAATGGAACCAGAAAAAGCAAGATGCGAATAACTCTTCCGATCATCGATAAAAGCGAATTCGATTACAATCCCAAACTTTTATAGCTTACGAGTTACCGCTCGATCAAAGTAAAAGTAAATGAGTAAACGACAATTCACCAACTCAGATATCGTAATTACTTAAAGGAATAACAGCCCTATCACTAAGAAACATCATTAGCTAAACTCAACCCTTAGATTTGCATAATTCCTCCTCGCCATACGATTCGCCTTACTGAACTTGATCGCTAACATCACCCGCATCTTCTACTTAGCCTTTTTTTCCTGCCTGAAATGTAGACTCGCACTTAAGCTTCCTGACAGCGTCACGGGGGACTGGAGCGGCGAGGCGCGGGGAAGCGTGGCGTGGTGGCGGTTGGGGTGGGATCGGCGTGGGAGGTGGGACGGAGGTGGGAGCACGAACGTGGGGAGGAGCGATCGATGAGGAACAAGATTAGGCGAGTCTTGTGAACCAATTCGATCTCCAGCTACTGAAATTTCATCATTCCGCAAAATGAATCTACGGCACATATTAAATGCCATGGTTTACCTATCCCGACGTTTATCATGTGTCTTCCTTTCCTCATCATCCGGCAAAAAACATGTGTCGGGTTAGAGTCTAGTCCGGCATTTATAAATGTACTCGTTGTAAAAAGATAAGCCGGCACATAATTTATAACAAGAAAAGTATTACCCGGCAAATATTATGTGCCAGGCAATTAAATGCCCCTAAATCCAAATAAATGCCGTGAATTCTTTATTTAGTGGCATTTAGGTCAAATGCCATGCCATATAAAACTAAGTGCCCCAAAAGGCATACCCGTGTTGTAGTGCTACATATTGGGAAACTTTTGTATTTTATACAAAAAACGATCCGTATTACTGAAATATACAACATTTTCGCGATTTACCAAAATCTCCATCAATTTCGGGATGTGAAAAGCGAAATCTCAATTTATAATCTGAGTTCTTGAATCGGTGATTTAGCGTTTTCAAAATCTTGAATCGAGGTATTTCGCAGACTGGCTGGCGAAATCTGGTATTTGCAAACTGAAAATGCGAATTGACCACACGTCGGATTTCGCAATCTGAAAATGCGAAATTGACCTGGGTAGAATCACCGGCCACGTATAAAAATAAAATAGGACTCTAATGATGTCGGAAAATTTTGAAATTTTTTATGAAGGTTCCTGATAAATCAGTGATATTACTATAAAAATTTCAAATGATTTTAATATCTGATGAATTTTTTAAAATTCAAACAATATAACTATCCTGATAAAACGCTGGCCGAAAAGTTTGAACCGAATGAAAAATGAAACAAACCACGTTAGAAAATTTTAAAATTTTTTGTTCATGGTTATGATGCATCACTAGTATTCCCATAAAATTTTCATATAATGATCAAGCTCTATGAATTTTTAAAAATTCAGACAGTGCTAGTGTCCGATATGGCAAAATTCAGACAGTAGCACTGTCTAAATTTTTAAAAATTTATAAAACTTGATAAAAATTTTATGGGAACATTAGTGATGCATCATAACCATAGACAAAAAATTTCAAAATTTTATAGTCGACAACAACTCATGTTATGAACACTTAAATTATTTGTTGAACATATATAAGGGCATATACACCGAAAGTTCAGATGATAAAATAAGCAATAGATTACATTATATTACAAGGGCATCACAACAGTGACGAAATTGCTTGACGAACTAACTAACGAAAGCACTGTTTGTCATGGTGGACCAAATGATCGTTCCGCTTATCTTGGTACAGCCAGAATGATGTCCTATATTTTCTGCATATTACCTGACCTGTGTTAAATTTGCGATTTGTCATCGGACACCGCTCAATCCCTACTATGAAAGAACTCCATGGGGATCCGAAGTGCACCCAGCTGTCGCCGAATGGGTGGCCTATGCCGCGCGTCTCGGTGTATAAGACATAATTTTTGATCTTTTTATGTGGATTTCGCCTCCCATATGGGCATGTCATCCCGATTCGGCGTCCCCTATGTTAATACCACGGGTTCCGGATGGTCTGCATAACGCGTCAAGGATTTGTTGCGTGGTGCGGACCTCGTATTTGCTTCCCTTGTCCCTTCTTCTTCGAGAGGAGGAACCCTCTTGCACCCTCGGTGTGTTGGCGTTAGCGGAGACATGCGAGACGCCTGCTGTTTGGCTCGCACTCCACTATATGGTGCGGGAGGTGTGTGTTGGGCTTATCCTTGGACAACCGAGCGTGCCTGCGATCAATGCAAGATGCCCGCTTTGGTCGTTGAATAACACCGAGGCGTACTCGGGTCCGGCTTTTCAGGCGGTAGTGGCACCACGAGAGGGTTGCTCCCCGCTTATCCCATCTGAGAAGTTTGAGATGTGGGTGGTACGTCTCCGGTCCACCGATTGAAGTAGCCGCACCATTCATCCTCGGCCAAGGGGCACCGGTAGAATCTCCGGTCCGCTAGATCATCGTGGCAGGTATCAACCACTGCTTGCAGGCCATGTTCGCAGAAGTCGAGGCTTTCGGGTGGCCCTGGAGGAGGTTTCTCCTTTGACTTGAGCGAATTCGCAAGTTTTCTTTTGAACTCACGTATGCGATGAACTGGTTTAGAACTACTACTTTGTGAGTTTGACATGAGTATGTCGCATGAAACTCACCGATTGGTTGGCCCTTGCCCACCGCCCTAAGCTCTGGTCGATCTAGAAAAGGACATATCTGGCGGCCCTCCCACCGGGTGAAGTTCTCGGCGAAGCGGGGTAGGCGTCATGGCGATTGGAGAGAAATTAAGTAGTCACGTAGTTCCGGCCCGTCGATCCATTGGAAGAAGCAACACCGGTCCTTGTGCTCAGAAAAGAAAGAACGATGCATGAAATGGTAGTGTTACCCTGTATTGTGTGGACACCAGTAGGTTTACCTTGTAGGTGCGGGCACAACAGTAGTGAGCGCGGGCGGCCGTCTCTCCATAATCTAAAGAAAGAATTTTGATTCAACATGGTTTACATAATAATCATGTTGGTTCAATAAGCGTAAGTATTCACATTTCAGTGATCCGTAAAATGAATCATCGGACGTTAGTTGTGAATGCTGATAAAGCAAAACCCTTAAGTGTTAATCATTCGCTTCTCCATTCTCGCCGATCTTGTATAACGTGAACTTTATAATACCACGTAAGCCTTTTCAGAAATAAATATAATGGATCATCTAAACCATAAAATTTATAAAATCAATTTAGAAACGTTCTCCAAAGTATAGACTACCATAATATGTAGAAATAATTTTATTCCGTTATGCTTTAAATATTAATCACATTAGCGAGAATAACCTAAAGTATTATGATTGCCAAACTTGGTAATGTGAGTTAATGAACTCGATAACAATGAAGAAATCTATAATTAAGTTGTTTGTATTACGTAACCTTATTAAAAAGCACGAAGATATAACCAAGAACCTATCATAATAGGTCTAGTGTATTCAAACTAAATCTTATGCAATGTTAATTAAGAAATGAATACTATTCACATATACATCATACAACAAATTGATGTTTAGATTAATTCTATTAATCTAAACAATTTTGCATCTTGAATTCGATATTATAACTATTAAAATGCAAACACTTAATGAACTAAAATGCAAGAACGTAAGATCATGCAAGAACGTAAGATCATACAAGCTCGGGACGCACCTGTCGGACGTGGATCGCTCGGGGCACCGGGACGTGCTTTCGATCGAGGGGGACGCCTCGTTCGTCTTCTGGGGGCACGCCACGCCCGTGTAAAGGGGGAGACGTGCCCCTCAGAGGTGGATCGGGCGGGGGGCCTGGGAACGTTCTCGTCTCGGAGGGGCGACGCCTCGTTCGTCTTTGCGGGAGGCCCGCCACGCCCCGGTGTAAAGGGGAGACGTGCTCGTCGAGGTGGATCGGGCGGGGACACTGGGACGCCTCGTCTCGGAGGGGGACGTGCCTATAAGAGGACTCTCCAAGAGGAGAGCCGAAAGCACCTCAGTTTCTCGTTGAACATTCTTCCCGGAACCCCGCAATCCTTCCACAATTCGAAGAGCTTTCATACCACCTCCGCTACCACATATCCTCGTCTTCATCCCGTTCCTTGCCTGAAAAGACTATGTCTCAAACGGCGAGCTCTGGAAATCGGAGGGCTCGTGCACTTGCCAATGCAAGGCAGGTCGAATGTCCTAACTGCCACGTGCAAGCTAATGTGTTCTACGCCAACACTCGGGAAAATAATGGGCGAGTGTTCTACAAGTGCCCTTTTTTCTCTGTAAGTGAAAAGCTAGTTTGATTCCTTCTTGTGCACACTATTTCTTCCATTCAAGTTGTGTAGTTGTTCTGAGATATCTCATTTCTTCGCACGGCCTAAAAGCTTGTTCACCTCATCACGTAGACTGCAGGGTGCCAATATTTCCAGTGGGCAGACACCATGGACACCTCGACGGAGCGTCCTACAACCATTGTACCACACAGGATGCAACAACCTTCTATGGAGGAGAGGATGGACCCTATGCTTGAGCAGAGGCTGAACATGCTGATGTTCAAGATGGAGCACATTTTAGATCATATGAAATGGTTAGAGAAGATTATGTATGTGACTATTGTTCTTGTATTGTACTCTATTCTTGCGAAGTAGTTCATTTCGTGTAGAGGGGGCAGAGTTGGTCACGGATGTCTTTCGAAGTGGTTTCCAGTTTGTATCCGTACTTTCATGTATCCGTATTTTACATGTTAAGCAGGCTTTAATTAGAACATTTTCGTGTGATATGGCTGTCCAGTTTGTGATCTTTTAGGGTATTTGTTGTGACATGATTCACTTGCAAAACCAGTTTTGAATGCGATTTTTTTCAAGAGTATGTTAGTACATATATTGAACAATGATTCTGGACTATTCCCTGCACATTTTGCATTTACACCTGATATCTTAAAGGGGGGCAAAAGGCTAAAATGACCAAGCAGTTTTCACCTCTATTACAAAATTGAAAAGACATTGAGGCTGCAGTGTGTTGTCCACTCGGTCTGAAAAGACTCTGAGGATGCAGTGTATTTTCCAGTCGCCTTGAAAAGACAACACGCCATGAAATGACAACACGCTGCAGCCCGAATCAATTGAACTCATGACTTCACTGCAGCCAACAACTAGCCAAAATGGTCATATAAGCTTTTTTGGCAACCCGTAAAATATCTTATATAAATGAAAAATAGTGAAAGAT
Source organism: Guadua angustifolia (assembly GCA_036346375.1). Taxonomy (NCBI): domain Eukaryota; kingdom Viridiplantae; phylum Streptophyta; class Magnoliopsida; order Poales; family Poaceae; genus Guadua; species Guadua angustifolia. The sequence goes on along the minus strand of CM070521.1, from coordinate 1,417,154 downwards.
AGTTCACTAGCATTATATGATATATGTACTACCATAATCTGGAGAAACATTTCATTTATAACCTTCTTCACATATAAAACTTGTTGCCACAAATACCTTAGGTGACCACAAACTGCACCAAAACCATATTACTTAAACCTTTTCGGCAATCTGTAAAGTATGTCGTCTAAATGTAAATTTGAAGGTAAATGGTAAAAAATAGCTATTTAGTATGTATAATACCATATTCCAGAATAATATGTCAATTATAACTTGCTTTTTATCTGAATCCTACTAAAGCAACACCCTAAACGTTCACAAACTGTGCAGTTTCAGAAATACTTAAGCCTTTTTGGTGGCTTGTAAAACTACTCGACTAAACATAAATTTTGGGGAAAATGGTCCAGAAACATACCCCGGTATATGGGCAACCAAAGCATAGAAAAACATCTCAATTACGATTTGCTTGTCATATAAAATTCGTTAGAGCAAACACCCTAAATGATAATGTTGCTAGAGCCTTATGTTATAAAACAACGACAGATAAAATAACTCGTCAAAACAATAAAAGTTATAAAACTAATTTAGAAATACTCCTCAAAGTATATAATACCATATTGTGAAAATAGAATATCATTATGTTATGATTTGCATATAAAACTCGCTAGCAAAATAACCCTAAGCGTTAAGCTTTCCGAATATTAGAAACATTGAAGCATTTTTGGCAGCCTGTAGAATAACTCTTCTAAATGCAAACCTTATGTAAAATAGCTTAGAAATGATATTTAGGATATGTAGTACTGTATTCTAGAAAAATATTTTATTTGCAACTTGTCGTTCATCAAAAACCTGCTAGTATAAAATCCTTAAATGATAAGGTAATTCATACACTCATTTGGCCGATTTTGTATAACAGACTTTAATGATATATAAGCCTTTTCAGCAATAAATATAATACCATAGCTAAACACTAAAATTCATGAAATTAGTTCAGAAATGCTAACCAAAGTATAGATTACCATATTCTAAAGAAATAACCTTATTTCATTATGTTTTTCATATAAATCTTAATAGCTGAACAACCTTAAGTAATAAGCTTTCTGTAAGCTATAATATGCATAAACGAACTCGAAAACAATAAAGAAATCTATATTCAAAATATTTATCTCACCAATATCTTCTTAAAAACCTCAGATATGTAACCAATTAACATAAGAATAGACAATATCTTAACAAGCCTTACCAATATCCATCAACATTACAATATCTTAACAAGTCTTAGCAACATCCATCAATATTACAATATCTTAAGAAGTCTTAGCAACATGCATCAGCATTACAATATGTTCACAAGTCTTAACATTAAAACAGGACTAGAACTTTCCCGAACCATCACTATCAATATCGATACCCTCATCCTCACAGTACTGCCAATCATCACGTTTACCCTCGTCATCACTTTGGTAATCGTAAGGAAGACACAAATCAGGGTCTACATCCCCTTCAGGCTCTACTTCATCTCTTTGTATCAATTCACGTGATTGTATGGCAACTTGCCTGGACATGACTTGGGAAGGTGCCCGCGGAGCATGTGGCTTTGCTAGGACATAACTTGGCATAATGGTTCTCGAAATGTGGAGTTGCGTTCGATACTCCTCTTCCCAAGCCCAGAAACTACAGCTGTTGGGACCTAATGCCTGGTGATTTCACGGAAGGAATGCAGGGTTAGTGAGAACACATGGTAACAACTCAAAAGGAACAGAGAACTGACCTCATTGTTTTTCGTGCACTTGAAGAAGAATCGGAATTGTTCTGGGGCAGTTTGTGACATGCCCTCAAAGATTATGGAATTGCATCTCGAGCATTCTATCAACGGGAGCCCTGTCGTCGTGCTTTTCTTCGCAGGCGCACTTGAGCTCGAGGGATAGGCCATGGAAGCTCTTCAATATGTGGAAGGATTGTGGGGAAGCCTCTCGAGAAACGGTGGTGGTTTGGCCTCTCCTGTCCGAGAGTCCTTTTGTAGGCACGTCCACCTTGTCTTCGTGCATCAAACAGTCGAGGATGAATGGTGCGGCTACTTCAACTGGGTGGACCCGGAGACGTACCACCCACATCTCAAACTTCCTGTATGGGATAACTGGGGGGAGCAACCCTCTCCGTGGTGCCACTACCGCCCAGAAAAGCCAGACCCCGAGTACGCCTACGGTGTTATTCAACGACCAAAGCGGGCATACTGCATTGACTGCAGGGCACGCTTCCGATTGTCCAAGGATAAGCCCAACACACACCTCCTGCACCATATAGTGGAGTGCGAGCGAAAGCAGAGCGGCGTCTCGCATGTCTCCGCTTAACGCCAACACACGAGAGGTGCAAGAGGTTCCTCCTCTCGAAGAAGGGACAAGGGGAAGCGGCCGAGGTCCGCACCACGCAACAAATCCTTGACGCGTTATGCAGACCATCCGGAACCGGGTGGTATTAACATAGGGACGCCGAATCGGGATGACATGCCCACATGGGAGGCGAAATCCACATAAAAAAGATCAAAAAATTATGTCTTATACACCCGAGACGTACGGCATAGGTCACCCATTCGGCGACAGCTGGGTGCACTTCGGATCCTCATGGAGTTCTTTCATAGTAGGGATTGAGCGGTGTCCGATGACAAATCGCAAATTTAACACAGGTCGTAATATGCGAAAATATGGGACATCATTCGGCCGTGCCAAGATAGACGAACGATCATTTGGTCCACCATGACAAACAAAGGCTTTCGTTAGTTAGTTAAGTCAAGCAATTTCGTCCTTTTGTGATGCCCTTGTAATATAATGTAATCTATTGCTTATTTTATCATCTGAACTTTCTGTGTATATGCCCTTATATATGTTCAACAAATAATTTAAGTGTTCATAACATGAGTTGTTGTCGACTATAAAATTTTGAAATTTTTTGTCCATGGTTATGATGCATCACTAATATTTCCATAAAATTTTTATCAAGCTTTATAAATTTTTAAAAATTCAGACAGTGCTACTGTCTGAATTTTGCCATATCGGACACTAGCACTGTCTGAATTTTTAAAAATTCATAGAGCTTGATCATTATATGAAAATTTTATGGGAACATTAGTGATGCATCATAACCATGGACAAAAAATTTTAAAATTTTCTAACGTGGTTTGTTTCATTTTTCATTCGGTTCAAACTTGTCGGCCAGCGTTTTATCAGGACAGTTGTATTGTTTGAATTTTAAAAAATTCTTCAGATCTTAAAATCATTTTAAATTTTTATGGTAATATCACTGATTTATCAGGAACCTCCATAAAAAATTTCAAAATTTTCCGACGTCATTAGAGTCCTATTTTATTTTTATACGTGGCCGGTGATTCTACCCGGGTCAATTTCGCATTTTCAGATTGCGAAATCCGACGTGGCGGTCAATTTCGCATTTTCAGATTGCGAAATCCGACGTGGCGGTCAATTTCGCATTTTCAGTTTGCAAATACCAGATTTCGCCAGCCCAGTCTGCGAAATACCTCAATTTTGCATTTTGAAAATGCGAAATCACTGATTTCGCAAACTCAGATTGCGAAATTGACATTTCGCTTTTTCACATCCCGAAATTGATGGAGATTTTGGCAAATACGCGAGAATGTTGTATATTTCTGTAAATACGGGTCGTTTTTTGTATAAAATACAAAAGTTTCCCTACATATTGTCATTAAATTATTTATAGATAACAAATTGCAAAAATTTAATTTCAAATTATGTAAACTAGCAATCAATCCATGCGCTTGCATCAACGAGAACTAGCAATCAATCCATGCGCTTGCATCAACGAGCTAGCAAAATTTAAAATATCGTATTTTACACTTTTTATGTAAACTAAGAATGACAATATATATTCAAATAAATATTTGATTTTTCTAATAATTATTTTAAAAGATAGGATACTGCTTTTTCAATAATTGTTGTTGGCTTGAACCTATAAATTTGTATTACCTCATGATTTTGTGTTGGAAGTGTTCTTTTTCCTTTTGTAAATTAATATATTTATAATTGATAATGTAACTATTTGGAACAATCAAAAAGCAAAGGAGTAAGAAAAATAAAAAAGCAAAAAGAAAATTTCGTTGATACGTGGACTTGTTAGATTACATCTAATCGTGGAAGATTCTCTGGGTCGATCGATTAAGTTTTTTTCTCCTTTTATTAAGAATTTTCTTTTTCTTTTTTACTTTGATGAATGAATTGTTTGCCTCAAGGGTTTGTTTGAATAAGAGCAACTCCAACCTAAACCCTTATATTTTTCCCCCTAAATCACTCATTTAGGGGTGATGTAAAAATTAGGGGCACCCTATATCAAATTTGTCTCCAACCCATACTCCCTATTACTCACCCCTATTATTTATCTAAACATTATTATTAATTTGCACCCATGAATCATTTACTAAAAATAGATATAACAAATAAAAAAATGTTGAAGAAAATAATAGGAGGGAAGGAGAAAGCTCCTAGATGTAGGGGTGAGAAGGGGTCTCCCTAGAATAGGGGTTCCTTATAAGGGTTGAGTTGGAGCTCACATTTTTCCATTTCTCCTTATAATTTAGGATAAGGGGAGGTTTAGAGGGTGGGTTGGGCTTGCTCTAACAGACCGGTCAATTACACATTTGAAAGTTTTCCACGGTGATCTAATATCTTTTTAAGAAAATGACGCGTGAACCCGTGGTGAAGAAATAAGGATATCTTTCTATATCGATTTATCCGTAGGAAGTTTGCTTCTAGGATTAAGTTGGGCACTGTCGCTTCTAACATTGTATTTATATCAAGTTCTAAGAATTAATTCTTTTCAGATACAACGTACGTGGATTATATATGATATTTAGGCCCTGAACAGCAGTTTTCTGATAATCGCTCCCAGGGTGATTCCCGTGAAGTGATTCTCCGAAATGAACTAGAAATGGGAGTGAAAAAAAGTCGCTTATCTGATTCACTCCCAACAAAGAGCCAGTTTCTCCATAGAGTTTATCCTATGGATTCGTTAGAGAATCACTTTCGTGATGTAATCACTTCTCGGAGAATCACTTCTAACAGAGAATCAGAGGGAACTCTACCAAACAGGCCCTTAATTGACTTCTTCGTATCTATATGTAGAAAATCTATAGAGTATTTCATGAATATGTATAAACTGTTAATACTCTCTTGTATTTGGTTTATTTCAGTTGTTCGTTTGATTTTTGTAATTTCATAAATCAAATGATAATTATTTTGCTCATATTGACCCAAATTTTATTACCATGGTATTATCATTTTCTAAGATTAAGATTATCACATTTATATTTTGATAGCTTTTTTGTTTTAGACAACACAAAATATTTAAGTAAAAGATAGTTACGTAGGATAGATAGCTAGCTAGCTTTCCTCAGACCTCAACGTGACAGAGCGAAAATCATTATTTAACATCTTGCTTATACTGAAGTGGAGGATGAAGAAACTAAAAGATAATTGACAGTTTATCAACTTTTTCAATAACATAATTCGAGTCAGCGGATTCTTGCCACGTACATGGATTTGATAGCCAGGGACAACATTTCTCTTTGCTTTTGGCAGCCAGTACAAACGTATATGCATACAAGAGAATTGGACACTTCTCTATTTATTTGACGTGAACCTTAAATATTTTTTTATTTCTTTTAGTTGTTGCAATAATTACGGTAGTTACCATCAGCTTATATATTCCAATAGCCTTTCTCCATCCAATCTGGATTCATCATCGATCCAAGAAATTTAACGGTCCAAATGTTTTTCTTTTTCTTCGATTAATATGAGAATTTCAAATCTTTTTTTTCTCCGATTAATATGAGAATTTCTAGTCTTTACATTGTAGGATTAATGTAGAGGCTTCTAGAAATACCTCTAATTAATATAAATATAGATAGATTTGTGCATAGAGACATGCGCACACCCTGGATACTATAAGGGCAGTCCCAACCCATGGTGTCCATGAGTAGTGTCTAGAGGGGAGAGAGAGCAATAAACCAATGCATAGTTTCCCAACTCATGGTTTCCATGAGTAGTGTCTAGAGGAGGGAGAGAGCAATAAAGCAATGTATGAGAGCAATAAACCAATGCATGCACCACAAATACAGCTTGGTAAGCGCGCAGAAATGTCCAACCCCGATTTTGCTAGTTTCTTGAGTCTTGGTACCCGCGTCGACCCAGTTTCTTGCATGAGACACGGTTTCTTCGTTTTTCCTTCTCTCCCTTCCTTAACTCCTATGCCACATCAGATTTTTGCTTAGTTGGCAGCGTAATTAATTCTATAGACACCAGCTGAGGTGGAGGGTTGGGAATGCCCTAAGATTACTTCGGATAGTAAATTAATGGTTCAAACTGCACTAAAAGTTAGAGCATTTTCCATATTGGTACATGATCTTTTGTACCAAAAACAATAATATCTTCAATTATAGCATCTCTGAGATGATATATATATATATATATATATATTCTCACTATCCCATTGTGTATGAGACGAATGTATGTATTTTGGTTTGAGACATATTCTATAATCGTAATTTCACGAATAATTAAGAATGTGTGCCACGTCGATTGGAAAAACTATTAGTAAAAAAGTAGCGAAGGCATGTCAAAACGTATCTAAGGATAATAACGGTGTTCTAATTAAGGGTCTGTTTGATTGTTTATACCAAATGGTACATATATGAGATGATTTAAAAAAAGTTATTAATGTGTTTGATTGCTCAAATATAATCATCTCATCATGGATAATAGGACAAAAATTTAAGAAATATTCTTTATAGATGTCGAACTATTTTATTTATTAAAACAATAAAATCAAATTATACGTAAATTCCATCTCATTCAAACTACCATTGAACCTAGCTATTTCCTACAGTGACTTGTTCAATTGCATTTGTACTCTGTACGACCACCAGAGACTTTTTTTTTCTCTTCTTCTTTTGAGGGAAATTTTTGTATTTTATACAAAAAACGAGCCGTATTTACAGAAATATACAACATTCTCGCGTATTTACAAAAATCTCCATCAATTTTGCGATGTGAAAAAGCGAAACCTCAATTTATAAACTCAGTTCGAAATCGGTGATTCAGCGTTTTCAAAATCTTGAAATTGAGGTATTCGCAATTTCAAAACCAAAATCCGGTATTTGCAGTTTGAAATTGCGAAATTGAAGTGGTTTCTTGATTTGAAATTGCGAAATTGGATTTGTGCCTCCGGGTAGAATCAACGACCACGTATAAAAATAAAATAGGACTCTAACGATCTCAAAAATTTTGAAATTTTTATGGAGGTTCTGATAAATCAGTGATATTACCATAAAAATTTCAAATGATTTTAAGATCTGGGAAATTTTAAAATTCAAATAATACAACTATCTGATAAAATTTGGCGACAAGTTTGAACCGAATGAAAAATGAAACAAACCACGTTAGAAAATTTTAAATTTTTTGTCCATGGTTATGATGCATCACTAATGTTCCCATAAAATTTTGATATAATGATCAATCTCTATGAATTTTTAAAAATTTAGGCGATGCTAGTGTCGATATGGCAAAATTCAAGCAGAGTAGCATGCAGATTTTTAAAATTTATAAAGCTTGATAAAAATTTTATGGGAACATTAGTGATGCATCATAACCATGGACAAAAATTCAAAATTACAGTTGACAACAACTCATGTTATGAACACTTAAATTATTTGTTGAACATATATAAGGGCACATACAGAAAGTTAGGATGATAAAATAAGAGCAGATTAGATTATATTACAAGGGCATTACAACAATGGCGAAATTGCTTGCGAACTAACTACTTGAAAACCTTTGTTTGTCATGGTGGAATAAATGATCGTTCGCCTATCTGATGCAGCCGAATGATGTCCCATATTTTACGCATATTACGACGTGTTAAATTTGCGATTTGTCATCGGACACGCTCAATCCCTACTATGAAAGAACTCCATGGGGATCGAAGTGCACCATGCCGCCAAATGGGTGGCCTATGCCGTTTGGTGTATAAGACATAATTTTTTGGTCTTTTTTATGTGGATTTCTGCCCTCCCATATGGGCATGTCATCCCGAAACGTACGGCATAGGCCACCCATTCGGCGACAGCTGGGTGCACTTCGGATCCTCATGGAGTTCTTTCATAGTAGGGATTGAGCGGTGTCCGATAACAAATCGCAAATTTAACACGGGTCAGGTAATATGCAGAAAATGTGGGACATCATTCTGACTGTACCTAGATAGACGGAACGATCATTTATTCCACCATGACAAACAGTGCTTTCGTTAGTTAGTTCGTCAAGCAATTTCGTCACTATTGTAATGCCCTTGTAATATAATCTAATCATTGCTTATTTTATCATCCGAACTTTCGGTGTATGTGCCTTTATATATGTTCAACAAATAATTTAAGTATTCATAACATGAGTTGTTGTCGACTGTAAATGTTTGAAATTTTTTGTTCATGGTTATGATGCATCACTAATGTTCCCATAAAATTTTTATCAAGCTTTATAAATTTTAAAAATTAAGACGATTACTCTTGTTTGAATTTTGCCATATCGACACTAGCATTGTCTGAATTTTTAAAAATTCATAGAGCTTGATCATTATATGAAAATTTTATGGGAACATTAGTAATACATCATAACCATGGACAAAAAAATTTAAAATTTTCTAACGTGGTTTGTTTCATTTTTCATTCGGTTCAAACTTGTCGGCCAGAGTTTTATCAGGACAGTTGTATTGTTTGAATTTTAAAAATTCCTAGATCTTAAAATCATTTGAAATTTTATGGTAATATCAATGATTTATCAGGAACCTCCATAAAAAATTTCAAAATTTTTTGAGGTCGTTAGAGTCCTATTTTATTTTTATACGTGGTCGCTGATTCTACCCAGGAGGCACAGTCCAATTTCGCAATTTCAAAATGCAAAACCACTTCAATTTCGCAATTTCAAACTGCAAATACCGGATTTCGGTTTTTGAAATTGCGAAATACCTCAATTTCGCATTTTGAAAACGCGAAATCACTGATTTCGCAATCTGAGTTTGCGAAATTGAGGTTTCGCTTTTTCACATCGCGAAATTGATGGAGATTTTTGTAAATACGCGAGAATGTTGTATATTTCTGTAAATACGGCTCGTTTTTTTGTATAAAATACAAAAATTTCCTCTTTTGAGATGCCACCAAAGCCTTTATCAGAAATGTTATTTTACGGTTACCCGTATTGCACAATTTTACGGACGCTTCTTTTTAGGCAGCGCATGGAGACTAGAGTTTGGACAGAGAGTCGCCGGTCTCGAGACGCATATTCAATTGCCCTTTTGTCTCTTCCCTCTCTCTACGCGTTTATCCTAAATCAATCTCTTTCGGGAGACGGAGGAGGCGGACCGCTCTAGGCCAAGGGGAAGGCGACGAATCTTGATTCCTGTGTTGTAGCTGCTCCATTATCGCTGAGAGTTTGTTCGATTCGTTCGTTCGGGAATGACCAACCTGGGGTGGGCAATCGTTTCTTTTGTTACTTCGGTTTTCAAAGTAGCAGGATAGGCATTCTCTACGAACAAGTGCTCGCAACGAACAAAGTAGCAGGATAGGCATTCTCTACGAACAAAGTAGAGAATGAAATGTGATACAGGGTGTGAAGTGTCAGGTTGCGAGCACTTGTTCGTTTTGTAAACCGAAGTAACAGGAGGCGCAACCGAATGGACTGCTCTAGGCCAAGGGGGAAGGCGACGAATCTTGATTCCTGTGTTGTAGCAGCTCCATTTTCGCCGAGAGTTTGTTGGATTCGTGCGTTCGGGAATGACCAAACTGGGGTGGGCAATCAGTTTTTTTTTTTAATTTCGGTTTTCAAATAATTCAGTTTGTGAAAACTTTTTTTTGTTTGGTTATTTCAGTTTTCAAATAATTCAATTTGTGAAAACTGTACGTCGAATTTTTTAGTTAAAATAAAAAGTTGAACCGAATTAACCAAAATATTTCGGTTCGGTTAACTAAAATACCTTTCCAGACACTTCACACCCTGTATCACATTTCATTGATACAGGTAGGAACACTCTTTCACTTGTGATACAATAAAAAGACAAATAAAGCAACATTCGTTTTATCAGCCAACTTTCTGAGGACAGTGTCAGTATCTAAAGAAACCTACGTGTTTACAAAACGTATGGAGCGTCCAAAAGCACTCACTGGGACAATTTTCCCTCCTAAAAACTAGCCGAATACTTGTGCTTTGTTACAGATAAAAAAACAATCATATTACCTCGGCATGTCCAGCACATGCCCTTGACTCCGTCTCCCTGCTAGGTCGCGTCATGCCTGTGGAAAGACAGAGATTAGCGAAGCGTTTCTACCTCCGGAGAGACCACAGGTTGCTGTTCATATAGCCAGGAAAAGCCCCATGGCGTGGCTTACAAATATGGAAATTACAGTCATAAGAATCAAGGGATATCAGAGGAAATAATCACAATAAGGAATTACATCAGATCTTTCTATTCTTAATGCTATTGCTATCTTTAACAGCCCCCCTCAATCACAACTTACTTAAGTTGAGATTGTGCTTGAAATTGATTAACTGTTGAACTGAGATTGGTTTAGTAAAACCGTCGGCAATTTGATCCCCATAATGAATGAATTTGATTTCCAATTCTCTTTTTGTTACCCTTTCTCTCACAAAATGATAATCAACTTCTACATGCTTTGTCCTTGCATGAAACACTGGATTTGCCGAGAGATATGTAGCGCCCATATTGTCACACCATAACTGTGCAGCCTTTGGAGTTGGAATGCCCAATTCTTTTAGTAAAGTTTGTACCCATATAACTTCTGCCGTGGCGTTAGCAACAACTTTATATTCTGCCTCGGTACTGGATCTTGATATTGTGGCTTGTTTTCGCGCACTCCAAGATACAAGATTTGCCCCCAAGAAAACGGCGAAGCCTCCGATTGATCTTCGATCATCTAGGCAGCCTACCCAGTCTGCATCTGAAAAGGCGCTTACAAGAGTTGATGAGGATTTACTGATTCTCAACCCGAGGTTGACTGTCTGTTTTACATATCTTAATATCCTTTTCACAGCTGTCCAATGTATGGTAGTTGGTGCATGCAGGAACTGACATACTTTGTTAACTGAAAAGGCAATATCTGGTCTAGTCAAAGTTAAATACTGCAAGGCTCCAACTATGCTCCTATATTGTGTTGCGTCATGGGACCCCAAAGGTGATCCTTCATGAACAGACAATTTTTCAGAGGTGGATAGAGGAGTATTGACTGGTTTACAATTTGCCATCCCAACTCTGTTTAATATGTCCAAGGCATAATTTTGTTGTGTTAGCAAGATGCCATTGCCTATTTTATTTACCTCTATCCCAAGGAAATAGTGCAGGTCACCTAAATCTTTGAGTGCAAAATCTTGTTTGAGATCTTCTAATAGTGCTGATGTTGCTTCTTGTGTAGAGCTAGCAACTATTATATCATCTACATATATAAGAATGAAGATAACAGTGTTTTCTTTACTGTAGAAGAACAAGGAATTGTCGGCTTTGGATGCTGTGAAGCCCAGATCACATAATTTTGTACTTAATCGTGAATACCAAGCTCTTTGTCCCTGCTTTAACCCATAAATAGCTTTATTCAACTTACAGACGTAGTGTGGAGTCTTTTTATCTTCATAACCAGGTGGTTGCTTCATGTAGACTTCCTCCTCCAGAACACCATGAAGAAACACATTTTGCACGTCGAGTTGGCGAAGGTTCCATCCCCTGGATACTGCAATAGATAGAATAATTCTGATGGTGGTTATTTTAACTACTGGACTGAAGGTATCTTCATAATCTATACCATATCTCTGTTTATAGCCTTTAGCTACTAGGCGAGCTTTATATCTGTCTAGACTGCCATCCGACTTTCTTTTTATTTTATATACCCATTTACTGTTTATAACATTTTTCCCTTCCTGTGGTGGAACTAAGTGCCAGGTGTTATTTTTCATGAGAGCCATGTATTCTATGTCCATAGCGGCCTTCCAGTTTGTGTCTGCCAAAGCTTCATCTAAATATTGAGGTTCACCAGTCGAGGTCAGGAAACCATGTTTGCCATACCGGATAGTACCATCTGTATATGTTTTGTCTTTGCGTATACCACTTTGCAGACGTGTTTGAGGCCTAGCCGGTGGCACGAATGAAGATGGAGTAGAGACTGCTTCGGACGGAGAGGACGTAGAGGCCATTGCTTCTTCAGACAGAGAGGACGGAGAGGCCGCTTTGTTTGTAGAGTCACCGGCTGAAACTTGCGCGGGAGATGTATTATTGCCATCAACGTCAGAGACGTCGGCCGAAGAATTTGAATTGGTTCCAGGGCCCGGATCTTCGGCTGTTCCTGTTATATTCTCATCAAAAAGATTAGTAGCCGCATGAGAATCATTAGTCAACTAATCATCTGCATGTTCATCCCCATTAGTGACATGAGAATTGAAAAGCGTAGGTGGGAGGAGAAGAATCTCAGAACGCAGTCTGGCTCCGGCATTGGAATGCAGTTGTGAGAAGGGAAAAATATTCTCATCAAAGATGACATCTCTAGAAATATAGACACGAGCAGAAGATATGTCAAGGCATTTAAAACCTTTATGGAGATTGCTGTAGCCAAGGAGGGCGCACTGTTTAGAACGAAACTGAAGTTTGCGTGTGTTATAAGGACGAAGGTTAGGCCAACACGCACACCCAAATATTCGAAGGGAGGAGTAATCGGGCTTTTCATGAAATAAGCGTTCTAAGGGAGTATCATACTGGATAACCTTACTAGGTGTACGATTTATCAAATAAGTGGCAGCAAGGAATGCCTCGTCCCAAAATTTTAATGGCATTGAGGCATGAGCAAGGAGGGCAAGACCAACTTCTACGATGTGACGATGCTTTCGTTCAGCAGATCCATTTTGTTGGTGTGCGTGGGGGCAGGATACGTGATGGGTAATGCCGATTTTATTGAAAAAGGAGTGTAACTTTTGATATTCACCACCCCAATCGATGCATGGTGATGATTTTTCGATTGAAAAGTCTCTCAACAAGGTTCTGAAATTCATGAAATTTCTGAAATACTTCGGACTTGAATTTGAGAAGGTATATCCAAGTAAATTTGCTGAAATCATCTATGAAGCTTACATAATATTTTCTGCCCCCGATAGAGTCAGGTGCAGGTCCCCACACATCTGAAAAAACAAGCTCTAAAGGAAAACTTGACACACTGGAAGATTTAGGATATGGCAACTGATGGCTTTTGGCCTTTTGGCAAGCATCACAAATTGCCTTATTCGACTCGGCTAAACACAGAAGATTATTATGATTAACAATCTTTTGAACAATAGGTAATGAAGGATGACCTAAACGGTTGTGCCATCTTGAGAGAGAGGGCTTGATGATTCCAAGGACCTGTTTGGATGACACTAGAAGGGGATACAGGCCATTGCGACATCTTCCTTTAAGGAGTGTGTTCTTCGTTCCCTGATCCTTTACCAAGAAGAAATCAGGGTGAATTTCTAAATAAGCATGATTGTCTGCAGCAAAACGATGAACTGATACAAGATTTTTCTTAGTCTTTGGAACGTGCAAAATATTTTTTAGATGGAGATCACGACTAAGGGTATGAACAGTAGTATGACCAATGTGACTAATGTCCATACATGCGCCACTTGCCGTATGAATTTGGTCCTTGCCGTTGTACTTGTCGCGGACTGTTAATTTCTCCAATTCACCGGTGATATGATCGGTTGCTCCAGTGTCCATATACCAATTAGTGTCAACTCCATAAGAATTAGTAGCGGCTGCTGCGCTTCTTTCTTCAGCGACAAAATTTTCGTCGAACCTGTACCAACAGTCGGCGACAACATGGCCAGGTTTATGACAGAGTTGGCATACCGGACGTTTAAACTTGTTGTTGTTACTGTTGCGGCCACCGTTGTTATAGTCGTTGTTGTCGCGTCCGCCGTTGTCACGTCCGCGTCCTCTTCCACGACCGTGAGAGCTCCTGCCGCAACTGAAACTTCCCCGTCCGCCGTGTCTTGCCATGTTGGCGGATGAGGAAAAATGTGAACTCCCTTGCAGGAGACCCATTCTTGTCTCAAAGTTCAGAAGCTGAGAATAGAGCTCAACAACTGAAACTGGCTCCACCCTTGAAATAAGGGCGGCGACAAGAGGGTTGAAGTCGATGTCCAAGCCGGCGAGGATGTAGGAGACCAGTTCTTCATCGTCCAGCGGTTTGTCGGCGGAGGCCATCTCGTCGCCAAGAGCTTTTCATCTTCCTGATATATTCAGAGACAGTCGAGTTGCCCTTTTGCATTGTTGCCAGGGCTATGCGCGTGTTCACAGCACGTGCACGGATCTGTGAGGAAAACATATCTTCGATAGCTCTCCAGACTTGCGCCGCAGTGTTCATGGCGACGACCTGGGTGAGGATCTCCTTGGATAGAGAGGAGAGAAGGTACCCGAGGACCTGTTGGTCCGCGACCATCCATGCTTCATAGGCTGGGTTTGGTGTCTTGACAGTCTTGCCTCCTTGGTTGACGTCGATCTCGGCTTCAGGAGCCTGAGTCGCGCCGGTGAGGTATCCCTCCATGCGTGCGTCGCGGATGATCGGAAGGATTTGCGCCTTCCACAAGGGATGATTGTTCTTCGTCAGTTTTTCGGCAATTGCATGACCAAACAGTGGGTTCATGGCAATGCCCGGGATTGAAGAACTTGCCATCGCTACTAATTTCGGTGGATGAGGAGGATAGGCTCTGATACCATGTGGAAAGACAGAGAGTAGCGAAGCGTTTCTAGCTCCGGAGAGGCCGCAGGTTGCGTGTTCATATAGCCAGGAAAAGCCCCACGGCGTGGCTTACAAATATGGAAATTACAGTCATAAGAATCAAGGGATATCAGAGGAAATAATCACAATAAGGAATTACATCAGATCTTTCTATTCTTAATGCTATTGCTATCTTTAACAATGCCTCCATGTGTCCCAAACTACTTAGCTATTTTATATTTTTTCTATTAGAGAATTTTTAGGGAGATAGAATTTATTTATTGGTATATTGTTTTTTCTGTTAGAGAATATTTAGGATTTGGGATTTTTTTTGAGGTAGATCAAAGGTTACGATCCAATGGTTGTGATGATGATTTTGAGTGATTTGGTGGATTTTCAGTGGTCAGATCTGCACATACATGCTGTGGCTAGGACTAAGGAGGACGTGGATATGCTTTTCCGTGTCTTTTTCTGTGAGATCATGTGATGAAAAATTGGTTGAATGGTGAAATTGGCATTGTAAAGTGACTTTAGTTATAGCATGTGTGGTGCTTGTGCATGTGCTATGTTGATATGATTATTGTCTTTGGTGATAGCATGATGGTTTTGCTTGATGCAATGCACTCGTGTGAGTGGTTGCATGGATTAACCTTGAGTCAAGTCGTGGACTTGTGCTCGGACCGGTTGTTGATTATTAGGTGTGCGAGTATTGCTCGAGGCTTAACGTGGTCGATGACGGACCGGAACTAGGTTCATGGAGGAACCGAGGTTCGGACTAGGTTCGTGGAGGAATCGAGGTCCTGGTGGTCGAGGATGTCATGCGGGGACGTTCGGGCTAGAGAACGGTGTACACGAAGGCTGGTTAGTCACGTGAGTGCGACAGCGTCTGACGTGCATGTGTGAATTTTGGGTCATGTATGCATATATTGGGCCATGTGTATTGGGCGGTGGATATGCATACATGTGTTAGGGTTTTGAGTTGTATAAAAACCCGAAAAACCTAATCAATGATATCGAAGCTTTTTGCGCGGTGAGACTAAGCCGTTTTTATGCGACGTTTTTTTACTCTGGCCGCGGCCGTGGGTCGTGAGCTTCTTGGCGTCCATTGCTTATGAGCTTGGGCAGCACCAAATCTTGTGTCGTTTGATTTTTGCTTGTTATTGCTTTCTTGTGTTGTCGCTATTGTTATCGGGAGATTGCTGCTGTTCTATTGGTGTGTAGGAAGCACACGGAGTTCGATACATCGTATTTTGTCCGAAGTTGAGCAACAACAATACCCCGTTGTCGTTGTTTACTCGAAGATACCAACTATCGCCAAAGTTTTGTCAAGACGCCTAATCGGAAGATCAGTATATTGGTAGAAAAGAATACTCTGTCAAGATCTATACCAACACTCCGAATCAGGCGGCGAGACTTCTTCTTTGTTGCTCAAGGGAACACACTACAGATTGGTTCGTCTCTGCCTTGATCGTCAATTTCCGTCATTTACTAATTCAGTAGAATTGCGAAGGTAATATCTTTTAATCCATAGATCCGATCGAGTTGATTTTTGTTGTGTTAATTTGGAAATTGAATCTAGTTTCTACAGTTAAAATTTCACATCAATTTAACGGTGGGATATTCAGGAATTATTATTTTAGTGAACGTGTGTCAGTCTGTCTTTATGTCTGCTTCAGCAAAATGGCGAAGAAAATAAATTTAGATCCGTAGCTCCGATCAAACTGATTTTTGTTGGATTAGCTTGCAAATTGAGTCTAGTTGATACAGTTAAAATTTCACTTCGATCTAACGATTAGATCTTCAGGAATTATTGTTTTAGTGGACGTGCATTATTCTGTTTTTTTCGAATCCAAATCAGTTAATTGGGGTGTTTCAAAAATAATCAAAAATTTGATTTTAGCTTCCGCGCAATCATTCACCCCCCTCTGATTGCTAGTTTAATATATATCGATCCTACAAGTGGTATCAGAGCAAGGTTTTTCTAATTATTCTTAACAGGTGATTAGAAACCGTAGCGATGGATAGGTATTCGACAAAACCTTGTATTTTCGATGTGTTGATTTTCAGTTTTGGAAAGCGAAGATGGAGGCGTACATTCAAGCTCAGGGCTTTGCAATCTGGGAGAAGGTATACAAGCCATATCAGGTTCCTGAGAATGATCAAGTCAATGAAGCCAATCAAGCACATGTTGAAGCAAACAGTAGAGCACGAAACTTGATCATCCAAGGATTAGGAAGAAGTGACTTCGACCGCGTGATCCATCTCAAGTCTGCATATGAGGTATGGAAATCTCTTTGTGATTATCATGAGGGTTCAAACACTATCAAAGAGGTTCGTCAAGATATATACAAGAAAGAATACATGCGATTTGAGATGAAGCACGGTGAGTCACTAGATGATTTCTTTGCGTTTCAATAAGATTCTTAGCAACTTACGTCTTTGTTGGAGTTTACTTTGATGAGGCTACTAATGCTGGACAATTGCTTGGTGTATTAGACATGTCTATTTGGGAAATGAAAGTTACATCCATTAGAGAATCAACTGTCATGAGTGACCTTACTGTAGATGTTCTTTTCTCTAAACTAAAAACTCATGAATTGGATGTTCTTACTAGGAGGACTAATTATAAATCAATTGCATTAACCTTTCAATCTAGCATGTCTCAGAATAATGCTTCTTCAAGTTTTGCCTTGTCTTTCTTGTCTTCATTAACCGATGAGCAGTTGAGAAATTTCCAGAAGAAGACTTGGCATTACTCTCTTCTCGCTTTAATAAAGCTTTGCAGAATGTGAGAATGAGAAAGAGAGTTGGTGGTGGCCCTCCAAGATGCTACGAGTGTGGTGATTTCAACCATATTCGTCCAAATTGTCCTAAATTTGCAGGAAAAGCATCAAGAGAGGAGGACAATAACAAAAGAAAAGAGAAGAAGAAGTTTTCTCCAAGTGATAGAAAGAAAAGAGCTTCATCAACAAAAGGTTGTTCATCGGGTTCTTTCCGCTCTTGAACAAGTTAATTTGAGCGATATGGATTCGGAGAGCAGCGAAGACGATGCAACTCCAAGCAAGCATGATTTGACAGGATTGTGTCTCATGGCTAGGAGTGATGTAAGCTTCACCGAGGCGATCATGACAATGACTTCAATGAGGTAGAACACGCTACGATGAATTAACTATTGCTGTTGTTCGTCTTGGAAAATTGCTTGACAAACGCAACAAGAAAATTAAGAAACATGATGTTCTTGTGGAATCTTTGAATGCTGAAATTGTTAGACTTAAATCTTTGATTCCCGATGATGATGCTTGCAAATCATGTGATTTAATTTATAGTGAGCTTACTTTGCTTAGGAAAGAACATGTTTCTTTGTTAGAGCAAGTCAATGCTGAAAAGAAAGAAAATGAGAAACATATGACAAATGCTAGCTGTTCAACTGTTGATTTGCATGATTCAACTCATTGTTCTAAATGTGCTATATTGGAATTGAAGTTGCATGATGCAAATGCTAGGGTTTCTTAAATGACAGATACTGTGCTCACTCATGAGGTTCTTTCATGCTCAAACTGTCGTAAGCAAAAAGGAAAAGTGGACATTCCTTGTAATAATTGTTTAACTCTTTCTCGAAAGGTTGATTACTTAGAAAAATCTTTAGAACGGTTCACTTCAGGAAAGAAAAACCTAAACATGATTTTGGATCAATCAAAAGTTAGCACTCATCACAAAGGTTTAGGTTTTGATTCTTATGCTCATCATAAATCACATGCTCCAACTGTTGTGAAGACACTTGAAAGTGGAAAATTCGAAATTGTCAATGAGCCTAAGAAAACTGTTTTCAAGTCTGCTGGTGTGTTATCTTTTACTATGATGAATGCAAAAGCTACTTCTGTTTCTAATGCTAAACATCATGTTAAGTACATTTGCACTCATTGTGGTAGAGATGGACACTTAGTAGATTTTTGCTTTAGGCTAGCTAAACAGCAAAAGAAAGAAAAAGCTAAGGCTAGGTCTAATTTCAGGAAGGCACATTTCATTCCTTATTTTGTGCCTAGGGTGATGCAAACATCTCTTGTTGCAAGAAACACGAGAAAGGGCAAATCTGATTTTGTGAACAAGAATACTCGTGTTGTGCCTACAAATGTCGTGTGTCTCGATCTTGAATTCCCAAATGTTTTATTTCTAACCCCGATCGAGGCCTCGACATCTTCTTGTGCTATGTAGGCTTTTCGAGATTGGGTTGGAGAACAGAAGCTTAGTGGATCTTGGTCTTTTGCAAGATGGGGTCAAGACTTGGATGGTTCTCACCCTTGAGATGGTTTTTCAAGAAGCACGTGCAATAATTCTTCATCTTCTTTGTGAGCTATTTTTACACACTCATGTCTTTTACATTCACGGATATTTAATTGTGGCATGAGATGAAAAGTTTGTTCATATGCTCATTTCTATCCCCTGGCATGTTCAATATTGTTATATCTTATATCATGCCTTTCATGCTTAGAACTTTTGTTATGATTCATGCTTATTCTTAACCGAACATATCATGATAACTCAAGCACATGTATATCATCATCTCCTCTCTATTGATTTCATTGGTTATCCATTTGAGGGGGAGTTAATGCTTTTTGGTGAAAGTCTCTTTCGGTTGTTTTTGGGGAGGTTTGTTCTTTCAGCCTTTTGTTTTCAATTTAATCTCTTCAAGTGATATTCTATAGAAGTTTTTTAAAGATGGTTGTTTTGAGGGGGAGTTTTTGAAGTTTTTGTAATATTGTGTAACATGCTTTTTATTTTGTGTGTTTCTTAAAATGAAAAACAATGAAAAAGTAATGAGCATTATATTTCATTCACATATGTCATTTAAAGCCATGTTTATGTTTCAAGGTCTTTGCAACTTCTTGTTTATACATATATGGTGTAGTTTATGTCATGACTATTTAAATGGAATGACAACTTAAATTAAATCTTGTCATGGTTGAACTTTCTTGGCTATCTTGATCTTGATCAAAAAGTGCTAAATATGAAAGTTAAGTGCTAAAGCTAAAAGAGTGATTGTTGATAAATGCAAGAACAAGGTTATGTACTATCGCACTTCTTCTTTCTGAGGACCGCTTATCATTGCACTATGATATGAACTTGGAAGAGGTTGTGTATGACCGAAACCATGAAACCTTAAGCTTGTGATTGCTTGGCATGGTTGAAAAGTAAGGCCGATGGTGCATGTAATTCCTTGCAATTGTTATTGTTGCAATCAAAGTAATGAATCAAAATTTTTTTCAAAGCACAAATAAAGTGCACAAAAATTCAATGTTTTCATGCTTTAAGATTGCTGAGAAAGGGAGATCATGTCATGCAAAAAATCGTTAATAGTACTTGATTTCTAGTTATGCTTACTCTACATTGTTTATGTGTAGATTTGAGGGTGCAAGTACTGTTGATAGCATGATTTGGTGATCAAGTTGTTACATTTGTGCATGATTCATAATGCTCAGTACATTAAAAAAAGGAAAACAACAACATAAAGAGGGAGAAGTTTCTATTTTGTTCTCTTTTTGCATTCTTGATGAATCCATTGTCAAAGGGGGAGAAATTTTGGAATCAAAGGGAGAATTTTTTGTTACACATTGCACATTCACACACACATTTCTTCTTTACATTAGGGGAGTTTCTCTTTGTCATAGGGGGAGATTTCTTTTTAGATAAGGGGAGATTTTGTTTCTTCTTTGTAGGGGGAGATTTTCTCTCTTTGTCTTTTGGTCACCTTTTTGGTCACCTTATTTGTCTTTTTATTTTATAAACAAATTTTTTTTACATCTGTTCTTGTGAGGTGAATGTCAATGTTCAGGTTCAAATGGTGTTGCCAATGTTTTCATCAAGGGGGAGATTGTGAGATCATGTGATGAAAAATTGGTTGAATGGTGAAATTGGCATTGTAAAGTGACTTTAGTTATAGCATGTGTGGTGCTTGTGCATGTGCTATGTTGATATGATTATTATCTTTGGTGATAGCATGATGGTTTTGATTGATGCAATGCACTCGTGTGAGTGGTTGTATGGATTAACCTTGAGTCAAGTCGTGGACTTGTGCTCGGATGGTTGTTGTTTATTAGGTATGCGGTGTTGCTCGAGGCTTAACGTGGTCGATGACGGATCGGAACTAGGTTCATGGAGGAACCGAGGTTCGGGACAAGGTTCGAGGAGGAATCGAGGTCCCGTGGTCGAGGATGTCATGCGGGACGTTCGAGCTAGAGAACGGTGTACACGAAGGTTGGTTAGTCACGTGAGTGCGGCGGCGGCGGACGTCGCGTGCATGTGTGAATTTTGGGCTGTATGCATATATTGGGCTATGTGTATTGGGCCAGATGGATATGCATACATGTGTTAGGGTTTTGAGTTGTATAAAAACCCTGGAAAACCTAATCAATGATATTGAAGCTTTTTGTGGCGGCTGAGACTAAGCCGTTTTTATGCGACGTTTTTTTTACTACTGGCGCCGGCGGCTGTGGTCGTGAGCTTCTTGGCGTCCATTGCTTTGCGTAGCTTGGGCAGCACCAAATCTTGTGTCGTTTGATTTTGCGCTGTTATTGCTTTCTTGTGTTGTCGCTATTGTTATCTGGGAGATTGCTGCTGTTCTATTGGTGTGTAGGAAGCACACGGAGTTCAGATACATCAGGTATTTTGTCTGAAGTTCAGAGCAACAACAATACCCCCGTTGTCGTTGTTTACTTCTGAAGATACCAACTACTGCCAAAGTTTTGTCAAGACGCCTAATCGGAAGATCAGTATATTGGTAGAAAAGAATACTCTGTCAAGATCTATACCAACACTCCGAATCAGGCGGCGAGACTTCTTCTTTGTTGCTCAAGGGAACACATTACAGATTGGTTCGTCTCTGCATTGATCGTCAATTTCTGTCATTTACTAATTAAGTAGAATTGCGAAGGTAATATCTTTTAATCCGTAGATCCGATCGAGTTGATTTTTGTTGTGTTAATTTGTAAATTGAATCTAGTTTCTACAGTTAAAATTTCACATCAATTTAACGGTGGGATATTCAGTAATTATTATTTTTAGTGAACGTGTGTCAGTCTGTCTTTATGTCTGCTTCAGCAAAATGGCGAAGAAAATAACTTTAGATCCGTAGCTCCGATCGAACTGATTTTTGTTGGATTAGCTTGCAAATTGAGTCTAGTTGATACAGTTAAAATTTCACTTCGATCTAACGATTAGATCTTCAGGAATTATTGTTTTAGTGGACGTGCATTATTCTGTTTTTGTCGAATCCAAATCAGTTAATTGGGGTGTTTCAAAAATAATCAAAAATTTGATTTTAGCTTCCGCGCAATCATTCACCCTCCCTCTGATTGCTAGTTTAATATATATCGATCCTACATTTTCATGCCTGCGTATACGCATCACTGGCGGTGGATGAAAACTGTGTGGGGGATATAATTCCATGTTTCAGCCTCCAAGAACGTGCATGGTGGCGCACACGGTTGCTTCTTGATTTTGAGCACTATAGTAATGTTTTGTCTACGATCGATAAATTATTCCCACATGCAATGTTATTATTTATTACTCCTATTGGGACGTTGGAGCTGAACAAACAGCCACTACAATGATATATGTTTACCAGGTACGTCCTTCCATGATTTATTTAAGCTGCATACGCATCTAATTGTTTGTCTCAAAAGCGATAGCTTTTTTATTCAGTCGTTTGGGATGGTCTGCTCTAAGTCACCACCGACGGAGTTCGTCCATCCCTTTTCGATTTGACGCTTACGAACATCCATTGGTATCTGGCATGCAGGTGAACTGTTCTGCTACGAAAAAGATCCCAGTAGAACTCTATGATATTCAACGTAAGCAGCTTTTCTGCCTTGTATCGAGCTTGCATCAATACCTCCGGATCGAACACCACTGGTAATTGGTAAATAAGACTAACCAAACTCTCGCCTTTTTAATCGCTGTGATATTCAGACTGATGCTGACATTCTTATGATTTGGTTTCCATGCTTATGGTTTCGTTTTGGTGTGGATCATGGGAAACCTAGCTTGTTCAGTGAGCCCGTGAGCAAGTATATATATTCCCTCTGTGCAGCATTAATTCCGAAACATAAAAGTAATTGCTTAGGGCGGCATCAGATAATTTCTGCACCATTACAGAGAATAACAGCATGTGCACTATTCTCTAAGGTATTGTTCAGCGCGAACATAGACGCTTGGGTCATGCTTTCATAACTGTTACTGAATACGGTATGATTTTTTTTAAAATGAAAAATATTTACTCCCTTCGATCATAAAAAGTAAGGTCTTTTACTTTTCAAAGTCAACGATATACTTTTTTGACTACTAATTTATCTTATGATATATTCAACAAAAGTTGTAGAAATGTAATATTATGATATATCCAAACCATATGTTTTAAATAAAATCTTTAGTCAAAGATAATAGGGTTTGACTGCACGCATTATAGGGCGCCACTCTTTTGTGACTAGAGGTAGTATAATTCAGGACCATTGGAAAATACTACAATATATGCTAACAAAGAAACATGACTTAACCGAAAAGGGCCTCGAATACAAACAATTTAAGTCAAGGATTTGTACAATAAGCACCACAGCTTAGACCGAAACTTCGCTCAATCCTCAGATGGCTCTTGCATTTCCGCAACAGGAACTGACCTCTCCGTTTCTGTTGATCAACGTCACGCTTTTGTACTCTGCTCTGCCATATGTCCTATGGCACGCTTGCTTAAAAAAAACTAGCAATACCACTGCAGAATTGATAAAGTCAGCATCTGGTTAGCTTGCATTCTAGTACTGTTCAACGGCAGGGTAATCTGTCTGAAAAAAAGTTCTGCGCAACTGTGCAAAACAGAACAAAGAGCTGAATATATGTTATTACTGTCGCTTAACCTATCATGGCATGGGATACACCCACCTTGACTTTTCTTTACTGCAACATAATTCCCGTACTCTCTCTGTTTTTTTAACAACCAGAAATCTCCTTTAGAATAGAATAATAATCTCAGATTAGTCCGTCTTCAGAAATGGAAAGTGGAATTGCCTGATATTGTTTAGGCATGTAATTAGTTAACTAATGCACGCGATAGAGATCGGTAAGCGATTTTTGTTGCCTCTGGTGTAGTTTTCCGCTTATCTTTTGTTTTCAAAATAAGTAGAACAGAGTCCTCTATGAACCAAATGGTAATATGAGAAAAGATAATTAATGTGCTGAAAAGAAAATAAGAAGTACATAGTGGTATAAAGAAAAAACTTGGAGGGCGAATTTAGATAAGATAGCTTGGCAGTGCACTTACTATATTTTCGATGTGGGCGAACTTCATCTTGTTCTCGTTTGATTCGCACCACCTCTTTAGTTCAGGGTTTCCTGAAATTCGTAGCTCCTTGAGCTTGGTGAGTTGTTGTATACACTGCGGCAAAGACTTGATGCTTCTGCATTCGTAGATATCGAGGCTTTTAAGGGAGGGGAGGTGGCCCATCCATTCCGGCAGCGGTGATATGCCATTGCAATCAAACAACTCTAGCGATTGGAGGGAGACAAGGTGCCAGGGTAAGCTCGTCAGATAACCACAATGCTTGAGTTCCAACTTTCTGAGGGTAGGGAGGTGGTGAAGGAGCCTCCACATGTCCTTTGGCACTTTGCTGTACAAGACCACTAACGTGGTGCCTCGAGTGTCAGAAAGGGAATGGCTGATGTGTTCTTCCTCACTCCATGATGATATCACCTCATCACTATTACGTATTTCCCACGTGCACAATATTGGTGGGCGTGGTGTCAACCTCAACTTTGGACAATCCCATATTTTCAATGTGTCAAGTTTAGGGAACATGAACTCCTCCACGCCGTCCTCTCTGCAGTATGTTGTGTTCCACTCTTTCAACTGTTCCATATCACTCAATGTGAATTTTGACAGCTGAAGGAATGCTCCTTTCCCACCACAGAAATCTCCGTCGATTTTTGTAATGCTGTGCAGCCTCTCTAGATGTAGCTCATCCAGGTTTGGTAATTGTCCGAGTGCTGGCAGGTCGCTGCAGCTCAGCATATTCTTCAGATTAATTTTAGCAAGACTGGTGAGTTGTTGTACACACTGCGGCATATTCTTCAGATTAATTATAGCTCAGCATATTCTTTAGTTCAGGGTTTCCCGAAATTCGTAGCTCCTTGGGCTTGGTGAGTTGTTGTATACACTGCGGCAAAGACTTGATGCTTCTGCATTCGTTGATATCGAGGATTTCAAGGGAGGGGAGGTGGCCCAGCCATTCCGGCAGCGCTGATATGCCACTGCAACATTCCAACTCTAGCGATTGGAGGGAGACAAGGTGCCGCATGCTCTCCGGCAAGCTCGCCAGATAACCACAATGACTGAGTTTCAACTCTCGGAGGGTAGGGAGGTGGTGAAGGAGCCTCCACTTACCCACGGGCACTTTGCTGCACGAGACCTCCAACGTGGTGTCTCGAGTATCAGAAGGGGAATGGCTGATGTGTTCTCCCTCACTCCATGATGATATCACCTCATCACTATTCCGTATTATCCACCTGCAAAATATTGGTGGGCGTGGTGTCAACCGCAACTTTGAGCAATCTGATATTTCCAATGTGTGAAGTTCAGGGAACATGAACTCCACCACGTCGTCCTCTCTGCAATATGTTGTGTTCCACTCTTCCAGCTGTTCCATATCACGCAATCTGAATTTTGACAGCTGAAGGAATGCTCCTTTCCCACCACAGAAATCTCCGTCGATTTTTTTAATGCTGTGCAGCCTCTCGAGATGTAGCTCATCCAGGTTTAGTAATTGTCCGAGTGGTGGCAGGTCGCTGCACCACGGCAGATTTATCAGATTAATTTTAGCAAGACTCGGGAGATAATGAGAAATTCCCATGAGCCAGGTAGGAAAGCTTATACTACTATAACCATCTAGCATCAAGTACTGCAAACCTCTTGGTGGCACTAGTTCTCCCAAAACATCCTTGTCGTCCAGAAATCGATCATCATCCGAAGTCCATTCAAGTGTCAACTGTGAAAGACTTTGTCTGTCTAACAATATAACTTCATGTGCTTCTTCAAGAGAACTTACATCTTCAAGACAAGATATTTTCAACTCATTGAGATTTACGTCCTCAAGCTGATGGAGTTTACTGCAAGTGTTGACATCAGAAACCATGACAAGATGTAATGAGGCTGAATTATTCTTGCACTGAGAATCCCTGGAATTATTCTTGTGCTGAGAATCCCCGGGATCACAATAATCCTCGTAATGCTGCAGAATTGATAAATTCAGCGGCTGATTAGCAAACATTCTAGTTCTGTTCAGAGACTAGGTAATTTATCATAAATAATTTTGTACCTCTGAAAAACAGAAAAAGGGACGAATATATGTTACTTTGTGTTCGCTCCAGTAATAGTATATATTGATGATCAGGACCTAGGGTCCTCTATCGAACTGATAGGGAACTTATGGAAAAATAAAATATGAGAGCACGATCGAATAGGGACTTTATTGTCGTGGATAGAAATAATGTTAAGGAATGAGATTGTAGTCAAATTATTTTATTTTGGGCACACAAGCCTCTCTATTTATGCCCACCTAAGGCCTGGTTTGGGAAGCCCATTCCCGGCCGGGATCCCTGTGGATGGGCCGGGATGTGCTATGTATAGTAAATTCGACGGAAGCAACTCTATGGTAAGACGACCAAAGATAATACTCTGAAAATAAATAAGAATTCTATAGTGCTATAACAAAAACTTGTAGGACGAATCTAGATCAGAGATAGCATTGCAGTGCGCTTACCACATATTTCTGGATCTGGGCATGTTTTATCTTGTTCTCCTCTGATTCACACCACTTTTTCAGTTCATAGTTGCCCTCAATGTGTAGCCTCTTGAGCATAGTGAGTTGTTGTACACATTGCGGCAAAGACTTCAAGCTCTGGCAGAAGTGTATCTTGAGGCTTTCGAGAGAGGTGAGGTCGCCCATCCATTCCGGCAGCACCGAAATGTTGTAGCAATGGCTCAAGTCTAGCGATCGGAGGGAGGTAAGGTGCCGCATGCTCTCTGGCAAGCTTGCCAGATAATTACAAATGTGGATTTCAAACTCTTGGAGGGCAGGGATGTGGTGAAGCAATCTCCACTTGTCCTTTGGCACTTTGCTCCACTGGACTTTCAATACGGTGGCAGGAGTAGAGGAGGAAATGCTGATGTGGTCTCCCTCACTCCATGACGATATTACTTTGTCACTGCTAATTATGTCCCATCTAGAAAATATTGGTGGGCATGGTTTTAACCTCAGCGAACCGCAATTCGATATCTCCAGTGTCTCAAGCTTAGGGAACATGAACTCCATGCCATCGTTGCCACTGTTGTATGTTGTGCTCCACTCTTCCAGTCGTTTCATACCATCCAATTTGAATTCTGACAACCGACGGAATGCTCCGCTGCCGCCACACAAATCTTCGCCAATTTTGGTAATGCTACACAGCCCAATGAGATGCAGCTTTCCCAGGTTTGGTAACTGTCCGAGTGGTGGCAGGTTGTTGCACCTCGGCAGATTCTCTAACGTAATCTCAACAACATTAGGGAGGTGATGAGAAGCATCCAGGTAGGGAGGTGACGACATAATGCCCGTGAGCCAGGTAGGGAGTTCTATACTGCTATAACCTTGTAGCTTAAGGTGCTTCAAACCACTTGGTGGCACTAGCTCCTCCAACACATCCTTGTCCTTGTCCTCCGAAGGTCGACAAGGATGCACGTCCCATTCAAATGTCAGCTTCGAAAGATTTTGTTTCTCAAACAATTTAACAGTACGTGCTTCTTCCGGAAACCTTACATTTTCAAGGCTACATATTACCAAGTCAGCAGGATTCATGTCCTCTAGCAGATGAAGATTGCTACCAGTATTAACATCATTAGCATCAACCGTGAAGAATGCCGATTGTACAAATTTACGCAGGCTCGGATAATGCATCATGCGCTTCTCCAGTTCATCTGAGCAGCCTGAGATGTACAAGTATACCAAGGTTTTGAGATTCTGCAATGATTCCGGCAGTTTTACCAGGCTATAACAACATGATAAGTCGAGATGCATCAGACGCTCAATTTTGCCAATTGATTCCGGTAGTTCTACTAGCCTAGAACAACCTGATAAGTCGAGATGCATCAGACGCTCAATTTTGCCAATTGATTCCGGCAGTTCTACTAGCCTAGAACAACCCGATAAGTCGAGATGCATCAGACGCTCAATTTTGCCAATTGATTCCGGCAGTTCTACTAGCCTAGAACAACCCGATAAGTCGAGATGCATCAGACGCTCAATTTTGCCAATTGATTCCGGCAGTTCTACTAGCCTAAAACAACCCGATAAGTCCAGATGCATCAGACGCTCAATTTTGCCAATTGATTCCGGCAGTTCTGCTAGGCTACAACAACCCGATAAGTCGAGATGCATCAGACGCTCAATTTTGCCAATTGATTCCGGAAGTTCTGCTAGGCTAGAACAACCCGATAAGTCGAGATGCATCAGACGCACAATTTTGCCAATTGATTCCGGCAGTTCTTCTAGGCTATGACAATATGATAAGTCAAGATGCATCAGACGCTCAATTTTACCAATTGATTCCGGTAATCTAGAAATGCCAGAAGATCCATGCAGGTTTAGGCACTGTAATCTAGAGAGCCGAGTAACACACTTGGGCAACTTCGACAACCGGCATCCGCTTAAATCCAAGACACGCAAATACTTTGCAAATTTAAATGCATCATCGCGGAGCTCCAGTCCCCGACAATCCAAGAAGCGCAGTGCCCTCACTTGGTCCGGAATAATAGCTGACAATCTTGTTGGCCCATTATAATTTGTGAGCAATGCATAGCGGCAGTACTTGTTCCGGCTACTGTTGCTCCCTTTTTCAGCATCAGAGAGAAGTAACTCTTCAGTCATGACTGATCTTGCGAGGTCATGCACTAGGTCATGCATGGTGAAGTACACCTCTGGCCCTTGGGTAGTCTGAAATTTAAAAAAAAAACAAGTTCTATTAGAAATGTCAATTCAAGGCATCTTATATATGTATATAAAAGTTGTTTAAGAGCATAACAGCTTGTTCCTTGGTCGAGTTAATAGCTACCTTCTATTCTTCCTTAACATTTCAAAATATATTAATTAAAAGGAACACTATCCTGCCATTCATTAATTCCATTAATTAGCATAATTAATACCCTCCCCTCTAATCCCTCCCCTACAGGCAACACCGCAACACCCCTCGGTCCTCTAGCTCGCCTCCATGTCTGCTATAATCGCATTTAGAGGATTGAGTTGTACCCACGTACTGCACACATCAGAAAATTTTGGAGCTCAACTTATCTGAGTCTTGTTAAAAAAATATGCACCTTACAGTCTAATTGATACGTGTATAAGATAATTTTAACGTTGATTGTACGATTTATGTCACATTTAATTGTATGTATCACTCTTCTCTTTCAGTATTCCATTGCACCACACGGGCACCCTACTAGTAATATAAAAAGAGGGAGTTTTTCTTTGCTACATCCATCCCATTTTGTGTACACAATTGATTTATGATCGACCGATTAGCTGAATCTAATGGCTTAGATTAAAAGTTAGCCCATTAAATAACAGGAGGATCCGAAGCATCGTGGCCATTCATCTCTTTCGATCGGACGGCTGGTATGCAAAGTTGGAGCCTTACCCCCAAAATCACTCGTATGCAATTAACATACAATTAAATAGGGCAATTAAATGCAATTAGCACAGCCTAGATTTAAATACTATCCTGCCATTCATTAATATTAATCCCCCCACCTCTAATCCCTCCCTTACTGGCATCCGACCTCTCGCTCCGGCCATATCATCCCCTCCCCACGCAGCTCTCCTCTGCCACTATATTCCTCCCAACGCCACCACTACAATTGCCTCGCCTTCTCCTCCCTCCATGCTGCCATCATCACCAATGGATGCCTTATTATGGAAGATTCCAAGTTTTCCAATAAAGCGATAGAAATCGATGGGTCCTCTGCCGAGCAATCATGTGTTTCGCATGTTGCAATTTCTTTACACCGCCAATGTTGGAATGACAATATTCTTTTAAGGGTGAGAGAGATATCTATTGAGCAGTTGCTTGAATTGATTGTTGGTACTTGATGCTTTATTTTTTATCTGAGATGAAATGAATGATAAGTAAAAAGAGTTTGCAACAAAAAATTTAAAATATAATTTTCTTTGCTTAGAAGTGCTATGTTTTTCAGTAATTGTTCCATGGTGAAAACTACATGAGTTGCAAGTGGGAATCATCCCTTTTTGAATCCTGTTGTGGAACATGGGTGATTGATAATGTTGGTTACTTTGCATTTTTCTTTTTACAGTGAGTGTATAAGTGGGATTTATAAATTTGGGATAAACTATATTACAATAGATATAGTTTTTAAATTTTGAATTTGATTATTAATTTCATACGACTTATAGAGAAAAACATGCATTGCACATGCACGGTTACTAGTGTAAGAAAAGTGAAAGAAATCATGCAACTATTTATCTTACACTTATAGTTTTGTATTGTAGTATAATGTCCAAAATTTAATATTATTTAATGATTTTATTTTCTATGTAAATAATGTATATAATGATTACTTAACTAGTTTGAAACTAAATGCAAACTGTTGTATATTGAAGGTCAAGCACTCAAAAACTCACAGAGAATAAAAGTAGAACAAGAGATATGGGATGCAGTCCCAATCTTTCCTCTCAACTATTGTATGAATTTGATTTATAGTCTAACTGACAAGGATTAAAAGCCTATCATTTGTTTGAGCCCTCAAATTAATCGTGACTATACTCTGTTAATGGGACTAAAATACATAAAGCCCATAATATATTGAACGAAGCCCACCCTTATCTGAACAGTTAAGTTTTCGATCAGTTAAGTCAAGGTAATGCCCAAGTTTTGATAAAATTTTGAACGTGAAATTAAATTTGAATATTTTTTAAATTAAGTTAAAAATATTTTTCTTGGAATGGAAATCAGAGACCGCTGATGCATAGGTCTCGTCGAGTCAATTCCGTTTGACTACCTAGTTGCCCTTACATGAAGATTAAATGGTTGTGATTCATTGAGAACAAGAAAAAAAAAAGAACAATCAGACCGAGGCTGACTCGATCTCAGCGTGTGTGCATGTATAACAGGCACAAGGAAATGCAATGAGGAGCAAAACGATCAAGGAAAAAAAAAACAAGAATGAATCGCTACTGCTTCCCGAGCGCTGCTGCTTCTTACTGGGCAGCTGCCGGTGGATGGCGCTGCTGCAGCTAGGAGGCAAGGGCAACATGCAGCGGCTGGAATATGGATCCAACGGGAAAGAGGACAAAGAAGAAGAGAAATTAAGAAACAAGAGGAAGAGAGAAGGTTATGCGCTCAAACTGTTCTGGACGTTTAAATTCTAGGGTAACGAACTAGGCCTTTTTCTTTGCTAATTCATGGGTTCCGTCGGTTTTCGAGTGGTGCAGTAGATGTGTTTTTAGTGCGACTAGACTTGCTGAAAAACAAGTTATTAGATGCTCTCTAATAAATTTTTTAGCACCGTATATAGATCGATATGTGGTCGTGATTGCGTGAGATCGTGGCAGGTGGGAAGCACTACCGGTGATGTCGTTGATGTCGGGGTTCAGTACAACATGCTGTTCTGTTTAGTGTATGAAGTAGCGCTATTGTGTCACTTGTCACATCAACTTCCATAAATATCTAATTTTAGTGTTCACTTATGAGCAATAAAGTGATTAACCAATTTAGTTGGTGTACTTTCGTAATCGTAGTAGTGGGCATGTCAACTTATTCAGTTTTACGTTAGATGGAAATTTTAGTTGTTTATCTATTGTTTATTTATACTTGATCATCGTCGTCGCTAAAAGGCAAAGATTGTCTGCTGTGGATGAGTTAAAGAAGAACAATTCAATCTAAAAAAAAACAATTGTTCAGCAGTTGAGGTATGCAGCAACTCACCGAAAATGAATTGGAGTGATGAAGGAAAGACATCCCCAGGAGCTGCCTGACGTACTTCTCGCCAAGTTGTGTGGCTGAAAATGTATCGGATGGCTGGATGAAATCGAGAGCAATCCATTCGTAAATCAGATCATATTTACATATATCCCAACCTTTTGGAAAGGTTGCACAATAGGCAAAGCATAACTGTAGATAGGATGGCATTCTTTTGTAACTTAACATTAAGGATGGAAGCACTGAATGTATATCTTCTGGTGATTGTATTAAAGTTTCATTCCAAATGTCACTGTCTCTCACTGCTAACCATCCCTCAAGATTCATTTCAGATAACGTGTACCCAAGTGCTTGAGCTGCTAATGCTATACCAGCACACTTGCTTGCGATGTCCTGTCCTATCTGCTCCAGTTGTTCTTTATCAGGTCTAGATTCAAAGTTACACCTTTTCTTGATTATATTCCAGCACATGGTATCATCCAAGGGCTTTAAATCATATGATTTACCAGTCCGAATATTTTTTGCAATTTCTTCCTTTCGTGTAGTTACTATGACATCAATCTTGCAGCCCTCGTTGCCCACATTTAGCATAGTCTTCAACTTTCCCAACTCAGTGATTTTTTCCTCCCATAGGTCATCGAGAACAATTAGAATCTTCTGACCATTAAGTATCTTCTTAAGCCTCTGGTTTATTGACTCCTGATCATTCAAGTCTTGGCTTCCTTGATCTGAAACTCGGGAAATTATAGACTTCCCTATTTTCTTCAAGTCAAACACCTCGGACACAGACCCATACCCGATGATCATACTCGTTAAAATGAGTATCGTTGAAAACCAGTCTGGCCAAGGTTGTTTTTCCTATGCCTCCAAGACCATTGATAGGAACAATTATGGTCCCTTCTTTGGTGTTTCTTTCCAATAACAATTCTATGATTTTCTTCTTTTCTTCCTCTCTACCTAGGATTTCTTCATTCACCACTGATGTTGTCTCCCGTCGGTCAGAAATCTGCTCCTCACTGTTACTGCCAGAGTTTCGTAAGAATTGGAAATCCTCATGGTCATTTTGTATCTTTCTCAGTTCCTGTCTCATATTCTTCATCTTATTAGCCAAGGTAAACTTTTTAAGCAGACCTGTCCTCTGTAAGAAAAGTTAAACTTATTTCAGATCTGGAAATAAGGAAAAACATCAATCTTCATATATATTTCTACCAAGTACCTTTCAATGGGAATATAGGATTAGTATCGGATTATGCTACTGCCGTCAGGCAGGGTCCAAAAAATACGACACATCACGCTAGTTTTGTGTATGAGACTAGTTTGGAAAATACTGGTGTCGCAAACACTTCTGTAGGGGAGTACATATTTGCAATCAAAAGTTCACAATTTGCAAACGCATATAACTGGTGGCGCCTTCACTTCTTTTTGGAAATGCATACTTAAATATAACACTTCGTTAAGTATTTTCTGATAAATACTCCAACATGAATCAAGTGAAAAAATATCATGGAAGTAATGGTGCTGGATCATCAACTCAGTACAGACGAACGGCAAGCACTTGATAATGGTAGTACTAACTACGTACCTTTCCATCTTGGAGGTCGTCGAGCATGTCGGAGATGTCGTAGGCGGCGTTCTTGAGCCGCCTCAGCCACACCTGCACCGCTTTATCCTTGATCGACCGCCTTTCGGCGTCCTCAAGCGTCGCCCCAATCATATCCAGCTTGTCCTTTATGTCCTCCAGGTCGTCCCTCAAGTTCCACTGCATCATCAGCTGATCTCCAATGACAGAAGCCAGCTTAGCAACCGCCGGCTTGAGGATAGCCGAGGCAAGCCCCTCCATGGCCGCACAGCTCCCCCCCCCCCTGCTGGTTGGTATGCCCGGAGCTGTGGAAGAAGCTCGAGGAGGTAGCTCTGAAGAGGAGAGATGTGGGGATCTTTATCTGAAGCCACGCGGAGCTTCAACGACTCTGCTGGGCCTTCAACTTTTCCTCCAACTTTCCACAATAGAAATTGGGAAATAAATTGTGTGGATGAGGTATGTAAATTTAATCATATGCATCCCTACTCCGATGAATGCCACGTGTCTATCTAGTTAAATCTTAACCTCACCCCACCAACAGTGTTATTAATTAGAGGAGCGAGAAATCAAGGGTGTTATTAATGGGAGGAGTGAAAAATTAAATGAATGGTTGAGATTAGTAAGATAAATACGTGACATTTATCGGAATAGAGATACACAGAGTTAAATTTGCATATCTCCTCCACAGAATTTTTTTCCTAGAAATTGCCTGTAACCCCCCCACCACTTTCCACAATAGAAATCGTGAACTTGTGATGTACTACGACTACGAGACATGGACGTCTCTCCGTGTATATGCTCTCTGGAAGTAAGTAAACTACTAGACATTTACAGGGGACAGCTCGTGTATTGCGTTCAATAGATGCCGTGTCGACTCAGACAGTCAGACCCCATCCCCATCCGACGTCGCGTTCAATAGATGCCGTGTCTCACGCGCAATAGCCCTACGGCGGATTCATCTCTATTAAACTATTTCCTATCAAATTCATCTCTATTAAACTAGTATTTCCTATCAATAGCTCCCGTATGCCCTCTTTCTCTCCACAAGGTTTGATTGATTGGAAAATGTTTCGTTGTTTCCGTTTACACAAGTTTATTTTACAAATTAGTTGAACTAGTTTAATGTCGTATGCGTTCTTTATGAAAAATAAAATTAAGAATTAAACATAAAAGCCAAGCAATAAAAGAAAATTATGCCATGTTTCAAACATCTATTTCTCCCGATTACAAAAGTTTTTATGGTATCTCCTCCGGCATGAGTGTATATCAAAATTTACAATCTTGCAACATTTTCTTTTTACCTTCACTCTCACCCACACACTTGTCAGATCTGATTTGACCTTTTTCCCCTCTCTATTACTTGAGGTCATTAACCTGTTCCTATTGAAATTGAAATTTTGTTCAATATAGCATGCGAAAAGGTATGTTGTACACATCATACATGGGGTTTCCTAGAGCTTTGTGTTAATTTCCTAGATGACATATATCATATTTGTTTACTGTGATCGCATTTTATAGTTTTCAATAGGAACAGCTACCACTTGCAAAATCGCTCTGATAGCCATCCGGCAACCAAGTTATGCGGTGTAGTTGTCATGGATTGCTACTAAACCGTATGTCGTCAATACTTGATTTCGCATATGAAAGCATAAGCTATGATTTTCTGATGATGTGATATAGTTAGTTCAAGCCGATTCTTAGGTTCGTTGCAATTTTTAAGCATTTGTTTTATTACCGAACGTTACTTCTGTGTTCAACTCATAAGTCTTCTCTTCGATAATTGTATGGCTAATGGCTACATGAACTCGGCCCTAGCGATAGCATCGAGATTCATGAAGGAATAAGGGATTCCCATATGGATGTTCTCGAGCACCCAACAATGCAATGCTCGCTTTAATCATCGCTACCAAAAAGCTTTGGCATATGGGATATGCTAATCTTATCTAATAATGGTTAGGAGTATTTTAACGATGATGTGTTAATTCGTGTGTTTTCTATGTTTAGCGTTTGGTGGTATGGAGTTGTAGGCCACTTGGAGTAATGTGATGGAAATGGCCCTTTAGATCTCTATCACAATGAACCCCAAACCTATTTTTAATTGCTATCTCCGTAGAGTTACACATTGCTGTTATATGTCGCAAATAGATTCTACACTTCTGAGTATGTCGATGCCTATCATATCCTTTTATAGGAGATGCTATTGCTGGATCCCTTAAAGAAAGCTTGGTATGTGCATTATTTTCTCTTAACTGGCGTAAATTTAGCTAGCTATGTTTTATACTGAGAAAAACTAATTTGACTTTTCAACACAGAGGCAACCGAAAAATCTAGGAGCACAATGTGCCAGTCTTTGAGATATACTTAGAGAAATAAAGAGAGGTACAATCCTCTCTTGTTGTAAGACTAATTTTTATATTGTGTATATGAAATACTATAGCCCAGAGTGTATATTCTATCAGTCAAGAATGATATACTTAGCAATGCCTAGTTATCTTCTCACTGGACATATCATGCTTATAACACATACATTTATTTCTACTAGGGTGATACCCATGAAGATCTTTTTGAGGAGGTTATAGATCGTATTATCCAATCTATGCTGAAATTACTAATAATATTGTGGCACAAGCACAACTATTGCTACAAATACAGATAAGCCACCATTTGTGGTAATTTGTTTTGGTCTACTTTTGGACATTTTTTGGTCTATAGGTTTGCGGTAAGCATCGTTTCTACTAAAAGTTAGATGCCTCTAGCCATCTAGCGTTTTAGCTACTCAACATGATGGTGGTGTAGCTCTAGATTCACATTTTTGGGAAGGCAGCGCTTATCATTATCTATACTACTGCTGGCATCATGTTTGTGTTTTATTCTACCTTCAGTTGGATACATAAATTGTTAGGCCAATTCGTCATTTTCTAGCTTTCTGCTATTTCCTATCATGATTAGGCGATCCATGGAGCATTAGATTTTTGCTCTTTAGCTCATTATATTAGGAGCCCTCCATTATGGATGGATCATTAGGTGTTGTTTATTCCTTTCATTAGTTAAAATGTTCTGCATAACGGAAACTTCCATTATAGATGGATCACCATGTCCATGTCGTGGATTAGCCCGAGGTTTTCTTGGTTTAATTTCTTGAATGTGATTAGTTTTGGGGTTAGCTACGAAGGAATTGACTATCTGTTTTGCGTAGGAACTATGATTCATTGACGATTTTATGCCCAGTTTATTCAGAAATTTCTCTACTTTATCACTTTATCTTCGACGTGATGATCTGTTTCAGAATCGCAGTAGCAGAAGCGCCGATATCTACCTAGTTATACTAATAGTTTATAAAAATTGGTGTTCTTTTCACAACAAAGGATGTCATTACTAAAGTGTAGGAACAGGCGTGGTTGGAGCATGTTGGTTTAAGGTCAAACGATAGGCGGCTACATGGAAGATCGGGGCTCCGATGGAAACGATGAAACGTAATGGTCTTTTCTGTGTTCTTTGTTTCGTAGCCAATTGATCACTTCGGGGAGAATGCTAACTCATCCTACCACTGTTTTGTATATAAAAAAAGAATGCCATAGAGGAACTAGGTAATTTAATACTAGGTTTAATTGGATATTAGTTTCCAAATCTCCCTACTACTATTAGTTTGTAAAAATTGATGTTCTTTTCACAGCAAAGGATGCCATTACTGAAGGAGCATGACCAGGTGAGGTTGGAGCTGTGGAGCACATTGGTCCAAGGTAAAGCCATAGGTAGCTACACGGCAGATAGAGCTCCGAAAGAATAAATCATCGCTTTTCTAGCTCCTTATACATTGTTCTTTGTAAATCTAGTTTATTCGCATGTATTAGCAAATTTGACATCTCTTCCATTATAAAAAGTGCGACAGGTAACACCTGTCCCTGCCGCATCTGGAGAACGCAGAAATTGGCCACTGCCGCTACAGTGAGCACAAGAGTAGGTGCTATCGTGGTTGGGAAGCACGGCAGAGGGCGAGCGCGCACTGACACTGCTCCTCCTTGGGCCTTGGCGCACAATAGGGAACATGTGTCACCTATCACGTACTTTCACGATAAGGGAGAGGGCTAATTTTACAAATAAATGCGCAAAAAGAGAAAACTAGATCTTTTTAAAAAATAAAGTACAATAGGCTAGATAAGCAATGATTTTCCGAAGGAAACGATAAGCCGCACTGGCCTCTCGTGTTCTTTGTTTGTTGTTCTTGCGTCGAGTGTGATTGTGTTTTCGTGTGTGTGCTCCAATAAACTTTTGATTCATTTAGTAACAATGGTAACGCCAACATTTCTTTCTCCTTGTGTAATCTGTCTGAACTATTGCTTTAATAAAGCGTTTATATGTGTCGCTTTGATAAAGCTGCGCAATAAGCACTTCGCCCAAAAAATAATGCTTGGATGAGTTCCAAACGCTACGAGAAAAGGCTACATGAACGGAATTCTTCAAAAAAAAAAAAATCTTCAAAATTCATACGTTGATATCATGCGAACGGGGCCTTGCCGCCTTGGCGCCGATTTCACTATTTTTTTTTCTTGGTGATAAAAAAGAGAAAATTTTGTTTTTGCCACTAAGCAAATGTCTATTTTTAACTATACCACTAATTTTTTCTACTTCTCATTTATGCAATCGGTCCGTTAGTGCCCTTCTTGAAAATGCCATTCCATCCTGTCTATCCAGTTTGTCCGTTAAGTAATTTGTAAAAATTCAGAAAAATCATCAAACATACCATAAAATGCAGGAAAAAAAATCAAGAATCGCTTCTGAACAAATATTGATATGTATTTTTCGAAAATTTACAATTCAAAATTTTCCCAAAAGTTTTAGTAGGAAAATGTTTCAGCCTTGCTCAGCTTTTAGAGAACATTCTTAAATTTTATTTAGTGTCATTTTTATTTAGATGCGATTCCTGATTTTTTTTCTGCATTTTCAGGTTTTTTCAATGGTTTTTTTATGAATTTCTATGGTTTTCTAGTATTTATTTCTCTTCACTTTTCTGAATTCTTATCGATTACTCAGAGAATTTTTTGCTATTCTCGTAAAATTGAAAACTTTTTACTTGATTTAGCCATTGCACGAGAATTACGTAAATAGCCCCTAAACAGTGTAATTCCGCTCCCCATCCGCTGAATAATTTTTAAATTTTTTTCTCTAATTCATGACGACAAGCAATGAATAATTTTTATTATTTTTTTCGGCCAATTCAGCGGACAACGCTGAATAATTTTTAATTTTTTTAATATTCATGACGAGTAGCGTGGAATTATTTTTTTAAATTTTTAAACTTTTTTAATATTCCATGAAATTAACCGCTGAATATTTTCCAAATTTTTTTTTCAGTTAAAATTTTTTTTTTTCTCGCTCAACAGACGGCTGGGCCACAGAATTCCGCGCTCCACGGCCATGACCATCGCATCTGGCGCACCACGGCGTCATCACGCCAGCATGCTGGTGGCCGGCTGTGGCGATCGCGTGCACACGCGTGGGGGGGACGGCGTCATGTATTGGCGGCTGGAACGGCGGCATGGCGGGCGGCACACGGGAAAAAAGGAAAAAAGCGTGACGGTCACCGAAAAAATTAGAAGAGGGGACCGAGAGGGCTGGTTCGACGTGTCGTTCGGGAAAAAAAGGGGGGAGGAGGAGGGTGAAAAAATTGACACGTGAAAAAAAAGACAAGGAACGTCATATCGCTTTCGCCAAAAGCAACATCATGTTGTCTGCTACGAAAGTCGAAAAAGCGCATGCGTGTGACTATAAATTCTCATATGTTCCGACATTCGATAGGTTTCATTCGAAGAAGAAATTCAGCTCAAGAGAGAGAGATCGAGTGCATAAGAG
This sequence comes from Guadua angustifolia, assembly GCA_036346375.1. Taxonomy (NCBI): domain Eukaryota; kingdom Viridiplantae; phylum Streptophyta; class Magnoliopsida; order Poales; family Poaceae; genus Guadua; species Guadua angustifolia. The sequence continues at coordinate 1,377,915 of CM070521.1, read as the reverse complement.
AGAGAGGCGGAAAAAAGAGAGGAAAAGAGGTGGACAAGGAGATTTGCAAGTGTATTTCGAGAGGAATTTATGCTATATTCATATTTTGTACAAATTTATATCTTCGATGATTTATTCATGGTTCATATTTTATCGCAGATTGATCCGGGAGCGTTATTTCGATTACTATCTGGGAAGGTTATTTGAAAGCTACTTCTACCGTCGTAATCATCACTTGAGCTTTAGAAAGGTTAGTGTAAATATGCTCGTAGTACTTTTCGCTCCTAACGAGATGCTTGTCTTTTAGTCTATGGAACCGAACTATATTAGTAAGTAATGCACAATAGCTAAGATCTCTCGGAAGTTTTTAGTCATGTGTGCCGCTTGCATTTTTTTGTTGTTTAGCCGATGTTTGGTATTGAGTTAGCCTTTTAGGATTGATCGGATGTCATAAAAAATACAAGGACTCTTATTAATTGACGGGATGTGATGCTTTTGTAACGACATGTCTTAAGCCGAGAAGTATTGAAATCTTTTTGTTAGACCATTTGTTTTGAAATCTAGTAGCTTTCATTTTTAACCGTTTAGGACGAAACTAGTTAGGCGCAGTAGGAAATATCATAGATATGCCACATTTTTGGGATTAGTACATGGAGTAGCACATAGAATGGTAATTTCGGAGCAAAAAGTCGTACATGAAATGATGGTAGTAATTGAGTAGTAAATGAATTCAGGATGTACGGTAGTATTTCTATGATATTGCAGTACGAATAATTTAATATTTAGTGTAGTATTTCTATGATATTAATAAAATTGCAGGATGAATGGTTTAATTTTTAGTGTAGCATTTCGGTGTAATGAAATTGGCGAAGTATCCGAAAAGGCCGAATTATTCCTAGCCAGCTTTTGCTGCCTAGGCCTGACGTAGTAAGGTAATGAAATGATGCTTGACCATTCAGCAGTACAAAATATGGCAGCACTACTAACATCATTTGTATGTAAAATTATGGTGTTAGGCGTAAAATTTGTTGGACAATTAAAAAATTGCATTCTGAATATTTAAATATTTAGTGTAGTATTTGTATGATATGAATAGAATATTACGTCGGGTTAGGAATCTTTAGGAATTTAGTGCAGTATTTATATGATATTAATAGACTAAATAACAGTGCATAATTTATATAACAGTACGACATGGAAATGATGTTAACGCACTTGCTGAATTAATACTGATTATGGATCTGGCGAATCGTACGTTAGTGTTTAATGCGCGTGTTTGCGTCTTTCTCTATGGTAGGTATTTAATGGCAGAAATCCAAGATTTGTGCGTGTTTTATGGTGACGGCGTTATTCGAGAGGGTCCATATGAGGTGGACCTTCGAATCGTGAAAAGAAGGTGATCCGGACTCGGTCTAACGGAGATGAGTCTCACCGACCTCACGACGCGCGCGTCGAGGCGATTTGATCGGGAGACGCGCCGAAAGAAGCTCATAATCGAAGCGGTACATCCTAGATTCGTGGAAGGTTCCTCGAATTGCATGTGGGTTCTATGCAAGATCGTGGGAGGCACAATGTGGCGCGAATACATGCAAATTGTGATGAACCCCGAAGCGTTAATACACCGTCGGCCGATGGTGTATGTGCGCTTCCTGGACAGAGGCCAAACCTCTAGTCCCCTCGGTGGAGGCGGCGTCGACATCGAAGGTTCCTCCGGGCTATCGGTGAGGACATTGGTCCGGATGACATTCACGCGAGTGAAGACATCGGGCCGTATTGGTCCGCTTCGCATTGATCGCCACGAGCAACGGGAAGCTATCACGACGGCAAGATCCGGCGAAGACGAGGAAGTCGACTCGGATAGCAGCGGAGACGACGATGCAGCTCCAGTCGGTGGCATTGTGTCCACCGATGTGGAGTACGTGTCTTCTCGACTGGACGACCTGGCGGTGACGTCTCTCGTGCTGCCAGACGGAGCCGGCAATGAGTGGGCCTTCGATCAAGGCACTCTGCTGGTAGGGCAGCGCTTCCCTACAAAGGGTGACGCCCAGCAGGCAATTGCTAGATATGCGGTAAACATCAGCCGCACCTACCGGGTGTACAGGTCGAACCAGGAGACCTACATTGTGAAGTGTATGGATCCTGAGTGTCCCGGTAAGATCCGTGCCCAAAAGTTCAAGGGCCCGAGTTCGGGCTTCAGGATAACCGTCCTGACGGACCACACCTGTGTGATTGCTGAGCCGCTGCAGAAGCACAGAAATGTCACGTCCAAATATGTGGCCAGCCTGATTTCTCACTTGGTCACGGCGGACGTGACTGTTTCACCGAAGATATTGATGGCCGACGTGGTCAACACGGTGGGATATCCTGTTAGCTACGCCAAGGTGTGGCGGCGAAGAGAGTTATAGAGATGATGTACGGCACGCACGAAGAGGGTATAACCTTGTCCTCTCGATGCTTCACCAGATTCTTTGAAGCCAATCTGGGACATACATCAACAAGATGGATAGGCCACACCCACGAAGGGTCCCAACACTTTCATCCTCGACGCGTGTGTTTTGGGCATTCGCCACCGTTCGGGCTTCACGTCTCGCCGCCTGTCTTGACCATGGACGGCACTTTCCTATCCGGCAGTCTGAGGGCACCATACTCATAGCGGTCGCGGCGGACGCCAACGACCGGCTACTCCCGGTGGCCTATGCAATCGTGGAAAGCGAGAACACGGAGAGTCGGTTGTGGTTCCTAGCAAATGTGAAGCAAGTCGTTGTCCAGACCGCCTAACGTATGCCTCATCACGGACAGCATCTTTGGGTTAATGTCCGCCATCGGCACCATGCAAGGAGGGACACAACCACCATCGGTGGAATGACGTCGTCAATCGCTGGTGCATGAGACATCTTGCCGCTAACCCGCATAGGAGGTTCCGCAGTTAGGAAATCATGAAGACATTCAAGAGACTCGCATGCAAAACCCGAGGCGGAAGTTCGAGGCCATATGGAGAGTGCTCGATCAGAGACCGCCAAACATACGACTTGATCCACGGAGGGCAGTGAACAACTTCTCGCGGTGGGTGCGGTTGCACGCTCGAGCTAGAGAAGTGGTCCTGTTGCATGACAATCGATGGCGCAAGGTATGGCATAATGACAACTAACATGTCGGAGGTTTACAACGGTGTTACGAAGGGTGTTCGGTCCTCCCAATCGCTGCCATCGTGGAGGAGACTCGAACAGACCGTTGGATACTTTGTGAACAGGGGATGAATGCAAAGAGGCATCTAGACGAGGGAAAACAGTTCTCCGAACGTATGCACGCATACATGGAGAAGAAAATAGAAGGCTCGCTCACGACGCCAAGCACCATGGATGGAGTCAGCGAAAGTTTGAAGTTCGCTCACGGAGAAGTTCGTAGATGGCCATAGCAGAGGCTACCGTAAGCAAGTGTGCACGATAAGGGATGTGGCCACATGCACATGCAACAAGCCACTCATTGCACAAGCCATGCTCACATGTATATCGCGGCGGCGCGTTGTCCGTCACCCACCGTGGCATACATCTCGAGTACTTCGACGCGACCATCTGTTCGGGACATGGAGTTCGGAGTTTAACTCCTACGGCTTGGACATGCATTACAGGGAGCTGTGGCCGGAGCAAGTCACTTGGTGTCAGAATGATGCTTTAAAGCGGAGCGGCCGTGGACGGTGGCAGTCACGGCGGATCCGTAATGATATGGATGCAAGTCAGCGGGGAGACGGACGAGCTGCACGAAAGTGCCGTATATGTAGGACAGTGGGACATACAATGAAGAACGCCCTAATAGGGCAGCAAAATCGGCCCATCCGTAGTGACCGTGACACTAATGTGCCTTGATGTAATTTTTTCCTGTGCAAGTAATGCAATACCATGTACCATTCATGTGATTTCATAAATTTGCTATGTAATATCATATACTGTGCTAATGTCAAGTCACCACATTTTATTTGTTCACATTTCATGTCATATTAATTTTTGTATCTTACCTATATTAATTTTCGTTTATTTTTCCCGTTCTCGCAGATATGGTCGCCCGAACCGAACTTTGCTTGATTCCGCACTACGATGCCAAGCATCGTAGCAGGCTTTGGCCTGCAGGTGTCGTGCCACCGTCTTTTGTTCTCCGAGCACCGAGGGAGTATTGGCCCTCAGACGCCCGTGCAGCCCACACTTCATCGAGGTCGGGTTATCGCCACGTCCGGATGTCGCACATCGGGCAAGCCTACACTTATGACGCTCTCTTCTCCTTCGTTGATCATTGAGGCCGGAGACCCACACATTCCACTTCCGGTGGGGAGATGACCATCACACTGCAGGGCGTTTACGACATTACCGGCTTGCCTCATCGAGCACGCCGATAGTTCCCCACCGAGGAGTCCGACTAGAAGATACGATTGCAACACAGTTTGGTGATCCACCGAGAACGATCAAGGTGTTCATTGCCGTGGCCGCCGCCACATGCGTTGCCCGATGATGCTCCTGAGCTCGTGGTGAGGACTCACCTTGTCGCCTACCTGCTTTTTCTGTTTGGCTGGGTGTTGTTCCCTACATCACAGGGAGATTATGTCAACCCCGGCTACATCCACATTGCGGAGGCTTTGGCCGACGCCAACCCTGGCGACGTCCCTCAGTTCAGTTTTGGATCAGCGGTTCTCTGTTCCACATATAGGGGACTGTGCGCTGCTTGCACGAAGACAGCCGGGGGGGAGCCTGTTCTTGCAGTTTGCTACCTGTTGCTCCAGATCTGGTCTTGGGAGCACTTCCCTGTGGGACGCCCGTACTTCCGGGAAGAGATTCACCCGTATCCGTTGGCCGATATGTACTACAGGGGACATCCCGTGGACGCTCCCACCATGGGTCTACGGTGGACACCGCCTACAGGATGGGCTAGGATAGGCCTCGAGGGTCTACTCGAGTTTCATGACCAATTTGAGACCTTGCACGAGTACGAGATCATATGGCAACCCTCGACTCCTGATTTGTTGCTTGCTTTCGCACCACATGGAGTTTCAATTCAGTGTGTTCAGGACCGTGCGTACTGGTTGACGACATGTCACCTCGTGTTCTCGCCATATGGTAGAGGCGCATCGCCCTGTAGGGTCATGCGCCAATTTGACTCCACCAGAAATCCCTCGGTGGCCGGCCTTACCTAGAAAAGTGCATGGGTAAGTTTATTTCATAAGTACGAACAGTTATTTCTAATTTTAATTTATAACCTACAATTTTTATTCTCGCAGGCAAACTCGGAGGGGGCAAAGGAGCGATGATTGACGCGAGACACAGTCACCGTGGACGACATTATGGGAGCAGTCCGCCACGCAGCAGGTTGTAGTGGAGCATCGGCCTTACGACCCTCACTCCTCACGTCGCGATATTTGCGATGGTGCGCGCCTCGCACGCTGCGTTCGACTTCATCGAGCACCGCCCGCAAGGCCCGAGGAGATCTCGCACGAGGAGCGGTTGGAACTCGGCCACCCTGTACACCGCGCGGCATGACAGGATGACGCGGTACGGAGATATGTTATATTAATGGCACACATTTGTTGTACTAACCATGTCTTCGTGCGATTCGACCGCAACACCCGATCGCCGAGGAGGGTTCCGCCGACTACAACGTGGAGGCGACATCATCGGGCCGAGCCGCCGCGGTTGTGCGTTCTATGGTGGGCGATGCCAAGGGCATCGCTGTCATTTATCGCGGAGCCACAAGTGATGTCCTCGTAGCCAAGACTCGCACATGCGCGCATTGCGAGGTGCTCAGCCGAGTCGATCGTCCGAGACACGTTGATGTCCCCAGCAGCAGCCCGAGGATGTCCCCAAAGAGCCAAAGACTTCGCACATGAGCTGCCATACTCATCTCTCGCGCCGCACGTCAAGCTTCTTCGGAGAATAACAAGCCGGACGATCTTCTTCCTCTCGGCAGTACAACACGAACATTTAGTTGTCATACTTCCAATTAATCACGTAATGTGACCTATTTGGTAATGCCATCTCCTTCTACTGGCGGCCGGGCGATCAATCTCACCGCCCTCATCGTCTCAGGCCGTCATCGTCTCAGGCCTTCATCGCCCACGCAGCACCAAGTGAGGTACTTTACCTTCGATCAAGGTTATTATCTCTTGTCGAATATAATTTTCTAGGAGGTATCTAACATTTTGTTTCAGATCACGTTCTTCGCGAAGACACGGAGGGATCAAACGCTTCTTTCACCGTCGACGGATGATGACGTACATACACCGACCGACGTGGATACCCTCCGAGGAATTGCCAAAGATCGAGAGTTATCATTGGGCTGCGTTAGCACCGCCGCGCCTACCGCAGATACCCACCTCGCCAGGTTGGTTTGCGCCGCCGGTATGTTTGTGCAACCAAGTTATTCGCAACACGACGTCGTGCTAAAAAGCGTGTAGCGCAGAGTTTCGAGGACGAGTTCTCTCTGGCAACAACAGATACGACACCGCAAGTGGCATCGGTAGGTGTTTCGCGTAATTTCTTTCCTCCTTTTCACTACTGCATCGACACGCAATCCAATGCAGCCTCCAGGGTGGGTGGGGGACATGCTGACTTCGCAACACCTGGGTCCTAGCCAGATTAGCGACGCCTCTCGCGTGGCAGAAGACACACACTACGACTTGCGCACCACGACGAACGAGCCTGACCGGTTTACGTTCCCAGAGCACCAGCTCCGCCATCAGCGAAGGCGGTGATCGGATTAGAGTTGCGGTGTCTTATGCCATTATTTCACTTTTACTATGCCATTACTTGCACCATTCACCAGTAATATTGCGAGATTGTAAGTATGTGGTTGGATGTAATATTGCTGTTTTTTATATCCAAAAATGGTGGTTGTGAGATTGCTGAATAGCCTTACTTAGTTTACTTTTCTACAACATTTTCAGTTATAATATATATATCAATCTCTCAAACCAAAAGAAGACATTCTAGCAGATCCTTAGATAATCAATCTTATTCAACACAACCATCTTCACATTCAATCTTATTCAACACATCACAATAAGTCCATCACAAGATTCAATAGTATTACTCCACAACGATAATAGTACCCATCGCCTTCTTGTAGACAATCCGGTATATCGTGCAAGCCTCGGTGAACCCATCGTCGAGGTTTCTTGGTGTTTGTTCAAATTCAGCAGCGTTGTAGAGCATCTGCAGCGTTATAGAGCGTTATAGCGCTGGAAGAATTGGAGTTCAGGAAGATATTTATGATTTTTGCTTACCTTTCTTGGTGAGTTTCTATTTGGTATATGGCTTTTCTCACATGATGGATACCAAGGAACTAGGTATCAATTTAGTTAAGAAGAAATAGTCACCCAAATCGAGTTGAAGAGGATTCCAACCTTTTGGTAGAGTTCTTCAAACTTTTTCTTCTTTTTTTCTTTATCCAGTAGGTCAATCAGTAGTTTATTGTCTCTCAAGTACTCATCATAGCGGCATTTCCAGACGTAGTTGCATTCTCACTTGACATGGTATTATAGTTGTTCTACTTACTTCACTTTGTAATATCAATGCTGCGTTCTATTCAATGCTTAACTCGAGTTAACACACACTAAAAGAGAATGGCGAACAACTTAAGTGCGCATCTAAGTGATTTATTTACGACTTCGTGTCACCTCCACCTCGACGCTCAAGCACTACAAGAATCGGGCGCCCCACTTAACAATACAAGGGGACGTCCGACCGGTACGAAGGAGGGCTTGCTCTAACTATGGCTATGACGATGATGACGACGACTTCGTGTCACCTCTACCTCGACGCTCAAGCACTACAAGAACTAGGCGCCCTACGAACAATACAAGAGGACGTCCGACCTGCTACCAAGGAGGGCTTGCTCTAACTATGGCTATGACGATGACGACGACGACTTCGTGTCACCACCATCTCGACGTTCAACTACTACCAGAGCTGGCCGTTCTGCGAACAATACAAGAGGACATTCGACCAACGCTGCAGGAGGGCTTACTCGTAACTATGGCGATGAAGATGACGACGACGACTTCGTGTCACCACCACCCCGACGTTCAAGCACTATCAGAGTTGGCCGTTCTACGAACGATACAAGAGGACGTTCGACCAACGCTGCAGGAGGGTTTACTCGTAACTATGACGATGAAGATGACGACGACGACTTCGTGTCACCACCACCCCGACGTTCAAGCACTACTAGAGCTGTCCGTTCTACGAACAATACAAGAGGCCTATTCCGACAACCATAGCCTTAGAATGTATGGTTTTCTGACTTAGTCCTTCACTGGAGTTATGTACCCTATGTTGTATCCCAGCTTTACGGATGTCTTTCGAAGTGGTTTCCAGTTTGTATCCGTATATTACATGTTAAGCAGGCTTTAATTAGAACATTTCCGTGTGATTGAGGCTGCATTAAAAAAATTTTAGTGGCATGATTCACCTATATTACAAAATTGAAAAGGCATTGAGGCTGCAGTGTGTTGTCCACTCGGTCTGAAAAGGCTCTGAGGCTGCAGTGTATTTTCTAGTCACCCTGAAAAGACTCTGACATTGCTGTGTATTGTCTACTCGGTCTGAAAAGATATTGACGCTGCAGTGTGTTGTCAAGTCCGCCTGAAAAAGCTCGAGGCTGCATAGCGCGTTGTCAACTCTACCGAGAAATCGTGGGACATCTTTGGGACAGAGGCTTATGTGCTTCGTGTTTGCTCTCAAAGTGCCCCTAAGGCCTATATAAGAAGGACGATGTGTTCTAAGAAGCACAGGAGAAGAGGAACAACCAAGGTGAGGAAGTCTCTAAGATATATCCGTTCATTTTAGGTGAGGATCAAGACAAAATGCCGAGGCGTGCAAGTTCAAAGGGAAAGGGCAAAGCAAAAGAAGAGGGAGGCTCTTCGACCTTACCGCGCACAGCGTACCAAGATCTCTTCCTACCGACTGGGGTTGTCGCACCGATGTGTTTGTGCGGAGATCCTTGCAGGCTTGTCCGCTCATACGAGCTTCCAACTTGGAAGAGGCGGTATTGGAAGTGCCGAACTATCTAATTCGACCCACCGGAGAAGGCCCTTAAGCCGCCTCATGGTAATAATCATACGTGTTTCCTAATATTTCTATATGGAACTTTCCTAATTTTTGTTTCATGCGTACGCCTCCCCACTGTGTGAATTTGAGAAGTGGTACGACGAGGAGATCGACCGGAGGACCAAAGGCTCCTTGATGAAGAGTTCGAACTGGGAGTTCGAGGCGGCTCCAAGAGGATCGTGGACGCGCACGCGAGGAGGCACGCGTCGAAGGAAGCGAGGAAAAGGAGGCCGAGAGAAAGGAAACGAGAGAGGGCACGTCGTGCCAGAGAAGCCCCACCGGAGGCATGGGAGAAGGGGAAGTGGCCTCGATGCACTCAGTAGACGTCATATTATATGCTCCTCCCAATTTTAAGCCGTAATAAAAATGTAGCCTACCTTAGTTGACAACGCAATTTCGTCACCGTAATAAAAATGTACCCAGATAGGCGGAACGATCATTTGTTCCACCATGACGAACAGTGCTTTCGATAGTTAGTTCGTCAAGCAATTTCGTCACCGTTGTAATGCCCTTCTAATATTATCTAATCTACTGCTTATTTTATCATCTGAACTTTCGGTGTATTATATGTATTGTTTGAATTTTAAAAAATTCCTCAGATCTTAAAATCATTTCAAATTTTTATGGTAATATCACTGAATTATCACGAACCTCCATAAAAAGTTTCAAAATTTTTCGACGTCGTAAAAGTTTCATGGTTTCGTGGCCGCGAGTGCCTTTTCCGATTTTCGTAACAAAAAGCCGGGGCAACGTCTGGCCATCTCGCCCATACGTAAGTGGTAGCCCGCATTGCGTAGGCCGCCCTTGATTTTTTTCGTATTTTTTGGACCATGCCCGGCCTATCCCGCGGGGCTACGAAAACCCCTAAGTGGCCACGATTTTCGTGGTTTCGTGGTCATGAGTGCCTTTTCGAATTCGCAACAAAAGCGGGCAACGCCCGCCGTCTCACCAGACGTAAGTGGTAGCCCACGCTATGAGGGCCGCCCTTGATTTTTTTCAGATTTTTGGACCATGTCCGCTCGTCCGTCGTGGCTACGAAAACCCCTAAGTGGCCCACGATTTCCGTGGTTTCGTGGTCATGCGAGTGCTTTTTCCGATTTTCGCAACAAAAAGCCGGGCAACGCCCGCCGTCTCGCCAGACGTAGTAGTACCACGCGTTGCGAGGTCGCTCTTGATTTTTCTCAGATTATGCGGATGGATCCGGCTCGCCGGTACCGACACGTCGCCGCTTTTTCCTTTTTTTCACGCGACGCGCCTCGCTTCGCCACGCGTGCCGCCTTGGCCAACAAACAGCGACGCCGCCCTTGCCACCATACATGGCGCTGGTTCACAGACGCCCGGCGAATTTCATGCGTGGAGCTGAATTTCAGGCCCCATGAGAGAAAACCGCTAAAAAAGGAAAAAATTTTAACCGAAAAAAAATTTAAAAATATTCGCTGCGGTTTGTATGAATATTAAAAAAAATTTAAAAAATAATTCCGCTACTCGTCCACGGAATATTAAAAAAATTTAAAAATTATTCATTATGTGTCCGCTGAATTGGTAGAGAAAAATAATAAAAATTATTCATTGTCGTTCATGAATTAATGAGAAAAATTTAAAAAATTATTCCGCGGATGGGGAGCGCGGAATTACACTGTTTATGGGCTATTTCAGAATCACTGCGTAAACAAATGCTAAACCAGAAAAAGTTTTCAATTTCGGCCAGAATAGCAAAAAATTCTTACTCAGCTACCAAACCTAGTTGGCCTGATGAAACAGTGGATGGAATGACATTTTTGAGAAGTACGCTAACAGACCAATGGCACAAACGAGAAGCGGAAAAAATTAATAGCATAGCTGAAAATAGACTTTTGCTTAGCGGAAAAACAATTTTTTTTAAAAAAAAACGTCCCCTAACCCACTCACCAACCGCAAGAGTCAACGAGAAGGAAAGAAAAGAAAAGAAAAAGGCTTAGAAAAGCAACGGACCACATCCACACCAGAGGCTGCTACTTCCGAAACACGGTTTTATATCCGCTCACAGACAAGCGGGTCCCACGCACCCACTCCCACTCCCACTCTCACAGGGCGAGGAGTAAAGAGCTCTGCCCCGCCTCCGACCGCAGTTAAAAGCCGCCGGAGCTCGAGCGCGACGCCCCGCCGCCACATCGCTCGAGACCGAGGCCGAGACCGAGGCCGAGACCGATGGGTGGGTTCGCCACCTCGCGCCCCGCCTCCCTCGCCCTCGCCGCCCTCCTCGTCTTCCTCAACCTCTTCGCCTTCCTCTTCGCAGTCGGCGCCGAGCGCCGCCGCAGCACCGTACGCGCTCTGTTCCGTCTCCCGTATGTTAGGTTCCCACCTCTGTATGTCGAGCTGAGATCTTCTTCCAGGGGAAGGTGGTGCCGGACGAGTACGACGACCGGTCCTACTGCCTCTACGACACCGACGCCTCCACCGTTTACGGCGTCGCCGCCATATTCGTGCTCCTCCTCGCGCAGGTGCTCGTCACCGGCGTCACACGCTGCCTCTGCCTCGGCCCCGCGCTCTCCTCCCGCGGATGCGCCGTCTCCGCCTTCATCCTCTCCTGGTGCGTGCGTTAAAGCCTGGCCCCTAAATCTCCCCCTTTCCTGCCTTTCTCTGATGTCAATGCTGTGTGAGGAATTAATTATGCGCGCCGGATGCGTATTAAAGATTTGGTTCAATTTGAGTTTTCTTGCTAGTTAAGAGCCCACGTATGTGGATTTGAGTGTAGGGAAATCTGCGCCTTCTTGCGCAGGTGTGGTGATGAGGTAAGAGACCCACCATGGTTGCCTTGGAGAATGATTTCGGCGCAAATAGACTCCTATGATGACGAAGGCAACGGGGGCACAAATTTTGGATGTTTTCACTAGTCCATGTTCTTGTTTCGCTAACTGACAAAACTGTTGTTTTCCTGTGAGATTGAGACAAAACATGCCCTGTCGCTTTCAGTAATTTTACATGCCAGCTGACAATTATAGAATAAAGTGCTTATGGTAATCAGACTGTAGATTAGTCGGCAGCATAAGTAGGCTTAAATTCATTTACGAGTTTGGGCTCTTCCTTTGGGACAAGTGTAGTCTTAGAGGCTAAGAGCTATGTACCCTTCTGGCCTTCTGTGTAAGAAGCCTGTACTCTGTAAAATGGAGAGCAAATTTCAAGGTAATTATACTAATTATTAAATATCATAAATGTTGGAAAATCTGCACTTTAGCTGCTAGGACTCTTGACTCTTATCATTTCGCATTTAGGCACACTGAATCAAGTACCAAGGCAAACTGCTTTCGGTGTAGTCCTCATCCTTCCTCCAGCAATCTTGTATTGAAGACTAGGTATTTTTATAATTTGTATCTAAATAGCATTTGACTACACAAGACATCCTGCTCTTTAAATTCACCCTTTGGGAAAATCACACACTTCTTGGATTGCCCGCATGGGCACGTAGTCATCCTGCCAGAACCTTCAACCTGGACAAGTTTATTCATAGTGTGAAAGAAAGGGAACCACCAATTGATTTGGAAGTGCAAATTAAGTTTGTTTAGTGCAGCGTGTTGTGTTAGTGTAAAGGATGGATGTTGTCATGCCATAATTTGCTCAATACAGCATGCAGATCATTAATGATCTCCATATGTCAGGGTAGCTGGTTGTGTCTAACCCTATAATACCAAGTTCCTTTCTTCTAAAGGTAATATTGTCCTCTCACAAATTATATTGGATAATAATAAATCTTTCCTTGAACTGATTGGCTTTTGAAATTTGAAGACATCTCAATGGGTTACAAATTTGCTGCCACATTTTAGCCTTGTCATCACAGTTTGGGCCAAATCATTTCTTGTTAGTCTGCCAGGAACATAAGGATTAGGCATTTTCTTTAACAGATATAACACAGAATATGATCAAAGGTTAGCGGCTTAAGGGAAAAACAATGAATTCTGGGTACACCAAACCACGACGTGGTTTAGGGAAATATCATCTTTCGTGTTATCAGTAGAAATTTGATATCAGATAATGTTGGACTCAATTTACAAGAATTTTTTGCAACGCCCTTAAACTCAGGAACATATATTTTGGGAATTATGTTTAAGTGGAAGCGCTACTTTGACAGTGCACTGTGCACTGGTTCTGTGGTGAGGTGATAGCACTGAACAAAATTCACTAGATGAGAAGTTGGACCATAAACAGAGAAGCAAAGGCTTTCTGATTCTCCAAAACCATGTAATTTGGATCCTATGCTCCCAAATGTAGTGTTACCTTTACGCTGCTATATGCTAATGCTGTTATATTTGCAAATCCATCTGTTTTATTTCTAAGAAATGAATTGGTATGAGCTTTTTCTATGACCATCTTAAAATGTCTATTATGGCCCCTGAAGCTGGGTCATAGAGAATACCTCTTGAACAACTCTGCTCAACTCCTGTAAGTTCTTTGATATAAACCAGGTCGTTCTTATGCCTTTCCATGTCAGCTCTGACCATCATCCTTTTACCTAAGTAACTTGACCTTCAAACTTAGGGCTGTAAATGTGGCAATGTCTGTCCAAAATCCCATGCAAGAATATTAAATGAAGTGCCTTCTCCTTTTTTTCTTGGGGACAAACTTTTTAATCGTGATTGTTGAATCATAATGATTTGTTATTCTTAGATATACTGAAGTACATTTACTTTTTCTGTCAAGTTTTCAGCATTTGATGATAGTACCCTTACTTCAAGTTTGTTCTCTGAAGTTTTAGAGCTTTCTACCTTTTATGGATTGGTCTTTTAGGTTTGGTTTCGGAATGTTTGTTCTGTGTCTGTTACAAGCTATTGACGTGCTCTACTGAACCCAGTTAAAAAAACTATACTTGTTCTGAAGCTATGAGTAACTGATGTAATCTGAGAAAAGCACTTAGGTAAGATCAAACATATTTGTTAAATCTCTTTGCTCAGAGGAATTTTAAGGTATACGAATGCACTTAAGTATATCAAATATATTTGTTAAATCCCTTCGTTCAGAGGAATTTTAAGGTATACGTGTTGCCAGGATCAGTCGATCAGAAGTAGCTAACATATTGAAGTTTTCTTTGTCACAGTTGTGCAATATGATCTTAGATATTTGGGCATCATTATAAGCATCCTCATAATGTCATGTTTATTCTTTTTCTTCAGGATAACATTTCTCATCGCGGAAGCTTGCCTCATTGGAGGATCCGTGAGGAATGCATACCACACCAAGTATTTGGGTTACTACATGAAGCACGACTTGGTCACTTGTGCCACGCTTCGCAAAGGGGTCTTTGCAGCAGCTGCTGCCTTGATGCTCGTCAACCTCGTGGCATCTCTAGTGTACTACTGGAGTTACTCGAAGGCCGCGACCGGCGGGTTCGTCAAGCACCAGAATGAAGTTGCCATGGGCATGACAGATTACGGTCTTGACAAGGGTGGGTCTGGGCTCTGAATGGCTTCATGTGCTCTGTTTGTTCATCCGTGGGTTAGTCTGTAAGTTGCAATTTATGTGTGTCAGTGTTGCCGACTGCCTGAAGCTTTGTTCTTGCTCTACACAGCGAATGACACAGAGATGGTACTGTATTGTCTATCAAGTTAGTGGTAATTTTATTGTAAGGTTATAAAGTTTTATATGCCTCAGATGTGCGGTGCCTCGCTGTTGTTTCCTACTTTCTAGTGCACACGACTTTGGCTACACGCCTGTCAGGTCTTCGTGCGCTGCAAACACTTACTTTTTTTTTGAGAATTTAGAAAACTACCACACCTAATTTTCACGCATTTGCGATATTTAACCCATTTTCACTACATTGTCGCAACATCTTGGTGCTACTTTACCCTTCAATTAACCACTTGAAATATCAAACATTAAACTAATTCGAGGACCAACGGCACTGGATCTATTATTGGCCAACAAGAGAATAGTCCAGTACATAGTACCAATACATAATGACCATTATTGCACGTAAATACTGCACCAGCCCAACACAACGACCACTCACAATGTGTTCTCTAGTGGCGATGGGGAAACACCTGCAATGATGAGCACAACCAACCATAGTTACAACCATACTTACCACAAATGCGGTTTATCCAAGTCACTGTACGGGGTTCGGATTCACGATTCTTCGCCTTTTCTTTTAATTTCTATTGCGAACGGAAACCTATACCCTAAATTAGTTCGATTTTGATAAATCTGGTTCGCGATTCGTATGAATTTACAACAAATCCGATAACTATGCAACCAACCCAAGCTTATTCCCCTTGTAAACCCAAAAAAAAACAGAACATAGAGCACCCTTAGTGAACAGTAGCTAATTTGCGACCAATGCTTGAAGTTTATTATTTTTTAGATACCACGTAGGGTGCTTAAACAGTTGGAATAGTATAGATCCAGATATTTCTGATCTAGCAAAGTGACAACTATAAAAAAAATATAGACTAGCTAAGTGGAATATATTATGCCGACTCAAGGATCAAGGTGGTATGAGCATTCAAGATCTTGGTGTCAAAAATATCTATTTACTTAGCAAATGGCTTTTCAAACTGCTAAATTATGAGGGTGTCTGGCAAACTCTTCTTATTAGAAAATATCTGGGCAATAAGACTCTTTCTCATGCAAAAAGGAAGCCATGAAACTCTCATTTTTGGGCTAGCCTAATGAAAGTTAAATATCATTTCTTTCGATTAGGGTCTTTTCAACTTTGTGATGATCTCAGATATGATTTTGGCGGGATGTATCGGTTAGGAACAACCCCCTCAGTACACAATACTCTCGACTTTTTAACATTGTTTGGAAAAAGTATGCCACGATGGTTGAAGTAATGTGTTTTGTCTCACTTAATATGTCTTGTCGTAGGGCTATTACGGACAGAATTTACTAGCCTGGCATGAGTTTGTTGCACAGATTGCTAGTAAGCACTTATCTCTAGAACATGATTCTTTTCGATAGTCAACAAGTGTGGAAGCTTAAAGGTGCCATTAAAAATAAAAAATTCAATGGTACTTACATCGTGAGGTGATATTAATAAAGGATAATCTATTAAAGTAATTGGAATGGTAGTAAAAAAATATTGTTTTTAACAATGAGGAAACTATTCAACACCTCTTTTTTAACTGCCAATTTGTTCGTTTCGCATGGCGTATTATACAAGCGGCTTCTAATCTACCTCCTAGTAGCATAACCAATATGTTTAGGAACCGGTTATTCAAGTTTGAAAAAGAATTAAGGGCTCACCTTTTGGTCAGGGTTACCACTTTGTATGGTCAATTTGGCTATGTCGAAATAATGTGGTTTTTAATAAGAACAAATCACTAATCTATTGCAGGTTATCGATATGTGCACCAATAGATTACGATCATGGTCGGTGCTTCAATGTCAGGATGCTCGGGGGGTGGTGTTATCACGGTATGCAAATCGGTTGAGATCGTGGTCAGGGATCTATTCATTAAACATGGGTGGTGATTTAGTAACATGTTGTGCACTAACTGAGGCTTTAAGTTTCATATTTCTTACGGTTTGTTGCAACTTTCTTTTAGTACTTTGATAAATTTTTTGACAGTTTTTATACTGTGATTATGTAATAAATAATTAGTTATCTTATAATGCAGAGATTGGGAGATAAAATCTTCCACTATCGGGAAAAAAAAAAGCCTGCTCGAAGTTTATGGGCTCTGCGCATTTCTTGAAGCCAGAGAAGATGTACTCGCTGCCATTTGCGCATAAGTTTGAGCTTGGCGAGCGACTTTAGTCGGCGTTGAACCTCCCTCATCCGCGCCTCCATAGATCCTGAAAATGTTCTCAATGTGAGAATAAAAAAAATAGAAACTTAATTTCAGTAAAAAAAGTTAGTTTTTGAAATTTTATTTTTTGCGAAGGAAATTTGAAATTTTGGCACTTATAGCATCGCTGATCTGTCTAGCCTTCTATGGATGCTAGCCAGTGTACCATGTACGTGAGTATATATATGTCGTAGGTGATGTATTACCGGTGGCTTGCGGGTTGGCGATGTGTTAGCGATTTATGTATGGCAATGTATCTTGTGTATACAGGGTTTTTCGTGCACACCAACTAATAAAAGTTATGAAAAATTCTGAAAAAATTTGTAGATGTACTTCATAGATTACTCTATCTATGTATGAAGTTTCAAGATCAAATTCATTATATATTGAGAGTTAGAAAAAAGAGAAAATTCTGACAAGTTAACTTGTCAGAATTTTCTCTTTTTTGTAACTCTTGATATATAATGAATTTGAACCTACAATTTTATACATAGGTAGAGTAATTTATGAAGTACATCTACAATTTTTTTCAGAATTTTTCATGACTTTCGTTAGTTGGTGTGCACGATGTGTACACGAGCTTTGTGTGCATAGGATACGTTGCCTTTATGTATATCTCTGTACATGATAAAAGATTATGATATCTTCTATATATGGCAAGTGATCCCTTCAATTTGGGGCTCTCCTCGTCTCTGTGTATATATATATATATATATATATATATATATATATATATATATATATATATATATTATACTTCCGGGTCGGACATGCCGCAGAGGAGGGCTGTTGAGGCGCGATCGAAGAAGACGCCGATCGTCGAATCGACGGGCGGACGATGGAAGACGGCGAGGCCGCGAGGAGAGCAAACAAGACGGACGGCAAACCAAGACATGGCGAGGCTCTTGAAGAGTCACCCGAACGGCGGTTAAGAGGCGCGAATCCAGAGAGCTGCTACCAGCCATCGCGATTTAACGGCGAGGAGGCGACAGGCGCGAACGGAAGGACGAAACGCATTTCCAGATTTACCAGGGTTTTTCGCAAAAAAACCGACGTGGAGGCCCTGGTTGCGCTCGAATTCTTGGCGCTATTATATAGAGTATATGTGTGTGTGTATACATAGATGTATACACGCAAATATGTGCACGTCAGCACGTGCGTGGTGAGAAGCTATGCGACTAGACGAGCACCATATTAATTGTAAGAAATAGATATAGTGAACGTTTTCAGCCAAAGATTAATCGACCAATTCCCTTCTTTTTTACCTGATTTCTTATATTTATTTTTCAAACCTTCATTTTTCTATTTAAGTATGTGTCAATCCCTCCGGCAAATGAGCTCTGAAATTTGTACTCACCCTGATGTGTTTGATGTACTCGGAGGCCATCTTGCCGGTGTAGAATGGGCCCTCCATGGCCGGTTGCTTCGCTTGGACGAACGCGAAGAAGTTGTTGCCGCCGGAGCTGAGGAGGAAGAGGGAGTTGGCGAGCAGATCGTCCAGCGTCGTGGCGTCCAGGTTGGTGCTCATGCTTTGCCTTGGTGATGCAAAGCAAGTTCAATAAGACGATCTATCGTGTCAACTTAAGAAGAAATTCTCTTTTGCCATAGTAATTTGTAGAAAAATCAAATCCTCTAGCGGTTCCATCGAAAATGCAATGCCCCAAACAGAGTTCTTTTTTTTTAGATTACAGAAGAATCCTCGGTT